>CM077116.1:300165463-301378463 GCA_039619475.1 Icerya purchasi
ATGATTTAAACAACAATATGAAATTTTATTTTCTGGAACGTTACTCATCTAAAAATTAGTCATATCAGTGAAATTTAGGAAGCAAGTACAGATATTAATCTATCTTCTTTATCTATAGTACCGATAATAGATTTATATATAAAATAAATAAATATATAAAACCCATATTTTTACATTAAAACACACAAAATTACTATAAATGTTACTTATACAATACCTCAGTAATATTAATACGATCAGCAAAGCATTGGAATTTAGCAGGAAGTTTAAATTTATAAATAGTACCTCGTTATAATTTTATTTCGCTTTATTCAGTTTTATTTAATATCAAACAGCCCCCATATTAAATTATTTATACATATCGACCTTCAGCTTTAACGTTTGAAAAATATTATAACTTTTACAATGCAATAACTTTATAAAATTAAAATGAAGCCCAGATCAACCAGATACAAACTTTCGTTTATATAAGTTCCATCAATATTAATAAATAGTTTTTGAATAAAAACGGAAGACAAAAATTACAAAAAAGTATACCTTTTGCTAAAATATGATGAAAACAGCTTAACCTGATAATTACAAAGCGAATATATTCAACTCACTGACAGATATGATACGAAGTTCTATTAATATATATTCAACAAAAAATAGTTTGGAAATTTATTTTTCATATAACAATTTTTATTTTTAATATGTTAATTAAAGCTTTATATAATAACGGTATCGTTGGATATTTTTAACTAAATAGGACCAAACTAAATTATATTCCATACTACGTGAAAATGTTACACTATTATTTTAAAAATCATAAAGAATTTTGTAATATGTATGGGAGTAGTCTTCTGTGTGGGGAAGGGGGGGGGGGGGTGAGAGGGGAGACCTTTGGCTAAGTAAAATGTAAAACTGTAACCAATAAACAAATTAGCTGTTTAAATAAATATTAAAGTCCCTGTGCATAATGATAATCTCATTAAAAAACACAAAATCGTCGGAACAAGGGCGTTGCCAGCCACCGGGGGGGGGGGCAAGATGATAGAATGAGGATATCAGTTATAGGAAAAATAAAATTTATGAGTTGTAAAGACTAAATATTTTATTAAACAAGAATAAAATCTTAATTAAAACATAATTTTCGTGGATTTCTGGCAAATTGTTCATAATTACGCACCTATGAATACTCATCACGGCCAGTTGATTAAAAAGTTTCAAGGCTCCAGAGGGGGGAAGCTGACCCGCGCTGGCGACGCCCATGCGTCAGAAACTGATAATTTTACATATTTGGTTCGTTGCAAAACTATCATTAAGGATATATTATTAAGAGGCCACTTCAATAATTTTAAACGTAAAAACGTGTCCCCAAAACCTCAAAATATTTTAATAAACATATTTTACAAGAAATAAAAATTACGAACAAAATAAAGGAATGTTTATCAGTCAATTTCAGGCGTGAAATAACTTTTTCTAGGTGTTCTATTTTTTTGATCCATACCGTAGAAACTTAGAGAAGAACTTTTAAACTTTGTTCAACTGAATGATCTTAGTGTAGAAAAAATTGGTCATTCCATTGTAACGAACTGTGAGGAATTTTGTTTAGATATGAATTTACTTCTTAGGCAAGTCTAGATAGAGACCCCGTTGTAGCTGATAAAGAAAGGAGCATTTTCAAAGGTTATTAGGAATATATCCACCTGAAGGTTTTATTCGTGCACTATTCCTCCCCTATAAATTAAATTTTGCCATTAGTGATTTAAACAAATTTGTTTTAAATCAGTTATTAAATTCTTTAGAGTAATCCAGTACCAAGAAGTTTAGTGGCAAATATTCCCTTACTATCTATGTGAAACAAGATGGACCGAAAGGTAAAAAAGCATTCCTTAATTGAAGTACATTTTTTCTGGAATAAATAAAAAACTTAAATATTTATTGATCAATAGTAATAACCTTAAATCTGTTGTTACTGAAATGCCTTACCAGGGCCGAATTTTGGGTCTGTAGGCTCCTAGGCTGAACCTGTGGTGCGGGCTCTATCAATGGGTATGAAATATACCTTAGTTAAATGGGGGGTCCTCCCCCGGAATTATTTTGAAAATTTACCTGCAAAAATCGCAATTTAGAGCAATTTTCTAACTAAAAACATAAACAAATCATTTAAAGTTGATTGCAGAAAATTTTACTACACAGTATTTAGAATTTAATGAATTGATGAGATAAAAATGAAAAGAATTGAAAATCATTAAAGTATTCAATACGATTTATTAACATTGCTATGACCAATTATATAACAAAAAGAACATAAAGTTAAGATTAATGTTGCTGTCTTTCTGTCTATGTTGCCAAATATGCAAAAAAAGTATTTTAATTTTAAAAATAACATATTGTAATTTGAAGTAAACATGTTAGGCAAATGCAAAATATATAAAAATGGAATGCAACAAATAGCAGATTTTACTTATATTTAATTCAAATATAGTACTTTCCTAAACAATCAGACTTAAAAGGAAAGTGAAATGTTAAATTATTTGAAATAAAATGTATAGAAATGCATTGATAAAAAATTTAGTACAGTGGACTTATACGTTATTTCAAACCTCATTTACTAAAAAATTTTTAAAACAGCTGTGTACATTTACTGCTAAATACTACATTTGGAAATGGCTCAGTGACTAATTGGTTTACGCCTACACTTCAAACTATCGAAGCTACTTATAAGATCTTTATAACTTAGTTGTCTTAAAATATCACTTTCAATGCTGAGCAAAGCCAAAACGTTGAGCCTGTCTTCTAACATGGAGGTTCGAAGCCTGTGTTTGATTAACTTCAATTTTGAAAATGTTCTTTCTCCACTGCTGTTTGTGACCATAAGTGACAAGTACATTCTTAGAGCGACCTCGATATAAGGAAAACAATCTTTTTTTTTTTTTTTTTTTTATTTTTCTTCCGCGAGTGTGCGACTAGCCTTGTGGGCTATCTAGCACTTGGCGTGTAAGTGGTGATAATTTGTGGAAACTCCTATCCAGCGATATGAGTTTCATCTGGTATCCGGCTTAATATATTTGAACCTTATAGTAAGTCCGTTGGCTTCATCCGCTTCAAGCGTCTGATTTCATTGGAATTATCTAGTAATGCAACGGCCAGGCTATTTGTGTGGCGTCCTAATTTTCGACCGTACAGTTTTGCAACTTTTTTGATTTCTTCACTGATTGTACTTATATGCAGATCTGTATGTAATGTATGATTGGTAATGTACCACGGGGCATCTGTAATTTGTCTCAGGATTTTATTTTGGAAACGTTGTATCTGCGCAATGTTACTCGGCTTAGCACATCCCCAGAGTTGACATCCATATGTCCAGATTGGTTTCAATATTTGTTTATATAGTAGTACTTTGTTTTCCAGGGACAGTTCTGATTTCCTTCGCAAAAGCCACAGTAGGTTTCTATATTTCAAGTTCATTTCATTCCTTTTCTTTTTTATGTGTGTCTTCCAAGTTAATTTTTTGTCTAAGTGAATTCCGAGGTATTTTACTGTTTCTTTAATAGGTATAACCTTACTGTTAATATAAATATCCGATATATTACAGTTCTTCTTATTTGTAAACGTTATATGCGCAGATTTATCCTCATTGATCACTATACGCCATCGTTTGAACCATGTTGACAAACTATTGACAGCTGATTGCAGATTATTATTGATAATTTCTACTGAGGTGCCTGTACATAAAATTGCAGTGTCATCTGCAAAAGTGGCCATTTCTGTTTCATCTGGAACAGGAATATCGGAAGTGTATATTAAGTATAGTACTGGTCCCAGTATACTGCCCTGCGGCACACCTGCTTGGATCTGATGGAGCTCCGATTCTGCTTCCCCGTATTTAACAGAAAAATACCTTTCACTTAAGTAGGATTTTAATAATTCAAAGAGTTGGTATGGGAGGTTGCAGTGAATTTTATGCAGTAATCCCTCATGCCATACTTTGTCGAACGCTTGTTTAATATCAAGGAATACAGCATCACATACTTTTTTGGTTTCTAAGGATTCTTCTATTATGTTGACTATGCGATGTACTTGCTCTATAGTACCATGTCCCGTTCGAAATCCAAACTGGTGCTCTGGTATCAAATTTCTGTCGTTTAAGAATGGCTTCATTCTTTTTAGTAATAGTTTTTCATATAATTTTGAGAGAACAGGAAGTAGTGCTATTGGACGATACGATGCAAGTTCTTCGGCAGGTTTTTTGGGTTTTTTGATCATACCAACTTGTGAAAATTTAAGCTGAAGAGGAAAATATCTTATACGAATTATAGCATTAAAAATGTAGGTCAACAGAATTAATCCTTTCCGTGGTAACTCTTTTAGTATTTTTGAAGTTATTAAGTCATACCCAGGAGCCTTATTTAGGTTCATAGTTTTGATTATTGATTTGATTTCGCCAGGAGATGTAATTTTAATATTGTTGCTTTGATTTATGTTACACAGGAGTGACGGTAAACAATCTGTTCCAGAGTGAGGTTGAAATACATTAGCTAAGTAGTTACCAAATTCTTCTGCCTTTTCTTGATCACATCGAGCCCATTTTCCATTTGAGTTTCTTATCGGATGTGATATTTCTGTTGGTCTTTTTAATCTTTTTGCTGCTTTCCAGAGAGAGTAATTATTTTGTTGAAGAGGTGACAAATTTATCAAATAATCTTTAAATGATTTATTTTTTAAGTTCTGTAATAAATGCTTACCACGTTGTGTTTGATTATTTAGCCTGGTTTTATGTATTGGGTTGCGATGTGTTTGCCATATTTTCCTTAGTTTTCGTTTTAAAGCTACTTCTTTCTTAATTTCTGCAGGATAGAATATAACTGGTTGATGTATACTATTATTTGGCGTGGCTGTCCAAGCTGCTTCTTGTACTATTTTTGTGAAGTATTCCACTGCTAGTTCTATATGATCCGTGGTCTTGAGAGGGATTTTTAAATTTATCCTATTTTCTAATATTTCACGAAATTGATCCCAATCTGTTTGTTTATTGTATAATTTCGGTCTGCATGTTTTCCTTATAATTTTTTCGCTTATGGTGAGTACCACTGGTGTGTGGTCGGATGATAGGCTACTATCATTACACGTATCAATGTAGTTTGTTGGCAGTCCTTTAACCACAAAAAAATCTAGTAAGTCCGGAACCTTACACGGATCAGTAGGCCAGTATGTTGGAGACCCCGTGGAGTATACAGTGCACCTGTTTTCATCAAAGGCCTGTTTTAACTGTTTACCTCGGGGGACAGTTAATCTTGATCCAAAATAAATATTTTTTGCATTAAAGTCTCCTCCAATTATATACGCGTCACCTAGCGTCTTTAAGAATTCATTAAACTGCGCTTTAGTGATAATATGTCTTGGAGGGCAATAAATCGCTGAGATGGTAATATTACTTTTTTCCTTTCTGTCTATGACTACAGTTGTGGCTTGTAGGTAATTATGCTCATATTTCCTTAGTACATGATGTTTGATACTCTTTTTTATTATAACTCCTGTGCCACCGTGTGCAGTGCCATCAGGGTGGTTAGTGAAATATGAGTCATATCCCAGGAAATTAGCAAATCTAGAGCTTATTAAGTGTGTTTCTGAAATTAATAATATATCTACATTGGATTGCGTAATATACATTTGAATTTCATTTGTATGGTTTAGAATACCATTGGCATTCCATGTAACAATTTTTAGATTTTTCATTTCTGATTAGTTACTACTGTCATGATGGTTTGCATTACACCATTTAGTAACTGAGATTGCTGATGCATTATGTCTTTAAGTAGATCTTTTATTTCTGTCATGAATGTTTGCAACATATTTGTAATTTGTAAATTAGTATCAAAATCAGATGAGTTTTGAGTGTTCTGCTGTCTTGTTATTTGTGAATATGTTGGTTTTTGCAGTGCTTGGTCTGTGTGCATCCTTTGATTCTGATTGCCTAAATTAGGCCAATATCCAGGGAATATTTGATGATTTAGATTTGAAATATTATTGACTGTTTTTGCTGACTTCTTAAAACGTACTTGCTGAAGTTTCCTGTAGATTAGGCACCCTTTATAATTGGAGGGGTGGTTTCCTTGGCAGTTGGCGCATACTGGTGGTTCATCGCGTTTCTTTTTACAGTGAACAGTATCATGACATCCACCGCATTTAACACATACATATGCTCTTTCACAATAAGTCTTGGTGTGACCGTATTGCTGACAACGAAAACACTGCGGAATTATATTTTTCTTTCTTGGCGCTTCCACTTTAATTTTCATTTGGAGTAATGTTTGTAATTTATATATATCACTATTATTATCCTGCGGTTCTAGATCCACAAAAAATAAAGAAAGGGGTAATTTACTCTCTCTATGTCTAACATTACTTATATGTCGCACTTTATGGCCTAGTTCTTCAATAGCCATTTTAATATCGTCGGTGTCGATGGAATGGTGTAGGTGACGAATTACTACACGAAAGCTTCTTTCAGATTTCATCTGATAAGTGTGATGTTCTATTCCTTCTTCTCGGAAGTATCTAACTAGTAAACGGTAATTGTCGGAATTGTTTGTTTTAATTTGCACTCGATTATCTGCGAGTGACTTACAGGTGTAAGGGTTAGGAGGCACAATATTGTTTGTATCGGTTAACATTTGAGGGTAGTTAGCCACGCCATACATGGTAATTGTAGGTGGCTTCGGTTCAGTTCCACTATCATCATTATTTGTCATTTGAACATGTTGATTATCAGTATCATTATCTACTGTGAGAAGTTCAAATCTATTAGCACTTCTGTATTGATTATCAGTAGTATTCTCAGAAGAAGAACTACTTGTTGTGTTTTGTTTTTTTCTTTTCCTTTTATTTTTGACTATGTGCCACGGATGTTTATTTGGCTGAGTATTTAGTGTATCATTTACAACTACAACGTCCATAGACGGAGGTGATAAGATTGGTGTATAAGTGTGTCTATGATTATCTATACTCGATTTTGCTTGAATAGATAAAGATGTGTTATTACCGCAACCGTTATTAGTAATATCGTCATCACTTACAATATTGTTATTGTTAGATAGATAATTAAGATCGTTATCACCTGAGCTGTTTGTAATGCCGGTATGAGATGACTGCAGCAGCGGGAATTTATCATCTGCATTTACGGAGTTTTCTTCTTTGTCCCACCGACGGCTGAGTTTCGGTGAACGAAGCATAAAACTGTTCGTTCCCGAATATCGGGAATTGCAACACTTAACTAACTTAATATATTTCACGAGAGTGAGATAAATACGAGAAAGCACAAAACCTCAACGCGAGAAATAACAACCAGTTCAATGTAATCGGAAACCGACTCTCGAAAACAATCTTTGACATTATTTTCTAGGAGAAGTTTATATATCCACCTCTCCTAACTAGTTTCTTTTTCATTTTTCTCATTATCTTCTTGAAACTTCTGGTAAAAAGCTTTGAACTGAACCAGTTCATTTCCCAAATTATCGTCTAGTCATGTTATATATTTTTACTAAGTTTTGAGCTGCTGCAATTATCCCTTCATCAGTGAGCGTATCCAACTTGTTGAGAAACCCAAAACGGGTATCAACTAGTTTGTATGCCTCAAACCTCTGCCACAATGAAGATTCAAATTGATTTATTACAGGAAGGAAATTATGGGTTCGAAATTATTCTGATGAAGTGAGCTCAACTTCTGGGGCTTGGACACAGTCAAGAGGTGCCAAACGCACGTTTCTTTTACGCTTGCACTGTGTTTTACTCTCATATGCAGTGCAATCAGCTAACTCAGAAGATTGTTAGCGATGTCAGTGCTGATGCGGCTGTGTTCACATCCAATCTAGGGTTCTGCAGAGTTTCACTAGTTTTGTTTACTTGTCTCAGGATATCATCCCAAAATACTGTGTAGAGCCTTGTTTCCATCATTGACATTTTGTTATGCAAACTTAAAGCAGTAACATGTGATTTTCCTGAATCTTCTTTGTCCTCTGAAATTTCAAAAAGTGCATTTTTTATTTCCTTATAGTCTCGCAAGAGGGCTTTAGTAGCATCTGCTCGACATGATCAACGTGTTGTTGTTGTTATTTTTAGTACAAGAATGCGTTTGTCAGTTTCTGGTTTTTTCAAGCAATCGGTTAGAACTTTATATCTATTAGTTGAGGCTGTAAAAAATACATAAAGTTCTTCCAAAAAATCAAAAAATCTTACAGCACTACTCAGCAGCAGCCTGCACTACAAGATTGAGTGAGTGCCCAGCGCAAGGTACCCATACTGCTAAATTATTTTCTTCCAGTATCAGCGCTTGAAGGCCATTGTACTTCCCGCTCATTGCAGAAGCGTTATCATAAGACTGACCACGGCAGTTTTTAATGTCCATGTCATTCTCTTTCAAAAACTTGTTCAAACCTTGAAACATATCTTTAACTTTGTGCCCCTGGTTTGGCATGAATGTTACAAATCTTTCAACAGGGATGTGTTCCTCTAAATATCTGAATATAACAGTAAGCTGATCAATGTGACCTTCATCTGGTGTTAAGTCTACTATTATTAAGTAGTACTTTGACTTCTTGATTCGAGAAATAACTTTATTAAAAACTCGTTTGCCAATTAGTTGCACAACTTCATCGCAAATTATCGATGATAGGTGGTTGGTGTGACCACTTCCACAGTTTCCATGGTTCTTTATGTGATTGCTTAAAAAGTCGTCATATTGTGCTATAAGTTCCAATAGTCCTAGGTAGTTACCGTTTCTTGGTAACCCAAGTATCTGATTTTCCCCTCTGAATGCTAGACCTCTTTCACTGATAAAAACTATCGCGCTTATCAATCTCCTGAGAACTTCTCGCCAGTGTTTTGCTACATCTTCTGCTTGCCGTGTCAGTTCTTCATCAATCCGCCCCACTTCTTTAGAGCATCCTGAAAAATCAATGACAGCATTCAGGTGGTTTTTAGATGTTTCGTGTTCAATCAAACGTGTAACAACATTTTTTTCCAATCACAATAACCACCATGTGTAAACTGTGAGCGTGTTCAGGAGAGAAGTTTGCATGCATAGCAATAGATATGTACATTGCTAGGTGAAAAACAGAATCATGAACATCCCATTTTTAGACAGCGTTCGACTCATCAGAGCTTCCCGCCCTCCAACACCATCGCCATTCGCCACGCCCCTAGCAAATCGAGATTTCTGAATGCTGACTCAACTCATATCAGCTGTCCATTGAAAAGTTCAGCTGAAATAGCCCACACAAAATATAACTGAGGCGATGTATTTTATGATTACAAGAGGGCACTCCCCACGGTATTAAAAGAAAGACATTTTTATTTTAGTCTATTTAAAATTAAAATATTTGAATTTTTTTTTTTTTTTTGTGGTGCGGGCTTATAGTCTGCAGCTTATATAGCCTATGCGTAAATGCGCCCCTGTGCCTTACATCCATGTTAATTTTCCTTTATTTATAATCGTGCAGTATTCTGTTATATTAGAATCAGTTTTAGCTATAGTTCAGTTTGTTAAGCTGGTGATATCCATAATGGATCAGCAATGCAATAGCAGTATTTAAATTTCATCATGAAAACGTACAGAATTTGAAACAATTTATGAACAGATAGTAGAAATGTTATTTCATTAGACGTTAATTCGAGAATTGTACATATTTTTTTGTGCCAAATAAATCATATTAATTGTCCAACTTTAACCATAGAAGAATGGATTCATTAATGCTTACAAAATAATGCAATAATTACTTCAGATTTTAAAATCCAATCAAAAAATTTTAAATCAAAAAATATCAAATTGTAACAGATATGAAAATAGTAAATAAAAAATATGGAACTGAAAATTCCCTACACGAAACAGGAAACTAGTACAATTTTTAGACCAATACTCCCTGATAGTCGCTGAAAACGTTAAGGAATTAATATTAACTGATTTTCTGAAGAATACATTATTTCATCCTTCGATTAAAATAACTAGACAAATTGCAATATCATTTCCTCTTACAACATTGAACACCTTTTTTACATGTTACAAAGAATAAAAACATGGGTCAAATTAATTACAACTGAAGGTCAATTGAACGCCATTGGTTTAATGAGAATACAACAACAAACAGTAAATAAACAGTTTTTAAATGACGTTATAGATGTATTTACTTAAAAATCAAGATGTCTACAATCATAGTCGTCGTCAGGGGGGGGGGGGGTGGCAGGGAGGGGCAACTGCCCCCCCTGGAGCCTTGAAACTTTTTAATCAACTGGCCATGATGAGTATTCATAGGCGCATAATCATGGAAAATTTGCCAGAAACCCACGAAAATTATGTTTTAATTAAGATTTTATTCTTGTTTAATGAAATATTAAGCCTTTACAACTTATAAATTTTATTTTTCCTATAACTCATATTCTCTTTCTATCATCTTGCCCCCCCCCCCCACCCACTGGCGGCTGTCAACTCATCTTGCCCCTCCCTGGCTCATCGGCTGGCGACGCCCTTGTCTACAATTATTGTTTTAACTAACCAGGCCTTTATAGACATTCATAATTTTTATCATACCTTTTTACATATATTTGAGTAACACAATGCAGTACTCATTCAACAGTCGCATATTATAAATCGATGCTATTATTGTCAATACTTTTATATATACATAAATAAAGAAATAAAAATACAGATATACATTCTAATAAGAACACAGGTTTTTATAAAATTGTTATTAAATAAATTAAAAATTTAAACACGTGAAATTTACACCAACTAGTTATATTCGCGTAGTAGAACTTTTAAAAAAACCCTTCCTTCACCTTGAAAAAATTTCTACGTACAAGGCAAGCAGGGCCGTATCTAAACCAAAATTTCAGAGGGGGCTACGAAAATACTTTTATAATTATATATGTACACACACACACACACACACACACACACACACACACACACATATATATATATATATATATATATATATATATATATGTATGTGTGTGTGTGTGTTATCGTGAAATATATTTATTTATAAATGGTACACTGAAGTCTTGTAGTCAATTATTGCATATGCAATATTTGAACACTATAATAAAAACAAATAAAAAATAGTCGTTTCAATAGAATTCATAAAAATTTTAATTTTCTTTTCTTTTATCAAAAACTGAAAAAAAATAGATTTATTCTGAATTTTGGTCCATTTAATTCAAGCAGTTATGATTTCGCAGACATTTCGTCGGAGGGGGAGGGTCGAACCCGGACCCCCCACCAGATAGGGCCCTCATGACAATATACATATATATTTAATCAATAAGTAAAGCAATAAATTCAAAAATCTAGTGATTTAGGATATATGAAAAATCTACATTTGTCTTTTTGTATATTTTTAAAAAAAAATCACTACAATAAAAATATGGACTGCATGGAAACGTACAATTTATTTAAATAAATGTTTCTCATATTGTCTACTTTATGATTATGAGATCATATAAAATTATTTTTAAACACTGCAAAAATTTTTAGACTAATAAAACAACTTACAAATATAAGCTACAAATACGATTTATTCTACATTACTTACAGGATCCATGGCGGATGCCGCGAATGACACATCGATTACATCTTCGGCATAATGCTTCAAACTCAAAATATCATTTTCTTTAAATTCAAGAAATTTTTTATGATCGCCATATGTAGTTCCCCAAGAATTTGTATTTGAGTAAGAGTTATTTAACATGGATTGTGTAAACTTTTCATTTATATCGGTTTTTTGAAACTTAACACAGTCTGCACCGCATTCCTATTAAACAATTGTAATTATTTCAATTTGCTGTTTATTAGATAAAAAGTTTAAACTTTTTCATAAAATGCATGCATTAAGTAAAAAAGTTCATAAACCTTTGCAACTTTTATAAGTTCTTTAGCAACATTTATATCGCCTTGATGATTTTGTCCTATTTCAGCAATAATAAAACATGGATGATTTAAGCCTATAAAACGACCAGGTACGATTTCTAAATCAATACTCATTATTTTTACAGGTTTTTACGTTATTAGCAAATTCACATTCTAATTTAAAAAACCACCCCATGCATACGTAATATCGATATTTACAAATATTTATATATATCTAAAATGTTGCCTCAAATTAATTATTTCTACTACGACAGATTAAATACTTTCATTTTACCACAATAATAAAAATAAAAACTTTCAAAAATTTTATGTATTTCAATATGGAACAACTACGTAAATATTAAAAATAAATTTAAATTATATAAATATTTTTATATTATAAAATATACTATACAAGAAATTTAGAACTTTAGTAAATACCTTTAGTTGAATAATATCTTTTTTTCCTCTAAAAGACGTATAGTGTTCGTAAAAATAAAACAAAAATAAATATAAAACGTAACTTTTTAAGACAGATTTTTTCAGAAAAAAAAACACTTTGCTATTTCTAGTAAAAAGAAATATTTAAAATTCTATTATCGTTTTAATCGTGTTAAAATTTAAAAAATAATATTTGTTGAAAATATGTTTATTTTACCTTAGACTATTCCAGCGATTATAAAAGGCAATTTTTACTACGCAATAGTAGTGATTTAATGTTACAATTAGTGAAATCGAATTTGGAATAGTATACATTTTTTGTGTTACAGTGTTTTGATTAAATTTTGTGTTAATTAGTTATATAAAAGTTAAAAAATGACGGGTCGCGGTAAAGGTGGAAAAGGATTAGGAAAAGGTGGAGCAAAACGTCACAGGAAAGTACTTCGAGATAATATTCAAGGTATAACAAAACCAGCTATACGTAGATTAGCTCGACGTGGTGGTGTAAAACGTATTTCAGGATTAATTTACGAAGAAACTCGTGGAGTTTTAAAAGTATTTCTTGAAAATGTTATTCGTGATGCTGTAACATATACTGAACATGCAAAACGTAAAACGGTTACAGCAATGGATGTTGTATATGCATTGAAACGACAAGGACGTACTTTGTATGGTTTTGGAGGCTAAATGTTCCTATTTATTCATTTTTCTATTCATTTATATACAATTAAAAGGTGTAATATTTGTTATAAAATTTTTTAATTGCACAATGCAGTAATATGTATTTACGAAGCTACTTTGTTTTTATTTTATAAAGATTTTGTAATTCACTATATAAAATATTATTTGTGGAATATAAAGTTTGTATTTTTAATTGTTTTATTTTATATGCTTGAATAAAGGGAAAACATGATTTTTTTAAATTTTTTTTTGAAGTAAAGTAATTTTAGAAATTTTGGTATGAGAGATTTGATTTCCTGTTATAGTAATGCGTGTTTAAAAAATGTTGAAATATTTAAAAGTGTTTATTTTGTTTAATTTTCAATTGTTTTCAAAAACATTTTAATTCCCAACACAGAACTAACACTTATTAATATACTCAAGGGTATTTCACCAAAAAATATGTGATCTTAACGAATATAAGAACTTCTGATAATAGGATAATATATAAGGAAGCGTAAGTTTATAGCATCAACTAATAAACCTTAATCGTGATCCTACATCATTTACTATTCGTTAGAAGAATTAAGTTTGGAATCATAGTTTTGCTGGATGCTAATTTATTTATTTTTAAGTGTTCTGTCATTGTGTTACTAATTATTAAATTTAAACTGGATTAATCTATAATAACAGTTTTTACTTCATTATATATTATAAATAATGGGTTTAATAGCATAAAACTATATAATAAGATGTTTTTTAAATATAATTGATTCATGTTTATACCTAGGTGTGAATTTTCTAAATACAATCATAAATTTATGGAAAATTAAAATATATCCTTTGAGTATAATTGAAAGAACATTTTTATACTGCGATCATGAAATAGACATATAATAAGAGAACACATTTTCAGTTTTCTACTGAACATGGTATGTATAAATTAATTTTTAAGATTTTAATTCCGACAGATTATAATGAAAAACAAAATAATTACAAGTTAAGCAATGCAAAAAACAATTAGAATTAACCACATAAATTTTTATAACATTATACAGAAACATTTTTTTAGATCAAATACATTTTTATCATTTATTTTTAATGAAAAGAAAAGAATATTAAAATTTTCATAAATTTTGAATGAGTAGTCTTTTTTATTTAATGAATATTGTGTATTTATGATACAGTAGAAAATATATGATATTATCTGCAAGGGTATTGGGTAGTTGTAAGTTATATTTGTTGAGTATTTACTAAAGTAAATTTGTATGAATTGCTTCAAGGTGGCGATTAAAATTGTAATTAGTACAACTCTAGGTATATTTCATAAATCAGACTACTTATTTATCTTACAATGTGAGTAAAAAATTTTATCATCATAACAGTTATTTAACCAGTATTTAATAGTGAAGCCTCTTCTTAAATTCTTCATATTAAACAATGTGGTGATTTTTTCTTTTAATATTTTTAACCGTTCTTGTGCAATTCTGGACTAAAACAATCTTTGTCTAATTTTGTAATCTTATCAGAAGCTTATTGAAATACAACTTGTTAAGTTTTTTTAACCGATTATATAGTCAAAGAGGTGCTTTATACAACCAGTATAAAAGAACTGGAAGTCCAATCAAGAATTAATTTGGAAATATTTTTTGAATGATGCACATTTTAGCACATTATATAAAATTATTAATTATGTTTATTTTTATTTTTTTTTGCAATTTTTCTTATAAAATTTAATTTTTTATTTAGTTTTGTATTTGATTATCTGGTTTCCTATATTTTGTTTTGTATTGTAGTATTATTTGTTAAATATTAAGAATTTTTGTTTTTTAGATTTTATATATTTTATTAGACTATTTCTATCTTATGTTTTTCAATATATTTAGATTATGAATTACAATAAAATAAAAAATAATTTAAAAATATTTCTTGATACTAATTCTTTTATACAAACTGTAATGGGCACTTTTTTTTGACCATATGTGGTAATGTTTAAAGTCTTACCTCTTTGTAGATACCACAGTATAATTTTTACTATCCATTTTAAGCTTTATTTTTCTAATATTGTTAGCCCATTTCCACCTTAGTTATAAATTCTATTATATCAATTTCACCTGGTATTCTATAAATCCATTCCATCATTTTTTGTTTTCTTTCTTTCTTTATTTTTTTCATAATACATATCTTTCTATTGATGTCTGGGCTATTTGTAATCTATGTTTATATCTGCTGTTTAGTATCCAAGTTTCACAGCCACGTGCCGTAGGAGAATACATATTGATCAAGTGGTTTCTTTTTTAAATGTAAATGCAGTTTTGATTTCAAAATAATTGGGTTTCTACCAACAGTTATCCATGCAAGTTTAATTCTTCCATTTATTTTTTAGTTTAATAACTGTAATTCTTATTCTTTGCCCTAGGTATGTGTATATACAAGGGCGTTGCCAGCCGATGAGCCAAGGGGGGCAAAGTGATTAAAAGAGGATATGAGTTATAGGAAAAATAAAATTTATAATTTGTAAAGGCTTAATATTTTATTAAATAAGAATAAAATCTTAATTAAAACATAATTTTCATGGGTTTCTAGCGAATTGTTCTACTACTTTATTGTAAAAGTTAAATTGTCCATGATTACACACCTATGAATACTCATCATGCCCAGTTGATTAAAAAGTTCTGAAGCTCAACTCAAGGCAAGTGCCCCCCCCTGTCCTCCCTTGGCAACGCCCATGTGTGTATATATATATACATTAACTGTTTCTATGATTTTCTTACAATGTAAAACTATTGATGAATGTAAATTTATTTAACATTTCATAGAAAAAATTGTATATATTATATGTAATTGGATTTTCAAAAACAGCTCTAACAATTTTAATGAAATTTATAATTAAGAGTTTTACAAATTAGTTGAGGTTTTATTGTTTAGAAAATTTATACAAAATAAGCAATTTTAAAAGGGAGATGACCAGTGTTTGTTTGAATGACCAGCATATTTTTAAGATTCATTAAAAGGCAAGTAAGATGATTATTTACCATAGTAAAAAATAAACTTATTATGGTACTTGAGAATAGATATAATGGCCTAATATATTCATTTTATAATGAAATATATTTATGCCATTTAAATATTGTGTCAATTAAAATATATAAAACACTATTGTACTGCTATATGGATAATTTGTATATAATATTTTTAGCTTATGAATTGGGTTTCTTTTTTTTTTTTTGTACTTTAAGAATATTTCAACATAAAAATGAATAATGCAATAGATACAAACATGCAGCTTTTGCATCACTTTTTTAAAATTTTAAAAAGTATAACTAATTTATATAAAAGTAAAAGAAATAATTTATGTGAATAACATAAAGGAATATGACAAAATGAATTTTAAAAATAAATGAAAAGGGTTGTCAAGTACAAATTTTTAATACTATAAAATGAAATATTTACAGCACTCATCTTACAGCAATAGAAGTTGATATATATTATTTAAAGGAAAAATTAAAACCATATTAAGAAATATATTGAAAAGAAAAAGTAGATCTGCTTATATTAACAAACTTCTTAAAACTGTCAGTCTAATTCTGCTAGTTCAGTACCCTATGTCTTCTGAACTGCTTTTTAATTTTCTTTAAACATAAAACTAGAGATGATTATTATTTTTATGGGGAATTTGTGACCAATTATACACAGTATACCAATAGAGTTTCATTTTTTTCATTTTTTCATATTCCTTAACAATCAGTTATATTATTACTTATCATCAATTATGGATCAAATGAAAGATCATTTTCACTTTTATTCTTTAATGTCCATCTACTGGCTATGATTGTAATAGATAATATTACACAGATATATATTGTACTTTTCCAATTCTCTATTTTATTTTTAATAATACATAAACTAATTAAATTATCTGAAGATGTTGATGTTAATAAAATATAAAGTTGTTTAAATGAAGGTTGTATAGTTCAATTATTTTTTGTATGCACATGCATTATAAATCATTCAGCAAATGGAACAATTCAACTTTAACAAGAATCATATTGATATCACCAGATGCTTTTTGTATGTTCACAGCATAATTATATTATAAAGTTAATTCCATTAGAAATATGGAGAATAAATGCCTCACATTTAACTCAGACAGAACAGTGTAAAAACTAAATACTGAGAGAAACTATTCAGAAAATAACTAGAAATACTTGATTTAATATTACTATTAAAGTCATTGTTTCAAATCATAAACATTTTTATTTGGGAGAGTTTTAATTATTGTATAATTTTATGAAACATTATTTAATATTTTATCTACATTTAACTTTTTGAGTGCAAGGTTGGACCTTAATTAAATTATGTTTGTTTTATATGTGATGTGAGATTTATCAGTTATGGAAGTTGTAGTCTACTGACTGTTGCCAAATTCCAACATATTTAGAGCTTATTGCAACACCATGTTATCATTTATAATTTTTAGTATTAATATGTTGCCCCAATAGAAGCAAGAAGAAAATAAGGAAAAGGACTTTTACAGGTAATTTATTAAAAAAAACAGAACACAAGGCCGATGTGAATTGTGTGAGAGTACATGCACAAAACAGTCAGTTGTCATGAGGCGATGTGATATCATATACTAACTCTGTCAGTAGTCCAATGGAACATATGCCACGGTATAAAATCTTAAGTGATAATTGATAATAGATGAAATAAAAATGTAGATAGTATAGAAGTCGTTACATAGTTCCTCCTAGTGAGTTGGAACGCCGATGGAGCAGAATGTAATAGTGGAACAATCGCATTCATCAAGAAGAAAATGAAAATGAAAATCAAGTGGACGCCTAGGATACATATCCATGGGCATAGAACGATGAAATGGATTTGGAAAACTAACATATAAGGCCAAGTAATAATAGTTAATTAAGGTACTTGGTGGGTTGGACGATCAGGCGACCTAAGCAAGTAGACCCTGAAAGGGAGGCTGGTGACTGAAACAACGTCGGTCAGTGTAGGTAAGACGCCTAATGGTGCAGTAGAAGGAACGGCTGGATGAGTCAAAAGTTGGACCAGAACCTCCTCTAGAAAATAAGCAGGTTTCAGCTAGTCTCAAACGATGTAGTCAATTCAACTTCCCAAATCCAGTAGGAAATTGTGATCACAGGAGTCTAGCACTTGAAACGATCCATCATAAACAGGAGCAAGTGACGGGGGCGAATTTGATCTGCCCAAACAAAAATAGTGGAACAGCATTCTAAGTATGGTGACTGCAAGATGGACTGGGACTGACTTCTCAACTCAGCAGGTTAAAAACAGTGACTTGTTTGATAGTTTGATTTGTGGTGGCAGAAGAACCAGATCCAGTTGAAGAAGGTTTTTTTTATCTAGCAGTGACAATGAAACACTCTTTGGAGCGGATTTATTACTTGCAGTAGTAGCAGTAGTACTGTAATTTAAGGCAGTAGGTTTTGTTGTGGCTCTCAGTTTGGGATCTAAACTAGTTTGAGTGGCTAAAGTTGTCAAGGATTTAGTAGTGGCGCCACTGGTCTGTGATGACGTTGCACTGGCAGGTTTTGTAGCACTTGTGGTTTTGTTCGCTAGCAGAGATGACTTTTTTACAGCACTAGTTGATTTAGTGGCAAATTTTCACTCCATGTCTCAGTTTGCAAATGTGGTAGTTGGCAATTTTGTAGAAACTGTAGCCGGCCTGCTAAGCAACATCGTTTTAACTGTAGAATAAAAGACCGTTGAGGACTTTAATGGTTTATCAATAGAAGAAGGTTCGTTTTTGTTGAAAGCGGTGGTTTTGCCAGTATTAAGCGACACAGACGCTCAAAAAAGGATGGTCTGGTGGTGACAATGTGGTATTCTATTGAATCTGCACCCAGTTATAGTTAATTATATCAGATCGTAATTTCAGGAACCAGTCAAAAACAGAACGAGCAGTTGCAGGCTCTATGGGGATATTCACAACTTCGACAGAGTGATAGCAGTCTGTATGGCAGATCCGACAGCGACAGGAATTATGAATGTACTAAATCCAGGGTGAGAGGCAAAAATAAGGAATCAGCGCCTAACAATGGTCGGCGAATATCGGTGATGATGAAGGTCCAGGTATATTTACCATGTTGACCAAAATTGAGAGACAAGCGGACCATACTGCTGGAATGGACCTAAGAACCATCAGCGTTTACTAGAATGACATCCTGCTAATCAATCACTAGATGGTCTTGCAACTGTTTAACATATTTAGGTGGTATGAGTGATCATTCAGTGCCGGCATCTACAATGAAACCCCAATTGATGCTGTGATCCAGGACCACCATCCGATTGTGCTCAATTGCAGCACTGTTAACTTCACAGTGTGATTCAGGTCGGTTAATTGAAGACGTCGGTTATTGCTATGCGCATGGTTGGCGGCAGTCAAGCGTTTGGTAGCTGTAATGCTGATGATAATAGCACAAACCGTTGCATTCGGTCACGACCCATGCGCCGGTGCTGGTAGAGCGTCGCGCAGATCAAACGGATGGGGTGTTGAGCACTGGGTCGGTCCTGGAAATGGATTGCCGAGGCAGGGTGATCAACATATGGAAAGTTATCAGACGTGTGTTTATGGTTGAGCCGACCAATACCCTTAACTGGTTGCAGGCGCAATTGAAAGGGTCGGACAGGAACCGCATCTGATGAATAAGACTGTTGTCAGAACAATAAGTCATACCGCCAGACTCCACCAGAGGAACCAGGGGTCGGACGGCAGGACCAGTATTCAGTTTGTGATGGAAAAAAGTTCTGGACGATACTATACTCTCTGCAGGTGGTGAAGCTTCTAAAGAGCGGTCGTCCAGGTCAGCTAATTCATCCAGTGTAGCGGTATGAGGCAAGGTCGATAAAATGAAATGGACATTAGGCGGCAGTTTCATCTTCCAAAATTCCTTTAGGGCGTTGTTGTGAATGTCCTGAGCGACGTCGCACATTTCATCTAGAAATTTAAAAGGGTTCAAGTCACCCAACTGCATTTCAAACAACAGACTCCAGATCGGTTTCGATTGGGTAAATTTTGACAGTAAGTGTATTTATCAGTCACTGGTAAATGACAAAGCGTCAAGGAGATCTTTAGTAGAACTCTTCCATTGAATTGACTCCGTAATATGTTGTAACGGTTGTCGTCATCAGTCACATGACAAATTTGGAACTGTGATTCAACCTGTTGGAACCATAACACTGGGTCGTGGTGTAAGAACGGCGGAATCCAGGCGGAACTGCGGTTGGCCGAGTACAGACGTGTTGAAACCCTGCAGATGTGGAATTGACGGGCACTCAAAACCGTCAGCGTGCACGTTTTCTAGTGCGATGAACAACGGATCGTTTAGTGTTGACGTTGGTCTCGGTGACGCCGGCTCCTACATGGTACAAGAGCAAATGAAACTCGTTGAACACGTATGCATGAAGTCTGGTGGGGAAACGGTCCCGCGCAAGGTCAGTTAGCGATTATTACAGGCATGCGAGAGTTCGCACACCTCTCTGATTTTTTCTGTGATCATTCAGATGATATGCGATGGTTCGATGGGTGAGTTGATTATGGTGACGTTGCAGTTGCTGTCACATGCACTAAAATTCTTGATTTTTCGGAAATTTATTTTTCATTTAAAACTTAAGTAACATTAAATTAAATTTATTAAAGAGTTATTTTACAACTTTTGAAAAAATTGATAGTCATAATTGAGTTTGGAAATAAACCCCCGAACCTTTAAATTACATTTTTTTAACAGAAAAATAACTGAAAGATAAAAACACCAATTAATGATACAAAAACTGTTTAACCAGAAAGGAAGTTACTTAGTTCCTTTATTTTTACTCTGACTGATTCTTTTAAATATATGTAATCAAATTTAGAAGACAACAAATTACCAATCAGTACTAACTGCAATTTCGATTGTGAATTATGTGTTCAAATTACGTCGGAGGTCTACCAGCTTGTTGCTTCCAATAGGAGCAAGAAGAAAAAAAGAAAAAAAAGAGGACTTTTACCCGTTATTTATTTAAAAAAAACATTCGAGCACAAGTCCGGTGCGAATTGTGTGCATCGTAATGTTTGAGATTAATTCCGCGGTTAGTTCGACGGAAGATATGCCATGGCAGACAGCAGGGCTACCCGCACGATAAAATCTCAAGCGATAATCAATAATAGATGAAATAAAAATATGAATAGCGCGGAGGTCGCTACAAATATAAGGCCCGTATTGCAGGGAGGAATGTGAAATCTGAAATGTGTTTTTTTCAACTCCTCATTGCAGCGAGTTTACTAAGCGAGGAAATAATATTTTGCAATTAAATTATCGAATTTTTATTCAGTTTTTTTGCTTTTATGATATATCTTTAATCGTTTGTTTTCATTTTAATATAGATTTCTGTGTTAACAAAATTTATTATTTAATAAAGTGATATTCATTTAATCGGCAACTAGTTAAATCCTAAGGGCGTTAATATAGACTAAAAATTAAACTCTGTATAAATATTGTAAATATTAAAACAACAAAAATTGATTCATATTAGATTTATAATGCAATTATTTTCAAGACCTATGAATTTCAACCATTTTATTTGGAGTATAGTATTATACAAAAACTTATCGTACCAGGTAATCCTACTACCAATGGGCAAGCAGAACGTTACATACAAATAATCAAAAATAAATGACTATAAAACCAGGGTCCTTTCATAACAAAATCTGTGATATCCTCCAACGGTATTGAGCAACACCATTAAATGGCAGATCAAGTCCAGCTGAGAAATACCTACATCGACAATTTTGAATAAAATTAAATGCACTTCGTCCAAATATAGCCAAAAAGAAATTCTGTTAATGAAATGATCCAGTTGAAGCACCAGTTAAGCGTGGGTGACTATATATCATTTTAAAACTATATGGGCCAATAAAAATGGATCACAGGAATAGTCCAAAAACGACTTGGCAATGTTTATTATAAAATTATATTAGATACAGGATACATGTTAAATCGTCATATTAATTAATTAAAATTGACCAAAGTACTGGTTTGCAGGGAACCAGTTCGAAGGCGTGTGTATTTCGATTTGGACAATCTGCCTTCAAATAAAAAAACATTTGCACAAACACCTGATACAGATAATTCCAGAAATGTAGTACCAATTATTCAAAATCTAATAAACTCAAATAGTCTTCCCCAAATTCCAGATAACAAATTTAAATCAGTCGCAGCCGAGAAGATCTTCAAGAACACATAGACCTCTAACTTATTTACGTTATTATATTTAAGCATTTGGAACTGTTGTATCTTTTTTTTTGTTATTATATGTCATATATTTTTATTATTGTTATTAGTTTTTCATTAATTACCAAGAATATTATGGTTCGATTATATTGATATGTATTATTATCAAATGCTAAAAAACATTAATAGCTGTTGTTATTGCCAATTTCAATTGTTTTATAAAATAATATTATGTTAATTGCGTTATTATGTATCCATTATTTATTTATACAAAAAGTTACAAAAATGTATCTGGTGATGATATATTTTGTGGCCTTCATGATTGTTTTTTTTGAGTAGTTTGCCCTGATGATCTGGCTGGATGGTGGTTGTGAAGAGTTGTTGCTATTCAGAAAATAACTGCGTTTTTATTTGATGGAGTAATGACCAGTTGTGTATTTGTCTACATAAAAATATGAGTACGTGAGATTGCCCCAAATTTGAAAGGCTTGAAAAATTGATGAAATAGAAAATATTTCTGTTGATTGTTTTTCATCTTACTTTAGAGTTTATTTATGAAGCATTTAATAAGACTGTTTAAAATCATTTGAAAAACTTGTCATACATGCAAAAACAATCGATAAAAATAATTGAAAATACTAAAGGGATAAAAATTGAAGGCTACTAAAAAGGAAACATCAATACATGAAATATTTAAAATGAGTAAGCAGTTAAATAATCCATGAAATGTTCTAAATTCTAGAATACATATTGCTCGCAACAGCCTAGAAACATCATAGGCAGGACCGTATCTAGACCAAAATTTCGGGGGGATGGGGGGGATGACGAAAATATTTTTATAATTATACATACATATATATATATATATATATGTGTGTATGTGTTATCATGAAATATATTTATTTATAAATGGTGCGCTAAAGCCTTGTAGTCAAATTATTGTATATGCAATATTTGAATACTACAATAAAAACAAATAAAAAACAGTCGTTTCCATAGAATTCATAAAAAATTTTAATTCTTTTTCTTTTGTCAAAAATTGAAAAGAAATAAATTGATTCTGAATTTCGGCCCATTTAATTCAAGCAGTTATGATTTCGCAGATATGGGAGGGGGTGAACCCGAAAACTCCCCCTCAGATACGGTCCTGATCATAGGCTAGCTGTTGCGAAATTTTTAGAAACCAAGGAAAAAAGATGAAAATTTCCAGATAAAGATATATATAAAGATCAGAATATATAGAACACTTTTTTTCAAAACATGGTTACGTCTAATTTTAATGCGTATGATCTCAATTACACTTACACATTTAATTTTTAATTTATTTTTATTCCCAATTTCATTTATGTATGTGTATTGTTATTTTTTTCATATTCGTGTGTTTTTAAATAATTTATTAAAACTATTTTTGAGTATAATTATATTTTTATTGCTTTATAAAAATTGAATCTAAAGCATACTTTTGAATAGGAAATAAAATATTCAAGTTGATTTTCATATTATAATCTAAAGTGATTATAAATTGCAATGTCGTCTAGTGAAAATTGTTTAAAATATGTTCTGCAACAATTTTTGCCGGTCCTTAAAATGAAAACATAATCAATATATCGGTCTGTAAAAGACGAAATATGTGCTACAAATATAGTGCGGAAAGTTAAAAAATATTTATAGATTAATTTAATAATCGAAGAATACAAATGATACGTAATCATTTTAAATTAAAAATAAAATCAGTTTTTATTCGGCATCGTTACTTATTCGTCATTATATCTCTGTAGAACACGGAAATACATCTGTTCAAAGCAAGCAACTGCTATACAAACAGGGTTGTTGATGTCATAAATAGGAAGGTTGAAGATACTTGTAATGTTACTGAAATTTAAATTATACATTGATAAATGTATACTTTTCTGAAATATATTCAAAAATAATTTAGTTTACTTTTAAAAGATTTTATACTGTAAAACATCAATAATATAAATATAGAAAATATATTTTTATTCAATTATATCGAATAGAAGTTTATCAGCAGTTTTGCTTCAAAATGCATAATAAACAAATTCATTTATTGATAGCAGTTATCGGTATGTATGTTTTTATGTTCATAAAAATTTCTTATGCTTAAAATTAAGTAGCCTGGATGAAATATGATTTTACAAATTGTTTGCGATGAAAATGATTGTACTGTTTGTTGAAAAAAAAAAAATGTTGATTTTGTATTATAATACAGTTCCGGTTTTATCTTATGTTGATTATAGACAATAATGATTACAACTGTGATTTTGAATGCAAATAAGAAGAATGTTTCATTCAGTATGTGGAGAATACATTACATTTTATAATAATTATACAACGGCTTCGCGGAATATTTCTGATTTTAATAATGGTTTGGTATTTAGTAAAGATCCGCTTTCAGTGAATTCGTTATTCGAAATTAAAATTGAGAAAAAGGTTTGCATTTTAATATTTCTAACATATGATTAGAACATCTTGTTTTAATTTTTAACCTTATTAAATTAATAACATATATTGATTAAAGAAATTATTAACTATAATACATAAGAAAGTGAGTTTTTGTAAATAAATTTTTCACTTTAATCATTCGCTTCGTAACAATGTAAACTGTAATGATAGAATAAAGATGAGGATTTAATAGTACACGAAATAATAATATGATTTGGGAAAATTATATTTATCCTAAAGTGGTAAGGTATAAATATAAATGCAACGAGTGTGTAAAGTTTTAACGGTTTTTTGTGAAAACTATAACTGTGTTATGGTAAAGTACGCAGAAATTGCTTTACGTGTTAGAAAAAAAAGGAAATATTTACGAAATATATTTAAAAAAAACAAAAACATTTATACCTAATAAAATTTAGTAGAACATGAAAAAAAAAACATCCTAATATTGAGTAGTAATATTTTTAATCTGAAGTCAATTCGCATCGGATTATTTAGTTTTACATGCTCAAAAGAGTACCATGTAATAACGTATTTTTCATTAGGTTCATAAAGTAAAGTAATGATAACAGAAAAAAAAATTGTAAACTACCGAAATTATGAGTACAACAAATCTTTGGAGTATTGGCGCGGAGTATTACAATTGATAATGGCAAATAAAGCGAATAAATTGTTTAATTTCCATATTCTGTCGAGTTTTTCTACTATAAAAAAATTAAAATGAAACAAATATTATATATATAAAGATAATTTAGTTCGTTATTTTTGCATCAGGTATACACTTGGAGTGGTGGTCTTGAGTTTGGTGTGACAAAATGCGATCCTGATTATATCGTTGTGCCTACAAATGCTACCGATTTGAAGCAAGGCACTTGGGTAAATATTCTGCTAATTACTTTACCTTCTTAAAATATTTCTCTGAATATGTAAAAATGTAATGCATTAATTATAATTAGTATTTTCTCTTATTTAGCCACGATAGTATGTATTGGCATTTTATTTTATTTCTTTGCTTACTGCCGTGTTAGGATATGTCATGGTGTATCTTTTCAGCGAGGTTTCCTGTCTATGTATAAAGTTGGAGTGCATATTCTTCTTAGTACGTACCAATATTATATCTTTTTCAGGATTCCACACACATATAATGTACGGGACTCTGATAAGATGGTTCAGGAGCGACAAAAATATCAAATTAAAATATGCAATAATTCACGAACGGTGGTTTGACTTGTAAACTTCAAAACTGGATCATGAATTGCAATTAAAATTCTTTTTAAGACAGGCTGCAATTTGAAGATAATCGACTACGCAAAAAATCATCAAGAGTCTGTAATGTGAAATTCAAAACGACCTTAAAAATCACTTTAAAATTCATAACTCATCACCAGATAACCCTTTAAAAGTAAAATTCAAAATATAAAACAAATCTCTGAAGCTCTTTCATAAAATCAAAAAATTACGGTTTAAGAAATTATATAAACCCTTTCTTTGGGGCCAAAAATAGTAAAAAAAGGATGTTCATGCAAGCAATAGTCCGAGTAAAAAAGTTGAGGGAACCAAGGTAAGCTCGGCTTTTTTTTCTCACATCATCTAATTCTGTTACCAAAATTTTTAAGTTTTTCCAAATAGTTTGAAAAGAAAACTACGTCACCCGCCAATGTTAAATTGGAAATTGTTTTTCCGTTTATGTTTAAACCTTTATTATCCCAGTGCAACTTCCTAAAAATAATCTTCCAATGTGCAATTAAACAAAACCGGTGATAATGGGTCCTCCTGTCTAACCCCTTTCTCTATATCAAAGTACCGACCCTCTACATCGGTTAGTATTTTAGTTCTAAGATCTTTGTACATATTTTTTATTAATATTATGTATTTTTCTGGAATTCCTTGACTTTTAAGTGACGCAAATAAGTACTGATGTTTTGAAGAGTCGAAAAATTTATTGTAGTCAATTAGAGCCATGTATATATCGACTTGGTATTTTACGCATTTCTCAATGACATGTAGGTGATCTATTGTAGCGAATGACTTTCTGAAACTAACTTGTTCTACAGGTTGTTCGACTCTTATATATAATAGCTGTATTCTATTTTCTAACGGTTTTGAAAAAAATTTAGATTTAGTCAAACTTAAAGATATTGGATGACAGTTTTTAATTTTGTGCCAATCCCCTTTTTTAAACAGTAATGTTATACCAGAGTATCTCCATTTACAGGGAGTAATGCCTGTTTCTAAAATTTTATCAAATAGAATCGTTAAGATTTTTATTAATTGTAAGTCTCTCGGTTTTATGTATTCGTCCATTGTTTTTTCTTATCCCGGGCTTTTGATGCGTTTTAATCTTTTCATCATCTCCTCTATTTCTTCTTTTAGAAATTCTAGTTCTACGGGAAGCCTAGTTTCATCAGAATTACTTATATCGTGATTGTTATGTACGTCATTATACAAATTTTGATAATAATCAGTTATGAATTGGTTTATTTCTTTTCTGTCGTTATTTTCTCCGCTTTCGGGTTCTTAAAATTAATTGCCCACGATGTACCTGCACTGAGTTTTTTAAGCAGTTTTATAAAATATCATTAATAATTTCATTTTTTTGAGTTCGGTCACGTTCTCTTATTTCATTTCTTACAATTCTCGACACTAAATTTTATCCCAATTTTTTCTTTTAAAGACCCGTTAACGACTTTTAAGATTTCCATTCTTCTTTTACGTAGTTGATAAATGTCGTTTACTTCGCCTATTTGTGAGATACACTTTCTTTCCTGGATGTGTTTGTAAATGTTGACGTTAATGTTTGTGATATGGCGTTATGTAATTCGTCAGTCTCTTGATCGCTACTTAAGTTTATCTTCCCTAACTCTTCACTAATTACGTTTTCGTACTTTTCATAGTCTAATCTTGTATGTGAATTTCTGACGACTTTCTTATAGTATTTTCTGTTATCGGTTGCAAGTGATATAATTAGCAATCTATGATCTGTATGGAAGTTGAACTCATTTATTCCTTCGAAACTGGTAGTTGACTGATTTTTGCTAGGTATTAGTATGTAGTCTATTAATATTTTTTACTGTTGATTCGGAGATATTCATGACCACCTATTTTCTATTTTTTCTTTTTTTTTTAACCAGACCATTTACTATTTTTAGATTGAATTCTTGACAGAATCTTATGAGCATTCAACCGTTTTCGTGTTGCGTTTCCCAAAACCATACAAAACCATTGTTTGTTTTCACTTTTCTTTCTTTTCCCTATCTGGCTTATTAGGTTGTTGTTTTTTTATTTTAACTGAATTTAAAATGTTTCTTAAATTTTCGTAGAAATTGTTTACTTCTTATTCCTCTGCAGATGTAGTCGGGGCATAGATTTAAATTCATATTACTGTAACTTTATTGATTTTTATTTTTAAGATTGCTATTCTGTCGTTAATCTCTCTTATCTTGTATTACCTATATATTCATTTTTAATAATAAAACTGACTCCTTTTTGTCACGGGTTGTTGCCTATATAAAAACACGGATTTCCCTTTTTAGTAGGTATCATTTTCTCTTCGGCTCTTCTTACTTCGGACAACCCCAGAATTTTCATATTCGATTTCGGAAATGCTTCTTCTATCCCTATCAGGCATTCTGAACTTTTTAGTGATTTTACATTTGGAGTAGCTATATGAACTTTGCCTTTTTGTTTTATTTCTATTACTTTTCATATTATTCGTTTGATTTAGTTTGTGCTTAACTAGACTATAGTAACATTCTTATATGACGAGAGTGATGGAGGAAAAAATGTGTACTTACTCTCGCTTACCGGTGTTTCTGGGCGAGGACAGTTCACGCTCGTAACAGGCCGAGAAACGATTCATTTATTTATAATTTTGTTTATGTTTAGGGCGAGTGGTCGAAGGTGATTGTTTTATTGCTTGTGCGTGTGTTGATGTGTACGATGTTGCAAGTGGTGAAGACTGTATATGATGTAGACGCTGTCGATACGAACTTATCGATAGAACTCCGTTTTTGACTGCCTTTGTGTTTTTCGCTGTGTTTCACTGCCGAACCTACTGCACTAGTCTCATCTATTTGCTTGGTTGTGCGGCTAATGCTTCGAGTAGTGATACTTTCTGAGTGAAAATTAGACGTTCGAGATTCGATTCACTAGTTACTATTATCGCTTTACTTGAGTTTGTTTTCCGTACTTACACTTTACCGTCTCTGCACCATGTTTGACTTACACCGTCTTTCTTACGTGCTAGCCTAGCAACTGTATAAAGTTTTCTAACGTGTCCGATCAGGTCTTGATTTATATAAATCGATACTGATTGAGGTAAGTCAACATCGCTATTGTTTATCTTCCACTTCTTCGCATTACTAAGTAGTTGTGCTCTTTTTCATCTATTGTGAACGCCGGTGCGGAATCATTGATTTTAGGCAAACAATGTGCTACTTTGATATTCTACTCCGCTAACTGTACCCCTAGTTTTGTTCCTATCCTATTTATTATAACAATGTTACCATCTATTTACGGACGGTATCCCGCAAACTATCATATTATCCACTCTGGAGTATTGACTTAATTTTTGCAGTTCTTGTTTTAGTAGTTCTTCTTTTTTGACATATCCTGATTTCGCTTCTCGAAACCTTCGTTTTCTTTCCTTAATTTATTAATTTCTTCCGTTGCGTTATCAATCTTAATATTTGTATTGTTACATATAATTTCTGTAGCTTTTATTTTCGGGTACATTTGGTTAATCTTATCAAAAAATTGATTTTCTATTTTTAAACGGCTAGGGATTTCCAAATTCGAACGAATTAAAATTAAATATAAATTCTACCCGCAACGCAGCAACAATCGCTGACATTATTTGAACGTATTGTAATGAACAAGTGTAATTATAAGCTAGAAAGTAAATAATAACGCGATAAATACAACTGTGCACATTATCATTCTGATCGGAACTCATATATGCACTTTTTTTCGCTGTTCTGTTTTTCACAAATTTGTGTTCAGGTAGGGAAACCTATTCTTTTTTTTTATATAATTTATTAAATTATAGTCAAGCTCTTGACACATAGCTTTATAAAATCCAAGATCATTACTTGCTACAAGTGATCTATAAATTAAGATGATAAAAGACTCATATTTATAGTATTGTTTTTGTGAGTAAGAAACGTTTATTTAATTAAAACTTGATCAAGTTTATTTCATTATAATCGTCAGAATCTAATAAAATAGACTGGTTTTCAATTTCATTCAGTACACGTAGGAGCAATATGCCTGACCAGAATGTTTAATTACATTTCTAGGAGGGTGGTGAAATAATAGTCATAATAATGTTGATGGTGAAGAATTTGCATGGATCTATAAATGGAAAGATGTCAGGACTTATACCAGGGATATCACGATTGTCGTTTGGCTGCTCGGTGACTTGCCTGGATATTAATCTTCGCATATAAACATCTTCTTACGTAAGTGACCGGCGGCCACTGCTGAGTTGCCCTAGGCGACTTAGCCGCTTGGTGACTATCGTCGAGACAAATCACCTTTGGATCTGTTCTTCCTGGTGTGTGTTATTTAGTGATTTCTGCTAGATAGTTCATTATTTACTATGTTTTATTATTTATTTAATTGCGGATTAGTCGTTGTCGTTTTTAAAAGAGAATATTTATGTAATTCAGCCCGTAATTTTCATAATAACGTTCTAGTCTTGGTGAAAATGTGGGTAGATGGAAAGAAAACTGGTACCTCCGATAAGTTAAGTTTTTTTATTTGGACACTTGTATTCTTTTTCACATCAAAAGCTAATATGTAATTGTGATACAATGAATTTATTAATGATGCGTTCAACATAAATATGCTCCACCCACATATTGTGCCATTCAGTAGTGTTTCCAGACCGAACAAAGTTCATTTGCTAAGACGTTATTTTAAGATCGTGATCAATCAGCAAAACTATAGTAAATGACTGTTCGAGATGTTCTGATGTGACCATTGAGCATCTGGACCTTTGGTAACCAGGTAAAGATACCAAGCTGCCAGACAGCTAGTATGATCGTTTGCGGTTTGGCCTTAGCCTTTATGTTGCGGTAGTTGTGTATTTTCGAGTTTATCGTGTATTATTAAGAATATATTTAAGATATATTTTGTATTAATTGAAATTTATAGAATAAAATACTTCTAAAAACATCTGCACTAAGTTATTTGCGGATTTTTTCTGTGTACTCTTATACATATTTTCAAAATTATTTATTTCCCGTTAATGTTTCAGCTGTGAAAATTAATGTGCATTATTATTTTCAGATATTATCCGGAAGTAGTGTATTGAAAGATGGCCGCTCGTTACTCGATATATATTCGCTCAATTTAAATGCTATTGATGAAGGTGACATAGTCGGTGTTATGCGCACTGATCGAGTATGTAAAACGAACATGTTCACTATATCTTGTAACGAAAATTATGATTGATTTTTTTGTTGTTTTTTTTTTTTTCCTACGGTGCTGGACTTAATTATTGAAATGTATTTAGATGCGTTTTTATTGCTTACCAAGAAAGTATATTAAAAAATATCGAAAACCGAGGTTAGCTATTGTAATTTGTGTTGTCGCAGGATGAATTAATATTTTCATTAAACGGTCAACTGAAGGGTGTGGCGGCTCAGAATCTCCCGAGAAGAATATTTGTTGTAATTGATTTATACGGACAGGTGTCGCAAGCATCAATAGTAACTAGTGGGAATTATCTCAACGCTCAACCCGTTTCATCAGATTCAAACGAAGCCACTGATATGTGTGCGTATTTATACTACAACTTTAACGTGATTATTATTATAAAATGTGTAATTAATTAAATTTTAAAATTTCAAACCAAAAGGTCGATTACCACATTTCCTTTCTTCTTTATATATCGATTTTTGATTTCATTTGAAACAATTTAGCTTTATCATTTAAAGAAAAGAAATAGTAATCTGTGCTATTATAATTTTAGCAGTATTTCGAATATTATAGTATGCATGGATCCTAGTTGACGAATATTCCACGAGGCACTGAAGAAAGTATTACCTACTTATTTTTTCAGATTTTTTTCTCGTTTCTTAGAAGAACATTGTATCTGCTTTGTAGAAGGGTATATGGGGCTCAAATTAGAAAGTTCGGTAGGACATTTCGTGCGTAGTAAAAATGTTCTCATAAAATAAGGCTGAAAATGTTTCAGCGCAGAGCTTAAAACGCGGAAAAAGAACGCATTATAACGTTTTTTTTTCTCGAAATAGTGCAAAAACTACTAATCGTATTAAGAAAATTTTAGATGTATGGGATTGTGTTGGTAGTTATCAGTAAGAGAAAAAGAGAAATAAAATGAATAAAACGGAGGCGCAGTTAGATAGTACATTATTTCATGAAGATTTCATTGCACGTTTTTGTATTTCTAATAAATATAATTAACTATTTAATTGCTAAAAGTAAAAGTCTCTTTTTCTTAATGTAATAACATCACCGCATATAATAAAACTAAAGAAATTCCTTATAAAAAAAAAAAAAAAAAAAAAAAAAAAAAAACTAATAAAAACGAACAAATTGAAGAATACGTTGAAGATGTATTATTAATATTCTGTTCACTTTTAGGTTTTAATTATTTATGTGTGTAATAACAGGCAGAAAACAGGGTGGCCACCCAACCGGGAAACCAGGAATAAGCTGGGAATTTTGTTGTAAATCGGGAAAAAAATAAAAATAGCCAAACACGATATTTTTAATAAGAAAAAATCATTTAATGTCCTTTTACCTAAATTAAAATTATAAAGTTCTGTTTTATTCCTTTAAAATATGCGGCGGCGGTTAAATATTATCAGTAGTAACAAAAAAATTACATTCTTCTTTTTGTACAATTCTAGTCAAGTAAAACCCCTCTCAACCGGCCTTCGATCAATCGGTCCTCGGATTAACCGTCCTATCTCTGGAACAAAGTTCTTTTCCTCTCTTCTCTCCCTCTTTCTCTTTCAGCGAATTCCGCCTTACTACTGAGTTCATTTTTCTAGGAATCATTTCAAGCGGGGACTTGTTCTTCGCTTATCGCATTGTTGGAACGTTTCTCCGCATTTCGTGGAAAATAATTTTTTGAAAATTAGGAAAAGACAAGGAGGAAGCTACAAACTATACTGAACCTTTTTCTTTCAGTTTCGTTCTTGTCTTTACACGAGTATCATTTGTTGACTAGAAATGAGTAAGTCGGGAAAACGAAAACGTGTGATCGTCTCGTTTGAGACACGGTTAAAAGTGTTAAAAAGACTTGACAAAGGGAAATCGGAAAGAAAACTGTGACAGAATGAATATGGGAAAAAGTACCATCAACGATTAGCAACGAAACAGGACGATCAATTGAAGAAATGTGTTCAAAAATCGAGTCCGAAAAAATATTTGCAGTTCGGTGCACTAATAAAAACCAGTTTATGACATCGACGATGAAACTCCTTGGATGTAGTTTGTTCACGAACGACGGAGAGGGACCCCCTATCAGTGGTCCAATTTTGTTTGAAGAAGTATTAGTAATTCACAGTAAAATCGAGAGTGAACCAGCATTTTCTGCTAGTCAGGGATAGTTTGATCATTGGAAAAAGCGTCGTGGGATTTGTTTGGCTTACATAAGTGGTGAAAAAATGTCAACAAATGAATCAGAAGCTGCTGACTTTCTGAAATTTTACTTAAGTGCGAGGATGAGAACTTATTTCTTTTAGAAAACGTGAAGAAGATAAACATCAAGGATGTGTTTTTATGCTGGCTGGTGCGTTTGAGGAAATCCCTTCTTCTAGCTTTGTCAAATTGTGGAAAAAAATTTGGCCTGATACAGAAAATCTAGTCAAGAATAGCAATGATTCAGAGAATGAAGAAATCGAAAATTAAGTCATTTAACACGACCCTCTGTCATTACCATGTGGGAACCAAATGAAGTTGGAGGACGTGGAGGAATGAATAGCAAAAAGTGAAGAAGGACTTGAAAACGATGGAGAAAATACAGACGTGGAGGGTTCGCAAAAAAGAAGTCACGAAGGAAAAAAAAAAATTGCAGAAATTTTATTGCAATATGTGGAGCAGCAACAAGATTCATCGGCATTGGACGCGATGAACATAAGAAAATGGAGAGATAGGTGTGTGTGTGTGTGTGTGTGTGTGTGCGCGCGCGCAGATGTGGCCAAGGTGCTAAAATATAAGTTTTTATTCTACTAGGCTCTGCCTTAGTATTATGTGGATAACACTTTTTCTTTATGAGTTAGTTGTTACTCATGTAATGCATGAATTCTTTGTGTGTATGTTTTGTATTATTTCGATTCTTCTTTTTGTACATTGTTGTAAATTTTTTGGATGTATTTTGTAGAAATTTCTTTGTTTTTTTTTCATAACCTTATTTTTTTTTTATTTGTACTTTTGCTCTTTCTCTAATGCACGTTCATCATTATTGTATTTTCTGCTGGTCTTAAGAGTGGGTTTCCATAATACTGAATTTTGTGACCCCACAAACCGCTAGAAACATATTTTCCACAAAGAAATAAATCAAGAAGATGATATTTCATTACTATCAAGTTTTAATCAATTTTCAGCTTTTTTGACCTTTGGTACCCATTTTTAAACTACTCTAGAGCCTCAAAACCAAATGTTCATGGTCTGTGATCAACAGTATCAGAAAGATGAAGGTTTAAAGGTATAGAAACTATCAAAACCTAAAAATCGGTTTTTTAGTCACTAGGTACCTTTCTTCGTGCACGCTTACATATATATGTATATATGGATGTATGTACGTATGATTGTATCAACTGTTGCGCATAAGAAAAACATACGTAACAGTAGTTTAACATTTTCTTCTGCGTGGCTAGATTATTCTGTTTCACTTAATTTTAGTCCTGTTCTATGTTACATGCTAACGGGCTACTTACATTTTTTTTAAATTTTGGCAGGTCGCGCCAATGATGAATTTTAAAAAAAATACTTGTATATACCTTGCGTTCCTCTACCACAAAAAATATTTTAATGAGCTGATTAAATACAAAAAAAAAGTACCGCTGGTAAATATTTTTTGCACTTTTTTTTTTACTTTCACAGTTCTCGGCTAATTTTATTTAATGTATTATTAATATTCTGTTCATTTTTAGGTTTTAATTATTTTTGTGTGTAATAACATAGGCAGAAAACAGGGTGGCCACCTAACCGGGAAACCGGGAAAAAATTAGGAATAAGCCGGGAATTTTGTCGTAAAATCGGGGAAAAAGTAAAAATAGCCAAAAACGATATTTTTAATAAGAAAAAAATATTTGAAACGAAAAATGAATATGCACTTTTTACTGTACTTTATTCAAAATAAATTACGAAGTTTTGTTTTATTTATATAAAATACGCTGCGGCCGTCAAATATTAATATTAATACAAAAATTCCATTCTTCTTTTTGTACAATTCTGGTAATTAGGAAATCGGGAGGATTTAGACCAGGAAAACTGGTAATAAACAGGGAATTTAAAAATTATATTTGAGTGGCCACCATGGAAACTTTTTTACACTAAAGAGAGTTATAAATTGCTTGAACTGTCATATGTGACAGGAAAGAATATTTTAAATTAATAGTGCTCCAAGTATATACATTTTTTTCATATCGCGGGGTTACGCCTTAAATTGAACTTAGGACTATTATTGAATTAAGTGTTCTGGTTTTTGCCTATCACGTAGTTAAATTAAAATAAACCTTTCTGCGGAATAAGCACCTACTGTTTGGTTAAAACCGCTTTATGTGACATAATAGTTTAAGCGGTTTTTTTCATTTTTTTAAAAAATGTAGCAATAATCGAACGAATGTTTACATTTTTTTAGTTGAAAACAATTAAATAGGTTATTTCGAGAAAATAACGTTTAGATTTCTTTTTAATAGAATGTTTTCTTTTTCAGATTAATTAATTTATTTTTTTTATTTTTTTATTATATTATATAAATTATCCTCCATCTACATGAATTTATACTTTGTAATCGATTTTTTTTTTATTCATTTATTAAGGTTTTGTAATTTTAAGAATTATATTTGAAAAGGAGATAATCTATTCAGTTACCAGAGCTTGTAATTTATTAGTTGTGAACAGTTTACTGTTATCAGAATTTTATAGTTATGAGTTGGTGTACAGATGAAAAAATAGTATGAAGTGTTTTTACGAGCGATACAAGAAACGAAAAAATTTGAGATAAACATGAAAGTAAAAATGGATGATGATAATAATTTTATTGAATTTGTGGAAGTTGAATAGCAAAAGTTAGTAAGATAGTTTTTACGTATGTTTCCACTCGCTTCACTTTCAAAATAATAGTACGTAATAATCGAATTGCGTTATTTTTTGACATTTTTTGTGTCAAAGGAATTTACTTATAATTCATGTTTTATTTTTTACAGATTTATTTATTCACCTATTCAACTTCGATATATTTTAATTTTTTAAAATTTCGATAGTTTTTCTTTAAATAGTTCAGCATATTGACTAAAACTTATGAAACATATTTCAATTAATTTATTTCACAATATGCATTCATTTATATTTTTTTTGCTGGAACTTTAATCGTCTTATATCGTTATCGGTGTAATTAAACAGCGCTAATTTAATTTTTTTGGTTAAAAGAAATTTTAATGTTTATAAATAGTGTTTTTCCATATTGTGTTTAAAGATGATAGCAATGATAATATCGAATCAAACAGTTTAGTCAGCAGTGTGATCTCAAATTCAGATAATATTAGTCATTTAGTGTCTCAGTCAGATGTGGATGTGCAAAATGCGTATGCATTTGTTCGTGAAAAAATTAGGTAATTATGGTGCGTGCTACTGTAATAAGTTATGCATTTTTATACGTAAATTTATTAATTCCGAAAATATTAAATTATGTTTTTTGGTTTGTGCGTCACGTATACTAAATTACCTTCAGAGTTTTTCATCAGTTATCACTACTAGCTGCAGAGTGCGAATTTCTTTTTAGTGTAAATATGATTATCGGAAGTACTAATAAAAATACATATTTTTTCCGCTAGTTTGATTCGATGAATTGTCGTGCACTGATACAGGACAGGAGGTCACAAGGTTTGTGCGCTACTACCCCGTAATTTTTTTTGATGAATTGCACTAGAATGAAGCCACGGCTAAAACTTTAAAATATCTTTAAATTTAAAAATAAGTTTTTGAAGTTCACAGAGATTGGCAGACCAGTATTTTCGTCAATCATTTATGGTCTCACGGTTTGTAAACTTGTAAGTAAGATGCGAAAACTTCATTTTTTTTCACGCGTGTGTGTGCTCGTAACTTTTTTAGATTACGTTTTCTGCCGTTGAACACGTACAGATATGTAAATCTATTTGGAATCAAAGATTGAATGGTAGTCAATTTTTCTTTTTTAAAAAAGAAGTTCTTATTTTTGCATTTTTATTTATATGCTTTTAATATTTATTTATTTTCGAGTTACAAGTGTTTATGTCCATTTTCTGTATTATCACTTTATTAAAAATTTTATCAAAACATGTATTACAGAAAATTATACTTTAAAAATATGAAAAAGAATATTTTTAAAGTATAATTTTCTGTAACACATGTTTTGATTAAAAATTTTTAATTTATTTATTTAAGTCTTCGATCCATTGATAAAATTAATACAACTCACATATAAAATTTAAATGAAATCGAATATTGAGACTAATTAATTAAAGATCATTAGTCTTGAAATTAGGCATAGGTCTCCCGCAACCTTGTCTAATGCTCTTATAATAGTCACAAAATTTTGGATTATGAACTATATTACAGTTTTTTGTTTTTTTTTTCAAATTCAGTTATTATTGATCAACTTTCATTTTTATAATTTATTGATAAAATTAAAAACATATTTTTCCTTCTAAAGTTTATTAATTTGCTCTAACGATATTGATATTTAAATATTTAAAGCTTTCACAGTGATTACTCATAATAAATAATTTTCGGAAACAACTGTGTTTTTAAAAAGATATTTATTATGATATTGATATTTGTTAAATTAGGGAGGCTTATGAATTTAAGTTATTTTTAATTTTGTTTCTAACAGGATAATGTTAAAAAGGTGCTACAAAAAATGTACTTTGCTTATACAACTTATTTTTAAAACATTTTTTCAAATTTTATTTGAATTGAAAACTTAGGTTTAATACGAAAGCTGGAATACTGGTAAAAGTATCTTATAATGGGCGCACAGCAGAACGGTTGAAACCTTTAGATGAATTTAATAATGGAGTTGTTATGACGAATAGACCTTTATATAATAATGAGCTTTTTGAGGTAGTAATTTTATTCTTTTGAATGTATGTATTATATGTAATTTTCATTAATTTATTTTACGTCATTACGTATAAAATAGTTATATATGAAAATGGAAAAAGACGTCGCTAATATAATTTTTGACGGAGTGCGAAAGGTATGATTTGTTGGTTCTTTATATTGAGCAATCTTAGAATATTTTCGTGCTAATTAGAAAATTGAAATTTTTGTTTACTTATTTATTTATTTTTTGTGGTTAGTATGTAGGAATATTATTAATTATATTAATATAATTTTGTAAAAAACAAAAATAGCAGTTTTTGATTTTATAATTCTCTTTTATTAAACGTTGCTATTGTAATATTATAGTAATTGTAAATTAAATTTTATTGAAAATTTCGAGCATATTTTTAGTGCGATATTTATTTTCAAATGCATTTTTTATAATTTTGAAATTACAACAAATTCGTTCGCATTCAGTCGTAGCTAGATAACGAGATGCTTCGGCAGTTGATAGCAATTGATATGTAGTCTTAAGATCGCAGTAATAAAACCATGGAATCTCAGAAAGGGTGGAGCTGATGAGCTTACGAAAGTTGTTTCGTTGCGAGAGCATTATCTAATTCGATTTACGGTTCAGGACGGACCGAAGGTCATTTAAAGGAAGTTACAGAGTAAAAATGCCCGAGTCATGAGCTTCTTTAGCTAGGATATCGTAACGTTTGTTCCCCTAGATTCCACAATGTCGAAAATAAATGATGCTGATTTTCCGTCTATCCTAAACTATGATACTTAATTGCATATCGATTGAATAAGGGACTTGTTCTGTAGAATGAAAGAATTAGCTAAAGCCTTGAGGTAGTTTAAGGATTCGGACTGTATATTAGTGCGGTGTCCGGTACAGTACTGCTATAAACATAGCTTACTGTTTTCAGCACCGCTAGAAATTCGGCTGTATACACAGAATCCTTTGTCAACTTCCAAGTAAGATATATGGAAGGCTACATTCTCATACAAGATGTCAAGGAAATTAGACGAAAAAAAAATTATTAGCAACTTGAAAGAAAACAATTTCTAACGCATTAAGTATATTTTAATGTTGTATATTAAACATTTAAAACTTCCGCGGTGGATGTAATTAGATATAAAATTTACGGTAGACACTATGTTTTAAAATTTTTATATTTGAAGTTTGGAAAAGCTTACACTCACCATCATCAGAAATTGTTTGGAATATAAAAATTTTAAAACATAATATCTGTTGTAAATTTTGCTTCTAACTTTAAAATATATTTAATATGTTCCTAGAAATTATTTCCGTTTTTTGTAAGTTGTTAATTAATTTGTCGGTTAATGAAAAGTGCTTGAATGCGGAACTAAATTTAATCCAAAAATAACGCAAATAATATCGAATATAAGACATTTGCATGTTAAAAAGAAATAGCTAATCAAATTTTTATAATTGTGTAACTTTTGTCTTGACTAAAATCTCACCTTTGGTTGGACTTTAACTGCTTGTATTCATGCGTTTATGAAAAGTAAATTAAAAATTTAGTTTTAATTGCAGATAAGAATAGATCGTTTAATGGAGAAGTGGTCTGGAAGTATTGAAGTAGGCGTTACTACGCATAATCCAGATTATCTCACGTTTCCGCCTACGATGACAAATTTAAAAATCGGCACTATAATGATGTCTGGTTGTGGAATTCTTACTAACGGAAAAGCAACAATGCGAGATTATGGAAATTTTAATCTCGACGACCTTATGGTTAGTGTTGACGTTTATTTTCCTTTTATTTTTACTTATACCAATATTTGATTAAAAATTGTAACTGTATATATATTTTAGAAATATTGTGAAAAATTTAAGTTAGACGGGGAAACGTTGTTTATTTATTTATTCGAATATTATACATTTAAAGAAAATATTTCTGTTAAAAAAAAAAAAAAAAAGTAGGAAAAATGTGGATGTTAATTAAATTATTATGTATTTGATAAATTAGATGTTTTTTTTTTATTTTTTATTTTAGTATATTTAAACTTATTGGTTTTAATAAAATGTATGTTGGATATTTTTGTGAGTTGATCAGTTTTTGAATTATTTTATTTGAAATTAATTTTGAAAGTGATTCATGTGAAGACCGCTGTAATTGTTTCTAGCTTTTTCAATGGACTTTTTATCTTACACAGTAGTGTATTTATCCAAGTTTTTCTTCTTCTTCTCTTCAAATTTGGCCACCTATGGACAAAACGGCAAACTTTTCCTTTTTCGTTCTTCCCAGTATGTCTTCATTATTTTACAACGTTCTTTCTTCCCATCGTCTGTTCATTTCCGACCAGTTCTCTTACTTTTGATTCTATTGAAACCAACGAATTCTTTTATTGTATTCCGAAGTTCTGTTTTGTTTTCAATAGATGATATATCTATTTGTGCTTCAGTAAGATCTTTTTTCGTATTCGAGAACCACTTCGGCCTGGTTTCCAATCTATCAAAATGTTGAAAGATTCTTTTGGTTAACCGGGTGTTACTCATTCTCGGGATATGTGCATAAAATGTCAACCTTATTTTCCTCATTTTTCTCCTTTCGTATATAGTTCTTCATTTGACCTGTTCCTGAACGTTGTCCTTTTTTTTTTTGGTCCGAGAATTTTTCTTATGATTTTCTTTAACTTTTTTTCCCATGCTTCAGCCTTTCCTGTATCATTCAGCTCTAAGCACTCAGCTATATATAAGCACCTCGGTTTAATCATTGTGTTGTAATGCCTTAGCTTAGCATTTATCGATATTAAATTTTTGTTGTATATATTTCGCGTTAATTGGAAAGCCGTTTCTATTTTTCTTACCCTTATTTTCAGTGCTTCGCCATCTAATCGTTTTTCTGAATAACCTCACTTAAGTATCTTAAATTTTCAACTTTTTTAATTTTCCCATATTTTGTGCACACGTTTCGAGGTGAGGTTTTTTAATGTTTGTCATATATTCTGTCTTCTCAAAAGAGATTTGTAAACCAGTTTTTTCTGCTATTTCTTTTAGAAAGTTAATCTGCTTTACCGCCGATGTTAAATCTTGTGAGAAAATTGCCAAGTCATCTGCAAAAGCTAAACAGTTAATGGCTAAATTTTTCTCCTCGTATTTCAGTCGTATTTGTTTACTTATATTTTGTGCTTCCAGTCATTTTTCCCACTCTCTTATAATCTTTTCTAAGACAGAATTGAACAAGATTGGGAATAGTCCATTTCCTTGCCGTACACGCGTTTTAATCTCAAAAGTTTTGTTGACCCATAGATTTTATCTTAACTTTAGTGCCTAATAGTGTTTGTTGATTAATCTTGTTGGTTCGTCTATACCAAATTCTTTTAATATTTCCATTAAACATTCTCGATCGACGGAATCATACCTTTTTTTTTAAAGTCTACAAACGCTATAACATAAGGTTTAATTATTCCCTGTTTAAGAAATTTATTTTTATTTAGGGGAATAAACTTAATTTTTACGGTTGTAAGAAAATGATCTGAATCAATGTTATTCTCTTTTTTAACTTTAACATTCATAATTTCTTTTTGGCTCTTCCTTCAAATAGCAACACATGGTCAATTTGAAATTCTTCCAGGTTTTTGTTTGGAGATTTCCATGTTTTTTGTTTTTTTGAGAGCTTCTTTAAGTTTGTAGGCATTAGTCTTAGGTTAAACGTCCGGTATAAGTCAATTAACCCGTTTGTATTCGTCCTTTTATGCGCTCGGTATTCTCCTACTATTTGTCTAAACTACTTTTCATTTTGTTTATCAATATTTTAATATGTTCCTCTGGTATTTTATCCATTTCCTCTCCTAACATTTCTCAATACCGTTCGACTTTTTCCAGATTCCGTTTGTTACCTTCAGTAATTGGGGCATGATTTGTTAGCGTAAAAATGGAAAGTCTTTCCGACGAAGATTTGAAATGTACTATCGAATCTAGTATCTTCCGGTGGACAAAAAGAATGCTGTTCTTAAATGTGGTATTCTATTTATTATTTTCTTTCCTGGTTTTGATTTAAATATTCTATAGTTTTCCACGTCTATTAAATTTTCGCCTGTAAACCTAGCGTTTTGGAGTGCTAAAAGCAGTACATTCTGCTCATTCAGTGTCTTTACTTGTTCTTTTAACTTCCCTATTTTTAATAATGAGTTAGTGTTTAGTGTTCCAAACATATATTTTGTTTTCAATTTTAACTTCAGCTGTGTTTTACATGGTGGTTCAAGCTCTCCAGAAGTGATATGCTTAAATGCACTGATGTTTCCACCAGTGGTGGATTCATTTTTTAGATTACCATCTGGAGTAGTAGTTCCCTTTGACTGGCTTTCTATCATGTTTTACAAACCAAAGTTTGCTGTTAATACATTTTCTTTGGGGGAACTGGTTAATACCAGTTCAAAAATGAAAACTATATAGAATTGTAAGTTCTAGAGTTTGTATAATGTATTTTATTTCATCATTTATTTTATCTATTATCCTGTTATTTTATGTATAATTTATTTTCTGCTTATCCCATGTATTACTAACTGCTGTAGGTTGTAACTTATGTTTGGGCTATGGCAAAATGGGACTTACATTCCCATTTCTACTTTCCCCGTTTGTCGTAATTCCTAGTCCTACTATTATCGGATTAAAACCTATACGTTCGCTCCAGTCAAAGCGTGCAGGGGTCACCACGAGCAGGTGAAATAGGTGTTGACGTGAAGAGGCTAGTTGGAGTGATGGCACTCTAATATATTGCGCATTCTACGTCATTTGATCTCCAAGTTTTTATTATTTTCTTTTTTTTTTTCGTAATTTTCCAGTATCGTTTCTTTTTAATCTTTTTTTATATCTTATTTTAAATGAGTAAAAATCATGATTAATCAAAATCGTTTAATTTCATAATTTTCGTAAATACAAGTTCATTTAAGAATTTCTAAATAGTTTCTTTTTACATCTTAATAAAATGTAAAATAAATTTAAATAAGTTTAAATAACTGGCGACAGATTAGCTAGTGTTGCTTAGTCGGAAAAATGTGCTCAAATTTAGTGAGCAATATTTTTAGATTAGAGACAAATTTGAAATAATTATATTGTAATTGTATATTCTAATTCAGTTCCGAAATACATAAAGCGTTATTTATATTTTCTGATTATGCTAAAACATAATTTTACTGAGTTATTATTTATTCTGTTAGTATATGTTTCCTTTAGAGTATCGCTTTTGAAACTGTGTTACTCTTAGGATTGCAGAAGGATCATAAAGGTTCCTTGAAAGTCCAAAAACCAAATGCTTAAAATAAATTTTAAAATAAATCCCTATATGTTATAGCGTGTCATTTAGTTTTCATAAGTTTAATATGAATTTAAGAAGAATCCAGGTTTTTTTGACATAAACTCTCATTTCTTCATAACCCGGTGTTTCGGGTGTAAATGACATCTGCGGAGAAAGCACATGGAAATTTTGAGAAGGAATTTTCGCGCACTCCATAATTATTTTAATAATATCCAAAGAAAGACATTTTTTAATGGTAGTTCTTCAGAGCAAATTTGTTTTCACTATCATCGTTTTAATTAAAATTTGTTCTTGTAGATTGCCGTTACTGAAATAGCTTATGGTAATCTTTTCAGTCCGTCTATTAATACTACTATATGACTAATTACAATTGTTCTTGATAGCTATTTTATAATACTACATTTATTGTTGTTTTGTATAGTGTAATTTTCTTTTTTACTTCATGAATAGAAGTAATCAGTATTTAGTAGACTTTTTACATTAATTTGAATTTCTTTTTGAATCCGTCTTTGGTAAAAAGAAATTTAAGCAGAGCTTGCGTTTGTTCCAAAGGTACAAAATTATTTTTTTTAGGAAATATTAGGCTATGTCAAAGATAGATGTATCCTTCACAAGGATTGTTTATGAAACGTACTCAGTAGAAGATGATACAAATTAAAAACAAATTTAGGGTTTCACAAAAAGATAAATTATAAGAAAAGGTTATACGATTCAAAAAGTTTGAGAATTATTGTCTTAGAGGAATATGTTACGAAAATTTTGTTTTAATTAAGTCTGCTGTATCCTGTTTTTAAAAGTAAAATTTTCGGAATGTTGTACTGATATGTATGTGAAAAATGTGTAAAAAGATGTCTAATTCTCTATTGAATCGTTTCTTAATTGTTGTTCCACTGATGATAAACTGCATCAACCAATGATTCGGAATTCAGTACTGTTATAAATGCAGCATGAAAAAAAATAATTCATACTAGTCTTAAAAAAATTGTGTTTACTCAGTTACCTGTTTTTTTCTGTGATTCATACCGAATTATTGTTTGAGCGTGAGATCAGCCGACGAAGCAGAAAGTGATATCAATGTATTAAATTGGAACTAGAAAGAAACTGTCTCCTCTATCGCATTCTCCATGGACACTGTTCCTGTATAGCTATGCACGTGTTACCTATTTTACAGTTTTCTTTCCTTTTTTTTTTTTTTTTTTTTAATTATATTAACCAGCTGTAAGCCATTTACTAGATTTTTCTCCTATGTACTCGTTATCGCAATTCGTAATATTGTTCGACGCTGTTATTTTTTAAATTTATTATTACACGAACAATCAGTCTAGTTTGGGATTTGTTTAGTAATAACACTAGTGCATTAACAAAATAACTCTACTACGTGTACATCGGACCCAAATGGGTTCGGTGGATTTCAACATTTAGTTCTAGATTCTATAATAAAGTTTCGGATTTTTATCCGAAAAGGAATAAACTTATATAATACTGGCATATACTATGTTTAATAAATTTTTGCTTGACGTTTTGGATAGATTACAAAATCCATTATTAAAGCTTTTTTGATAGTGGACGGTATGATCTTTCTGAAATGTCCAAATGTACTTACCGAAACAAATTCTATTTTATACTAATTGCTGCGAAAATTTAATTTTCATCAGATAAAATTAATTTGAAAGCTCAGAAATGTATTATATTAAGGATTAAATATTATTTAACAGATAAAAAAAAAATAAAAATAAAAAAAACGCACGAAATTAAGTATTTGAATTACATGCATAAGGCACTTTCTCAGAACATATGAAGTTTGCACTTGGTATACGTGAAAATAAAATAACTACTAATATCTGTACCGCCACGAGTCTTACCATACAACTAAATTAATAAATATAATAAAGTTAAATTAGCTAACGGTGGTTTATAATATCAAATTCAGATTGTTTTGAAAATATTTAAATTTTTATACCGTTCCGTAAACATTTAAATGTCGAATTCAGTTACTTATTTTATATGTAAAATTTTGAATAAAAGTAAAAAACTTTCTGCACGCTGTTTAATAGTTTGAATAATAAGATTTGGAAGATTAGTTATAAAGTAAAAAAAAAATATTAAGAAATTTTAGTCAGTATTGTGCGTGCTTTGAATTAATCAAACAAATTTTTAAATTTATTCTATTGCTTAATTTTAATTTACCATTTACTTCTTTAAAATATAAAAAGCTATTCAAAGTTGAAATGTATTTAAATTTATTTTATTCAACTTCTAGTTTTTAACGGAAAGAACTGATAGAACTTTTTTACTTACAGAGAGCTCTCCTGTCAATATTTCTTAGTTTTTAGTAAATTGAAGAATTTTGTGGAATTATTTCTTTTAGATTGGAGATAGGATAGGTTTAGTTCGTAAACCTAACGGAAACATGCATTATATAATAAACGGTTTGGATCAAGGATGTGCTGCAACAAATACACCAGAACCAGTTTGGGCTGTTGTAGATTTGTATGGTAGAACTGTAAAAGTATGTGTTGCAATTACGCTAATCTTTTAATATATTACTTAGCGAAAAGAGTGATTTAAATATATTTTTCTGATTTTACTAGAATTAAATTTTTACAACGTCATATACATACATACATACATGTATATATATATATATATGTATAGTTTAAATCATTTTGATTAGTTCATATAATTTAAATCAAAAATTTGGATATTTTGAATGTAGTTAGTTTATTATAATAATCTCATTTTGTAATAATATTCTCGTTCTATTTGATTTATACTTTATATTTATAATTTTATCTTTTTAAATAAAATTTACTTTTTGTGATAGACTAGATTATTAAATGTATTTTTCCTTGTCATTATTATAACGATTTTCCGTAATTATTTATATTACAGGTAACAATTGTCGACAGAGATGAAAGAGAGGAACAGAATTTAATAACAAGAAGGAATACAGTATTACGTAATGGATGTTCACTAACTAATTTAAATCGTACGTATTAAAAAAACACAGCATTTATTTTGTCGATTATCTAAACTTATTAGAGATCTAATGATTAGTAAGTTTCAATTTGAATAATCTGAAATACGCTTTTATGTAAATTTTAATGTATTTGTTTGTTTGTTTTTTTTGAATCGTTACGCAAGCTTTATTTATGGTTTTGGAATATTTGTGTTTTCGTTTTTTTTCATAAGCTTTGGAGAATGTTGTGTGAGAGAAAAATAATTAATTTTTTATTAATACTAATAATAGTTCTTAAACTAGACGGGGAAGTCTGCATTTAGCTTTATGCCTGTCACTTGATATATTATAATTTTAACTTGTATTTTACAATACAGCAAAGGTACATACTATTTTTTTTTAGAAATCAGTAAATCACTTATTTATTCACTTAAATCTAGTTAAAATATTTTAATTTTCTACTACAAATATTAATTAGTAATTATTATTAATCTCAATTAATTAAACCGCGTTTTATGAATTTATTTTAAAATAATATGCGTAAATTTATGGCGAAAAATAAATGATTATACACGCTCTCTTGCTGTCAGTTTCTTGTCGAAGTTATAAAGTTGTATCGTGCACAAATCTGTAATTTTTTTTCTTTTTTAATTTTAGCTAACATATTGGAAGACTTAGATGATCGATTGGCTTTTCATACGAGATGCGGGGCACACGCAGCCGTAATTAATAATAATAGAACCGCATACAGACCGAAGTAAGTTCTAAGTTTTTTAAATTGAGATAGATACAGCTGGTGTGCATTGACTTGAATTTTTAGTAACATCTATTTTAAAAAATATCGAGCAAATAGTTTTTCATATCATTTGAATATTGTTGTTAACTATGTAAATATATTCAAGTTTTCAAAAATTGATTAAAATGATGAAGTATTTTTTAAATCGATAAGGCAGTTTATTGCGAAAAAGAAAATGTTACGCCTCAACAATTATGAAATAATTTCAATAATTTTTAAGTGGTAGATTTCCTTCACTTCTCCTTATCTTAGTATACAGTGTCGAATTGGTTCATTAAGTTTTGTATTTAATACCCGGTTATATAGTTTAAAATGTAATTTTCTGATTCGTAATTATTTTGTAATTTTACAAATCATTTTGGATAGTTTATTGAGTTATACCAAAGAACAATGGTATGCATTATGGCCATCATTCTGTTTTTTTATATAAAATTTTTTTGCTCTTAGTATTACTTTCATCTATTTTTAATATTTTCAGATCGCGCGATGATTTTAATAATGGCGTTGTAATCACCAATCGTCCCTTAAAAAAAAATGAAGTTTTTGAAGTGCGTCTAGACAAAATGGTTACAAAATGGGCCGGTTCGATAGAAATAGGAGTTACCACGCATTCTCCAACGGAGATTGAATATCCGTCTACAATGACAAACATTAGGTAATGCATAGAAGTGTAATGTTCGTTGTAATATAATTACATTTTAATATTTTAAAATAATATTTCGTTGTAAAATATTTTGAAATGAAATATATCACTGTCGGTATTAATAGTTGTAAGATATGTAATATTTGTTATTTATTAAATGATAAATTAGATTTTACTTTTTTCCCCTGTGGAAGCAGTTCGGTGTAAATCTAATGATTTGTTTTCATAAAAACTTCTAATAAATCGATTTTAAAAGTGGAGTTTCTTTAAAATTGCAGACGATATTTTTGTTCTGAAATTGAAAAATACGCATTGAACTTTAAACCTGTATAATTATAAATGTTTACTTCCTTTTTTCAAACAGTGGAGTACGTAAATGATAAAATGCTTCGCGAAGAAATCTATTTGTGGTAAAATTAAGAATTTCCACTTGTCATTTATTATCAGTTTTATGAATAATGTTTTTTTCCCTAAATATTATCGCACGTAACATTTTTTTTTTTAAAGTATTTAACGATTTATAATGGCGCATTTAGTACTATTCTAAAGAGAGAAATATTGACGAGAAAGGATATGATGACAGAAATTTCTTTTTATTGTTTTTACGTTACACTCAAAATATTAGTGATCTGAAATATTTTAAAAGAATATTAGAAGAGCTGTGGATAGATTATTTTCTAGAATTATATTTTTAATGATAGTGCCACTTTTTCTGTGTTAAAATGTTTTTTAATTCGAAGATATTTTATTTGTAAAATATTTTATCATAAAATGTGATATGGAAGTTTTAAGATGTTTAAAGTTTAATATTCAGCGGTTAGTATTTAATTTCTCTTGTGGGATATTTTTAAATTTGGAAAAATGCGCATTTTTCAAATTCACAGCGAAAATTTAGATTGTAATTTAATTAAACTTTGTCGGTCTTAACCCCTTAATGGGTGATTTGTATTAAGTTGATTTTTGCTTGGAAACATAACCAGTTAAAATAAAAAATCGACGCAAGGTGTTTTTCTTCCTTTTTTTTTAAAAAAATAAAAACCGAATTATATACGTACTGTTTCTAAACTTTATGATTACGTTATGTATTACTTGCTGATGCGTTGTAGAATTACTTTACCAATAGTTTGTTAATATGTAAACAGGATGAAATGTGCTTTTGCAGTGTTAGTTAAATAGAATGTTATAAAGCAACAAGTTGTTAAGTTATCAGTAGAATTGATAAATGTCTGTACTGCAGAAGTCTTCCCATACTCAAAATAATCAATAAAAATTTAAGTTTTTTTTTTTTTTTTTTTTTTTAGAGAGTAGATTAATAAAGAATTGTATAAAAACTATTACTTTCATACTTAACGAGTTGCAGCTGTTGAATCAGTGTAAAGTAAATATAAACAATTTATAATGTTCTTTTTTTTTTTAAATTGAGAATTATCTTTTTAAGTTTTTAATCATTTTAGATGGTTGTGCGATGTTTAAAAGTGTGTTGTTTAAATTTATGTGCATCATAAGATGATTCTGATCTCTTAGTGATAAATTGGATACGGCAAGATAAGATTTAAAACACATAAATAATTAAAATACACATAAAAAATAAACTGACTATATTATAGGTTTGGTTATTAATCATTTTTAAGCGCCAGTAAATGATAGATTAAAATATATTTAATTGATTTATAATTATGAAATTACAGGTCTGGAACTTGGATGATGACGGGTAATGGTGTAATGCACAATGGAACAACCGTTATTGATGATTACGGCACAAATCTGGATAGATTGCAGGTACTTTCAATTAATTTTTTCATTCTACAGATATAATAATAAGTTAAAAATACATTTTAAAGATATTTTTGTTTTTATGGCTAAGAAACTCTAATTTGTCACTATCAACTCTGCATTTAAATACGCTTTAAAAGTAATATAAAACAACGACATTTTTGTAAGACGCTAACCAAAAATACAAAAGAAAAATTTTTATTTAGAAAATAAAACAAAGAAAAGCCACTGCATAACTGTTATCCTTTTTATCTTTATGGAGAAGGAATGTATAATTAACTCAAAAACCGCCTCTCCTTTTGCAATCACATTAATTATCTGCATCCATTTTCTCTCAAAACACTCAATCTGTTAAAATCCCTCTCATACTAATTAGGGAGGCGACCCTTGCATCCTACTCTTGTTCTATAAATTTTTTTTAAGCTCTATCTTAGATTACTGTTGCTTTATTTATGGCAATTCCCCCAAATCTCTTCTTTCAAAATTAGATCGCATTCAAAATACCTGCCTTCGTCTCAGCCGTGGTGCTCTCTACTTTGATTGCGGGTATCCTTACCGAATCTCATACTCCTCCTCTCTTTATTCGTAGAATCTACTTCGGTTATCGTTTTTTGAATAAGAGCCTGCGTATTTATTCTTCTTCACTTATTTCTTTTTTCTACTCTATCCTTCATAAATTACGATTTATTTCTAATAAAACTCCAATTTTATCCTTTATTTCTGTCTGTCCCCAGCAATTTTCACCGCATACTTATAGTGACAATAAACTTTCTTATTTTTCTTTCAGTTTTTCTAGTGTCCTTTATCCTATTAAATATTCTTCTTTACCGATCTGTTCGAAATCTGTTCCTCAACATGCCGCCATAATTGGATTTTCCACTACTTTAAGTTCTCACTTTGCTACTCATGTCGTCATCCTTATTGACAGTTCTAAAGTTTCAAATGAAGTTGATCCTGCCTTTTTTCGTCCTGCCTTGAATTATTTTGAATTTTTTAAACTTTCCATATCAATTTTCTATTCGGCATCTGTTGCTTTTCTACGCACTGTTCTCGTTGTTTCCTCATCACTGATTTTCCATTAAGTGGTCATAATCTCAAATTCTAAAAGTGATTTGCAAGCAATCATATTTTCCTTCCGATTATGTAATACTTCTCGTACGCTCCCTCATTCATGATTTTTTCCTCCTTCACTCGATTGAGATCGATCTTCTGTAGATTCCTGATTATTTAGGCATTGAGAGAAATGAGATAGTGGACTTATTAGCTCATTCTACTATTTTCTGAGTTAGATTTTTGAGCACATTTTCAGCTCATATTCTTTCTTCAATTGCTCACTCCAAATTAAGGATCAACTCTTATTCTTCTTCATTTTTTAATTCTGGCTCATTTTATTTTTCTATTCAATTATCTTTTTCTCCTTGCCCGTGATTTCTAGACTTTCCTTTTTTTTAAACGTTCCGTAATTTCAGCTATTTGTCGTCTAATTCTCAGTTTTCATCTGCATCTACTCCATTATTTTGTCCTTTTCAGTCCCTTCTTCTGTGATACTGATCATATTTTGTTTGAATATTCAACCATTTCTACTGTCTAGATGTATTCTAAATCTCGCCCAAAAGTGATCCGTACTGTTAGAATTACCGACATTTTAGGAGTATCTGCCATTAAATTTAATTTAAAAAAAATTTCAGCGCTATATGTTCATATACTTGGTATAATATACACCGGAATAAGTAGAGCTTGCTTATTGTTAATCTGTTAAAATATATTAACGTTTTTAGTTACTGATCGTAGTAATGGGTAGGTCCAGTAGAATACGTACCTATAGATCTGTATCACATAACGGAGTTGATGATGTAACTCCAACAACAGTTGTGGATGCACATCTGCATTTCCGACCCAGAGGTAAAAAGATCCAGATTCACAAGTCAAAAAAAAAAAAATAACCTTGAACAAAGCGTTAAATTTTGCACAGTTTTTTTAAACTTTTACGTGTATTTTTTTTTGTAATGGCCAATTTGATAAAAAAAGTGTATTTCTCAATAATTTGGCTTACATTTTTTTTTCTAGCAAGTAAATTAATTGTTTGTGCAATAGCACTCATTATATTTGTCATTTATTAGATATTTGTATTTTAATGTAGGTAGTTGACTTGGCTCAATTGATTTTAAACAGATTACGAAATATTATGTTTTCTGATTTTAAAATATATAAATTGTAATTTAGTTTCATTTTATTTATTTTCTTTTATTTTTGTTTAACGTAGGCGATTAATCTAATTAGACTGATTTGAGTTCCTTTATGAACATTAAAAAAAAAAAGATCATATCTCCCCGTGACGCGATATCGATAAAAAAATGTTCGATTAATTGATTTAACGCAAAAAAAAAACAACTAAGCACATTGACTAAATAAACGTAAGCGTCAGTAAATAATTTACTAAAACAAAATTGCCGCTGTTAAATTTTAAAATTTTGGGAGTTCATATTTTCCTTTACCATAATGTCGAAAAAATGTCGATTAAAAAAATAACTCTCTAGCTGCTTTAGCTGCTGCAGAAAGGATCGTGGAATTTGTAAAAATTTTTATCTAATTTTGTCTGGCTATATTGAAAATTAATTTTTCTTTCTAATCTACGTTTCCATGGTAAATAACATTGATCATATTTTAAGAAAACCACGTTTGCCATAATAATAAAAATTTTTTTAAAATGATTCTCCCTTTTTTCATGTTATTCGATAATGACTGGGTATCCATGTTTGTTGATATTCACCGGTACTCATACATTATTTGAATGAATAAAAAAAATCGGTCTGCACAATCAAAAGTTGTGCATGAATAAACATAAAAAAAAATACGCCGTGAACGTAGAACCTCTCTTTTTGAAGTCGGTTATAAAGTCGTTTTTCTGCCTGTTCGTTTATTTGTTTGTACATGATTGTGTCAGGTACTACCGAATCAACGTTTACACGGTTTTTACCAGATTGATCCTGAGGAAATTTTTGATGCACAATTTTGTAAGTTTTTGGTATAATTTAATTAACTTATGGGAATTTTGATTAATGAAGTGTGGAAAAAAGGGGAAAAATATACTAGATGTAAAAAAAAGTCTAAATAAAATGTTTATTATAATAAATATAAATTTTAATAAGGCCCGAATGATTTGATGAATGTGAAAAGGAAATGAAAATAATTAATATTACGGAAAATCAATTATTTTATAAAAACTTGGTTCATAGAGTTATTACTAATTCAATATTTAAGCTAATCAAAAAAAATCAGGAAAGATCACTATCAAAAAATCATAATAATTCATCAATAGAAGGATTTAGAAAATAATGGAAAGATGTAAAGGATGAAAAAAGTACAAGATGTCGAAGTAAGACTTGGTTATTAGACGTTGTCTATAGAGACTGAATTGGGAAAATAAATTCTAGATGTAATGAAAAAAATGTTATTAATTTCTAAGGAAAGGTTTAACTGGATATTAATATACCGCGAAGCAGTGGACATCACCTGGTATATCCATTAATGACTATGTCACGTCTACATCATTGGTAAAATGAAAATACATGAAACGTTTTTGTATCGATTGGATGTAACGGAAGTTTTCTGTGAAAGTTATGAATGAAATGCGAAGTTAAAAATTGCTTCGTAGTTCTCAAATTAAACACGACATAATCAAGAACTATAAACGACTGCCATCTGAGAGTTCAAGGGGTGATCCCTACTGTGATATCCGAGGGATCAAGTTTTACATATGTATTTTCGAAATGAGTAATGATTTTTTGCTGCTGTCGGAGCAGTTGCTCCAAAACAAAATTATTATTTTCACCCTGACAAATGACATGCGAAATGTTTGATTAATAGATAAAAGAGATCAATATTTTCTTACATAATTATGGATAGAAAAATAAAATTATTTTATTTTATTATATAATAAAAAATATATATATAACAAAACTATTAACAGCATCTGTGAACATGTATAAAAACTACAGGTAAAATATTATGTCGTTTACATATCATTCATTTTAATTCTTGAAAAATAAGATGAAACATCATTATGAAGGGAATTATGTGACAGAAAAAAAAAATTAGCGGCAGCGGTGGCGGATATTTTGTCCGGCTAGGTGTCTTGATGTGTGTAGTGCGCCTGCATGAGTAGAGGCAGTGGAACATTCAATAGAAGAGGTGTTTTCCCGCTCGCTGTTTTGGAGCCATAGTGGCCGAAGCGGTTGCCAGAGCAGAGAGCAGTGCTTTTCTGATTACTGCTCCGACTCGAAACTGTTCATTTGTCAGAGCAGTGACAAAAAAACAGCGTTGCGATTTTTCGGTCATCGCTGGTAAATATTGAAGAAGTTGTAATCATGTCATAAATTGTTAACTTCTGATTTTTCGGATCGTAGTTTTAATTTTAATGAGTACTCACAGTAAGGTTTATGAAATTTATTTGTTTATTTTTTAGGTTGCTGATCGTGTAGCAGTTGTTGTTAGAGAGAATGGATCATTACATTTTTTTGTTAACGGCGTAGATCAAGGGGAAGCAGCTTGCAATTTACCGAGTCAGTTGTATGGTGTTATTGATTTATATGGTCAGGCTGCGCAAGCGACTATAGTTGATTATAATTTGATATGTTGCTGTAGTTCTCCATCCAATAATGGATTTCCTTCATTAATTCAAAATCACATGTATGATTTGACAGATTATCGTAATAATAATAATAATAATAATGAATGAAAAGCTATAAATTAAATTAATTTAGTTAATGGTTATTCTTGTTGCATATACGAGAGTATAGATATAATATATACACCCTGTCAAGAAAGTATCGGGAATTGTTAAATAAAACGAACAATTTTTAATTTTCATCCAAATTTATTTTGTCACCTTCAAAATAACATCCATTCGAAGCGATGCACATATGCCAACGCTTTTTCCTTTCGGCAAAGCATTTCTGATAGGCGGTTTCCGGGATGGCCTTTAGCTCTCGCGTCGCATTCGTCTTGATGTCATCAATCGATTCGAAGCGCATTCCCCGTAGCGGAAATTTGAGTTTTGAGAATAGGAAGAAGTCGCAGGGTGCTAAATCTGGTGAATACGGCGGTTGTTCGATGATATTTACCGAGTGTTTGGCCAAAAACTCATTCACAATTATGGCTTTGTGAGACGGCGCATTATCGTGATGGAGAATCCAAGAATTGTCGACCCACAAATCGTTACGTTTACGACGGATAGCCTCTCTCAAACGTCTCAAAACACTTAAGTAAAACTCTTTGGTGACTGTCTGTCCGGCTGGCACATATTCATAGTGTACCACGCCTCGAATATCGAAGAAAACAATCAACATGATCTTCACTTTCGATCGGCTTTGGCGAGGTTTTTTCGGCTTTGGCGCGCCAATTGGCCGCCATTCGGACGATTGCTGGTTCGTAAGCGTGTCGTACTCGTACACCCATGTCTCGTCACCAGTAATTATCTTTTCCAAGAAGGTAGGATCCAAATTGGCTCGATCCAGCATGTCTGCAGCTACCTGTTCTCGGTACTTTTTTTGAAAGAAATTCAGGTCTTTCGGAACAAGCCGAGCCGCAACGCGTTGCATACCCAATTTTTCGTGCACAATCGTACGTACGCTCTCGTGTGACATGCCCAATCCATGAGCCATCTCTCTCAAGCTCACATGACAATTTTCAGCAACGATTTCCTTGATTTTATCGACGTTATCATCGGTCACACTCGTTGAAGGCCGTCCAGAGCGAGGCATGTCTTCGACCGTCTCCCGACCATCCTTGAACGCTCTGTACCACTCGTAAACCCGCGTTTTTGATAAAGCAGATTCACCAAAAGCCTTCTGTAACATTTTCAGTGTATCGGCACAAGAAATTTCGTTCGAAACACAGAATTTAACACAAGTACGTTGTTCAATATTTTCACTCATTGTAAAACTTCGACAAAACACTTCAAGGTCGACTGATTTTAACAGCTGCTGTAAACACACTGGTTGACAGATCGCGCTAAAAATAGGCATCATAATACAAAACAGTTGTACCAACCTGGAAAAAAAAAATTATCTGCCTAGCTATTACCCGGGAGATTTAAATTGACAATTCCCGATACTTTCTTGACAGGGTGTATATATATATATATATATATATATATCTTATGTTACCTATATTTTTCTGTTGCGAAAACAGCGACCTACATTTTCATCACATCCATGGAAAAAATGTGCGTATTTGTAATGGTGGAAGAACCGCATTCAGACCATTTGGATATGCAGAGTTTACTGACGCTGTTGTAATATCAAATCGACCGTTAAAGCATAATGAAATGTTTGCGGTGGTAGTTGAAAAAATTATTGGAAAATGGTCTGGATCGCTAGAAATGGGTAATTATTTTCTTTTAGCTTATACCAACGTACTTAATTGTTTGACACTTCAATATACACCCTGAATATTATTTTAAGGAATATTTACTTTCGAGAAAGAGGGGGTAAGAGAGAGAGAGAGAGAGAAAGAAATTTACTTTTTATGAAAAATAAAATTTATTATAATTAAACAAGTAATTCTAAACTTTTGATCTTAACTATAGCTCTGTTTATTATAGATGGATTTTAAGTAGTTTATTTAGGTTTCAGCGTTAGATACTTATCTTGCGATTTGATAGCGATGTGTAATTATTATGCCAATCATTAATGTTCGATAAACAACGATTGCCAGAATTTTTCTATTTAGTATTTAATAATTAATTAAGTAATTAGTTATATCGAAAAGTAATGACAAGTAGTTAATCAACTTTTTCATTTATAATATTAAAAGCAGCTGAAAGTAAATATTTAAATGTTAATTTTTATTTACATAAATTTTTTAATTTAAAAAAAAATAAAATAAAAAATTGTTTACATTTAAAGCCTAAAGAAGTGCACCATGGGCAGTTTATAGAATAAGTAAATTTTATAGGGAAAACAGAACCGTGTAAAGAAGGTAGGTGATGAAAGGAATAGGTCTTTCGGAAATAATATTCAATTGGCTGAAATATTTCAGCAAAAGAAGAATTTATAAAGCATTTTATTTTTTCGAAAAATGAGTTCATACTTCTTGTGTTAATGAATTCATTCCGGAGTACATTATGCTTCGTGAAAATCTGGCATTTTTTGTATTTAGCCGTTAAGGGGATTTCCCGGAAATGTTAATAAAAAGTGGTATTTCTTTACGATATTTCTTAGTTTTTTTAAAGTAAATTTTTATATGATTTATTTCTCGTAATTTACATATTCTTAGGTTGATAGAAAGGATATTAAATAATATAATTGTTATAACTTATATATATGTATGTTATATATTAATGTAAAAGATACATTCTTGAAAAGTGTATTTTGTAAATTGAAAAAATGGTTTTCGTTTTTTGCGATCTTTTTGGTTCCAGTTTATCCTTCATCGATTATTTGGATCGTTGTTAAGATATTATTTATAATTCATACGAAACGAATAATTTGTTAGCAGTCTGTAAGATTACGAGCAAAAATTAGGATTTTTTTATGGTGGGAATGAGGAAAGGTTGTGTTATTCGAGTGTTCTTGTTATTTGAATTAATTTTAAACGATAAATTGTAGCAGTATTTTTTAAAAATTAAGATCAGATATTTTAAAACATATTTTCCTAACTTTTATTTTATTTAAACTTCCATAATAGGTGTTACCGGAAATAAACCGGATGATTTTGAATTGCCTTCTACTATGACTGATATAGATAACGATATATGGATGTTATCAGGTATATGAAATTTAATTAGTATTATTATTTTTTTTATTCGAAATTTACAGTAGACAATAAAAATGCATTATAACCCCATTAATTAAATGAAAAGTAAAATTAATCGAGGGAAAACGAGCGGAACAGATACTCTAATGGTTTCACTTCGTGGCATTTTTATATTTATTTTAAAACAAGGAAAGGCATATTGATTTTTTTAAATTCTTCTTTTCTTATCTTTGTTTCGAGTCTTCCTTTTCAAATTTAAATGTATCAGGTTTGATTATATTTGACACATTGAACCCCGCGTCATCCATATAGGAAGATAGCGCTTTTTACCAAAATCACCTAGTAATTTTCAGAAAAATTCTGAAAATGACAGTTTGTAAAATTGTTATATACAAGTATTTTTAACTTCATTGTTTTAAAGGTTTTTTTGGTAAACGATTACATTATTTGCGCCAGTTAATTTTCGGTCGTAATTTTCGTTCGTTCGTTTTTGCTGTTATTCGTAATGTGTGAACTAACGTAAACTATAAATAACAGGAAAATAAGCGAATTAAAATTACGACCGAAAATGAATATGATGTGAAGAATTAACGTAACGAGCAATTTGAAAAATAACGAACATATTGAAAATGGCGCGGAAAAAGTGAGGTAACGTAAAAAGAAAATTTTAAAAATAACATCAAAGTAATATATGAAATATAGTAATTTTAAAAAAGGTGGGTTATTGAGTAAGCTGAATTGACATATTTTAATAAGCTGAATGCATTTTTGCGGCGATGTTAACAATTTATGGATCAGCTGAAGATTTGGCATTCACTATGTAAAATAAAATTCCGCGATATAGTAGGGGAAGAAATCTTCTCTAGTACGATATTTCGAAATTTTACTCCGAGCTTCACGTTATAAACGTTCAGTGTTATTGCTGTGAAATCTGCTAACCGGATTAACATATGCAACTGAATAATTTACAGTGCGGTGAGTAGGATCTTGTAAAAGTGGTGTATACCCTTCTCTATTCGTCAGATTGGATAATAGATCTGGGACGGATAATACGGCGGATAATTAGAAGTAAGTTTTCCTAACTTCAGTGTCAGGAACAAGAAATGCAAAATCAGTTCCGGGTGTGGTCTTGTGTGCGTACACTCGCGTTGCGTATAACAATTGCCATGAACGCTGCCTATTCTGTACTGCTAGTGTACAAATAGGCAGTCACGATGCTCGAAATCGAGCGATACGACTCAGATGATGATAATATAAGTCGTTACTTCCCATACAGAAACTATGTATAAAAAAAGTGTTTTATATTACATTAATTTACAAAAAAAATGGTACATTATAAACACAAATACCATAGTTGCATATTATGAACGTGTAAACTTAAAAAAATCAATAAAATCAGAATATCACATAAAAAAATCGTGCAATCAATTATCGTAATAAACGGTATAACACATGCATTCAACATATTACTACAGTTGCACTGTGAAGATATACAATTAAAAAAATACACGTAAACACCTTTGATTATAAGTAAAACAATACAGTTATAATTAATGCACATTTTTGTATATAAGTATGTATATGCTAAATACAAAGTTTTAAAAATAAAATTGAAGTAGAAATACTAAATAATATGTATATAATAAAAATACTTTAATTAAATAAAAATTACAAATGTTAAAAAAAATAAGTTAAAAAATATATTTAAATTTATTTATTTATGTACAGCATTAAAACGTGATGAGCACATTGCTGGTCTATTTTTACAATTCTCGCTCTTGTAAATACTTTCTTCGTCAGTTTTTTACGCAAAACAATGTTTACCTTATATTCTAAAATTTCTGTAGCGGGTGGTGCAATTAAACCTGTTGGTCTTGATTAATTTATGTTTAAGCCTTTGTGGCTTCTTAATATTAATCACACTTCCAAAAACATCTAAACAGATTGATTTTCTAAATTTAATGATTAGAAACTTTTTGGATGTATATTACTTTCTTAGGTGCCTATGCATTTATTGTAACAATATTTAATAGCAATTTCAAAGAAACCTTTCGGTACCGTCTGAAGCTAACTAATTATAAATCTATTCTCGGCCTATGGATATTATATTGTTGTATCGCTAATGGTTTACATATTAATGCTGAGTTTGGTTTTTATAGGAACCATGTCCACTTCGTGATACGTTGATTAAAACATTACATCTTTTTTATAGTTCTTCCTTCCTTATTTTGTATGATTTTCATCGCCCCTCTGTAACTTCGTAATAGATGAAATAAGTAAAAAAAAACTTTTCAAAATGTACATAATAATATTTGCAATGAAAAAAATATATTTTCATAATTTACATCATACATAAATAGTTTAAAAATGTAAACAAAATATGCACATATTTTAGTAGAAATGAGCATAAGCGAGAAGAAAAATGTATCACTTTAAATTATTAATCTATTGAACTTTCTGGAATAATATATCGCTTAATCATACTTACATTATAATATTAAGAAAACATTAAAAAAATAAACTTTAAAAATCATTATTCATTTTCATGAAATAACTAAATTGTTTTCTCCACATACTCTGGATTAAAAAATTCTTGTACCAGATTTTCTTAAAATCCAATGATGGTCGCAATTTAGTACACATCGGATAGCATGAATTGAAAATAAATAGCATCATTTGTTTAAGTAAAAATTCCTTTAAAAATTTATTTTAGGTTCTTGTGCTCAAAAACATAAATATATTTTGAGATTTTCAATTTCGATTTTCTAGATAATTTCAATAACTTCCACCTTTGGGAAATTAAAAATAAAAAAAAAAAATTGTGGCAGTTCCAAACGATTAGCAAGATTGAGCCGAACTAAGTAAAAAATGTAAATATCGAGGCGTATGCGATAAGAAAATAATATTAATAATGAAATCTTTTATAAGGCTTTTATTAAAAGAGAAAAATATTTATTATGTACAACGTGCCACGTCGAAATTAATTTTAGAGCCTGCAGGAAAAGATGATGAACCGATTTGTTGATTTCATTGTCTGTTGTACTACAAAGAAGATTTCTTGAACGGGTAAAAAATCGAGAAAATAAAGTTAAAATATTTGGGTCGTTGTAGTTGGAAATGTGCTGTTTATGGTATATACGAAATGTGGCTGAAAAGCGACAGAAATACAGAAGAGTTTAGAAATCTAAAATAATGTTAAATTTTATTCAAAGGCTGATAAAAATACATTCGCAGAAATCGTTAAATATGCTATCTGATGATTGTAGTTGAAATCGAATAAAATTTTATAAATTATACGATAAATAGAGGTGGAAGTTAATGAAAAGTTAAAATTATAACTAATGAAAAATAACGTTCTTTTTATAATTTGGAAACTGAAAAGCCATGTCAGTGAAAAGTCGGAAGTAGTGCGTGGGACACTAATAGATTTATTTAGATTTTTGGGACAAAAAAATAGGGGAGTGAAGGAAAGGTGCTTTTTTTTTTTTATTATTAATATATTGCTTATTTCTAAAAAATTGAAAGCTCAAAAATTTTTGAGAAATATGGAAAGTGAAATGAAGTTTACTAGAAGAAATGCCAAAAGATTCGAAACGGTAGAAGAATAATAAAAGTGGCATATAATGGTGGTGGAAAGGTTTGTACACTGCAATACGAAAACAAATTACAATACAGAAAATACCGATGAAAAGGTACAGAACTAGAACGATTGCACTTCTTTTATTTCTCGATGGAATATTTTTATTAATTTTAATTGGTTTTACAAAAAAAAAATTTTTTTTTTGTGAGAGTTAATCAATAGAAGAGTGATTGAGTGTTTTGATAAATTACAACGAATTATATTGTTAAATTTTCATACATACGGTTGTTTAGTTCGTAAACGTGAATATGTCAGAGAAATTACAAATTTTACATTTCTGAAAGTACGAAATCAAAAATTAAAAGCATTTTTTTCATGGAAATAGGTATCATAATACTGTGTTAAAAAAGTTACGGTTTTTTTTTTTGTTTTTTTAAAACTATCTGTACATTAGGCACGTTGTATTGAATGTTACCACTGTTTCCAGTACTGTAAATAATTTTCTTATTACATATTATCGGGTGTCTTTTATGCATTACTATGCGCCATGATGTAAAGTAAAATATTTTGTGCTTACTAAATGATGTATCTTTCTAAAAATAAATATGTTCAGTGTTGCGTAAAATGTAGAGTAGGTAATCGTTTGTTATTAATTAGGCTCTACAATAATGCAGAATGGTGAAATCATTAAAAACGAATATTCGTTGAATCTGGATACGATAGAAGAAGGTATGGTTGTTGGATTAATGAGACATAATGATAAAACATTACATTTTTATTTAAATGGTGTAGATCAAGGGGAAGCTTGTACCGATCTTCCATCTGTTCTATATCCAATTATTGATTTGTACGGTCAATGTGCACAGGTAAGCATTAGAGTTTTTGTACAACTTTTTATTAAAGTATGCATATTTTCACGTCATTATATTATTAATGAAAACATAGTTCTAGTTATTCTTGATAAATTATCGTTGAGATGCGTAAAAATATTATTGCCGCTTTTTAATTAATTGAATTATATTAAAAACTAAGCATGATGATTTAGAAGTTTTAGTTATGAAAAAAAAAAAAGTTGTATGTTTTTCATAATTATATTGTAACAAAATGTGTGCTGTAAAGCATTTCCTAAAATAAAATAACTTGTTTGTAAGAATTTAACGTTTTTATCCTAATTATGTTGCTCAGGATACGGCACGTTAAAAAACGAAATATGTAAAATATTTCCACTCAACAGTTGCTTTTAACTTTATTATTATTATTTTTTTTGTATTTCCTGAGGATAGAAATTATTGTAATAACCTTGAAAATCGAAATTGAAAATTTTGTGATATATTTGTGTTTTAGAATATAGAGAATCTCCTCCTTCCGCACAAACATATTTTTTTTTTTTGAAACAGAAAATTTCAGTACGCGCAATTGCTGCTTTTCTCCTGCTTACCTTGTTCGCCAGCCAACACGCACCGATCGCTTTACTTGTTTAGCCTTCAAACCTTTTTTTTCTTTCATTCATAAGTCTGTTATGTTTTTTCAGTTTTTTTTTTTTTTTTATTATTAATATATTTTGTCAACTATAATATTTCAAAATCTGAGTACGAAAATTTATCCACACTAAAATTGTTTTTTTTTCTTTTTTTTTTTTGGTATTTTATTTTATTCATGGTCTAAAATTTTTCCTTCTAGTATTGGGCGTGTTGTATTATGTTGATATTTATAGACTGTAAATATAATTAAAAGTAATATTTTTTTTTACTCGATATTGTATCTAGTAACTGTTTAAACCCGGTATACAAAAACTTAATGTAAATTTTAGAGTTTAATAATTTTTTTTTCTTTCTTTCATATGTGGAATATTTAATAAGAACACGCATATTGTGGTATTTGTTAATTACAAAAAAAAATGCTAAATAAACAGTTATAAACAACTTTTATTTACAAAAAAAAAATGCTAAATAAACAGTTATAAACAACTTTTATTTACAAAAAAAAAATACTTTATAACAATTATATAGAATGATTTGTCATTTTTGTAGTACAAAATAAATGATTTTTGTCTACAATTAGAAAAGTTATACATCTATCTTCATTAAAATCAAAAAAATTTTTTGCCCGTTTTGAAATATGCACTTTTTTTCAATTTATAATGTAGTTTATATACATATTTGACCCATTAACCGTTTGTTTGATTTGTATTTCGATAGATTTATTATTTTTATTGCAAGTTTAGCGACAACGTAATTTTTAGAATTTGTCAAAATCAGGGAAGGGAAACATTTACTCCGACTTTTTTTTTAATACGATCATTTTTTTTTTATTTAGTTTTAATGTCACACAATATAATCTGACGTAAAATTAAAGTAATTCTGTATTATTTTCTTAACGTAGGTAAAAAATGTATACATTCCTATTTGTTTAATCGATATTAAAAAGAAATTCAAAAGTAAAAAAAAAAAAAAAACAAATTGAATTAATGGTTTTATAAACGATTTTTTTTTAATATATACATTATCTTTTGTTTTTCTATAAGTAGACTGATATTTATTTCTTTTGTTAAACAATTTAAAAACGTCATTTCGAAACGTCTTGAATAAAGCACATGTTTCCGAAATGATCATTACGTTTTTTGAATTATTAGTTTATTCGATGTAATAGACATTGGTTGTTTTTTTTTTTTTTTTTTTTTTTTTTGAAGTATACATCAATAAATTCCTTATAAAAATTGAAATTTCTGTTTGAATTTAAAAAGTTTTGAAATTTTCTTTGTAAATTACTCATAGATAAATTTAAAATTTTGTACGGTAATCTATAATTAACAGTCGGAAAATTATTGAATTATAAATTTAGTGAGATTGAGATAAATTTTTATTAAAATTTGAATTTAAATGATTTAATGGCTTAATAATGAAAGTATATTTTAAAAAGTTGGGACGCTCTTTTATAAGAAAATTTTCAAAATTAGGCATTTACACAGAAAAAAAGGGAAAAAAAATAAACGTACCGAGAACGTTACTTGAACATTAAAAATGTTAGTTTTAACACTGGTAGTCTGAACTTAAGAAAAATCGTAAAATAATGTACTGAAGTTTTTTGTTTTCGGTAAGAGGAGGTTACTAATTTAACAGAGAGGAAAAAAAATGAAAATATGATTTGATGTAGGTTAAGAACACGTACGAAAATTTAATCATTTTGTTCAGGTAAAAATGATTGTCTGCCAGATTGGAAAATGAAGTGATTGTCGGATACATCAAATAACCAGGAATAGAATATATTAAAATTATTGATATACAATAATGTGCATTTAATGTACGTTTATGTGAAAGAACGGAGACCTTTATAATAAAAATGAAATCGTACTCTTGCAGATGAATCTTTTCATCGAGAAAAATTATTTGAGGGGATTGCGTCAACCGCGGATAGGATTTTCCGGAATTGTTATAAATTCGTATAATCGAAAATCACTATATATAAAGGCATACCTCTTTATCGATATGTATAATAGGGTTTATTATTTTTTAGGTACTAATTGTCAGTCCTCCTGAACATAGGATGGATAATGTGGCAAATGATAACACCAATGTACAGCATGGTTTAAACTGGATTGATGATGAACCGGTTGCTGTTGTTTCGGGAAGTCTGATTACAACAGATGATATGCATGGGTTCGTTTTTTACTCTTTTTAAATTTTATTCAATGTTTTGTTCACAAATAAACAAATAAAAAAAGCTTAAAAACCATGAAAACTTTTTCAAGCATGATGTCAAATTTAGATGTACACCGATTATTTTTTTTACAACTTATTCTCCCGTAAAATTAATTTAGTACGCGATTAACTTTTTTTTCATTTTATGAATTGCGTTCTGAATATTTTTTTTTTTTTTTTGTTCTATAACAGATAAGATCATGCTACTATGTTGTGAGTTACAGCGAATTAAAACAAATCATTCGTGCGCGTCTCGTTATCATCGGGGTAACTTTCTTGTCTTTTTATAAATTGTGTCTCTTCTTTTAATGAAAAGGTGGGTTTTTCTTTCCGATTCTTCAGAGCAGTATAGTTACATCAGAAATATTAGCGGCATTCTCTTGCTATCGATTTTTGCCCAAATACGTATACTAGCCATTTTTTTTTCTTTCATTTTCCGCTTCTATGTTGTTAGTGTGACCGTTTATCTTATTTTAATACTAAGGGAGTTACGCGACTTTTATGCAAATCTGTAATTCTTTAGTTAAATTTAGGTGAAATATGAAACGGAATTTTTACATAGATGGTTAATTCGAAAGAAGGTAGTAAAATTAGTCAGTATAATAAATAGAATGAATTCACTTGATCTAAAGCAATGTTATTAAATCGTTTCTCGTATTTACATTGAAATTATCGTTATTTTACTTCTTAGTTTATCGAATTATTTATTTATTTAAATTATCTCAAATAAACGATCATCATCATCGGTTTCTGTTATTTTATAATTGAATAATGTTTTACTATATCGAAAATATAAAAAAAAAAAGTACACGACAGTTATTTCAGTTTTTTTTTTTTATTTTTCTAATGCGATGCGTACTGTTTGTCGCAGTTTATTTGTAAAGTGCGGAAAAAATATACGTTTAAAGCAGAACGATATCATCGCTAGACGAGTATCAAGTTACGATAACGGTATTGTGTTTTCAAAACATCAGTTAAAGAGTGATCGTTTGTTTGAAGTGAAGATCACGAAGTGGAACGCTAAGTTTGCCGGGTATATTAGTATCGGAGTAGCTACTACACGACCTGAAAACTCGTCATCGTCGTTACCGTCGACTTTACCACTGTTGAAGCCGGATATTTGGTATTTATTGGGTGCGTAAATAGATTTAACCAGTTTAATTCGGAATGCATTTTCATCGTTATTTATTTTTATTTTCAATAAACGACTTACACACAAAACATATTCATGCTATATTGCGATAGTCTTTCAGCGATAAATCTATAATTTGGAAATTCCATTCTAAAAAGAAATATATTCTTTTTCAAATAATTACCCCTAATTTATTTAATTATAGTCCATAGTCAAATAACAGTTAACTATAAAGGTGTACTTTTAACGGTCCTTGGATGCATTTAGATACCTACAGTCTAAGTGTCGTATTTTATTATATTCTTCCTTTGATATTTAAATATTGTTTCGAATAAGTTAATACACAACCACTGAAAAGTTTACTTAATAACGTACTAAAAACACTACCGCAGGAACTTTTAAAATTACGCTAGTATTTAAGTCAAGGGACGTGAATTTTTATCTGTTTTAAATCTGCCATCGAAATTACTGGAATCATTATTACATAATAGGACGTATGTAGTAATTGGATTTTGTTTTTAGCATAAATTCGTGTAGAAGTCGAATTATTTAACAGCGGTACTTGAGAAGGGAAGACAATTTCGAAAACTATTTTACGTGAAAGTTGGAATGACGAATTAGATATTAAAAATTTTATAGTCCATCAAGTAAATAAAAAAAATTCTTCTATACTATTACAACTAAGAATTCACTACCGGGTTGTCCCCCTCTAGACACCACTTCTATTTTTTTTATTTTTCATTTTTATATTGGCTTAAAATATATTTTGAACTTTCCTGAGAATACAAGGCGATATATTTTTTACCCAAAAAAAATTGTCCTTAAAATTTCGCGCTCTTTTCCGAGCGCGGCCGGCTGCTCCAAAATGCCTATCCGTTGTGGCTATCACCTTATGTAAATTTTTTGCTCAAAAGGTACCCTAATGTCTTCCTTTTTGATTTATAACTTCCCTAATGCATCAACAGATGTCGATAGAAGGTATTTATGTTAAGTTATAAGCTGTTCAAAAGAAAGGTAGGGGTCAGTATAGCGTAAGTACATGTGTATAAGTTTAAACACATAGTGACGCGTCGAGGAGAGCTGCGATATAAGTAAACGACCAAAACAAAAAGGAGTACAGCGTCGGTTAGGGAATGTTGACGACACATAGTGAAGTCTGGAACATAACGAAGAGAAACTGATAAAGCCCGTTTAGACAATGCAGTAGTATTCAGTTGATAGGTATAAAGGATGTAATAGAAATGATTAGATAAACATGTTCTTTCTTCCAAGAATATGCGCGATTATTTATCGGATTTTAGGGAATATTTTTAATTTGGTAAACGTGTCAAAATATCGTGGTATCGTAGAATTGATGATCTAGTTGTGGTATGTGAAAAAAAAAAATGGAATAAAACGAAAGCAATGTAGAGACGAAAACAAATCAATTTGAATTTTCTGGTTTTCTCGCCATCGAAAGGTCTGTTGCGATCATTTTTGACGCGTCACTATATTCTTAGTCTAAGAAGGACATAGTTTTCTCCCATGAATTCTCGACTTCTCTATGTAGTGCTGATTTTTAACAGTTTATTTGTTATCTTACGTGCTTTTAAGTTACAATGAGTGAGGAAAACCGGGGAAAAAAGGTACAAAAAAATTCGTATCGAATGCGGCGTCAGAGTAGCGCGTCATCAAGATGACCGTTGAATAAATTCAAAATTGAGGGCGATTCTGAAGGAGTCAGTGCTTCTGCCACGAAATTAAAAATTTCCGATAAAGATTTTGATGTTCATTCTGAATTCGGCTATAGAATTATGAATTTTTTTTTCCCGTTTTCTCTGTCATTTTGCAACACGTGAAATGTAAGGTTTGCGATTCAGACATTACTTTTCTTGAAAGAAGCCCTCGGGGCTTAGGTTTCAAAATAGTTATTGCTTGTCCGAAATGTCCAGAAATATCTATTGCAAGTAGTAAATTCATACGAAATGCATATAGAATCGTTAATAATGCGTCTATTAGGAATAGGACTAAATGGAATAATAAAGTTTTGTGCATTTATGGAATTGCCACGACCGATATTTCAGTCTTTTTCCGACAAATTAGTGGATGTAATTTCGATCGCAACGAAAACAGTACACGAGACGTTAGTGTAAAGAAAGCGGCGCAAGAAGAGAAAATGACAAGCAGTTTTCGGCAATGGTTCGTGGAGGAAACGCGGATATTCATTGCTTTTTGGAATCGTGTCATTGATCGGATGGTTTACAAGCAAAATCGTCGATGTTGAAGTTAAAGCATTTTAATGATGGTCTGATAAATATTCTTCGAATTATGCAAGTTTTGCAGATGGACATTAGCCTTCAGTCGTACAATTTTTGTCTTGAAGCCAATACTAAGCGGATCAGGCACGCTGAATTTGCAGCAAAAGAGGCACGCTCTACCATGAAGTCTTCAAGAAGAGAGAATGAGGAAAAATATTTAAATCTAGGACTGCTTTATAGTCTAGGGATAGCAAATTACGGGTAACAATTTTTAAACAAACGAATTTTTCATTTTTACTTATCTGTAACACATTTTAAAACTTTAAATGTGGTTTTCTCAAAACTGAATTTTTCAATACGGCATGCAGCACAACTCGCACAATTTTCATTCTTTTCGTTTGAAATTTTAACTTTACCTTTAAAATAACATTTTGAAGAGAAATATCTACGGGATTTTTAAAAATTTAATTTGAACATTAGTTATTAGCAAATAATTTCCCCTTTTTTGTAGTCGAAAGTTGAACTTTTTAAACAAATACTTGTCAAGCACACAAAAATCAATATTTTGCAATCCCGTACGTATTTTCTAGCTATTAGTATATAGATTAAGTAGAATTTCTTAAATTCTCCCAGATTAGAATTTGCGCTTGCTACAATACGTGTCGCAGAGCGCCTCAAATTCAACATGCCTTACGAGAATGGCTCGGAGGTCGCCACTTTGTAATATTTTTTGACGAAAATTTTTTGTTAAATACTTCAATATATGCTTAATCACTGTTTTAAATATTAATTTTCTATTACCTTTTCTTTCATTAAAAAAAAAAAAGCTCAAAAAACGCTTTTTTTTTTTAGGCTGCTACAGTAGTGTTACCCCTCAAGTAACTATTAGATACGGTTTATGACGGTATCACTTTGTTCGGAGGAAAATGAAAAGTTTGAACCTGTTGTCTTATTTGATTAATGAGAACCGTATGTTTAGTTTTAAAATCACAATTTTTGGTCGACATCACGTCAACATTGACAAAACCATTTAATTTTTAAACTCGTTGTTTACACGGTCTATCATGAGAAACTAAACTAAATTTAGTTTATTTTCTCACGATGGACCGTGTAAACTTGTTCGAAACGTTAAATGGTTTTGTTAATGTTGACATGGTGCCTACCAAAAATTGCGTTTATGATGTCAATATGAATCATGAAAACTCTTTGCGTCATATGTTTAGTTTTCTTTTTTATATTGTTTAACGAATTTCATTTTTTTTCCCCGTGATGTACATTGTCAAAAAGTAGTTTCATTCGAGTAGCTGCTAAACTTATTGTACTGGAAGTTGTTTTTATTAATTTTGTTTTTCTTATATGCCGGCAAAACGCACTTATATTTAATTTTAGATGATATGAATCGGTTGCAGATAACAATAGTTCTTTTTTCATAACCGTAATTTTGCATTCCCGTAGCATGCATCAAATTTAAAATATGCTTCCAACTGATTTTATTACGATTTTAGGCTACACACTTCTATTACTTCTTTTAAGTTTTTCGCCTCTGTGCTTACTAATATTTTCTTTTCCATATTAGCTGTTGGCAAAAAATCTGAACTAGTACCATTAAATTACACTTTATTTTCATAACGTAGTCTGTGAAATTCTTCTATAAATGCTTAAATTTTCTTACATGTTAAATAACGGGAAAGGTATTCTAATAATGAATTCTTATTTAGTTGGTGTTAATTTAAATTCATATTTGATCGTATTTTATAAATTATCCATTTCCTTTGTATAGGCACATTTTTTTATTGCGTTTTCCATATATATATATATATATATATATATATATATATATATATATATATATATATATATATATATATATATATATACTAGCTGTGCCCCACGGCTTCGCCCGTGTATTAATGCCCGTTTAAATCTGTACTTGGAAATTCATTAAAAATTTTTTGTTTTATCTGGAATTGTATTTACGTAAAGATTCTTTCTCTCTCTTTTGGGTAAAAGATGTTTATCACCGTCCAACAAAAAATAGTCTTCATGTTTCACGTTTAGCTGAAGATTGTCGATTTTTCTATAACCTGTTCGTCGTAATCTAACAAAAAGTTTTGCTCAACTAAACAACACACACAGCCATCGGTTTGGAGTTACTCACACGGTGATCTCCCATAATTACACATTTAATAGAACATCTTCTTCACTCATATATATTTCAACCACTCTGTCTCGAGCGTTTTATTATAATTAATTTATTATCATAAAATCAAAATAACAGTGTTGAGTAAAGATTTTAATATTTCATAATAAATAAGATAGAGACGAAAACAAAGATGCACCATCCCTATCTATGTATTTTACATAATGGGGAACTATTGCATCATCAACACACATATTAATTCTACATTCATAATTACATATAACACGAACTTTTTTGTAAACGACAGCGAAAAAATTTATTTAATCATTCATCGATAATACAGCGATAAACATGGTTGCATTTCGATTAACATCGCACGATACACAAAAGTCGCCACGAAAAGTAGTTGGTGCTCAAAAAATAATAAAATTGTCAAATTTGTTTTTTTTAATTGATTGATTAAATTAATTAATATAACAAATATTTATGTAAATAATGAAAACAAAAAGTAATAGCCAACAATTAAATTTGTTTTTTTTAATTGATTGATTAAATTATTTAATATAACAAATATTTATGTAAATAATTAAAACAAAAAGTATCTTATCTGTTAAGTTGGACCAAATTGCATGTACTTTCAAAATTTTATAAAAATCGGTTAAGTAAATTCTGAGTTTATCCTGCACAAACATAAAGACACGGGATTTTTATATATATATATATATATATACTTGTATATATATAAAAATTATGTAATTCCTTGTCAGATGTTGTTCCGAAATTTGATATGTATTTCATACACCAAAATATTAATGCGAAGATTACTGTTAAATGCTGTAGTGATTTGTACATATTTATATATTTTTTCCATTTTTAATACCGTCTATAATATGGAATTTGTTATAAACAGTCATCAACTACTGTTGGTTTTATAATACGTATGGGTAGGACTGTTTATTTTTTATTATCTTATTGCATTAAATAAAGTTTTTTTTTTTTTTTATTTCATGTTTCATCTATCACATATTGTATAGTTTTTATCACTTACTTTAATTGAGTTCTTTTGTTTGTTGTGGGCATATTAAATTGTAAATAAATAAATAAACGGATTTGAGAAATATTTGTTTTTTATCATTTTTACTTGCAGACTTATTAAAAAAGATTTTAATTATCGTTAAATTTGAGAAACTAATGCTAATATTTCTTCTGTTTTATATATATAACATGTAATATATTAAAGTGTACAAATAGAGATTATTTTATAGGAGACGAAGTTTGGCATAATGGACGCTTATCAAAATCACAATATTGTCATAATCTGCATTGGTTACAAGCTGGTTCCTCAATAGGCGTTAAACGAACGTCGGATGGTGCGTTGCATTTCTTCATTAATGGTCAAGATCAAGGAGTTGCAGCTGTTGACTTACCGCAAGTAATATTTCAAAAAATTAACTAAAATTGATTACCTTTTGATTGTTTAATCGAATATTGTGTCTCCATTATTATTAGAGTAGTTTACACTGTAGTAACACTAAAATTAAAAATTCGGGTTTGATTTCTAAAGTTGTGGATATATTTTAATGATGTTATAATTTGTAAGGTAATTCGACTAGTTTGTTGCTTTTCCAAGTAATTTATTGGTAATATTTTAAGTTTTTTTTGAAGTCTACAAACCCAGTTATCATTTTTAATTATATCAACAAGAAAATATTGATTTTTGTTAACTTTTATACATTTCATAAAGTTATTAGTAACGCCAATATATTGAAATTTTTTGATGCGTGATGATGTACGAACATATTTTTTACTTTGACAACGGCGAGTTCATAATTTTTGTTAAATTTCAGACTATAATATTTTATGTAAATAATATAAAATTGTTAAGAAGATTTGTTTCATTTAAATAATTAATAAATTTAAATATAAATTTATTTTATAGTTCTTCATTTTCAAGATTAAGTGAAATGAGGAGGATTTTGCTAATTATGTGTATATATATATATATATAATTCTTACAGAACGTATGATAGAGTTATTAAGATTTTTTTTAAAATTTGTATAATAGAATATGTACGGTAGATTGGCTTGAAGATTTCTTAAAGTTTATTACGGTGCCTATTCTTGAAAAAATTAGAATAAAAAATGCATAGAGTATATTATGTCTTTTTGATTATTGGGGAATGACACTTTCTGGAAATCTGGGAAACCGAGAACTGTCAGGGAATTTCAATAATCCGGGTGTCAAGGAATTTGAAATAGGTCCACAGAAATACTTACATGATCTATAATGTATAGAGAACTTAAAAATATTAAAAATCAAAATTTAAAATTATTACAATCCATTTTCTATAATGATATGAAATATTGTAACATAAAAAACTTAGAAACTGAAAATTTAATTTTTTATAAAAATAGATTTAAATATCGATATGTTTCGGAGTCATACACCCCATAATCATGATAATAATAACCATAATTATGGTATTTATTACCATGATTATGGAGCGTGTGACTCAGTATTTAAATGTATTTTTATAAATAATTAATTTTTCTGTTTCTAAGTTTTTTATTTTACAATAATTTCATAGTATTAAAAATGATTGCGAAACTATTATGTATATTTATTCTATTTAGTTAATAAAAAATCTTTTCAGTTTTTTCTAATAATTATAGTGATGAAACACGAGATTAAAATAGCGATGAATTTTATACTGTGTTGATAAAAACTAAAACTTACATTTTGTGATCTGCGATTTTGTCCGCATTATTTGCTTACAAAATAATGTGAGCAGTTATAGGTAATTATTATTACGTTTGCCTTTATGCAAATTAATAATAATCGTATTTTCATTCTTTGATCAGTGCACCATTAAAAAACATGTTGCGAAATTTCTTTGCGGCTATTGCTTTCAATTGAAAAAATCTGGAAAACCGGAAAAGCTAAGAAAATTTACTAGAAAAAAAGTGACCACCCTGATTATGTAATAAAAATAATTCTAAAATTATGAAATAAGAGATTAATAAACAAAATGGAAGAAAGTATAGGAGAAAAATGGTAAGATTTTCTAAAAGACCGAGTAGGTTTATTAAGAATACAATTGGTGAGGAACTATCGAAAAAAAAAAAAAAAAAAATTTTAGAATTTATGTTTTACAGACTTTGAAGAAGCCTTTGAAAGAGAAGATTGAACAAAACTAATTATATGAATAAGCAGATTTCAGAGACAAAATTTAACTGAAGTGGCATATAGAAAAAAGGAAACTGCGGTAAAACTGAAAACTATAGAGGGATACGGATTCGGTATTTGTTTCGTTATCATTTGACGATGCTCGAACTTGAAATTATTCGGATAAAATCATTAAATCTTGATCTTTCGAGCATCATTCTATTGTTTCGTTGTCATCGGTCGAAGCGTATCAATGAATGTTAGTTGGCCAAAATCAAAAATCCCGTGTGATCGGATATTCGGCACGTGTTAAGTTTAATACTGTGTGTCTTCGTGTTAGTGATTAGTTACGGTAGTCTGTGAAGGTTAGCGGCATCATTACAAATGTGCCGATTACCGTTAAGCTGAGATAAGATTAGTGAATCCCGGCAGGCAGAGCAGCTAGTACAATTTAAATTTTACTAGAATATTCGACGGTCAGATTCGTGCATAACTATCTTTGTTGTACTTGTTCGTTGAAGCGATTTGCCATCGACTAACTTCTGTTGCAGGTCGTTGAAAATTATCTAATCAGAAGCCGCGCTACGTTTTGTGTTTTGCATAGTTGCGTTATTCCGTTCGCTTGAAGAAATTTCATACGTTTTCCCCCTGTTCATGAATTATTTTTATTTTTCGTTAAACCGTCTAATTGTGGAAACCGTATTTGTTGTATTTGTCAACATATACTCGTATTGCTTCTTTCTTTTTTTTTTTTTTTTTTTGAAGAAGATCCTTATTTTGTTACATGTGTATTATGCTGAGTAAGAGAGGACAAAACTGTTCGCAGTCATATAAATTTCGCGCATTATTTTTTATTTTAACTCCGACATTTGTCAGTAAAAACTCAGACCCATGTCTGCCCTGACATTCTTCGGGAAGAATCCTTCATCAATCATTCACTCATTACAAAAATGTCCTTTTCAATAGAACAAACACAAGTCCAATGCTCACGTAATAGTTTGAATCGTTTTTTATTTTATTATTTTCGTTGTAAAGAGAAAGAAAAACTCGGGGAGTCCAGGTTGAATATCTTCCAAATTGGTAATAAAATAAGATCGATCTACTGGGATTAAAAGGACAACAACGTAGTCTATAATATTGACGCTTATTAGCAGGGACGGTTGTGATTTATAAAAGTAGTTTGAATGGTTTAAAATACGATTAGAGGTAAAACAACGTTGCCGTTTGTCATTAACACTTCTTATTTTCTTCGTAGAGTAATTAATAAATTAATTTCTGTAAGAAAGGAAAAGATTTTGTGGTATAAAAATTAACCATATAAGATTTTCGGATTACACGAAACGGATAGTGGAAGAAATATATAAGATGCAAAAAATTCTGATTAAGCTGAAAAAGTAAGATAAATGGAATATTAATACAAATGAATAATAAGTTATCGAAAAGACAACGAAAAAAGATTAGAAATTAAAACGCTCGCTGGGAGATAACAGAACGTGAAATAATCTGAATTTTTAACACTGAGGCAAACCGAGGAATAGAATGGAGAGTTTGAATGTGGCAGGGAGGAGAGATCTATATTTTAGAAACAAAATGACGTGCTATATACTAAATTGAGCTAAAAAAAGATTTTAATATTTCAATGATAAGAATAATGTAGCTATTTCCGACACGAAAAGCTGCTACATAGTCACATAAATATAAAGACCATTCAACTACTTAACACCAATAATGACATTAGGCGCCTCAAGCGCACATATCCCCTAAATTTAGTTATGTAATTATTTGTAAGTCACCTAATTAATATTAATATTTTTGTTAAATATTAGTGAGAACTAGTCATTGGACTAGTTCCACAATATGTTATGTATTAATAGTTTATAAGTATTGATTATTTCAGTAAAAACTTAAGATTTCAATAACTTAGGTCACTCTCGTAAGGGACGGTCTATTAAAAAAAATAAAAAATAAAAAAAATAAAATAAAAACTATGTTGTTTTCTTAGGTTGTTTTGTTAATTTCTTACACTCACCATCGTGATTATTTTTCACTTTATGGTTTCGAATATTATTAATTGCTTTTTGCAACCAGTTCGTTTTGTTTAGCAACTATTTTGTTTTCACGCTGATATATTGTTTTCTATGTTGTGCTTGTGACTTTTTTATTACATTTGTTGTTAATATTTTATATATTGTAAATAAAAATGTAGTAGATGTTTGGGTTTTACTGGATATTTTGTTTATTCGCATTGTTATTACTACCATTACTATTACTTTTGTGTTATTATTAAACAAATTGCTAACGTTTTTATTATAGAATGTTATTAATGATAGTTCATATAATTTTCATTTGTGTTCAAAAATTTTATTAATAATTATTGCGTACGTTAATCATGATTTAATTAGGACCTGTACGCGGTGGTAGATGTGTACGGCAGTACTACTGAAATAATGGTTGTTAAAGAAACGACTGACGCGACGACCGTTCCACACGCAGTTAATCATTTAACTTCTCTGCGAGAATCATTTGTTTCAACAAACAGTAGTGTAACTCAGGATACTAGAGAGTGAGTATAGTTATTATACATTGTTTAATTCTTATTGTTGTAATTGTCATTTATGAATATGATAAATTAGTATAAAAAATTTGACAATTAGAATGCCATATGAATGGACTCTGTGCACATTTGCCTAGTGTGTAGGTATTTTAAAAGGAAAAATAGAAAATTAATCTCCGATGCGTATTTTTATTAACGCAGTATGATTTATTAATACCGCAAGAAAATACATTTATTTAATTATACATTAAAAGAATATACGGAAAAAAAAAGTACTGATTAAGATTTAAATTTTTTTTTTATTGCATCATATAATTTAAATTAGCAGTTTGTAAAAAGAATTACTGGACTGAAAAATTACTGGTTGGTACACGTGAAGTTTATTTCCATTTATCACCGTAGCTGTTTTTTTTTTGTAATTTTCCAATAGGCTTTGCCGGTTTGCACCTGGTAATGTATCTAATTTAATACTGAGTTCAGTGAGTAATACAAACGATAGTATTAGTGGAGATTTTTTAAAGTTTATTTTTGTGCATTTGAATGTAATTATGTGAAAAGAGTACCTATTTCATATTTTACTTTTTAAACAGAGCCGTATGATTAGGTGTATTTAGTTGATCTTAAATTTTAATAATTTAAATATTGTTTGTAAAATGTAGCGGAATCTCTCCTTTTTTATAAAAGTCGAATGTGCTATAATCGGTAAAGGCCACAGATAATTTCTTAATTATGTACACATGTGTCATAAAATTCTGTGTGTACCAAGAAATACATTATATAATTATACAGATATTCACAACTTATAAACAGTTATTTTATTTTATTATTATTATTATAGTTAAAACCCGCCTTGGAATACTTTACGTCAAGACGTATGGACTATTGGCAGGGGACTTTTAAGACTAAATTTAAGAGGCAAAAAAAGTAATGCCATAAATTAATTCTTCCTCGTTTTTTAAACTGTTGCTGTTCGTTCATTGCTAGTTGTATGTAATTACATAAATATGAGCGCGTATTTTATGTTTTACATTAAATGCTAAATTATGGCTGGTTTGAGTATTTGACTAATAGGATGATTATTCTTTATTTATTTACACCAGAATAAAAAATTCCACTCATAAATGCTACTCGTGTTTGTTTATTTAGAGGTTAATAATTTATTGCAGTTAAAATTTGTTTTCACTCTGTAACTTTGTTGTTCTTTATGTGATTTTTATAATTCATTTTTTAATTCAAAAAAAAAAAAAATCAAAAAAATCAGACGTATACTCGTATTAAAAAAAAAAAAAAATGTAAAGTTATTAAAATCATTAACATGACGGGCTATGCATGTATGTTTATTTAAATGATTATGTTATATTTGTGCAATTCAAAGTGAAGTGGGGTAAATATATTTGATGCTGTATATGAATTATTTGCTTTTAAATTGTTATTAATGGTGGTGCGAATATTATGACTCATGGCGTTACATGTTTTGCCCTTGTAGGTATGAATTAATTATGTTTATCTTCATATCAGTTTTTATGAAGTACCAAGTCTTTGTTTAATAAAAAATTCCCTTAAATTATTAAAAGAACTCTAGACTAAATTATTTGAAAATTATATGTAAGCCGCCAATACTTTTCAATTTACTTTTCGTACCCTAATACCGAAAAATAAGAAAATGTAGTTATTTAATATACGTAACCGTTTCCGAAGAAAGGGGGTTAACAACTAAATAACCGAATTTGTAATTTTGACGGATTCTAGTAATGCAACCTTCTCTCTTTATCATGCTGGTAACTGCAAATAAAAATATGCATTTTTGAATGCTTGAGAACTCATGTAATGTAGTGAATACGCACATGGAAATTAATAAACGAAAAAGGCATATAAAAGAAATTAAATACAAAACTTAGTGAGTGCGTACATGAAAATTAATGAAAGCAGAAAAAGGCTTATAAAAGAAATTAAATACGAAACATAGTGAATATGTACATGAAAATGGGTATGTAAACGTACAGCCATAACAACAACGTAAAACAAAACACGGTTTTCTCGAAAAGCTCTTTTTTAGTCGTTAACTCTCTTTCTTCGGAGCTGGTCACATATGTGTAATAATAAAAACAAAAAATAAATGTTCGAATACTTTATAATAATGAATGAATAAAATAATATTTCTTACTTTTATTAGTGCATTAAATTTGTATTAGAGTAAAAATTATTTATTGTGTGATAAATATCGTATCATTTCAGTGTTTGCCTTATTTTAAAGATAACAAAATCAGATCAAAATATTCACTAATCTTTAGAATTAATTCGACTTTTTTCTTCTACTATGGAGGTTTTTGTAATAGGTTTTGGAGGATAACTGATTTTTAAAACCGCCATATCGACTGTAACTCATTAATTTATGATTTGCAACTGTAATTTTTAATTATTAAAACCAAGTGTTCTTATTTTTTTTTTTTTTTGAATGTTACACTTATCAAAAAATTTTCATTACGCTATTTCAAGATTGGACGATTTGAAATTAGAACGAAGTAAAATGAAACATTATTTAGCCGTAAATTATGATAGAGAAGGTTTCACGGATAATATAATATCAACAGACAAAAATGAAATGGTGAGTACTATTTTTTCTACAAAATATTGATTTGGTAAATATTAGACTTAATTATAAAGGCGTGTCAGATATTTAGATAGTCGCTTATCGTCGCGTTTGTGTTTTGCCAATTTGTAGAAGGTCGTATATTCGTCTCGTTATTTCAGTAGATAAAACTGTATTTATAACCGTCTTATATTGCAAATGTTTGCCCTACCCGTAGTCGGTGTTTTTCTCTTTTCTGTCTTTAATTGCTAAGGTCGTGTTTAATCAAACCAACGGGCATTTCAATCAGTTAATAAAAGATATAGCGCAAAAAACATTTAAAGCTTAATATGGAAAACCTTTCTCCAAAAGTTGATAGGGACTACTGTTCTTTGTAGAAGCAACACGTCTAACGAACCTCGAATTATTTACGTTTGGTCACTCAGAGATGAAAATGGCAAATAGATAAGAAAAAATGCTAATAAATCAGAACTATTCGCGAAAAATTTGCATTAAATTTTCATCCTTACAACATTCAATGCAATAATCAATAGAGATTAGATGTAGAGAGAACGATAACTTCGAACTTATAAATTCTTACCAAGTGACTACAGAAATAGAACATCAACCTGAAGAAAGCTCTAGGAGTTGATAACATATCACCAGGAGTGCTAATGTCTAGAAAAGGGATTGTTATGTTAACCTCCGATTAGATCATGTACACGAATGTTTCAAAATTGCTCAGCTTATTATGTTTAAAAAAATTGATAAGTCAAGCTATGGTGTATTTTCTTATCGACTTATATCATTACTTCCTACGGTATCTAAATTATTCGAGAAACTGTTTCTTAAGCTGCTTGAGCGGTTGATTAAAATCCCAGATCATTAGTTTGGTTTTAGAAATAATAATTTCGTTATCGACCAAGTTTACTGAATAACACCGATAATCGAAAACGGACTAGAGGAAGAATGGAACTTTTCCTGACGTATCAGGATCATTCGACGGAGTCTGGCATCGAGGCTTGTGAGGAGATTCTTTCTTGGTACTTAATTTCAAAATAATTCATGAAGGGGTTGAGTTAACGTTTTATAAAATATAGGCAGGTATCACCTGCGAACTTATCTTATATCTGATGTATACATAAGATAATGACCACAGACATTGCTACTGTCACATTTTCCGGTGATACGTAAGTTGGAGCTACTGAGGATCTTCAAAAAGCTCTTAACAAGGTCACGGAATGGATACATAACTGAAAAATTAAGCTTAATGAGCTTAAGTCCGTGTATATAACCTAAGCGTATCGACCAATTAATGAAACTTACACTTCTTAAAATTTGTTCACAAAATATTTAAGTATTTGGATACAAGACTTATAGAACTATGTAAACAAAAAAACTTAGCAAATAAAGCTTAAGATGCGTCAACTATACTAGTTAGTTGCTTGAATATACACTATAAGAGGCTCATCTACCAACAAATTATTAAACCTATTTGGGCCTTTGGCATATACTCGTAAATCGGGGAGTGTGTCAAAGATATGAATAGGAATCCAAACGCGGAAGTATCGTTCTTCGAGCTGTTGTGGGTACCTATCGTTACTCAGGAATGATGATATCTACAGAGATCTTAAGATAAAGATGATCAGAAGTTATTAAAGACTTAGGCGTGAGTAGAAGTTACCCAAGCACGTGAACGTATGGGCGATTTAACTTCTCAATACTAAATTGAACATAAGATGACTCAAACGTCTTAAACCAGAGAATTTTATTTTATAAATAGTACACGTAAATATATATGCATCAGAGGGTAATCAATGGATTATGTTTGTACACATTTTTATACTTAATTCTAACTAGCATTTAAGTAATTTTTGTTAATATTAGTAATTATTTAATCGATGAATTGGGACTGTATTAATTCTACGGTTCCCTTTGGGGTTGTTTAAAAAAGAAAATTATACGGAAGCATAAAAACAAAAAGACCAAATAAATGTTATAATATTTACATTACATTGATGTATAGTATATAAAATAAAATGAAAACAAAAAAAGATATAAATAAAAATGTAGGTCAATACATCCTGTTTGTTAAAACTGTATAATAAAACAAACTTTAATAACAAACAATAAAGAACAATAAATTAGATAAATACCTATTTAGAAACGTTTTCGGGCATAACCCATCATCAGCTAAAACTAACTTGTTTTAAGTTTGCTTTAAGTTAGTTTTAGCTGATGGGTTATGCCCGAAAACGTTTCTAAATAGGTATTTATCTAATTTATTGTTCTATATTGTTTGTTATTAAAGTTTGTTTTATTATATAAATAAAAATATTAAATAAAATTAAAGCGCGGTGAGAGTATGTAAGAATACATGAGGACGAGTTGTTATTTAGGGTAAATGGCTGATTTTGTATCGAAACTGAGAGGCATGCGCGTGATTGTAGATCAAGATAGAGAATAGACATATCGGTTAGTTTTAATAGTGGGGGTTGAGGAAGGAAACGAACAAAAAATGGCAGAATAGGCGATGGCTATAAAAGAGGTTAATTAATTGCTTTCCAGAGTCAGTCAAATTGATCCTTTCGGTTAATGGTGAGATCCTGAATGGCGAATGTCGCGAATCGTCAGAAATGGCAGGAACATCTTTTACCTTGTTTAAGGTGTCACAATATTAATTTAAATTAATCGGAATACGATGTTATGAGAAAAAAGTATTAGTTCAGTTTGTTACAATTTTCTCAAATTATTAAATTTTGAATCTCGCCTTTTCTGCTACGGGAGATTCAGGTTTGGACTTTCAGCAAACTCATCAAACAAGTAAATAGAGATCGGAGCATTCTAGCTGCAATTGGTGATATGTATTGTTTACATTTACTTAATTTATAATTCGTGTATTTCTATTGCAGGCATTGTTTTTTAGCAGTCAATCAACAAAGTTCTTTGTGTAGATTAAATTAATATAATATATCGGAAAAGTAACTAGATTCTTTGATTTAATAATAATAATAATATTAATAATGATTCTAATCTAAAGTAAATAAAATTAGATGAATTTTACGTCTACGGATTTAGAAGCTGTTATAAATTTTGCGTAATAGTTGGTATTTATTATATCGATAATAGTATATAATGATCTGAAAATTAACTCATATCTACACATTAATCATTTCATTTTAAAATAATATGTAAAATACTTGTTCAGGTACAACTAGTGAACGTATTTTCGTCATCATACATTGACGTAATGGCTTTAAGCCCTTTACCCTTTCTGAATTTTGGTATCTCATTGCTTATGGCTGTATTAAATATTAAATTAACTTGAAGTTAATTTTTTCCATTTTGCGGGTAAAATTTCTTATTAATATTATAACGTGCAATTTTTTCCATAGATTTCTGATTGGATGTTTTTCAGTGAGCTAAAAGGAAGAAATATTCGTTTATTAAATAACAATAAAACGGCAGTCCGAATTGAAAGTTATAATCAAGGTCTGGTTATTTTAGCGAAACCGCTTCCACGAGATACATTATTACAGGTATTTCTTTTGGAATAGTTCGCGAGTGGTTACAACTGATTAGAGTTTTAGTTTTTCGTAGAAAATTTAAATTATTAGTAAAATTCGTTTTGTGTCTACAGTAGGTTACACCACTACTCACATAAAATTAGAAATTCGTCACTAAAAATGGTAATTTTCTTAATTTATCAACTGATCGTTATATTTACCTCGAATTTTTTTGCTCAATCAGAATAAAACTGTAACCAATACTTTTTTAGTATGTAGAGAAGTATTTTTACAGGTGATCTATTAGATAAATCATAGTGAAAAATGTGTTCCATTAACAACAAATTATTTGTAAGGTTGTACATATCATTATTTCTCATAAATAAAACCTGTAACTTTCTGCTTCTAGACATTCATATATATATATATATAGGAAATTTTATAATTCAATTATCACACGCATTTTGAAAAAAAAATTAAAATAGGCTTATATTACTTTTCAAGTTTAATAATAAATAATTAATTCTTTATGTAGGTCGTAGTTGAGAATTTAAACTCTCGATGGGTTTCGACACTGATTATTGGTATCTTATGTCATCCTTTGTTGCGTTCGTCTTTACCTACAACCGCATTAGGTTTTAAGAAAGATGCTTGGTTCATTGCCGGTGATTCTGTTTACTACAACGGAAATAAAGTAATTTTGCGTATATACATATGTAATTACTTTTTCATTTAAATTATATTCTAATTTTTCCATGGAAAACGATATTTGAGTAAGCTGAATGAGTTTAATTAAAATTTTATTAGTTTTTGTATATTTTTAATTTCGTTTTTTCTATTTAACTACTTAACCTTCGTTTAAAATTAGAAATATCTTTGAGAAGAACACATAATGAGTTTTAGTGATACGATCATTAGTGAATTAAATATTAAACTGAAAATTAAATGATTTTTAATAATTGGAAAAAAAAATTCTTAGCAATAAAACTGTTATTTATTTGTTTTTGACAGCTACCGAATTACTTCGTTTGCTTTACATTATGCTGTAGATTTTAATTAATTGTTTCATCTTTTTTTCGATAGATTGTAAGTATGTTTCAACTAAAATTGATTTCTGTACACGTTGAAATATATTCTAGGTCAGATCAAGGTACTGTCCAAGTCTGGAAAATTTAACTGTTAATCAACGCGTCGGCATAATGGTGGATTCATCTAGTCAGTTAAAATTATTTATAGACGGTGTAGATCAAGGTGTTGCTGCATCTAATATTCCACCTGCGTGTTTCGTTGTGTTAGATTTATACGGTCAGTGCGAACAGGTGTGTAGCTTTATTATTTTGGTTTTCCAGAATTTTTTTTATTATCCCGTATTCGTATTCGTAGCGTAAACTTGGATGGTAATCTATTTATTAATTAATCTAATTGACGTAATTAGTCAAGAAATCGAGATAATTATTATTTAAATCTAATAATTAATACGAGAATATCGTGGAATAATATTACAAGCGGGGAATAATAATAAAAATTTGTTGCAAAAATAAATTGCCAATAAAAATTACTGCATTATCATTATCATACGTAACAAATTCCTAGATATCGTGATTTATAAATTATAATCGTAATCTTTCTATATGCGTGTAGTTTTTTTAGCTCGACATTGCTTAGTGTTAATCGTTTTTGTATTTACCGCCTTATATGAATGAAATATATAATTTTATCTTTTACTTCTATGTTTCAGAACATCACTAATGTTTATTGTATTCTGTGTTTACTAACGATGACCAATATTAAGCTTTTATTTAACCTCAGACCAACTTTCCTCAATTTTAAATAACGATCAGAACACTTTCCGCGTTTTGTCAATTATTCCTTTCTATTGAACTCTGGCTTTTCTTTTAATCTGTTATATTAATTATGTACAACAAATTTGTCCTATCCTTTTTTTTTACTGAAAATTCTCTCAATCTTTCTTTCTTTAGTTGAATATATGCTTTGTTATTTGAATACAAGTTTTACATGAGATGAATCCAATGTGTATCGATTTTCAGGAAAATTTACCACATTTTCAATGTTATTGAAATTTTTCCTATAATTCAAAAACCGGAAAAACACCAGAATATTGCATTCATATAGGTTTTTCTATCACCGCCTAGTATTTAATAATTGTTCGCGGCTACATCTACTTAGTACAAATTCAGTTTCATCTTCGGAAATTTATGGTAGCAGGTAGTACCTAAGACGTTATGATTACGTATAATAAAATTATACTGGTATGGCCGATCAAAACATTTATTTAGTACTTCTTTTATTTCTCAACGGAGCCTTTTTCGTGTAATCGTACGTATTCCGATTTAGTCTGATCTTTAGACCAACTTCCAGTTACCCATTTTGACATATCACAAACGTTACATTTAGTCCGGTTTCTTTTGTTACTTTCTGCATTTCAGAAGTTATGCTGGCCCCGTTGATTTCCGTTCTTTTAATTTTTCAATGGTGGCTTTTACTGCGTTTTTTAAAATTATACGGGAAATCAGACCAAGAGTTTCTAACCTTTTTAAATCTAGAAGCGTCTGCTTCTAGTGGAGCGGCTTGCTGTTAGTCCGGGCGAGTTCGACTCGAAATATGAAAAACTTTTGAACAAGCCAATTCCGGCTTAAAAATAAGTAAAAAATACTCAAATAACCCCGTCGTAGTTTCTGTAAATTTCAAGTCCAAGAACGTGATTTTTTATTGTAAAATGGGAACCGAAACGGTGTTTCTTTTTTCCGGGTTTTCTCGATTATCTCGAAAAATAAACCTCTAATTGACTTGAGGCATATTAATCAAATTTGTTTCTTATTAAATTTCTTACAAGAATATAGTCTTGTAAGAAATTTCAACATTTTTTTAATTACTGCAAAATTAGCCCCGAAATTAAGAAAAATTTAAAATTTGCAATAGCATAAAGAATTTTTGTCGAATATCCGCAAAACTTTCAGAAAGAATAGCCCTTGGGGCGCTTAAAATGTATACGGAACCCTATTTTCCAAATCAAATATGGCGATCTATTGTAAAATTCCAAAGCTGGAAATTGTATGTAGGGGGGATTTTTACGAAACACGATGAATCAGCATGAAACCAGCTGTAAGTAGTTTTTTTTCCCCATTGAGATTTCGATTGATTGTTCGTTGTTTAATTGTCAATAAACAGGCGTGCAAAAATATAGTGTATAATTTATTCTAAGACGATAAATTTGATTTTTTGCAACTAACAATAAGTGTGAACGAGAGCCAAGCACGCCAGCGAAATGGCAGGCAAAATGACGTCACGTTCAGCCTTCTCCATTTTTTCTCCGCCGCGCGGCTAGACTCTCATTTGTGCGTTCGTTCATTAACAATTAAACAATAAGCAATCGATCGGAATGCATCACAGTAAGTTTCAATTGAAAATATTGATAACAATAGGTTTTAATAAACAAAAAGAATGCGTATCTCGGCTATTATTGGAGCTAGAATAACCTTCTTTTTTTAAATTTTTGTTTTTTAAGCGTATTTCAGTGCACTTGGTTGCGAATTGCTAAATACGAAATTCACAAAGATACCCCAGAAATAGTATTTTTTTTATTTTTTGTAAATGAAAAGTTTATTAGTCAGTAAAATAATATAAATTCCGGTAAATCGAATATTGATGCATGAAACTATTTCCAGCTGGTTTCATACCGATTCATTATGTTTTGTAAAAGTCCCTTCTACATAAAATTTCCAGCTTTGGAATTTTATAATAGACCGCCATATTGGATTTGGAAAATGGGATTTCGTATACATTTTAAGCATCCTAAGTGCTATTCTTTCTGAAAGTTTTGCGGATATTCGACAAAAATTCTTTATGCTATTGCAAATTTAAATTTTTCGGGGTTAATTTTGCAATAATTAAAAAAATTTTTGAAATTTCTTACAAGGCTATATTCTTGTAAGAAATTTAATAAGAAACAAATTTGATTAGCATGCCTCAAGTCGATTCGAGGCTTATTTTTCGAGATAATCGAGAAAACCCGAAAAAAAAACTACTATTGTTCCCATTTTACAATAAAAAATTACGTTCTGGAACTTCAAATTTACAGAAACTACGACGGAGTTATGTGGGTATTTTTTACCTATTTTTAAGTTGAAAATGGCTCGTTGAAAAGTTTTTCATCTCGGGGAATATTTTATAGATCTAGCTCACCCAGTCTATATTCAGCACCTGCACTCCGGGTCAAGAGCGGTTGTTTTTAATTATGAAAAAGAAAAGAACGATATTTATAATATTATTCGATAAAAATTTTAAATAATATATATATATATATATATATATATATATATATATATATATATATATATATATATGTTTAATAATTTGAAAAATGACTTAAGAGTGTGTATGATAATGTGTGCGCGCGTGTGTAAATGAGATGGAGTGTTAAAAGTAATGTTTTTTTATAAATTATTAAAATTTACAGATAACTGTTATTCCATTTGCAGAACCTAAAAAATCAAATGCGCGTTATATATAAATAAATAAATAAATAAATAAATAAATAAAATATGGGGTGGTGCAATTTTGCGATTAAAATTGTTTTCTTTTGTAGATAACGGTTGTAAATGTTGACGCGAAAAACAACATTACCACAGATGTAGAAATTTTGGAAAATAACGATGCGTCTGCTAGGAATGAAATTGTCGGTTCTCATGAAGATTTATCGGCTTGCGAGAAAGCTGATTTAGAGCACCATGAAAAAGAGAGTCCATCTTCGGACGAGTTAACTGAGTCGAATTTGAAGCTAAATAAAACTAATGAAAACATGATGACAGTGTCATCGTCGAGCATGATCTCATCGGCAGCTAGTTTAGAATTAGATCGTAAATCGATTACGTCTTGCGATAATTTATCTTTGCAGCAGTACGAACAAAAACAAATGGCGGTTGAAATGTTATCTAAGCACATGTCGGCAACTAACTGCGATCATAAAACTAGTCTGAATATAGCTAATGCTACTTATATACAAGCGGAAAAGTCGAAAAATTCCGCTTTAACCCGATCTCTAAATACGTTTTCGCAATCATTAAGTCCACTATCGTCTGTAATTACTGAGCGACCTTCCGTACATTCCGTTAAGCCTAATGTTAACTGCGAATATCGAATTAATTGCTTACGTCTTCGAATGCATTTAGGAATTCCGGGTAAGTTTGATTTCGTACTTTTTTCTGTTTTAGTACTCTGTGTGCGTACAATGATCGAAACTGGTTGTTTAGGGCCAGTGTAAAATTTAATAGTTTTAAATAGGTGCGATGCATTTAATAATTTAAAGACTTCAATATGTCTGCCTGTCGCGTTTTAGGTACATATATGGAAAAAGCCCTTCTAAATATTGATTCCATATAGTTTAGTCTCAGAAATCGCTTCGCTTTTTATTTTACATAGTGGGCTATTTTCATAATTTTTATTTATTTATTTATTTAATTTTTACCGAAAGATTAGGAGAAAAAAAAAACCAAAATTGTTTCTAGAAATACTGTATATAACCTGATACGTTTAAATTAATGAGATCAGTGAGCACACAGTAATCAAACAAATTGAGAGCCGATTTTGGCAGCTGACATTGAATTGCTTTATATTGTTTGCCTTTTTAGAATCGCTGTTAACGATTTCTATTTACTATTTTGGATGTTTGCTTCGATTAAAACTAACTAACATGTAAATTTTCGATTCGACGAGATTGCCCCTTGTAATTGCTAAAATTAAGACTAGAAATCACTATTTATAATTTCATCAAAGGGAATGTGTCAGAACTTACTGTTAACTTTCTTTACTGTTTTTCGAAGTAAAGAAGTAATTTTAGGGGAAATATCAAACGGTTATTCATTTATGGTATTTTAATAATCCACAAATAAAGTAGGTGGCCAAAATGCAGTCGGTGTGAACTGAACCTCGGTTAAATTGTAGTATTAAAAATAAATCGACAAAGTAGTCATCAAGTGTTATTCTTCCATTCACAAACGATTAATAATTTTAGGATAAAACTGAAATGTAATTGATTTTTTTGGTTTAATTTTAAATATAGTAAGGAAAATCGGTAGAGTTTTATGAGTATTTATTTATTTATTTTTTTTTGGTTTGTATTTTTTGATGAAACCAATTATCGTGAAATAAATAATATGTAGATTGTAAACGTTTTGCCGGTTAACGTAGACGCAAAAACATTGTGTTCACAAGAAAAATTACTTAAAATTTGATAATTTTAAAATTATCTATCCTTTAAAGTGTATAATTTGACGTACACATAACGAATAAAACCTATTAAAAAAAAGTAAATAGTTGCCTTTCATTAGCCCCTCGCCCTTTTCTCAAGTTAGTAAAGGTTCATTCGTTTGTGCTTCTCTTTTTTATAGATTAATTAGAAAAGTCTTTTAGCGGGACCACCGGAACGCAGCCTAACCCATTTTGATGTAAAGGTTGGAAAATGGTGCTACTTGTTCGTGCACCATCTGTTTTTGTTTATGACCCTTTTCTTTACGTAGTTGAAATAGGCAAGGTTGAAGAAACAGTAAAGAGGGCACAAATGAAAAGTTGGAAAGCGCAAATGAATATAAACAAAGCACAACCGAATGAACCTATTTTGGACTCCCAACTTGAAATATGCAGGGTTAGAAAATCGCAGCTTAAATAAATTTTTGCATTAAACATCGCTAAAATCTTATAAAAAAAAATGTAATTTCCGACCTTAAAATTTAAATTATATTAAAAAAATAGCATATTTTTTGTTTCTTTAGCGTAACCATTTTTTTTTCTTTTTTCATTAATAGATTAATTTGTAAAGATCTTTGATTTAAAAATAAAACGATCAGCTCCATACATATTCGTACTTGGTGCTGTTTTTTGTATCATATGCTCGATGTAATAAATTTAATACATACTGAATGATAATATTTATCTGTAAAAATTTTTGACGACAGTTAAATAAAATGTTTCTCATTGTGTATTGTTGTTGTTTAAATGTCAAAAAAAATATACTAAATTTTCAGTATATTAAACATTTTGCTTAATTATCAAATTATTTAAATTTACGCGTTAAAATATTAAAAATAAGATTCGAGATTTGCGGTGAAGACTGTATTTTTTGACGATTTATCTCTGTTTCAGACAATTTTTTTATTTCGGAATCTAGTATAGTTTGTTATTGTAAGTCATGTTGTCCAAATATTGCTCAAGAATCGAAAGGTGAACCGCCTTCATTATATTCAGTTCCTTCTGGTTGGTGTAAATTTCCAATTAAGAAACATTTAATGACTAACAATGTAGATTCATTTACTTTGGAAAAGTGGCACGTGGCATTTGTTGGCACATCGTTCGCATCTATTCGCAAAGTATTAGATACCAGCCAGTTGTATCCATTAGGTAAGAATTTTTACGCTTTTCTGATTAGTGGAAAGTGGATTATTAAAAAAATGCTGAAATGTCATCATCGGCTTTTACAATTTAATTGAACACCATATATATATATATATATATATGCATTTTATAAGTATTTAATTGCATGAATAATAAAGTAATTAAACCAAATTATAAGTTTTAGCAATAGAAAGTAATTTGAAGATTACCCGTAGAAGCTCTAATCTAGCTTATACTAACACTTCAGTAGACGGAAAAGGTACTTTGTATATGATTAGTAGTAATCCAAATTCTAAAGTCTTATTTTAGGAATTTAAGTGCTATATTTTTTAAAACGAACACATCTTTTATGTGCCACTGTTTTGAAAATTTCGAAAATTGAGCTATCTCTTCACCTTCCGTTCTTGTTTTCTTATTCATAACGCTCGTATTAAAAAGTGCCACATTTTTTCCGATAATTTGAACATATTTTAGAATTCATGAAAATTACATGTTTCTAGTACTGCAAATTACTGTTTTAATTTTTTGGCATGCTTCCTATTGGTCGCTTTGTCCAATATTAAGCTTTGATAATGTGTTCTACTCAGACAAAACTAGTTGCATGCTAATGCATAATACTGTATTTCAAAATAGTGTTAATTGGTATGTAATATTCCATGATAAATTTTGTAGAAAAACTGCTTAATATTTTGATTTTTCCCGCATTTACGTCTACTGTGCATTGTTTATAAATTTCAAAGATTATTATTTATTCCTGCAATGGTAGGTAATCAATTATTTTTTAGACCATTTTACCATGCAAAAAACAACGAATGAAAATATTTCTCTAGATGTACATTTACAAATATTGCAATCGATAATTTTCTTGGTACACCATGAAACTTTTTCTTTTGGAACTAACTGCATAACTTTGCGTTTGAGACGTTTTTGTGACATAACCTTGATTATTTTAGCCATAATTTATGTACATCTGTTATCGGTAGAATTAAATAGTTGGGCTGTTCATCTCCCTGGTTAAAAATGCATAATGCAATTATAACATACTTTAATTTTAATCGCCATTTAACAATTTTTTTTTTCAATCGTTTATTTTAAGTTTAATTATTAACTTTAAATTAACTGAAAGTGAAATGATCGCTATAATGAATATTTAAAATGAAAAAAAAAACTCATTAAGTGGGTTTAGAAGGTTTTAAAAAAAATAATTATACGCTTACTTAATCTGGCGTGTTTATATATGTAAGTTGAAGTAAACAAAAATTTTGCTTTAAAGTTTCTATACGTTAATATCGTGGTGTTATAAATTTTTGATTTATTTAATTTCTCTACCAGAAATGCTATAAGATAACTTATTTAGTAAAGAAATAAATAAATAAATAATATTATCTAATTTGTTAAAAGAAGAAATGTATTGATCTAATAACGCATTATTATATTTTACTTCTTAGTAATTACTACAAAAAATAATATAAATGAATACAAATTTATGTGGATTAAAATATTATTTTATTGTTTTTGTGATTATTTTCTTTGCAAATTTCCATTTTGCTTAAATATTTTATTTATTTTTTCTGCACCTATTTATTTAAATTAGTGGTTCATAAAAAATGGAACATGATACAGTCAGTGAATATATTAATGACCATGTCATTTTTAGCCCGATCACCATTACTTTTTCTGTTATAAAAATTTACCCCAAAATGCGACATGAAATAAAGATTTATTTTTTTTTTGTCGCGCAGTCGGAAAGAGTGACGCCGTCAATTTTTCTCGTTCTATACGAAGTAAAGAAGTGATTAAGTTGTGAATCCGGGGGGGTACTGGTATATCTGGAATCGGGAAATATAAGGTAGCTTCTTTCGCTGCGAAAGCCACTAGTTCATTTTCCATAATGCTCTTATGTCCTGGAATCCACGCTAAGGTAATGAGATTAGAAACAGTGGATATGACTGAAATTATATTTTTAGCGGTAGGATTTGTGGTAGACAAGAAATGAAGAGAGAGAGTCCGTGCATGTTAGAAGAGTCTCTGTTGAACTGAACTGTAAGGTCGACTGCAAGTTTCATGGCGTATAGTTCTGTGAATAGGACTGAAAAGCTGTTTGGAAGTGAATAACGTATTATGTCGGATTCAATAATGAATGCTGCGCAGCCGGCCGCACCCGATTCAGAACCGTCTGTAAATATATTTAAACGGTCGACGTAGTTTGATAGAAATTTTAGGAACGCACCTTTAATTGCATCAGCCGTTGTGAGTTTTCCAATCTGAAAGAGAGTTAAATCGATATGGGGCGAAAAACTTGACCATGGCGGAAGAATAGCAGGTGCTGTGTAGTAAAGCTTTGGAAGTCTGCTGGTCGATATAGAACTTAATGCCTCTAAGGCATACGGCAGCATGTGAACTTTTCTTGATGTAGTTCGTATACGTCTGATAGTTTAAGAAACTGGAATCCATGGAAAAGATTTTACATGGGTTAGAAGATTGATAGAGAATAGTTCTCGGCGAAGGTGAAGTAGCCATTCTCCATTTTCACATATAGGCTGATGGACGGTGAAGTATGAAATTCTTCGGTCGCTAATGTGAGTGTTGCATGTTGTATAACGTTTAGCCTATTTAGTATGGTATTCGATGCTGTAGCATAAACTGCAGCTCTGTAGTGAAATTTTGTATGTATAAGTGCGCAATAGATGTACAGAAGTGACGATCTGTCAGCACCGTAGGAGGTATGAGAATTTTTTTTAAAAGGTTGATTTTACTAAGACCAGAACTTCTGGGTTTATCTATATGTGAAGACCATGGCAGTTTTTGGACGAATGTTAATCCCAGGTATTTGACTCCTTCCACCCTATAAATGTGCATATTGCTTACGAAAACGGAGAAAGCATTTCGCAATTTCTTATTTTGCAGAAGTGTATGGCTGATGTTTTGGCACATGAAAAAATGATTTCATTGTTGTTTGCCCGTGCATTTAGCCGGTTGGTTGTTTCTTGTAAAATTTGTTGTCCCTGGACAAAGTTGATGCACAGGATGAATATGGCGGAGTCGTCCGCGAATAGGGCATCTTTGACTAGAATATGCACGTTATCTGTGATATCATTAATGACCAGATTAAATAAGGTAGGATTGAGCGCTGTGCCTTGTGGAATACCGTTTGACAGATCGAATAGGTCAGAGTATTGATGTCCTATATGTACTTTAAAGTGGCAACTAGACAGAAAGTTACGGAGAAAAGTTGGTAAGCGACCACGAAACCTGAACTTACGGAGTATCTCGCAAGATTTTAAAACGCCGTGCCATGTTAAACGTTTTTGAGCAATCAAAGAAGACTGCCAATATATGATGTCGTGTAGCGAAGCAATCGCTTATTGCGTTTTGAAGTAACAGGAGCTGATCTAATGTAGACATTCCAAAGCGACCCCACTTTGTTTACTGCAAATTAAATTTTTATTTTCTAGTTCCCAAGAAAGTCTCGCATTTACAATCCTTCCGAATACTTTACCTAATACCGATGTCAGTGACATCGGTCCGTAGCTATCTAGTAGTAAAGAATCTTTGTTGGCTTTAAGTAGAGGTATAACTGTAGCCAGTTTCCGATCTTGTTTCACCAGTAAACCGAATATTGCTGAAGGTGTGTAAAAGGGTGTAAATGGTTACATCCGGAGCGTTATGTAGGAGATGGATGTGAAAGTTGTCTGGTCCTAGGGCTCCAGATTTAGTATTCCTAATGATAAATTTAGCTCATCGATATAGTTATTGATAGATTGTAGGGTTCTTGATCCACGGTGGAATAGTTCAAATGATGTATAAGTTTGGAGTTTTTGATGTCTTGAAAAGATGAACTGAAGTTGTCATTTGAGGATGAGTTGGCAAAGTGATCTCTAAAAATGTTACTAATTGATAATTTGCCGGTGACAATATGGTTGTTGATTTTCAAGCTGGAGGGTATATGGAAAGCATTTTTCATTTCGATTCGTCTAACTTTCTGCCGAATAGATTTTATTGATGTCGCTGCAGTGATTGTTAAAATAAAATTTTTCCGTGAGGCGTTTGAACCGATCTGGTTTTATCAGATGCATTCCTGTAGATCAAATGATTTGTTATAGTTGGATTAGCTTTTAGTTTTTTTATAGCTGTACATACGACATTCATCGGACCACCATAGAGCAAATTTCAAATTGGTTTTAGTAGACCACGAGGAAAAGATTGCTTTTGGAGAACAATGTAGCGCAGTGGAGATGAGTATATGTGCGAATTCTTTATCAGAGAAAGAATTATACCTCTGGCAATAATGGGACTGCATATTTCTGAGCAGGAGAGATGATATATTGTCCAATCGTTTTTTTTTTTTTATAGGAGAACCATTTCTCAGAGCTAACTTGAGTTGTTTTCTTTGTATGCATTATTTTGATCGGCTGTCAGTTTTAGTCCTGTCATTGTCGAATAAAACAAAAAAATATATATATAATATACAAACACACACAGGCATATATATATATATAAACGGCCATTTGAGCCCATACGAAAAAGAACCGCTTTACCATAGAATCTTTGAATTCGGCATTGGAGAGAACTGGAAAGAGACCTTGTAATAATCACACGTAATCTGAAGACAGTTCAGCGATCATTGAAAAGGAAATAATAAAATATAAATAAATAAAACTTTTTAAAACCAAATTTTTATTTTTTTAAAAAAGTGTACTAAAAATAATGTGGTTGCTCCTTATGATGAACGTAAAATTTTCTTATTTGGTGATGTCGGGGTAATTACTAGGGCTGTTAAAAACCGGGTAACCGTGTAACCGCGGTTTCGGTTAAAAGCCGGTGATACGGGTAAAAATCGGTTTTACGGTTTTCACGGATACGGTTAATTGTACGAAACGATATTCGTATTAATCTCAATGTTGATTAAATAATAATAGTAATAATAATCTTTTTTTCGTTTCTTTTTGGATTGTTGTGTAATTAATGTCATTGCGGGATTTAGTTAAAATAGTTCGTGTTTTGTTGTTATCGCTTTGCCATTTAATAACATCAATCCTAGTTTCAAACAATTATTTATTTACGGGAAAACCGCAGCTCGGTGAGTTAAAACCTTACTTCATAATCACTCGCGTACGCGCACTGCTTCGGGAGTGAGTCACTCAGCAATGCAACAGATGCTATGCTACAAAAGACAGTCCGCTCCAACCAGTGCGATTTATTTACAACGCATTGGGAAAAAAAGTTGTATTAAGTGGTTGAAAGTTAGTTTTGACGATTTATTTTCTTAAGCTATAGTTTTATTCTGATATCGTTTTTAATTCAAGATGTCAAAAAAAAATAGTTGGGTATGGAATTATGCTGAAAAATCTATAGACAGTAAAGACGCAATATGTAATTATTTATTGCAAAGCTGTCTTAAGTTACAATGGTTCTCCTTCGGCAATAGCAAATCACTTGAAAATTATTCATAACAGAATGCCTAATATTGTTATTTTCGGTTTTTTTACAGTATCTCAGTCATTTTTCAATTGATTTAAAAAATTCTTGTTGGAGGTTAAAGATAATGGAAAGTTCTATAACGGTGAATTTTATCAGATTTTTAAAGGTGGTGGAAGAGATTCAAAAAAAAATAAAAACATGCATTTTTGGCTGAAAACCCTCTTGAAATTCAACTAATAACACCAAAATAGATATATGTTACATATATTAAAATAAAATGTTTTTCTGAATTTTTTCGAACTTCAGGAACAGATAAAACAAGTCCAAAAAAATGAAAACATGCATTTTTGTCTGAAAAACCTTTGAAACTTCAACTGGAAGCAAACTATAAAATGTAAGTTACATAATATATCATTGTGTTGCCTAATTTGCTATTATGGGAATTTTAAATTCGTGCAGAATCTCTATATTTTTTTATTCTGACAATCCGAAAAAATTCAGGAAAACATGTTATCTTCAAATACGTAACATATGTATATCTATTTCGTTGTTATTAGTTGAATTTCAAGAGGTTTTTCAGCCAAAAATGCATGTTTTTATTTTTTTTGAACCGCTCCGTCACTTTTAAAAATCTGGAAAAACTTCAATAAGTAGTTTACACCACAAAACACGTTATATATTTTTTCCGTCGTAACTGAAATTTAAAATATTTTTTATGACATTTTAAAAATTTTGAACGTTTCTAAAAATTTGAATTTATCGTCTAAAAATTTTAAAAAATTCACCATTATAGAATTCTCCATTATATTTAACCTCCAACAAGAATTTTTAAAATCGATTGAAAAATGGCTAAGATATCGTAAAAAAAAACGAAAATAACGAAATGGTGACTACAGGAGCCCCCTGTAGGACTAGGGGTCCGAAACTTCCAGTTTTAACTACTTTTTTCATGCCCTAGATTTATATATTTTTTTTTTATAAAGTTTGGTTTAAAGGCACTCTTACACCCCTTAACCGGCCATACCCTCTAAAATAAAATTTTATAGTTTATTAAATAACCGTCTATACGAACAATTAAAAAATTATATTATAACGATTTATTTAAAAATTATTTTTAATTTTATTATATAACTGTTAAAACGATTAACTGATTTATACGATTAACCGAAATCGTGATTAATACGGGTAACCGTTTCATACGGTTAACCGAAATCGCCATTAATACGGGTAACCGTTTCATCCGGTTAACCGTACCAGTAAAAACCGCAAATACGGTTTTTACCCGAATGATCGGTTTAAACCGATACGGCGGTTAACCGGGTTATCCGTATACCCGTTAAAATCACCAGCCCTAGTAATTACATGTTGTGGTAAAGATTCACAGCAAACGTCACATATGCGAAATATACCTTAACGTTATTGAGAGCTGAACGAAAAGATGAAGAATAAAAATTAAAAGAAATAATTTATTTAAGGTTGCGCTTTTATAAATTTAGTATTAGATATTCATTTTTGTATTATTCATTTTAAATTTAAATTCCCTTTGTATTATTTAATTTGTAATTTTCATGTTATAATGTTATTTGCTTTCTAAGAGAAACCTGGAATAGTTTATGATAAAAGGAAGAACCGAATTAAATGTGATAATGGGTTTTTACCGCGGGTAGTGTTGTCACCATCTATTAAATATGCTGTAAATTCAAATTCAGCTGCTGTATATAGGTAAAACAATTTTCTATTTCATTTACGTACATTTAATTTTTCGGTGTTTTAAATTTCGAATTAAGATGACCGTTGTTTGAAAAATTCTAAATTAAGTTAATATTGATCTCGTGTATCCTTTGTGCCATTTTATATAGTTGAATAACAGAATTACACCAGTAATTAACAAAAATATATTAAACAACAAATATTAAAACATCGATATGTTTCGGAACAAAGCTTCATATTCATGGCATGATAAGGAACAAAAGCAAACTATTTTTAATGTAAACAAATAATGATCTGTTATAAATATGACTAGTCAATACATATATAAATTAGACGGATAATTGCACACTTTAAAATTTCGTTTACCAAATGTAAAATAATATAATAAAATAAATAAATAATTAATACCATTATTACTGATTTAAAAGTATAAAAAATAATCATGAATTATTGAATACTGCAGAATTATTGTACATAAACAGGTATAAAGAAAAATGCATGAACAGAAATATACCTAACCGTTTGAATCCACTTTTTAAAATTTAATAATTAAAACGACATTTACAGTAAGTTGATTAAATTAGATTTCATAGTCTTTCCTTTATAAAATTATTTATTATTTATTTATTATTTATTTATTATTTATTTATTTTATTTTGTTTTTTTATATTTGATGAAAGCAATTTTAAGCCGCGCAGTTATTCGTCTAGTTTATCTATAAATATGTATATGTATATTGATACGGATTCGGTATGTACGGCGCTATCTAGCGATGATGTCGAGCTAGAAATTATTCTCCGATTAAAATCATTAATTTTCGATCTCTCGGCATCATCGTATTGTTTGTTGTCGGCGGAGAATACGGCCGGGATATTTATACTGCCGAATATGTAATTTCCGATTTTTGTCAAATTTCTCGGCTCGGGTAGTGTTAAGGGGTTGTGTAAGTGTCCTGGTATGTGCGGTCTGCGACAACAGGATAGCGTCTGTCGGCCGCGTGAGCCATGTCTGAAGATCAGCGCTATAGCGGCTATGTGTTATTAATTGATAAGGATTTCAGTAATGTACCGTTAGTTTTAAATAAAATATCGAGCCGAGCTGGCGAGATTAAGGCACTAGTAGTTACCGTTTAATTATCGCAGCCGATAGTCGCGGATAGTGGTTAATCGCCGTTTTACCGTTTGTTTTATGCTAGTCAACGCCACGCCGTGTGTTGCGAGTTTCGAAGCTTTCTAGTCTGCATCGCCGTATCGTCGTGCATAAAACGATTTCGGGGCCAAGCCGTTTGGCTGTCGTGTTTTTTTGTTTTCTTTTGGATTTTGTGAATAAAAATAACCAAATAATCTAGTCGGGATCAGTATTTGGTTGTTATTTGCGTGCAATTATATATATATATATATACGTTGGTGAATTTTTTTGTCGTCTTTTTCCTTATATGAATACGTGGTGACCCACCGTGAGATCTCCCTTGAGGAGAGGTGCTGTGGCACCGGTGAATATTTATTTTTTTTATTTTTCTGTGTTGAGATCACTGTAATTCCACCACTGATGTACCGATAGAAAACAATGAATATTAGGTAGTGCCAGAAAAGCCTAAGCTCGACCGAGAGCTGGTCAGTTCGTGATTCGTTGTAACACTGGCGCCCGCGAGTATAGTCTTACGCGAAGAATAACATCTAGTCGTCTACACGAAGGTTTTTTTTTATTAGAATTTTTGAAGCAGTGACCCTAAATTAGGGACGTGAATATCACCAGTCGTAACATTGGCTTCCCGTACCAGGGACGGGAATTTCATCAATCGTAACAATATACATATATATATATATATGTATATATATATTGACTTACAATATTTATAATAGATCGTTGCGTTTGTTTACATTAGAAATAGTTTGTTTTTGCTCTTTATCACACCATGAATAGCTGGGCTCCGGAACATGTCGGTGTTTTTAATATTTATTATTTCATATATTTGTGTTAATTACTGGTATTATTTTGTTATTCAAATTGTAAATTACATAAAACTTCAGATAAAGGTAATTGTTTTTGGAGCTAAAAGGATTAAGTGATTCGTCGTATGGGGCTTCAGTTTAAAACATATCATTAGCTTTATGATTTAGGCAGATGTGTAGTGTAAGACTGTTGCTTTATTTCGACATAATTAAAAATACTTTTAAAGATCATAAACAACCGTTTTTAGAAAATGGTAAAGCACGGGGCGTGTTTCATTTTGCGTTTTTATTAATAATCTCTCAGTTACGATATTTTATATAAAATGAAAAATATTTTTCCGGTAAAGCAGCTATTAACGTTATTTGTTTATATTGTGACGGATTAGAGTTTTGACTCCGATTCGACAGCTTGTGATGACTTCCTTATTTTATTCGGGTCGTGTCGAACTGGGACACTGAAATTTGGTTGCTGCCGCACTCATCGCTTTTATTGACATGTTTCGTGTAAATTGACAGACCAGACTGCATTAGTATGCGGAACCTCATTGAGAATCAATAAAATTGCCACTGTATTAAAAATTAGTCATCATCATTACAGATGAATACTAGACTTATTTCACAATAAGTCCATGCCAATATTAAGATTTTTTATGTGTATATATATATCAGTGGCGGATCCACGGGAGGGGTAATAGAGACCCCCCTCCCAACCAAAAACTCGATGGAAAAAGTTTGTTACAACGGAGAAACCTAATTTATACTAAAAAGATTTGTAAAAATGTTACCTATGGATTTAATTATAACTAATATTTAATACTAATCTGCACTCTTCCATCTCCGTAGCCTACAAAGGAAAATCTTAACAGGCCTCAGCAGATCACAGCATCTCTACGCGGTCTTTTTTGACACAAAGAAAGCTTACGACCGCATATGGCGATATGGAGTGCTTAAAAAGCTGAAGAACGCCGGAATTAGCGGTAATATGGGCAATTTTATCCAGAGCTTCCTCACTGATTGAGCTCTTTAAGTGAGAACAGGCTCTTCAGTATCTTCATCCTTCACGACTGAAAATGGAAACGATATAGCAGATTGCATAAGGTCGCCGGTAACTGCCCGTTTGTTCATTGATGACTCAACATATCTCGTCCCTCAAACTTCCCCGCTAATGCGATGTCTATCCTACAGTCAACGATCAATAGATTACAAAACTGGGCGGAAAATAATGGCTTGGATTTCTCATCCTCAAAAACTGCATGTGTCCAATTCCTAAAGAAGAGTCGTCCTATTTCCAGTCCTGATATCACCCTCTACCTAAAAGATGTATCTATCCCATTCCTTTCTTCCATAAAGTTGCTGGGTTTAACGTTCGATGAGAGATTATCATGGGCTCCAAATATGTCTATCCTTAAGCGTAGTTGCATGAAATCTTTGTCCATCTTGAAATGTTTATCCAACTGCACGTATAATATAGATCCGAAATTGCTGTTGTCAATATACAAAGCCCTTATCTTAAATAGACTGTTATATGGTTGTCAGGTGTATTCTCCTGCTAATAAAACACTTCTAAAATCTATCGATCCTATACATAATACTTCATTACACATCGTACTTGGGGCGCACCTCCTTCATTGGGTGTTTGTGCTTTGGTGGGCCTTCCTCCTTTATCTATTATTCGCGGTTATCTCACCTTTCGAGATTCTTTTCGTTATTTCTTACCATATCAATTTTTTATCAGTAACTCCCAAATCCTGTTCCCATCTTTTCCTGGCGATCCTTTGGTCAAGGCTTTAACTTTTCTTTCTAAGGTAGGCATAAATTGGAGCGACCATCATATTAATCCGACCACTATAGCGCCCTGGAATCATGTTCCAACATCTATAAACATATTCTTAGCAGATTCCTTAAGAACATCTAATCTTCCTATATCCATGTCTCAAGTAGTATTAAATAAACTTGCTTCCTTCCGTAACTACATTCTCATGTATACAGACGCAGCTAAAGCGAGTCCTACTAATTCTCCTTCACCAACTGCATACGCTTATGAAATTGGAGGCGTAATGTACACCGAGCGCCTAAACGACTATTGCTCTATTTTAGAGACTGAAATGTTTGGGATCCTTTATCTTGAGACATATTCTTCCAGCCCAGCGTCTCAAAATGCCCTTCTTATTGCCGACTCACTTCAATCTATCAAAGCCATCCAGAGCCCAAACAGTTGCAACTCTCTACTAATTAAAATAAAAAAACCTCCTATTCCAACTTTCACAATCTCAGGTATATGTCACATTCTTATGGGTCCCTGGCCATGTTGGGGTTCCTTGCGATGAACGGGTTGACTTGGCTGCTAAGGCAACTCTATCTAGCCCGATGCCGTTCAACGTTGTACTGCCTCGATTAGGGTCATCAGTCTTTCTGATGCACTTTGCTGAAGAGCGGAGCAAACTATGGTCAGAACAAACGACCTGGCTCGGGTCCATAAAGTCGAACACCGACCCATGGTGGCCGCCATTCCCCGTCTCACATAGGGATTTCCCGATCCTGTCGAGGCTGCGCCTGGGGCATACTGCACCGTCACATAATTACGTCTTTGAAGGAGCTCCCCCTCCGTCTACCTGTCCTCTTTGCGGGTTCATGGCCCCGCCAACCGTAGAACATCTGCTGAAATGGTGCCGGCATACTTCCCGTACTTCTAGTCATATCTCACCCCACCGTCTGTTGTCGAACCACCCGGATTGTGTTCGAACAGTGTTAAATTTTGCAGCATCGAACAGACTGCACCGCCTTCTGTGATTTCCAGTGAGTGCGGTAATAGCTCAGGTAGTAGTGAGGATTTTTCGATCTCCACTTCGCTTGAGGGTAAATGAGCGTTTCGAAAGAGAGCCACTCGCCGCCTCCCCCCGGTAAACTTGCAAATAGCAATTTATCGCTCAACCCAATGGTTACAGATCCTGCAACTAAGCCAAAGCCTTCTAGTCCTTTAACCGCTCCATGGTATGGAACAGCTAACTCCTTTTGTTCTTACCTTGGGCAATGCCATTTCTTCTCTTTGCAGGATGCATATGTTTGGCATTTATCGATGTTGGTTGTCATTGTTTCTCCACCCTTGGTATAGCGTTCTTTGTCAGATTCCACTCCTTGTGACTCCTAATTGCTGCTATTTACACGTGTTGATGGGTAATCGTCTGTTGCTGACAAGCCCAGGGAAATACCCAAACAAGGAAAAAAAAACCGCTCCAACATCTTTATCGACCAAGAAGTTACGTCTGACCCAACCGGATACTTCCATTTCCAGCACTCCTTTAAGCAATAATAACAATACTGTCAGTAACGTTAACAATAATAGCAATAATACCAATGATGATATTAATATCACTAGCAATAGCAGTAGCAACCGTAATAATGATATCAGTTATAATAAAACCGGAGTTGATCCCTCCTTTTTAGATGAAGATAACAAAGAGGGGCTTGAATCTTGAATCCCTGTCATCTCTATTTGACACATTTTTCGTTTTTTCGAAGGCCCCAAAGTCCCAACCAAAATTGTAGAGTTAATTCTACAAACCTTTTCTTCCTGAGTATATTTCCATTTTCAAATTTCGTTTTCCGGTCACTCCGAGCATTCGTTTCCATAATCGAATATATAAGTGATCGATTTCACAGTTGGTTTTCTATTTGGGATTACCGGATGTCGAATCATTTCATTGGCCTGTACATAAAGTGTTGTTTCCAGCACTGTGCAGATTTTCTCATGGAGCTGCCTTCCTATAATATTTTTTACGTATCCATAATGTTCTATGTATTGAACATTGTTAGCACGCGCTTCTTTATTCAATAAAAATACACCTCAGCTTTCTTTATTGATATTTCCTGCGCTTTTGATAATGCGGACCTGCCGATTACAAGAAAAAAAATTTTGCTTGTTAACATTTCAGTTTATTTTTCTTCTCTTATTAATTTCATGATGAATGGTTCTATCCACCTTTTTTCTCCATTTTGATACACTACAAAAAAGATTTTCGCTGTTTTTCTTAAGGTTTTTCCTTTAGTTCTACTTTTTCAATCTCTACGCTGCTGGTGTTGTTTCTCTTCTTTTGAATTCCACCTCTTTGTTTTTTGCTGATAGTATCGTACTTTTTTCCTCCGATATTATAATTGCCAATAAAACTCTTAATTCGTCTCTTACGATACAAGATCATTCCCTATCCTTTGATGACTTTTTTATTTCTCCTTACAAATCTTCTTTTATTGTTTTTAAGCTTCGTCCCTATAATACTGCGTTAATTAATCTATCTTTAAGCAATACAAATCTTCCTCGTTTTAGTTGCGTCTGCTATCTTGGGAGGTGTTCTTTAACAGTTAACTGACATTTTTTGAACATATTGGATATTTTTCTTTTTTGCTATTGAAATGCTAAACCTGTTAAAAGTTCTAACTTCAAAGGTGGTGATCCTTACATACTGATCTCCTTGTACAATTCCATCATTAGTAACTAATTCGACTACTGTTCTTTTATATGTGACTGCTCTTAAGTGTCCTGTTCGGCTAAGTTATTTGCAATCTAAAATTCGCGCCTTCTGCTCTATCTTGTTCTTAAATCCTTTCCAATTTCAGCAATGTGTCGAATCCAATGCTCTACTCCTGTCTTTTGGCAGATCCTATATAGGCTATCATTTTCTCGCGGAACATCTTTCATTCACTATTCATTCCTAAATTTTTATTTATAAGAACTGGCGTTTTACGCCTAGGAAAATCTCTATTTTATCTTTTATTTCTTTTCGCCTTGGTCCATTTTGGCCTATCGAATCTATATAATAATTTCCTAATCTCATATTATGTGATAACTGAATACGACTGCGTTGTTTTTTTTTAGCATTATAAAATGAATAGTAGCCATCTGAGGTAATACTGTATGTTATAATTTACCTATATGGTCGTTTTTTACTTTCAGGTACATCGATCAAAAAACGAATCAGCGCTACGAATGCAGCGCTGTGTTTCAAGTGCTGATTCGGCCGGGTTCGTATAAAGCTGGTTCGCCAACGTGTTCATCCAGTGTTGCCAGTGGACGATTTGACGACGCATTTGATGTGCAGACACTGGAGTGGATTATTAAAGAGAAAGATGCGACCGTTTTGTCTTCACTTTTATTTAAGATGGAATCACTGTGATCAGATGACAGCTCTTTTTTTCCTATTGTTGCGATTTTTTTTTAATAGGCTGTGTGTATGATTTCTTTTCATTCGCCGATAGTGCGAGTAATCGTACAATTTAGAACTCGAAGTGTACTTTTCCGAACATGATGCATGTTTTTATGCAGATATTTTATTTTCAGGCAGTCTATTCATTTTATGTTCTACACACTGTGTACGCGTGTTATGTTTACCCAGTAAGTCACCGTATTTAAAATATACGTATATTTATACATTTTGATGGAGTTATTTTATTTCCATTACACTTTTATACCTATAAGCCATTTTTTATTTATTTATTTTGTAAAAATTTAGTTCGTAGTGGTTGTAGACGAAATGTATTTATATTAGAATGTAACATTTATTTTATTTATCGTTGAAATTTAACAAGATTTTAACATATGTAGAATCTTTTCTTTTCCGTTCAAATTCTAGAAAATTACGATACTTGTAACATTTAAAATTTTTTATAATTTTTCTTGTAATGAAGTTTGTAAATTTCTAAATTTCAAGATATCTACATATATCCTATTGTGTTGAAACGTTACCGTTTAGTTTTTATCCCCGCCAGGAAAGCCAAATGAAACGGTTATGTCGTTCAGTTACGCTTTCTGGCTCATCCCTTCCTCGATTTCCAAAAGGACGGTACACATTTTTCTTAGCGTTTATTTACAAGATGGTACCAGATTCTCACCTTTGGCCGACAACAGGATCCTACACTTTCGCATTCTCACTTAGACGGTTTACCGTTGTTTTTTGTTTTTTTCTTCTTCTTTTAATTTTATATTACATGGCAAACTGTAATGTACACATTACAGATCCTCGCGTCCACGAAAAATAAAAACTTTGTAGAGCTGTGCATATTAATACGATTTTTTCAAATTTTAGAATCGCGATATCTCAGAAATGATGATTCGTAGGAAAAAAAGTATAAGAACAAATTTTGTAGATAATTCCATAATCTACAATTTTTATCTGATCTATTTTTATGATAAAACTTACTATTTACCAGAAAAATGTAAAAAACTAATATTTTTGACCTTTGGCCTTGAATCATTTTTTTTTAGCAGAAATGAGATCGGTGGAGATTTTTGATGTTTGTAATAGTTTGCCTAAGACCTGTACCAATTTTTCCAGCTCTATGTGAATTATCGTAAACTTACCACTATTTTTTTGTATACTTTGACCGAAGACTATTGAGGACTAGAGTACTTATTAGCTCGGTGTAAATCATCGCTTTTAATACAATGGGATTTACTGCGGCATATTTTTTCCGTGTGATCAAAATGAGAAAGCACGTACTACAACACTGGATAGGAAGTTTCGCACTAGGTTCAAACGGACGATAAAGATGAAAGAAATGGACGAACTCGAGGATTTTATGGGAAAGGAATTTAATTCCGACTAAATGAATGTGGCAGAGTTATTCAACCTGTCTTTTTTTAAAACGCCGCATGGATATAACATGAACCAGCGAAGATACATTATTGAGAAGGTAATTTTCACAGATATCCTAACAATATCGATCAAAAGTAACAGTGTGTGTTCTAGGAATGAAAGCTGTAAATTTGTACTTTTCTAAAAAATCAGTATCTAAAAGAAGAGTTGTTCGTTGGCGGAAGAAATATTGGTAAAAAATAACCGAAGTCTGTTCCTGTCAGCTCGAATAATTTTACTGATTGCGGCAGTTGAACGTAATAAAAATTTAGCAGCTGAAAGAGGGTTGTAGATTGTCGGTATTTTTATCCTATAGTAATGTTATTACTTTGGTTGGTAATATAAATATTGTTACTATTGCTGGAATTATTATTCGTATTATTATTATCATTGTTGCTATTATTGCTATTATTATTTATATTTTTACTGTTATTGTTTTGATTATCACGTCATTTTAATTATCTTTATCGTTATTCTTAATATTAAAATTATCGATGGCGTTGCTTATAATTATGGAGGCGAAGGCCGAAACTGCTTAGCAGGCAGGTCTGATTTAGACTGGCCTGGAGGACTTTCGTTTATTGGAAGTATCCACCTTCATTACATTGATTGGAGGAGGCCGCCGTGTGCCACTCTTAGAATAACTTATCAGCTAATATAACAGTTAACTAAATATCGGGTCACAGAGAATCAGGGGAAGGGAAAAAAAGAAAAGAAAAAAAAAAGAATACTGAAAGTAAAACGAAAACAACAACCGGTACATAGAGTCAAGTACGGGCTAAAATAAGTGCGATTTTAAATTGCACAAACGAAAATTAAATAACTATACGCAGACGAGTAATATAAAAGATCGAAATACCACGTTTAGAAAATAAAATTAATTAACTAAAGTAGAACAATCTGACCGAGTACCACTGATAAGACTAAAAGAAATCGGTTATAGATAACGCGGAAAAACAGCTTATCACAAACTGAACCTACTTTCAGAGAACAGAATATCTGGAATAGGGGTGCGAGAGAGAGATCCGAATAATAAGCATCATTTTCAATTTTATACATGCACATTACGCATGTGAAAGAAAAAGATAAATGAAGTAAAACAAAAAATAAAATTACGAATGTTAAAATGCAACGTTCGGAATAGAAATTTAGACGAGAATTAACTAGTACATTATTCAGCCGCATACATACACGCCAATACATGCGGTTGTCAATCCTGCCTGGGCCTCAATATGTGCACATCAACGATGTGCTTGCAGATTGTATTTCATCATTTTTCAGGTAATTGAAATAGAAATCACTCGAACTAAGACGAAACTGATTAATAAAAACTCTTTACATCCTCCATTATACATTTTTTTGTTCTAATGTTCGACTTGTTCAACAGATAATATATATAAATATATATATATATATATATCGGAATATTTATGAAATACACGTTTAGAACTAACAATTTAAAAATAAATGTGAGAATGGAAGATGTTTCGGTTAAAATTTGGATTCTAATTGTAAGTGCTGAGTTTCGACCGTTTTTAGTGATGAAAAATTTTGAGAGTTCCGTGTCACATAATTTGGTCTTTATTCTTCTCTTTGTTCATGCGTTAGTTTTGAAAAATCAGCAAATTTTCAAGAGTAAAGTGCAAGAAATAAACATTCGCCGAAAAATTCCTATAAAATGTAAATTCTAAGTGTAAAGTTTCGAGCGTTTTTAGCAGTCTTCGAGAATTTACCTGTTCCAATCTTTAGAAATAAAATGATAAATTATGCACGGATATTATAATAAAGAATGGAATCGATGCACACAACGACTCTTGCTGGCGCATGCGAGAATGTGTGTGGGAATGTGCAAGCGCGGATTCATCAATCGTGTATCGGTTCATTTTTTCTATATTTACGAGTACAATACCTACCTTCACCGCCAGCATTGCCGTTAAAATATAGCTCAGCCATGCAAATGAAGGGTGTATAATACTGCAATAGGCGAGCAGCTCAAATTAGCTTACATTCCGGGTCTAAATGTTGTATCACCTTGGAATGAACGGTACAAGTTCTTTCGTCTAGGATAATATCATCACCTGTTCACGATTGAGTCAGCATATCTGTGCTTCTTATACACCCGATTTTAATTTTTCTTTTATTATCGATCTCGCTCTAATGGTTAAAATGTTCATTAGATATCACGAAATATATAAGGTGTACAAATAAGTTTCCGCCGTTTTTCATCAAAAATTAGGAATTTATCGTGAAAGAACGGTACATTACCTTTTATTCAAAGTATTGTCCATCACTAGCTGCTACCTTTTCCCATATTTCCTGGTAACATTCGGATACTACGTCTTAAGAATTCTTCATCTTTTGAAGCTATCTACGAATCGACCCAATTTTTAGTCTCTTCATAAGATTTAAGCCGCTGCGTAGACAGGCTCTGTGCCGTCGACCGGAACAAATGATAATCGGAAGGGGCAATGTCTGGTGAATACAGCGGGTGCGGTAGGACTTCCCAATTAATGTTTCCAAGTATGTTTTGGCCAGCATCGCAACATGCGGACGAGCATTATCATATAGGGGAATTTTTTTCGTGTCTGGAGTCATAATGGACGCGTTTTTCCTTAAGTGATCGGTTCAATCTCATTAATTGTGTTCAGCCGAGAGCTCCAGTAATTTTTTCACTCATTTTAAGCAACTCATAATACACGACACCAAGCTGATCCCACCAAATACACAGCATGAGTTTTTTTCCCATGAATGTTAGGTTTAACGTCGATGTTGAAGCATGGCCAGGTGGTCCCCATGATTTTCTCTCTTTTAATCTCTAGTGACTATACGATGCAAAAAATCCTTGCTTTTTTGCCTGGCAAGCAGAATTTCACACATGCAAAGTCGGCGTTCAACGTCTCCCGGCTTCAGTTCATATGGAATCCAATTTCTTTGTTTTTGAATCATTCCTAACGATTTTAAACGGTGTGAAATTGCTTATTGAGTTACTTCTAATGTAATTGCAAGTTCTTCTTGCGTTTGGCACGAATCTTCCTCCAATAATGCTTCCAATTCTGTGTCTTCGTACAATTTCGGCCTTCCACTACGTTCTTTATCTTCCATATCAAACTCACCGTTTTTAAACTTCTGAAACCACTCACGACAACTTCTCTCACTTAAAGCAGCCTCATCATATGCTTTTACAAGCAATCGATGCGCCTCAGCTGCAGATTTCTTCAAATTAAAAAAGTAAATCAAAAGCTTCCGCAAATGACGCTTGTTCGGCTCAAAACACGACATTCGCGTACCAACACAAATAGCTGACTAATGCAAAATCGGTAATATTTTTAGGTAACGGTGTTGCCAGATGTCTAAATTTACGACAAGACGTTTTACATCTGACAATTTCACCATAACTTACTGGTGGCGTCATATTTGTCAAATGGCGGAAACTTATTTGTACCCCTTATATCTTATTATTCTAAACAAATTAGAAATTAAAACTATAAAATTAAAAAAAAAAAATGCAAAACGGAACGCGTCTCGGAAAATTTCTTTAAAATTTGGATTGTCTCCCGTTTCAAATGTTTTTTTGAGTGGTCATGGAAAATTTCGCAAGTCTCCTGCTTTAAAATTCGAGCTTTATTTTCGCTCTGATGTATAACACAGCCTGTTCACGCAGGAGTTTCAAAAACTAAAAAATTTCAAGAAAATAAAATACAAAAACGGAATATGTTACGAAAATTTCTTTTAAAATTTTGGTTCTGAGTGTTAAGTTTCAAACGTTTTTAACGCGCCCCCGAAAAAATTTCACACTTCCTTTTCTCCTCTACAAATGAAAATTATAAATTACACTGTGCACGGTGGTAACAGAGACTGCAGCTGTATGTCTATACTAGCAGGTGGTGGTACAAACGGCGGCGGCAAGCAATTGAATATGGTAAGCGTCGTGAGGTATGTACTCGAGTGGCTTCAACGTACGTGATCGGAGGCTCCGCACTGGTGAGAATTGCAATGCGAGCGCGCACATCTGTGCGACCGATCGGATGGAGTTAATTTTAAACGAAGAAATAGTATACTTGGGCCAAAATTTGGATACTTACATTCAAATTTGGAAACGGATTACCAGACGCATACAGCTAAAGAAGCATCGAGGAGTGAAGTTACTTTTTGGGATTGGCGTAGTAGTATGCTTAGGCTAATTTTGAAAATTTAGTTGAATTACAGAATACATAGGGCGACCGGGATATGGAGAACTGAGGTTTCTTTTGCAATACCGGATCGGATACTTGAGCAAATTTTGAAAATTTGATTAGATTGCCAGATGATGTACTAGACGGGAAGTGAAGAAGGGTGTAGTTAATTTCACTGTATGGGAAGAAAATCGCGGTATGCTTTGAAACTCTGGCACCAGAAATTCGGTTAGTCTATGTCCTCTGTACTGTGTTTTTTGGTTACCTCTTCACCCTACCCCGCCGAATTCCGCCGAATCTACATCTCTCCTCTACGCTATCAACAAACAGTAGACTAATAAATTAGCTTAAGAAATTGTAAAAATTTATAATGACAGTCACAACACAAAGTTAACTTGAACACTTATCGCAAACTTGAATAAACTTCAACTACTGTAAAATTTTCAAACGTAAACTACAAAAATAATTTATGGAAACGTATCTAATAAATATCGGTCAATTTTAGTAATATTAGCCGTTTTTAAAAACAATTTTTAAATGCACTGATGAAATTAAGATTTTTTCAGTATTTAAAATGAAAGAACTATTTGTTTCGAAGAAGGCGATCGAATTAGTCGGTTATGTCCACTGCTAATATATTTGTATGATATACACATATATATATATATATATATATATATATAAATTGAAAATAGATTTTCATGCGCGATTTCCTGCAAGCACGTCATTTGCTAGCCGTAGGGTTTAAATGTATAATGTGTAAATGTTGCAATTTCATGAAGATTTACAAAAAGTATTGTCTATCAAAATACGGAACAACGTTTATTCAGAGCTTTGAAGTAAACGAAAAAGCATTTGTCTAATCGAACATAATTGAACATTACGCTAGTGGCCATAGTTGTGTTGTGTTAGATTGCTATTTGAAGGTGCATGAATGCATTATCATAGGTGTTGTCAGGGGGGGTGGGGGTTACATCCCTGGCGCCCCGAAATTTTAGTATTTATAGGCGCGTAATCATGGACAATTTGGAAGACTTTTATAATAAAGTAGTAGAACAATTTGCCAGACACCCACAAAAATTATGTTTTAAATTTTTGTTTAATAAAATATTAAGTCTTTACAAATTATACATTTTATTTATCCTATACCTCATATCCTCTTTCTATCATCTTGCCTCCTCCTTGACTTATCGGCTGGCGACGCTGTTGAGTATTTTTAGCCCTTTTCCTTTATATAATATACGTAAATAAAAAAAATCAGAAAAAAATCATGAATATTTTAGTCCATATTCCACTGTTACTTTAACTTTTTTCGATTATTCACACTTTAACCATTTTAAGAATTTTGTCAAGTTAGTTTGGTTTTTTTCACTGTCTGGAGGACAAAAAATAAAAAATAGAAGTTTAAACAAAATTTATCCAGTAGAAAACCAAGGATTGTATACAAATCCAATAATGTCTAATAGAACTTTAAAAATTTCTAAAAATTTAAAAAAGTTACAGTATGTCTTGTTTTCCTGAAGTTTGGGAAAAGTTTGAAATGATTAAATTGCTAATAATTAAATAAGAGTGAAAACGAGATTGTTTTTTTTTTTTTTTTTAAACGAAGAGGCTGGGAATATTGTGTACTTCACTCACGTATGCATATAATGCGTATTTAAGCTGGAAACGATATATTACGATGTTCAAGTGACTAGAACGATCAGACTACCAACTGTTGGGATTTTCAGTTCGAGATTTGGCACCGAGAAGTGAAAATGATTAAAAATAGACGATCGTTAATAATCGCATGGAACACAGAAACAATCCATCGCGCATATATGTACTTTTATAAGCGGCGGATGCCGATGTAACATCGATACATAGAAATGTTCGCAATTAGATTGCAATCGGTATAGCGACTAAAAATAAAACATTTAAAATGTTAGTGAAGTCTTCGCGTACATTTGTGTTGCACATAGAATCGCTATGAGCAATATTTGCACAACAGGAATGTACGATGCTCGCAATAACTGGTTAAATATTAAAATTAAGACAAAGGTAGTGAACGCGTGCGCATTGGAATTAAGTGATACTTAATAGTTCAAAATTTCATAAAAAGGTGGCATAGTTAAAATAAGCATAACGGGAAAAACTCATAAATTTTACAGGAAAGATTAGAGCATTGTTTAGGAACAAAATAATACAATTCGTCGTGAATTTTGAAGAATATAAAACCTTAATTTTGCGTGTGGACAACTAATACATGTACCGTGCAGATAATACAAATATATATTTATTTTAAAACAGTGTTAAATCACGATAATATTTCAATCAAAATTTTAAAATCATAAAATATACAAAAAAACATAAAGAACAAATTTACAAGATTAATAAAAGAGATTCAAAAAATAACTTCTGGAGACGTTTAACTTCTAACAAACAGCTACATATATTCTACGCCCGACGTAATCGAAAAATTCTTCAATAATATAATCTTTCCACTTGGCTTTTTTTCCTTATATTTTAAAAACTATAATTTCCAGAATAGTCACAATAACACGGCACATACACCATAAATATATACGAATAAAAAGAAAGACAGTCAATTATAAATTTTGAAATAAAACGTTTGAACAAGTTCAGCTTCTATACGGATCATAGACTGCTAATTATAACTTAAAGAAAAATACTACAAGAGAGTCATAAAAAATTCACATACAAGACTAGATTACGAAAAGTAGGTACGAAAACATAATTAGTGAAGAATTAGGGAAGATAAACTTAAGTAGAGATCAAGAGTTTGACGAACTATATAACGCCATATCTCAAACAATAACGTTAACGTTCACAAACACATCCAGGGAAAAAAGTGGAAATATCCCACAGGTAGACGAATTAGACGACATTTATCAACTACATAAAAGAAGAATCGAAATTTTAAAAATCGTTAACAGATCTTTAAAAGAAAGAAATAAAATAAGAGACGTGACCGAGCTCAAAAAATGAAATTTTTAATGATATTTTAGAAGGAAGTAAAAATGTAAAACCGCTAAAAAAGAAACTCAGTACAGGTACACAATGGGCAATTTATTTTATGAACCTGAAAGGGGAGAAAATACACGATAAAAAAGGAATAAACAACTTCATAACTGAATATTATAAAAATGTGTATAATGGCATAGAGGTAACGGTCACGGTATAAGTAATTCTGTTGAAACTAGTTTCCCTGTAGAACTAGAATTTCTGAATAAAGAAGTAGAGGAGATAGTGAAAAGATTGAGACGCAACAAGAGCCCGGGCAGCGACAAAATAATGAACGAACACATAAAATTGGGAGGTTTACGATTAATAATGATCTTAACGATCCTATTTAATAGAATCTTAAAAATAGGCATTATTCCCTGTAAATGGGAATACTCTGATATAATATTGTTGTTTAAAAAGGGGAATTGACACAAAATTGAAAACTATCGTCTAATATCTTTCAAGTCTGACTATTTCAAAAAAAAATTTTCAAAGCTGTTAGAAAATAGAATACAGTCTGTTATAAGGAGCAACCTGTAGAACAATCTGGTTTCAGAAAGTCGTTCGCTACAATAGATCACCGATATATCATGAATCAAGTCATTGAGAAATGCATAGAATATCAAGTCGAAATATATACAGCTCTAATTGACGTATAATAGAGCTTTCGACTCTTTAAAACATCAGTACTTATTTGCGTCACTTAAAAGTCAAGGAGTTCCAGAAAACTACATAATATTAATAAAAAACATGTACAAGGACCTTAGAACCAGAATATTAGCAGATGTAGAGGGTCGCGGTATATAGAGAAAGGGGTTAGATAGGAGGACCCAATATCACCGGTTTTGTTTAATTGAACATCGGAAGATATTTTTAGGAAGTTGCACTGGGATAATAAAGGTTTTTAAACATAAACGGAAAAACAATTTCCAATTTAAGATTTGCGGATGACGTGGTTCTCTTGTCAAATTATTTGGAAAAACTAAAAATTTTGGTAACAGAATTAGAAGATGTGAGAAAAAGAAAGAGCCAAGCTTACCATAAATATCGGAAAGACGAACATATTTACAAAAAACCGAAGCGCTAAAATATTAAAAATAAATGGAATGGATATAGAAATAATAAATCAAGTAATGTACCTAAATCGTCAATTACTTTTGGAAAATCGTACTGAAAAAGAGGTAAATACTAGAATAACGAAAGCTTGGAACAAATATTGGACTCTTAAAAATATATTTAAAGGCCCTTTTAACAATTACCACAGGAATCTAATTTTCAACGCTTTCACATACGGCAGTCAAATCTGGTGTCTGACTTCGAAAATTATTAATAAAATAAAAGTGTCACAAAATACAATTGAACAGTCTATTTTAAATATTAAGAAAAAAGATTAATACTTAAATTGATAAAACAAAAATTAAAAAATTAAAATATAGATGCAGTCAGATATATTAGAAGACAAAAATGGGCTTGGACTGGTCATGTAGCAAGAATAAAGGATGACACAGATGGACATTTTCTGGTTTCTTGCACATTATAAAAGAAAAAGGGGACACCAGTTGACAAGGTGGGGGGATGATTACAGGAAACTTTTGCTCATCATGGGCCGAAGAAATTTAATATTCAGTTTTTCTATATCAAATTTATATTATTCATGTTTGTTATCATCATCATCATCATCATCATCATAGTTGCTTCTCCTGAGTCAGGAGATTGCATACATTCATATTATTCGTTCCCGGGAAAGAGTTATTATCTTCTGTAGATTTTTGCACGGCGGATTTATTGGTAGGTTCGTTGTTGTTAATTCTAACCGTCTCCTTGCTCTTATTGATTTTCCAGGAATTTTCCCCTGCATCGCTATCATGAAAATTCCATTTTTTCGGATTTTATGAGCTAGGTATTTCAGTTTTCGATCATTGATATTTTCCAGCAGTGTTCCCTTTTTTTCTCCTACTTTTGTCAATACAGCGGTATTTGTTGTGTTTGTGGTCCACGATATCTTCATCAGCCGTCTGTAACACCACATTTCCAAAGCGGCTATCTTCCTTTCGCAATCTGCTCCCATTGTCCATGTTTCGCAGGCGTAATACGCTCCATACATATAACATTTCATTATTATTTTCCGTAAACTTAGACTCATGCTTTGATTTCCGAGCACCTTGTACGAATTATTAAATGCCGTTTTCGCCATACCAATCCGCGTTCTTATTTCTTTACGATCTCTTCCGTCTGTATTTATCATCACTCCCATGTACCTGAATTGGTCTACATTTTCTATTTCTTGGTTACCGATTTTTAAAGTAGTTTTGCTGCCACAGTTTTTTGAGAATTTCATCGCTTTAGTTTTCTTAGCGTTAATTTTCATGCCGTATTTTGTGCCAGTATTGTTTATTCGATCTATCATTCTCCGTGCCCGTGTTTCGGATTCGGCTATGAGCACTCGTATCATCTGCATAGCTTATTTCCCGGGTTTTGTAGCCGTTTATTTTTATTCCCATTTTTTCAATTCCGGTTTCTTTTATAATTTCTTCTGCATATATGTTAAACAGTCTCGGTGATAAGAGGCATCCCTGTCTAACCCCCTCTTTATTTCGCATTTATTTTTGGAATAACTACTGCCAATCTTTATATTTGCGTACTGATTCCAATACATATATTCTATTATGCGTATATTCCTATCATCTATATTGTGCTTCTTTGTTATATAGTGTAAGAATTTCCTCTATAAAAATTTATTATTATTATTATTATTATTAATATATACATATATACGAGTATATGTGTTATCATGAAATATATTTATTTATAAATAGTAAACTAAAGCCTTGTAGTCAATTATTGTATGTGCAATATTTGAACACTACAATAAAAAACAAATAAAAAATAGCGTTTCCTTAGAATTCATAAAAATTTTTATTTTATTTTCTTTTGTCAAAAATTGAAAAGAAATTAATTTATTCTAAATTTCGGTCCACTTAATTCAAGCAGTTATTAATTCGCCGACATTTCGGGGGGGGGGGGGGGGTTGAACACGGAAAACTCTTTCTCATATACCGCCCTGTATGTATATCGTGCATAATATATATGGCATGCAAATGTAATATAAATATGCAATTTCTTTATATGTTTGCTATTTTCGTACGACCTATAAAACTTTTTTTTGTTTATAGAATTTTCGGCAGTTACGCACTTCGATCTCACTTTTGGGCATAGTGAGACCGTCTCGATTCATAGAAGTATGTTTATAAGTTTGGTTTTTTTTTTTTTTTTTTTTTTTTTTTTAACGCGATATAGTATCTTTTCAAGTAGCCGAATTTAAGGCGCGGATAAATCCGATACTAGTTATGCACGTTTAGATTTGTAATTGATGCCATATGAAATCGTTTTTATATCGATCTGTCGTAGGCACTGGTTAAGTCGCGATTTCGCTTGAAGGTTTTCGAAGCACTAACAAACAAATACCGAGCAGCATATAATCGGATTAATATACACGGCGCCGCGCACATTAAGGTTGTATTAAGGTGGCGATGGCGATTGTGTGGCTTCTTTCGGGTACTGCCACCTATTTACGTTTTACGTCGGCTGTTCTAATTCCGTTCAAATATCGGAAACGATACTTTTTATTGCGCGGTAGTATTCCAGTGCCGCTGCTCAGTTGGAAATTTCGTTTTTCTCCATGGCTCCTAAAGATGACCCTGAATGGAATGAACTGAAGGAAGAATTGGAACAACTAATTCAAAAGTGCAAGGTAAGTGGAAATGATCAATGTTCCAGACTTACCAAGTTAGCACGCGTATCGTTTCCTCTGCATATGTTGAAATGTACGCGAGTATTTAGAAGTACAAATCGTAAAAATTAAAAAAAAAAAAAAAAAAAGCAAACATGGTAAAAAATTAATTCCCTACTATTGGGCTTAAACAAACTTTGACCACTGAATATACATGTATACGTATATACACAAAATTATACATGCACGGTGTCTTGGACCACTCCCGTCTACGCTTTTTAAAATCTAAAATACTCAGTCGAATAAAACTTCATAAAAGGTTCCGGATCAATTAGCGATCTTTTTTAACTTCCGGCTTCCACTGGAATTGATCCATTCAGAGCAAAAATTATTTTTTAAAAACAGTATAGTGTATTTTCTTTTACGGATTTCAATTTCGGGCTTAAAATTAAGAAACTTTTATTGGAAATGTTTTTCTTTTTTTTTTTTTTTTAAAAATCGTCCATTTTGATCCTCAAAATGTTTCCCAAATTTCTTTTGAATATAACGCAGTATCTGATCACTGCGGGATTTAATGCATTTCTTTGTGTTCTTCTGTCGGCCACTAACAAACAAAGTTAGTAATCCTTAGTAAATATTACTAATACCGTTATTATCGTTCTGTTTATCGCACTATAACGAAAAATTCTTATTTGAAAGGTCTACACTGCCATCACGTATTTTCGCACGAAGAAGCTTTTGAGATTTGAGATGCTGAGAAGTATTGAAATGTTTTTTTTGTCACACAGCTGAGTGATCATTGTTTGGCGTACAGATTTTCTCATTCACGGAAAGTATTTTCTAGATTACTCTTATACACGTTAATAATAATAATAAAGGTATATTCGGCTGCGTTAACAAAAGAAGAAAAATTCGCGCACAAGTTTGGCACACGAGATTCGGTATTACCACCGCCTGTACTCATACTGCCCCGAAGATAGTCCGAACTATTGCGAAAGAGACACTAGAGTATGTATGGAGAAGCTCGGTTCGCCGAATTTATCGCAAATTCAAGTTTTATTTGTAGGTTTTAAGTTACGGCGATCGTACACAATGATTAACATTTCGAAAACTGATCTTTTTGATTATTACTTTCATTTGGAGATTCTGTTTTCGGATGAATGAACCTTTAAAAATGATTACGAGATTAAGAGCTCGAATTTTTCCGTTATTGGTCCGGAACAAATCCGAACGGATTGAGAGAGGCGGATAACCAACATATTTGAAAGGGTAATGTTTCAGGTGAGACTATTAAAAATGAAATCATCGGTACTTCTTTTTTGATAAAGGATTTTTAGACTTGCTGTAGAGGTAAACTTTCCACCGTTTTTGGAGGACATCTTACATCTAACCGTTCTGGTTCGAATAGAGCTATTATTCAGCTCGTGTACATCAAGACTGGTCCGAACTGAATAAACGGAACGCTTCCTAGGAGGTGAATTGGTAAATTTAACTCCATAGTTTACCTCGATTATCCGTTTCGACTGTTTTTTAGAAAATTATTACGAAAGAGAGAGACAGAGACAACAAGAGAGAAAATAAAAGTTAAAATACACGATCTCTTTCAGTGAAGAAATATCAGCCGATTTGTGTTTAAAAGATACGCAATGTGAAACTCGGTTTGAACATGACGCAGGCCGATATTTTAATGAAGTCGACTTGCTCAAATCTATATTGCTACGTGTTCGAATAAGTTCCGTTGAATATTCATTTAAGACTAGTAAAATTAATATGATAAATTTCGAATTTTTCATCTAATCGTGAAATGTTTTGAATCTATTAAATCCAATCCTCTTCTTCCTGACTGGTTGAATGAATTTTCAGCCGATCCCCGGCACAATCAATTTACTAACGTCGAATTTTTCATTCCACTAGATACGACGAGTGGTCTGGGACACATATTTTGTATATACATATATATGTCGTAAAAAAAGTACAATCGAAGTCGATTTCATGGCGCCATTAAGTTTGAAAAAAAAAAAGAAATTTTTTTGTTGACTTTTTTTCCCAGGAGGAGCAGAACAGTAAAGCGGACATTAAATTGCTCGATGTGTCTGCGGAAGTAGCGAATGCTCCGAAATGCCGCGTCGGAATGAAAAAGTTATTAAAAGGTCACATCAATAAAGCAAATTCGGTTCATTATAGCGGAGATAGTCGGCACGCTGTATCTGGTGCGCTGGATGGAAAATTAATTATATGGGACACGTGGACTGGAAACAAAGTGCAAATTGTCCCATTACGCTCGGCGTGGGTTATGACGGTTGCGTTCTCGAAATCGGGAAACTTTGTCGGTGAGTCACGCTTACATCTATAGATCCTCTTTCGTTCTCGCTACTTCCAACTGAAAACTTATAAAAACTTCGCCGTCCTTTAATCATTCATCATCTTTGCTCAATCTTTTCAAGTGCAATGTTATTCCCCCCGGTGCCTCGAACTTGTTCCAGGGAATTATTGCCCCCGGTGCCTCTTCTAGTTGCCGTCTCGGTGATTTAAAATTTCGTTTCATTTTCGTTCCACTTTGCTGTGAACCCCGTTCTGTCATTCTATTTTTGGCGCTATATCGGTTTTCGATGCTATATCCATAAAAGAAATCTTAACCGTTCGCTCGTTTACCGGTGACGTGTATCCGACCGCCGGTTCGGTTCATCGTATATCGGTCGACTGTACTACACTCCCCTCGTCTTTCTATTCGCGCTGTTACTATAAAATATTATTATTATGGTAACTCTTCAGAGTTTCATTTTAGGGATGCTCCGTTTACACGCAGGCTGTAAATGTTACGTTTAATCGTGACGACTTTTGGACTAATGCCATTATTGTCCGAGGGCTGCCCCGTGTGTGCAAGAATCATCTACTTTCAAGTTGTTTTCTCATTATAATATATTCGTAAGAGGACGGAATGTAAATTTTTCGGAAGTTTTATCTGGTTTGAGCGTTCAAAAATCTGGCGGAAATTTAAAATTGCCATCGAACAAGTAATCACATACTAATAGATCATGTTTTTTCGAAAATTTCGGCAGTTTAAATAAAATCACGTACAAGTATATTACGCTTAAACAAGTTTTTATATTCTCACCGGAAAGCGAAAAATATTGGCGCGAAGTACACCACACTGTTGTAGACAGACGACTTTTGTAGCCCCGTTTGAAATATGCCTCAGAATAAATCTCCAAAATTTAAAAAACTCCGGAAGTTACATAGTTAAATAGGTTTATTTTTCTTTTAATTTTCATTTTTAGTCTTAAAATAATAATAAGTAATTTACGGGGGGAGGGCGCTTTAAATTTTTCTTTTGTTTTAAAAAGCCCAGAGATCAAAAACTGCAAATATTCCTTGACGCACAGCTTGCTTTTAGTACTACTCCTATTAATAATAATGATCAAATGTGTGACTGACATCCCTAAAAAGTTGTACCGATTTGCTTATTGGAAAGTTCGACTATTTTTGAGAATAATGCAGATTTCTTATGAAAGATTATATTCTGAAGATAAGAAAAAAATGAAATGTGCGCGCAATTTTTTTTTTTTAATTTTAAAAGCATCCATATCCGGACGCTCAAAAATTTCTCGCAGCAGACACTTTTGTGATCTTTAAATTTCGGTCTTTTCTAAAAGTGAAAATTTTTGTCTTTTTCATATTCTAGATGGCTACGGGTGAAATAAAATTTATCATCGGTTAATTGCCAGATTTCTTTTTAGTAAAATGTGTTAGTAATTTTATTTCCGAAATTCCAAACACAGCATAAGTAACAACAACGAATATTGTATAAAAATGATGAAGTAAAACATTTCTTGCTTTTCTTCGTATAGAATTTGTTTTCTTTCCATTCAATTGAGCACGTTGACAAAGGACCCCTCCGCTCGGAAACAATTAAAAAAGAAAAAAGGAAAATAGTTGTTAAAGAATATACGGCCAGAAACTGACGAACTGAAGGAAGAAAGAACTGGAATAATGGACAGAAGGTAGAGTGACAAGATGAAAGAGGCACAATGAGAACTAGGAAGTCTGAGAGGTGATATAAAAGAATGTCATAATTTTTCGAGAGGGATGGGCATCCAAAAAAAAAAAAAAATATGATTACGATCACAAATAATTTTGTATTCAGGATGAAGACAACAGTTTGGGGACAATGTTAAAATGAAAACGTGAGGAGGGCAGAAAAGTTACGGTTAAAGAGAAAACCAATATAGACACGATATCGAAATGACGAAGTGAAGGGAAATCGAAAAGCCAAGGGAGTATAAGAAGACTCGGCTGGGTAGATGGGAGTAGGAAAAGATTGTTGGAAAAGAAAGGAAAAAAGATATATAGCCGGTATGAAGAATGAAATTTTTTACACATAGAGGAAGCAGGTGTCAGAGACAGGAATTTTAGAAAAATAAAGGCAGAGAGATACAGCAGCTTGAGCCAAGGAATCTGCTCTCTTTTATTTAGCTATTATTCTTTTGTGGCTAAGGACCTACAGTAAATCGATATATACGGGTGAAATGATTTGCGAGGGAGTTATGAACAAGGAAGTGTATGTGAAGAGTAAGAAATTCGCAGAAGTGAACCGGAAAATGAGAAGAAATTACTTAGGGAGCACACACGGAGTCGGTGATAATCAAATAATTTGAGGGGGGGGGGGTTATGGGACGCAAGATAAGGGTTTAACGGTAAATATAGTACATAAGGAAGAAAGGCGAAAAAATTCCGAGATGATAGTGTCCGGAAAAATAAAGGAGACTGCAACCTCACCAAGACATTTCGAACCGTCCTACGAGAAGGAAATAAGCATTTAATAGTACTATGAAATTCCTGCAAAACTAATGCTTTGAGAAGAGACTTGGAGGCAATAGTGAGGTAGAATTTCTTGCGAGGATAGAAAAAATCGGCAAAGTTGAAAGAGAAGTAGGAGTTACGATAATTTGATTTGAATTTAATCGTTTCACCAAAAGAATCATTTCATTTTCACAGACAACCGAGAAAGCACACTGAAACAACCAATAACGCATTGAAAATCTTCTACGGAATAAATAATTTTTTAATTTAGATTTATCTCTAACATTGGATAGAGTTGAATGACCGTGGTGTAAGGAAATAATTATAAATAGCGAAATTTTTAACATTTACTAAACTAGCAAACCTATAAAAGTGACCTCTGCATGAGGAAGTTTTTTTTTTAGTTGAAAAATTGTTGTGTCGCGTATTAGCAACAACCAAATTTGTATTCTCTTCTGCGATTACGTTTCTTCGCTAACTACGGACTGCATTTTAAAATGTTGCGATAAAATAAAATATTTTTTTATAAAAAATATTAAATACCGACTTCAAGGTTTATTGTAAAAATTTAATAAAAATGCACTTCGAAAAAGTAAAAAGTAGTTAAATGAAAAATGCACTAAAAAGTGAAAAATAATTACTCCCGATAAGAAAATATATTTTAGAGTGATATGCATCTTAAGTGGCGATATTATGGTAATTCTTATATAACATTAATATACCTTAATTAGAGTCCTCATAAAAATTCATATTAAAATATCTAGGAACAATTTAATAAACATTTAATGCAGTTTTTAATTATTATTTTAATATGAATTCGACGCCGACTCTAATTAAGGTATATTAATGTTGTATAAGAATTACGATATCGCCTTAAGTTATATCACACTCTCTGATATATATTTTCTTATCGGGAGTAATTATTTTTTACTTTTTAGTGCATTTTTATTAAATTTTTATAATAAATTTTCAAGTATCGGTATTTTTTTTTTTAAAAAAACATTTTATTTTACAATTTTTAGCGTTATACTTGAATTTTTTTTCCTTGTTAAAAATCAATTACGACGATAGATCGTTGACCGAAATAACGAGGCCGCGAAATCTGTCTTCCGACAATGAAGGCCACACGTAATACACCTCAAGTATTATTAAGGATAACTCAAAAACTACTGGTCAGATCTTGATCAAATTTATTTAGGACCACATGAGAAGTGCCAACTTTCAAATAAAAGAAGAATCATCAAAATCGGTTCACCTAGAAAAAAGTTCTGAGGTAACATACATAAAAAAGAAAAAAATGCAGTCAAATTGAAAACCTGCTTTTTTTTTAAGTCGGTTAATAAGTATGCTATGAGCTAGGAATTTGTTAATAAATTGGCCGTTAGCAGAGGCGAAACGTGCCAGGGAGTTAACTGCATTTTTTCCTAGAATGCTGAAAGGATTAAAATTATCCAAAGAAAATCGATTTGGATGGATCAGACTATTATAGGTGGACTATCGAGAATGCTGGTAGACATAAATAAAGGTAGCGGACAAGGAGAGAACATAATATTGTCAGATGAAGATCGCGCGGGAAGAGAGGAAATCTTAAAAAATATGAGCAAACATTATTTAAAAAGGCGGAAATATTTAACGTTTTTATAATAAAATTTTATTACAGAATACAATTTGTGTATTATAGAATATCATTTGCACGCTAATGTACTCTTATAACTCCTTATACGCGGTGCGTAAACACTGCGCATAACCATCTTCATATTTTATCATTACTACTAAACGCTCATTGGTCGATCCAACTGGATGCACGGATTTTTAGAATCATTGCGAATTGTTTGAAACTTACTTATTCAATAGTACAGCATAATCGCGAGACCTAAACCTGGTCATCGTATCTTCCTTTCCTTCAACATCATCGCTGATTAGTTTTAAAGCGTTGTTAATTATTACCCTGTGTTTTTAGCCTCTCTGAAGCATACTGTTACGGACTTTCCAGTGATGACACACGCGACATCTGAAGTTTTCAAATTAATCAATAAAATACATTCCATTTGTTGTTGTTGGATGGTTTTTAAAAACTTCTACAAAGCAGAAGTACCTTCTTAACGATTTATCGATTTTTTAAAGTCAGCTCTCCTCCACAGGTATACAATTCGTGGCAACATACAGACATACTATCCGCGCCGTTAATTTGTGATACCAGTTTGCTTTTACATATATACGAAATAAAAACATTTAAAATCATTACTGGCGTTGAACATTTTTTTTTCATTTTCTGTTTTTAGCAGTGAATTTTATTATTTCATATTTTATTTAATACTAATAATATTTAATTAAATTATTTTTTATTAATTTTAATTATATTTTTCATAATTTTATAAATATTTGAAATTTTCTGATAAGAGCTGTTTTTTATACGTTGCCCCTTTCGTGTTATTTTATTAAAAACAGATTTAATTTCGTTAGAACTACTTGTGTTATACAACCAAAGTTTCGTAAGGCAAGAGGTTTTTTTTGTTTTCCTTGTTTAACGCTGTTGGCTGTCTGTAAACAAGTGAGAATCGACGATAATTTGTATTTTTTCAATTTCACTTCTTCGTAAATTCCTATTCTGAAAAAATATTCTAAAAAACAGGAAATAGTTAAACAATGAAAATCATCGTTTCTATGAACATTGCTGCTTTCGAATGTTAAAGGTGGACATAATTTGAGAACCGAACCATTACTATTTTACTCCATATCTAATCAGATTAATACGATATTAATTATAATGAAAGGTTCTTTCCAAAAGGAGACGAGCTTGAATTTCTTGTACATTCTTCCCTCAGAGCTACGATGTAACAAAAAATGGCGATTATTGTCTGCGCAAACTCTTTGTATATGATAAAAAATAAAAAAAGAAGCTGTTTTAGATGAATGTCTTCTTTTGCCGCTGGTTGAAAACATAAAAATTCTCTGCGTATACGAAATAGCTTCAATAATCATAATAATGTAACTGTAGTAGGACATTGTGAGGGAACATTAATGCCGATGGATGAAGAATGTTCTCCTTGCTATAGATATTCTTCTTTTTAACGCGAATTAATTTATTTAGCGTGCGGAGGAATGGATAATCAATGCACAATTTACGATCTGAACAATCGAGATTCATCAGGTATGGCTAAAATGACTCGTGAACTGTTGGGTTACGAAGGTTTTCTGTCATCGTGTAGATTCATCGATGATGCCAATTTAATAACCGGCTCCGGTGACCAAAAAATGTAAGTGAAAATATTTTGCATATATTCGAAAAATCAGATTATTCTTATTCAATTATCGATAAATAATTTTTCCTTCGTTTCTTCGATACTGTTAAACAGATAGTTCTTTTTTTTTTTTGAGATTTTTATACGGATATAGGTAACGAAAGCTGAAAATTTTTTTAGAAATTCGAAGTGAAAAAAACATGTTTTTGGAAAGAGTAGCTTTTATACTCAGGCAATGTGTTATTTGTTAAATTAATACTTCTTATCACAGCAATGTGTTTTATTTGTTAAACTAATACTTCTTATCACAGCAATGTGTTTTATTTGTTAAACTTGCTAGTTTTGACCAGATGATGCAATAGCGGTGGGAGATATTGAGTGAACATATAAAAAGTTTTGCCCATTATGTTAATCAAAAAATTTTACGCATCAATGTTCTGTTATTTATCGATGATACAGAAAAATTTCGTTTACAAGTGTTAATTTAAGTTCTTTAATTTAATCATTACATATATATATATATATATATATATATATATATATTAATTACAACGTAATTCTTAGGTTACCCCCGTTAGAAAAAATGTCCCAATTTTATGTAACGTTTGTTATATTTTAATTTTTACCGACTTAATATATATTAATTACAACGTAATTTTTTGGTTGGCCCCCATTAGAGTTTATAACGAAAAAATGTCCTAATTTTATGCAATGAAAGTTAAATGTTAAGATATGATTTTGTGATTATGTTATTATATTCATATGGACCAATTTAGAATTGCGTTGTGCATTTTGATCATTTTATACAAAGTATAGAAGAGAAAGAGAGAAATGTAAGCAAGAGGTGTCAAGGGGCACAGCACCTTGCGGGGCCAAAATAGCCGAGTTTGTATATATATATATATATATAAAACTTTTCATAAACAATCCATGTAGTATTACTCAAATTACATTTTAAAAACTAGCTGGAATCTAAACAAAAAGTCATCGGTACTTAGACAGCGCTTAGTTCTGAGCAACGGTAATCACAATATGTGATGTGCATCATTTCTTTATGTTGTTTTGATCTACGATTTTAATTTTAATTGCGAAAATTTTGTAATTACGTTGTGTATTCACATTTTTACTTTATCTTATTCCGTTTTCTTAGTTTTTCTAAATATTTGTCATTAATACACATTACTAGTAGGTGTGAATAAATAAATAATTGTTTATAAACTATTTGTTGTTAAATATTATTGATTATCTTGGTACTTTGTTCAAATATTTTCATTGATAAATTTTTTCAACTATAAATGTCTTATAATTATGTTTTTGATTCGCACTTTTACTTCATAGTTTAATTTTGTAATTTTTAAATTTTTTATTAATAATTATTACTAGCAAGTATGAATTAATAAATAAATGTTTGTAAACTATTTGTTATTTAATGTTATTAATTATTTTTGTACTAGCTATTATCATTTTTGTCTTATCAGTTAAGGAGATAAATTTATAATAATTTCGAGTGATTATTTTTTTGCTTTTAAGTTTTTAACTAATAGCGTCCAAACAGCTTTTTTTTTCTTTTTTTCCCCGCTCGTCCCCCCAGTTTACTCAGAAACAAATAGAAAGGAAAGAAGTCGGTTATATTTTAATCCGATTAGAAATCTTTGATAAAAAGGAACAAATAGCAAGAATAATTAATGGGGAAGGGAAAGGCAGGATATAAGAAGCACAATAAGGAGTAAGCTCAAGCCTCAACAGATAGGAATACAAAATAAAACGCTCCACAGAAAGAGATGAACACTCAAAGAACATATGATCGGGGTCGCAAGTAACTGCATCATCCGGATGGAGAGGACAATGTGGGGAGGAAGTCAGGGAAAATCGAAATCGGCAGGAAGGCAGCAGATAATGGCCACAATGGAGACCAACAACGGAAACAACATCAGAACGTCGAAGTCAAGGATACAAAAGAAATCATGAATAGGGAGGAAGAGTATGCTGAACAAGCAGATGAAGGGAATGACTGTTGAAAAAAGGGGAAGCGTAGATGTCCGACCAATATCTGGTATGAAAATTTTGGAACGAAGTTCTTTTACCCGGCTTGTTGGTAGAAGTAAACGGGCAAAAATCGTCACGACACGAAAAAACGCGTTATGCGTTCTCCAAGCGACCTTCACTCTCTTTCCCTTTCCTTCTGACCCTTTCTATTATGTACGGGTGTGTGCGTGTGTGCGTGCGTGCGATTATCGAGATTCGAGCATCAAGCATTCTACGCGGTCAGCTGTGTAAGCTCAATTCTAAACACGTGTAAATTTTAGTGAATTTGAAAATTGGCGCGTTTTTTTTTGTGCAACGTTACCACACTTCAACGAGTCTGATGATTTACTTATTGTTTTTGTTTTAATTAATTCATACGGGATTCGTATTTTTTGTTTTTGTTGTCTTTGTTTAAATCCATACGAGATTTATATATTGTGTTCCATTTTTTATCGTGTACTTTATGAATGACTTTATACTCGTATATCTACCAAAAAGGGAAAGGAACTTCGTTCCTACCGGGTCTCCCCCCCTAGACATCACTTTTTGCATATTAATTGGAGGTTAGCGGATGGAATTTTCCGTAAAAAAAAGGCGAAAAGAAGCAGCAACTAGAGCCAAGGAATCATCTTGTACAGCTTTAGAAACATTAGTGTAAATCTAAGCGAGCTTTTCGGTAATCTAACGAATCGTTCTCAAAAAGTTTCTGGAAAAGAAGCTGGAGACTTCGTCACAGCTGTTAAGCCTTTCAGTGTATATATAAATATATAAACGCGTGAGCGCGCGCGCGCACACATACGCACACATGTGTGTATATATATATATATATATTAATTACAACGTAATTCTTAGGCTACCCCTCTTTAGAAAAAATGTCCCAATTTTATATAACGTTTGTTATATTTTATAGGATTTTTGTTATTGTTATTTAAAAAATGTCACAATTTTATGTAACGAAATATGTAACGAAAAATGTAACGAAACAGTGTCTTAATTTTATATCATGAAAGTTAAATGTTAGGATCGGATTTTTGTGATTATGTTATTTTTTTTGTGTTGTTGCCAGTAAGAATTACGTTGTAAACTTTGATCATTTTATACAAAGTATCCAAGAGAGAAAGAGACAGAAATGAAAGAAAGAGGGGTCAAGGGGCACAGTCCCTAGCGAGGCCAAAATGACCGAGTTTATATATATATATATAATATATTAATGATGTCGTTTTGTTGTGGGCAATATGAAAAAAACCGTTGTGAAATTTTAAATAAAAAAGAAAAAAAAAGGTGTGGCTGTTCTATTAATGAGTTATTATGATCCCGATCATATAATGTTCAGTTGTTCGTCTCTTTAAACTGAACAAGCTTCGTTTTATTCCTTTCTCTTACAAACCGGTATTCCCGCTCCATATCTGTTACATTCATTCTCTCCCTTCCTTCTCGATCGGTTATTCTAGTTTCTGATTCCTTTCTGTCAGCTATCTCTGATCTTGTAAGGATCTGAGCCCTCTGTTCCATTGTTCTCGGCCAATGTCCATGTTGACGAATCCGTTATAAAAAAAAAAAAAAAAAAGAGTTAGTTAGGCAGTGGTGTTTCTTTTTTTTTTTTTTTTTTTTTTTTTGGGAACGCCAATCAAGGGCAATGACCCATCATCAAAGAATTACGAAAACAGGATTAAATTTTGATATATAAAGAAATAGAGGAAATGAACTCAGCTAAGATTGGAACAACATCTGGTGAAGGAAAGGAAAGTATGTAGGAAGCACAAAAAGGAGTAGGTAGTTTTAGGTGGAGAAGCTTAGTGTAGAGGAGGGAACGCTGCTGTACAAGAAGAGAGCATTCAAAAAGGATATGATTTGCATCACAAACACAGTCATGATCCGAGGGATGAAAATTACAGTATGGGGAAGAAACAATAGAAAAACGAAAGAGAGAGGAAGGAAGACAATTATGGTTGAGACGAAGACGTGTTATGGAGGAAATAACGGAACGACTGAAACCAGGGAAATCAGCAAACCAGGAACGTGATGAAGGAAGAGGTTGCAAGAGTTTGTAAAAGGAATGAGGATTGGAAAAGGAGGTAATGTAGGTATCCGACCATGATTTGAGGTGTGCTCGTTTGGATGGAAAGAGGATATTATTGGCAGGAAATTTATTGACAAATTTGCCGTTATAAGAAGCAGAGCGAGCAAACGAGTCAACTAGGTTATGTTAGCTGCGATGCCGCTATGACTGGGAATCCAAAGAAGATCGATTTGAATGGAACGAACTAAGAAGAGATTTGCAATTAAGGAACGAATGGAAAGGATAATGTAGTCGCATGAAGAGGATGGAAAAGGGGAGGATATAGCCTGCAAGACGCTCATGGAGTCAGAACAAATAAGGTATTTATTATTATAGGAGGAAAGTGCAATGAACAGAACTGTACGGAGTATTGCATACGATTCTGCAGTGAAAATGGAACAGAAGGAAGGAAGTTTATAAAGTTCGTAGTGTGGAAGAGAAGAAATAAGAAAGGAAGCTCCGACCCCCTCATCGCTTTTGGAACCATCCGTAAAGAGGGACAGACGAAGAAGGAAATAGAGACCTCAAAGCTCCGTTGTACTCGCTTAAAGCGATAGAAGGTGAATATTTAGTATGAGAAGGAAGGAAAAACAAACTAGGAGGATATAAAAAATCTATAAAACTGAATGTAAAGAACGGGAGTTTATGATATGTGTAGATAAATGAAGAATAAGGAGCAAGGCGTCGAGAGACATGAGAAAGAATAGGAATCTTCAGGGGAGAAAATCGCCAATTGGCCAGGATGTAGGAATAAGCAGAGACTAATTTAGAAGACTTAATAGGAAGACGTTTTATGAGGAAGCGATCCCCAAGAAAGGATCTACGAATGTGTAAAGGATGAATGTTGGCTTCTGAAAGTACTGCAGGAATGGAGGAGGATTTCAGAACACCGAGGCAAAGACGAAGACATGAATTTTGGACTTTATCGAGTTTGGAAAGAAGATGTTTAGGAGCATTGCCATAAATGAAGGAACAGTAATCAAGTTTGGAACGAATAGTAGATTTATATAGAATAAGAAGAACACTGGGGTCGCCACCCCATTTGTGTGGAGAAAGAGCCTTTAATAAATTAGTTCTCTTAAGACAGGAAGTATATAGGTAGGAAATATGTTCGCGAAAGGATAAACGACTGTTTAGGAAAACGCCAAGATAGCAGAAGGACCTAACTAATGGAATAGATAAATTGTTCAAAGAGACATTAATTCAGGAAGTATTATAGGGACGAAAGGAAAAAACCATACAAACAGATTTAGAGGATGAAATGGTTAGATGGATGTTGGATAGAGCGGATTCAAGTAAGTTCAACGAATTATTGAGTTCATCTTTAGCAGAGAGGATGGAAGTTGAGGAGTAATAAATAAGAATATTATCCGCGAAAAGGAGTGTAGAGGCTGAGACGGGAAGAGAAGCTATTTCAAGCGAATAGATACTAAAAAGAGTAGGACTCAAACATGACCCTTGAGGAAGGCCACGGAATACACATCTAGAGCCAGAGAAGGAAGGAGTGGAAAGATAAATGGTTCTACTTTGAAAGAGCTGAATTATCAGGGAAGAAAGTTGAACAGGAATGCCAATAGAAATCATCTTATTTTTAAGGGATGGAAGATGAACCTTATCGAAAGCAGAAACTACATCAACAAAGGCAGCGATCGTGTATTTTCTTTCGAGAAGAGCTTTATATATGTCAGAAAGAAAAAGGCTGATGCAGTCAGAAGGACCAAGACCAGGACGAAAACCGAACATATTGTAGGAGACGAGATTATTATGTTCCAGCCACCAAACAAGGCGCCGGTTTAGTATACTCTCGAATAGTTTTCTTAAACAAGGAGCCAAAGAAATAGGTCGAAAAGAATTTGGAATTTTCTTAGGAATTGGGATAATTATATGATAAATGAATTCCAAATAGGACGTGTAAGTCCTGAGAGAAGAAAAGAATTGAAAATTTCGAGGAGAATTTTGAGTGAGAAATTAGAGAGATTTTTAAGAACAAGGAAGGAAATTTTGTCGATTCCTGGAGTCGAATTGGAGGATTTTTGCAACGAAAAGAGGAGTTCATTGAAGTGGAATTCTGAAGTGAGGAAGTAAGATGAATAGGCAGTGGTGTTTTGTTTAGATGAATGCTGGCTTGAATCCCGCTGCCGCATAGAGAAGCTCCCATAAATTTCACTTGCACTAGATTAATGCCCATAGTTGAAGCGCCACTAAAAAAAAAATATTACTGAGCTCATTTAAAACGGAGTGTGCGTGTAATAACATTGTTGAATTTTATAATGTTTTGGTTTAATTAGGAAATTACGATGAAAAACTAAAGGAGTACTCTGCCGAATTCTATTTTTAAAGCATGGAGGTTAGTAACGATTTCGTATTAATAATTATATTGAATGTTGATTAGATGCGTGTGGGATATAGAAGCTAATAAAAAAAAACAAGAATTTGTTGCCCATTGTGGAGACGTTGTAACTATGTCGCTGTCACCGGATGGTAATACTTACGTGACCGGCAGTGTCGATAGATCATGCAAATTGTGGGATATACGGACATCGAAATGTATTCAAACATTTTTCGGGCACGTTGGAGATGTTAATTCAGTTTGCGTAAGATATATATATATATATATAAATCATTTTTTAATATGCAATGAAATTATTTGTGCTAAAGCTAGATAGTAATTTGCAGAAAACCCTGAATTCATGTGACACGTTGAACCATTGTCCGCTGGAGATTTCAGTGTTACCTATTTCAGTTTATTTCCAAAAATTGGCGCTACTTGTTATCGGTAATTTTTTCAGTTAGTGAATTGAGTTGCTACCAAGTTTCTTCTTTGTTTTCAATTATTATCTGTCGTCTTTATTATCCTTTTCCTGTTTCTAGTTCATTTATTTCTCTTTCTCGTTTCGATCTTGACATTGTGATTCTTTAAAATTAATCCGATGAAGTCGTCTTTTTCTTATTTTACTGATACGGGTGATAACAATACAAACTAACACTTTGAAAATTTTCCTCTTAAATTATTAAATTCATAGTACTGTTCAAGGTTTTTCGCTTTTTATTAAATGGCATCTCTACTTCGCTACTGTTTCAGTTAACGTTTAATTTTTAGAAATCGGTTTTCAAAAAAATTTGAATACATTGCTCTTATTGTAATAAGCTATAAGCATTCGGTTTTTTAAAGAAACAGACGCGATTTAATAAAATCCGGTACAAATTTAATTTAATTTATTCTAACACCGAAAATTGCTGTATTTCATACATGTATTCGGCACCATCGGCTCAAACAGAAATTTTCGCTTATAATTCACCAGATGTTTTGTTTCTCTTTTTTTAATAAGAATCCTAAAAAGAGAAAAAAGCAAACAAATTCAACCCTCGTATATCGATAATACCTTTATTTAGTTACAAAACCCCTAAAAAAATGTTAGCCCTTTTTGTAGCTTTTTATTAAACTCGCTTTGTCAGTCTGTCTGTTATTTTGTCTGACTGTCATTTGGGAGGAATCTTGCGAACGATTTTTCACTTACTTCCCGATGAATTAAAAAAGTGTCCTTTTGCAGAAATGCTTGTTATAGATGACAGTATACAATATTATGCAACATCTGGGCGTCCAACTTTAAAATTAGACCCTCGGGACGCCAAAAGCTCAACATTTTGGAAAAAAATATTGTTTTTTTCGTGCATGAAATATATCGTTGGAAATATCGCTATTTGTCGAGAACAAAACCATATTTTATTTCTTTAAGGGGGGGGGGGTATGGGATAACGGGTCTAAAAAAAGCACTTTTTTGAGAGTAATTTTTAAAGAGCCTATTAAAGTTATTTCATTAAAGTTTTTTGCACATAGTTATATGACATTTCAAGAACATTCAGTAATTTTTTGGTCAAAAAATATTCATAAACAAGCCAGTGAGAGCGAATTGATGGAGGCCATTTCAAAAAAATACGTTTTGCGGTGTCCACGATAACTCGTTACAAAATCATCCGAAACACGAATAGTTGGAAAAAATGGTTAATTTAGAAGTAAATCTAGGTCGCAACGTTGTCCTTTTATTTTTAAAATTTTTTTTCAATTTGTGGCGGTCGGATGAAGTCAAAACCACGATATTTACCCTAAAAATGGCGCCATTTTGTAGCTGTAAAATCGGTCTCAAGCGAAAAAAAAAAAAAAAAAAGAAGAACGTCGCGACCTAGTAAAATACGTATTATAAAACTGTGTTGAACATGAGCCGGATCGGTACAGAAGTTTTTGAGATATCGTGTCCACCGACTTCAAAAAAGTCATTTCGAGAAAAACGCGTTTAAAGTTTTAAACTATGAAAATTGGAAGAAAAATTTTTTTTTTTCTCACTTAAATTGAATCGTCGATGCCAGAGCACCATAAAGCAAGGTATCTGCTGCACTTACAATATCCAAGGCTTCCTTTTGCTCCATTCTTTCCATTATTCTAGCCTCTTTTGTCTGAAGCGCAGCTTTTTGTTGGGCTCTTTGAATTCGCGTTTCATCGGCTGTTTGAACGTACTGATGAGCACTTGGACCGACGCTGATTTTCATCTCTTGTAGGAAGGTTAGTAATGCAAAATTGCATTCATTGGAAAACATCTGGTGCAATTTCTACTAAAATAGGGCTACTGGATAAAATTTTTGGAATGATCTTCCAAATAAGTTGATTTAGACTTTCGTTATTGTCTTGAGTAAATTCACCAACACATCGCTCTAAAAGCTCGTCCTTGCTTAAATCTTCATAAATTAGCTCGATTGCTTTTGTTACATCATCCGGAAGAGGTTCATAATCGTGCTAGAAATTTTTACTATTCCGGTGGCGGCCAAACATTTTTGATAAGCGCACCACAAGTCAGCGCCGGCCGGACACTTATGATGCTGTGGATTTTTGTTCGTTGGTTTATAACGGAAAAAGGTCGCTGAAATCGCATCTTTCATTTTTTGCACCGAATCATAATTTCTTCTGATTGCTAATCCATAATACACCATTAATTGATCAATTGTTTTACCAGTGAGTTTTCCTTTTCCAGAGAGACTTCTGCTTCTTCTAACATAGTTTGTCCAGCCTTTTTTTACGGTTTTTATTTCTGTCTCTCCTGTTGTGTTTTTTAGAAGGTCACGTAGCCGTTTGCCGATCCTTTTTTGAACGTGGCCGACGCATTTTTATTTATTTATTACAAAGTCTTCGCCATATGGATGGCATTGAATTACATCGGTGTACGTTTAACTATCACCGTCGCCGATGTAATTCTTATACTTGACGTCGTACTTTTCCTGCGATCGTTGAAACATTTCTTTTATTACTGATACTTCCATGTTTCCTGCAGGTCCAATGTGATTTACTTCACATTCACCATGTTCCACGTGCTTGGCATGCCATTTTTCAAATTCCATTATATTTAATTTTTTCTCCCAAGTTCTATACCTTTAACCGTGCCCACTTTTAAAGCAAATATCTAAAACTTTTCCAGTGTTATCCTATTAATGAAGAAACACCATATAACGAAAAGAAACCTCGTTTTTGCCAGGTACCATTAGCGGCTAGGTCCTTTGAAAGAGAAGGAAGCAGCTGCTCCGGTTAACTGCCTGGCGCTTTCGACCGGCTCAAAAGGGGTGCAGCGCACAGCTTACTATCTTAATGAGTTTTACTCCAAATGACTTGAGGTTTTGGGAAAATATTTCTAAGAATTTGTACTTTTATATGAAAATTTTTCAGAAAAACGGATTTTTCAAAGTGGTTATCCCATACCTCCCCCCCCCTTAATGAAACTTTCGAAGTTAACGAAAAGTTCAAAAAGCGCGAGATCTAATATGTAGCTTCCTTTTTGCTACGCGAGTATTATAGCCAAAAATTTTGAATAAGGTTGAAAATAAGCACATGCATGTATACCTTTTTTTTTGTTTGGAATATCTAGATTTCCAACTTTAAAGTTAGCCGCTCGGGGTTTCAAGAGCTCGAATTTTTGAAAAAAACATTTTTTTTTCCAGGCATATGATATACTGTTGGAATGAGTGCTATTTGTCGGGAACAAACTCGTATTTCATTTTTTTAACGAAACATTGGAAGATTACCAAAAGTTTAAAAAAGCACAAAAAATGACGCCTAGCCCCCCCCCCCCCCGTTCGTGGCTCAGCTTTATAGCTAAAAATATTGAACAAGGTTAAAAAAATGCGCATCCTTGTGTATTTTTTTTACTTCGGAACAATTGGGTTTCCAACTTTAAAATCGGACCCTTGGGGCGCTGAAAGCTCAAAAGTTTCAAAAAAATATATATTTTTTTCAATCATATATAAATATTGCGCTATTAGTGAAACATTGTGTTTTATGTGCTAAGGATTCCGTATGTATTGTATGAAAAACAAAAGACAATATAATTGAAAGAATGCGATCCATTATTTAATAATAAAATGTAACACAAATTTCTGTAAATGTCCTATAATCAAGATATTGAATAAAATAAAGCAAAATAAAATACAATTTTAAATTTATTGTTTTTTATTGAAATACATAGTAAAAAGTCCAGACTAAAAAATAAAAAATCCTTTTTAAAAATAGCCTTTTGTTTATGTACTAAAAAGTACAAAATAACTTTATTAGTGTGCGACTACCAGATACGCGTCTTAACATTAAAATCTGAAACTACAAAATATTCTGAAAAATAAAAGCGGGGGCCGCAGATTAATAATTAAGTATTATGTATAAATTAAGTTTGTAACAAATTTTTTCATAGAAGTTTTGGTTCTTGAAAGGGGTGTCTCCATTAAACTGTTACATTATTTTTATGAATTTCACCTATGTAGAAAAAGCTAAAAATAAAATTACAAAAAAATTTACTGGTAACATTAAATGCAGCTACCGATATATTAATGCGGCTATAACAATTAATTGGTATTGGATATGAAGTAAATTATTTAAGAGAAAGCATGAGAAGGAATAGTATAAAATGTGCTCTAGGATAGTGTTACTATTTTTTTGAAACAATGTATTGTAATGTGTCCATTACATGGAACTTATAAAAATTTAGAAAATAAAAGAAATAAATAAAAATAAAAATAATTTGGAATGTGTGGTGCGGGTGCGAGTGTGCGCGTGCATGGAACTGTTGTCGGTGGGACCAGCCAATCAGCATCGCACAGGAAACAAAAAGGATCTACCTGATTCGGCCAAGTCCAGCGGTCACGGTCGAGTAGGCGGTCGAAATTTTGGAAAATCGAGATGAAGATTTTAGGGAGAAAGGCAGTGGCAGCCTTATAGAAGCAGTCTCAGTTTTACCTTCGGTCAGTTAGTCTCAGTTTTACCTTCGGTCAGTTAGTCTCAGTTTTACCTTCGGTCAGTTAGTCGCAGTTTTACCTTCAGTCAGTTAGTTCTTTTTCTACCGCCACTGAGTTATGTCTCGTACCTCCGAAGAGTTCGTATTATAAGGAGTTTTTTACCTATCGTTGGTTAAAGTGTTCGGTCGTACCGGTAAAGGTGACAAAAAATCGTTAATAACGAAAATCGTGAAATTCGGAAAAGATATAAACGAATCGTGACTATTGGAATTCATCAGCCAGTAAACGCACCGCAGATTCACGGACCACGGACCACCGCCGGCAACAGTGTTACGTACCATTTTGTTTTATCATTTATTAATTCTGTTTATATTTATTGTTGTTGCCGTATTCATAAATTAATATTGTTTTTCAGCGGTCGACCGGTAAAGAAAGATCGGTGTCCTTTTTATATAATATATTGTTCATTTTAAAAAAGTTCTGAAAGTAATCTGTTCAAACCCTCTTATTTTGAAAATTCGATAAAAACTAAAAAATAAAGAAAAATCCACGAGGATAGAACCTCGTGGTTGGCATCCCTGAGGACCAAGCTAACGTTTAGAACCGTTACAGTATATATCAAATAGCAAACAAACCGATAAATAGAAATATATTTATCTTCAGAAACGTTTTCGGGCAAAGCCCATCTTCAACTGGAAACACAGAAATTACAACACGAACACAGGGCGAATAAATGTTGCGAGCAAATTATAAAAATTTAAAACACGAACATAGAGGTCCTGCCGAAGAAAAGCAAAATCATACTGGATAATTATAACAGAAAAATAGGAAAAAATATAGAAAATGGATCATGTTTTTAAAAAATTGTGGAAAACCAAAGAATACTGGTAAACACCGAAATACATAAAAACCGGTATAAAGACATTAAGAAAAGCTAATAAAAATCGACCGTAATGACGTTATAAGACGGATATAGACAGAACTTGATGGAAATATAGAAATTGCCATTTCGCGACATAGTTAAAAGTAATAATGTAATTTCATACCTGCTTGCTAGAATAATAATTATTTGAAATAGTATATATGCCAAATAGCAAACTAATAAATAGAAATATATCTAATTGCCACTCCTGCAATGCTGCTTTCTACATGTTATTACCGCATGATCATTGTATTGTCACACATGAGGAAATACTAATGTAGGTATTTTAACAGAAGTGATAAATCCATATCTAATAATAGTTAGCCTGAGCTACTTTTCTGGCTATTATTTAGTTCTATTTCTTGATTTATCATGTTGTTGGGTCAAGGCCGCTGGCGCGTCCAGGGTAGGGATAAAAAAAAAGAAAAATACTTTTCTCAGTACTTACTGATAATGGTTAGACGTTTACTTTCTCGCCAATATACAACATTCTGCTATTGATAATGCGTACCTCTTTTTTTTTAGATATCAACTTGGTTTCCATCTCATTCCAGTATTCAGACGCTTTTGTGCTTAAATTTTTCTGTTTTTTTTTTTTTTTTGTAATCAGCGCATATCTTATCAAGCGTTGTTTTGGTGAAAATAACATTATCCTTTCAGAATCCATTTTTGCTCATTGGCAACAGCTCGTAAAGTATCAGGCGAATGTCAAGGTCATATATATCCGACAGAAACTAGAGATTTAGTTTAACAGAAAAGAAAAGCGAGGCAAATTGTGGCGCAGAACACGGCACTCTGCAGATATGCCGAAATGGAACTGCATTAGCAAGATACTCCGTGAAAAAATTACGGAGGTTAAAAGTAAAACCTTTCATTCATATTTAAGTAGCATTCTGCTTTACACGATTTATTCTTTATGGAAGGCTACGAGAAGAATAAAGAGGTCAGAGCTACAGATTCCACCTATATCTAAAGCAATCGATACTTGGGCATACAGCGAAGTACGTAAAGCAGAAGTGTTCGCAAATCGTCTTGAACAGATTATCCAACCAAACAATATCATATCAGATTTAGATGTAAATTGTCCACTTGAAAAAACAAACGTAAATATGAAACACTTTTCGAAATCGATAAAAACCTAAATAACAAAAAATCACTTGGATATGACGAAATCAGTCCTCAATATAATTAAGGAACTACCAAGAACTGTTATTATTTCCTTATACATATATTCAATGCAGTTTTACCCATAAAGAGCGTTGCTACGCAGCAGAAAGGGGCATAGGTAATAATGCTGTTGAAGCCGGAAAAACCATCAGGTCTACACCTTCATCGTATCGACCTATATTTCTTCTTCCTACTATGTCTAAAAAACTTATATTAAGACGGTTTAGATCGTTAATTAAAACAAAACAGCTGATTCCAGATCACCAATTTGAATTCCGTAGAAAGCACAGGACCGCTAAAGTTCGGTGAATTGGGTTTCAAATGTGATACATAAAGCTTTTAAAGAGAAGAAATATTGCAGCGGAATATTCCTCGACGTTTCCCAAGTTGCCGATAAAGTTTGACATGACGGTTTATTCATTAAATTACACAATCATATTCGGGGTGTCGCATAATCATAACTTTATCGGCCGACAGTTCAGAATTAGTTACGAAGAAGTGATACCTGACTGGAGAAATGTATTAACAAGTAATATTAGATTCTACACTTTATCTCCTCTATACGGCTGATATTCCAACGGAAAATCATACAGTTATTGCCATGTTTGCCGATGATACAGCGATTCTGACTACAAATAAGATCCAACGAAGTACTGCCAAACGCTTACAATCAATGATAAACGAAGGCAACAGTTTTTTCCGTAATATAATTTCTATTTTTAAAGTAAGTGACAATCAGAGCCGTGTATTGTAGAATCATTAATTTTATTTTCTTTCATTACACCAAGAATTGCAGACCATTTTATCATGTCAAAAGCGCCAGAGGTATCGAAACTGAGTAATAGTACAAAATTATAGTTTGTTTTAAACTATTTTAAAATGTTATCGATTTTTACAACTGCTCCTTCTGTGGAGTGTCCCTTCCTACGAGCAAATTGATTTTTACGATATATTTTATGGATTTCAATTTTTTTGGTTTAGATAGTGAATTATTATTTTTTCAAAACTTCTCCCATAATGGGCAAAAGAGTTATTGATCTGTGGACCTTAGGATCCTTTTAGTCTTTTCCCGGTTCGTTAAATAGCACACCAGTTTTTAGCGTTTTTCCAAACTTTAGGAAATATTCAATTCAAGCCTGATATATTTTTAATAGTAGTTTCGGATTTGTTTCGTTAATTAATTTTATCGATCTATTTAGGTATTTTGTCCAACCCATTAGCTTTTTTATTTTTAAGTTTATCGATTATTTTTCGTCGAAGATTTGATTATCTATGCGAAATTCATGTCTTAAAGCTAACTTTAATTCATACTTATCAATATATTATCATCAGCATTAGGAAAGAGTGTTCTTATAATTAAATTTATTTTGTTATTAAAATCACATATTTCGACGTTATCCGTGTCCTTTAGTGGGGGAATGTAAAGTTTTTTATACTTATCAGTAGCATACTCCGGACGCTTGTTTCCGGTAATCATTTTTTCCACGCTTTTAATTTTTCATGTAAAATTTTTGTTTTATATTCTTTTTTAAAAGTTCTTAATATGGCCTTGATTGCACACAGTGTTTAATACAATTATTCCCTTTTTTGTATAGATCATGAGATTTCCTTTTTAATTTTTTAATTAATTGCTTATAGATTTCTAGTTCCGAAGTCCACCACTTATTCCGGTTTATTGTTTTAGTCTCTTCAGAATCAGTGATAAATCTAGTTAAATTAGTATAAAATTTTTAAATATTGATTTGAATTGATTCTTTATCCCTATACAACTGTTACATTTACTACACTAACTTTCACGGATTTATCATAGTTTATTACACTAGTGACAGATTGATTGATAGTGGCGTGTACTTCATATTTAAAGTATTTTTATGGGTGGCGGGGAAAGTGTGTTATCGACTACATTAATCCCTGATATTTTATTTATAATTGATCGCGACGCTATAACTAAAAATCGATTACACTTTTTTCATTATAATTTTTGAATGTTTGAATATTGTAAGGATTTTTTACAATCAGGTTGTGTAACTAAATAGAAACGATCTCAAATTCACCCGTCCATTTTTTTTTTTTTGACATTTTTATGTCTTTGCTTTGGCACATAAACTTGAAAAGCGTTACCAAATAAGCGACACGAAATGGAACGTCACGAAATGGACCGTCACGGAAAATCGTTACGAACACTTCATGTCATTACTTGGATGCGACTGATTACTAATATTTTCATGTCTCTTTACTTTGTCACATAAACTCGAAAAGTTGACATTTGTACGTTTTTATTAGTAATTGTTTCCTACATTGCCGATCCGGCATTAAAATTTCCTACTAATAAATATTGATTATTTTTAGGCGCATTCAAGGTATTTGGAAAGATTTTTAGTTTAGATTCTATTTCTTCATTTTGAAATAGGTAAACGTAGCAAAGTAATTTAAAAAAAAAAGAAAAAAGAAAAAAAAAAACGCAGAAGTTCTTCAATAAGATCATTTTTTATAGTCGTAATTTTGGAGTGTTTGCGTTTGAACAAATTGGTACATTAACAGTTGTCGGAAATGAAGATAAACGAGCTGGTACAGTTTTTAACGTAGTGCTATTATAGATCAAGAAGCGCGACCGGTGACCGCATCCAGTTCCGCTGTTAGTAAACGATGTGACATAAAAAAATACCACACTACCATACGAACATATACGACATACTGACATGCATAAAAATCATGTTGCATAATTGGTATACGGGACCTTAAAACGGTTTGACCTATCGTTTCTACATTGCATATGCGCGCGCATCTTTTCTTCACTCTCGATATACATTCTAGAATGATATGGTTGAACATTTTTGCAACTGTGACTGTATATGTGTGATCTTGCAAGCGTTACAGCCTGGCCTTCCAAATTGAATATGCGTGCGCAACCTTTTTTATCATCGGTACAAAGAACGTTCCATATATTCAAGTCATCGTTCAATGAATGCAGTAGTAATGTCGAATAATAAACTTGTAGCCATTTGCATCACTCATTTTCGCACACACTTTTTGTATCTAGCGCTTGCTGTTTTCTGATGATTTTTAATTCTAGTATTTAAAACTATTCAAAACAAGTCATTTACTTACATACTAAAGAACAATTTTGTACTAATTTGTTGGGGAAACGGCACTTCCATAATAACCTACAAAATTTCATAAAGATCGGTCACCCCGTTTAGTGTGTTTCCCTGTGAACTGTAAATATATACATACTTTTTTAAATACCGATACAAAATCATTTTATAATATGCCTTATTCGAAAGAAAGAGAAAATAAAAATGTTGTAAACAAGGCCGTGTCCACGGGGTGGGTTTTGGGGGTTAAACCCTCCCCATGAGAACTGAAATAGTTATTATAAATACACAAAAATCTGAAAAAAATCAAAGATTTAAAATAAACATTGATGATTTTTTATGTTATTTTTACCTATGTTTAAAAGAAAAAAGAAAAAAGTATGCTCCATATTTTCAGGTACTTCATTAATATTTTATGCAAAATTTTTTATTACGAGTATAATTAATAACATATATAATTTTTATTAATGTTCATATACGGGCTAATTCATTTATGTAAATTATTAATACATATAAATCAAAATGATGGAAATTATTAATAGTACAAATATTAGTAAAAAAATGTATTGTTATTTATAAAATAAATATGTAAAGAAAATTTTCACCCCCCCCTTTCCAGAATTCTGGGCACGGGCCTGGTTTTAAAATTCAATTTAAAAAAAAATTAACGGTTTGTGTAAACAGTTGCGAAAAATAAAATGTAACGTATTAAATATTACGCTGAGCAATTTAACAAATTTATATTCTTTGGAATTTAATTAAACATTTGCGCACATACCGAAATCAGTGCGGTTCCACTTTTATGTATTTTTAAAGAAATAGATTAAAGCGAGTTTCATATTCCTAATGGGACACTAAGCATTGTAAAGCTATAATTATTCACAATGTACTTACGTCAATGGTACTGATAAAAGTATGGTGGACGCAACTCCTATTTTTAAAATATATATATATATATATATATATATTCGGTTCCAGATTTTCCTAGTATTTAATTCGATTTTAATTCAGATAGAAACTTAACAGCCCTGCGGAGCATAGGTTGTTGTAACAACTAGAGTCATCTTCCCTGGTAAGTAGTCACTCGACCGTCATATGGTGCTAGTCCCACCGACGGGGAAACGAAACAACAACCACGTGAGTTCTGCACGTCACGTCATCTGGGGTGGTAATTTTCCATTTGGCTTAGCGTTGATTAAAAAAGCTAAATCAGAACTTTATAATACATCGCTGACAGGAAAACAGAGGAAGGTTCACTTATCAAGGGTGTTCCTACTAGTAAATGCTATTAAGAATCTTGCTGCAACTACAACTGCAGACTATCAGTAACTCGCTCGTGACATTAAGTCAGATTGATGATATCAATCTAGAGCGAGTAGGCGAGTGTCCGGCGTCTAAAAACCTGGGGGTCCTCTCGACTAAGGGAGTAAACCGTAACAGAAAGTCCGGTAGAAGGCAACGGGAAACCACCGCCGTACAAATCCCTAGTAAACTACGCATGAATCTACAAAATCGAATAGGCAGTTACGAAGTCTTTCAACCAAACAGAGTCGGGCAATGTAGGAGAGAACATAAGAGCGGGATCTCCAAGATCTTCAGCAAGCGAAACACCCACATCGGATCGGAATTCAAACTTTCAACGTGGAATGTAAGAACAATGTGAAGAATAGGAAAGTTAGAAAATGTAAAGCATGAAATGACGAGAAATAAAACGGACATTTTAGGATTATCGGATACTAGATGGCCTAAAGAAGGTGAATTCAGAAGTGGCAAACATCCATGTGATACACTCAGGAAGCAAAAATGGACAAGGATGAATGGCGCTACTATTACAGAAGCATATTTGCTGAGGCGTCAGTTAATGTTAGTATCGTGAAAAACTGAATTATGAAAATTGTTATCTCTACAAAACCAGTGAATATATCAATAACGAATGTTTACGTGGACGAAAACGTAGATCTTATATTATATGATATATGACCAATTAGAAGCCTTATCAAGTGAAGCTGCGGCAGATAATAATACAATCATTACGGATGATTGGAATGCAGCGGTCAGGCAAGTCATAAACCTGCAGTAGGCAGGTTCGGACTAGAGAAAAGAAATACTCGGCGCCAACGCCTAGTGCATTTTTGCAAACAAGAACGGATGCTAATAATGAACACTTGGTTTCGCATGCCGTACCGAAGATGCTATACTCGGAAAGCGCCAAATGATATTAGAAGAGCCCAAATAGATTATATATTAGTGAAAGAACGTTATAGAAATCAAGCCAAAAAGTCTGCTGTACATATCCAGTTGCCGATCTGGACACAGACCATATACTATTAAAACTTATATCACGTATCAGTTTCAAACAACCTAATACAGGAGGAAGGATGCCTAACTTAATTACACTAAAAAATATCGCAGTTAAGAACACGTTTGCAGAAATGCATGATAAAATTATGGTAAAAAAGCGAAAATAACTGATACGAGATTGAACAAAACTGGAATGTGACAAAGAAATTAAAAAGAAAGACAAGTAGCAGCAAAAATGCTCGGAACACAACAATATAAACAATGTAAACAGTGGATCATCACAAATAAAAATCCAAGTATGGTAGAAGAAAAAAGGAAAGCTTAAATCTTAAATAGAGCGGAAGTAAAAGGAAGTTTCTAATGTTTTAAGAAACGATATTAATCGGGAATGCAAGAAAGCTAAGGAAAAATAATGCGATTCTCAATTCGCGAAAATTGAAGAGGACTAATAACTGTACGGACGTAGCATATAGGAAAATAAAACACTTCTTTAAACGAGATACTGGGTTTCGAAAACGTACGTTATATAAAAATAATGGAGAGTCATGTCAAAACATTTCCGAAATAGCGCAAACTTGGAAAAATTATACTGAGGATCTATGTATGTGAGTAACCAGAGACATGGGTCATAGACGAAACCCGTATACCGGAAGAAGAAAGATATACGTTGCTTCGAGAAGAATTTTAAACGGTTTGCAACAATTACCCAACAACAAGGCTGTAGGAATAAGCAATATCCTAGCGGAGTTATGGAAAGCCGGTGTCAGAAAATAAAGAACAGTTTATTTAATATGATACAAAACATAATAAAGCTGGGGACATGGCCTGAAGAACGCTGTCAGTCAATGATGGTTTCCAATTCCAAAAGCAAGAGATACAAAATATTTTAAAGAGTAAAGAACTATTAGCTCTGATAATGCGTCCAAAATGCTACTTAGGATAATTAGAAAACGACTGGAACGGCAAATTGATTAATACCTGAATGAAACACAATCTGGTTTTAGGAAGTGCAATCATGATATTCCAGCTTTTAATAGATTAGCCTTCGATAAGGTGCCCCGGCAAATTCTCTTCCCGTCGCTACTTATATTTCAATAGGCTGTCCGAAGAATTTAATTTCGGCAATTTGTAACCTCTCTAATAGACAGAGTGTGATAGTAAAATTTAACGGTATTACTCTCGGAAAAGACAAGGGTAAAGAAAGGAGTAAGACAAGGTTGTCTGCTCTCACTTGACTTATTCAATGCGTTTGCAGAAATGATTATAAGAGAAACTTTTAATGAATTTTTAAAGAGGGAATTGGCGACAGACGACTCTATAAAATCAAATTCGCTAATGATCAAGTCTTATTAAGCGGGTAATGCCAAAACACTATTAAATATGATTAGTAGATTAAATGATATTATGGGTTTCTTCCCGTTTTGCTAATAATTTTAAGGCTGATTGTAATTTTTATAGTGACGACCACAGTTCGATCTGTTCATTATTTTGGTGATTCACTTTAAACAATATGAAAAATGTTCGCATGACCACAACTTGTTATAAATAACGAGTTTTTATTATGGTTATTATCGATGGCAGTTTAAAAACTAGAAAAATCATGCTTTTATTCCGCAGTTTCATCCTTGTGGCCAAGCGTTTGTTACAGCATCTGAAGATAAAACAGCTCGCATGTTTGATATTCGTGCAGATCAGGAAATAGCATCGTATTCAGCTCCAGATGGAAATCCTGGTTATACATCATGTGGTTTATCGTTGTCCGGCAGATACATGTTTTGCGGCACTGAAGAAAAATATATTCACATATACGATACAATTAAAATACAATTTAACAGTAAGCTACTAACCTGAATTTCCTTTATATTAATTTTTCGCGCTACTACGTGATCAGCTAAGATGAAATAAATGTTCAGAAACATGTATTTTTGAGAAAAAATTCTCGAATCAAAAATATGTAATGTATAAGATTGAAAATATACATATAGGGGGGTGTAACTATTTGTTTAGTGGGACTTGGATTTTTCACCACAACACAAAAAAAAGAATTGATTTATCAGTAGAGGAAAAGGGATTACGAAATTTGAAGAAACGTAGAATTTTTCAAAAAGTTGTATATTTGAAATTAATGAAGATAACAAACAAGTTAAAAGCGTTATTGCTTAGCATATAAAATAAATAGAAATTTACAACATTAATTATTTTTAACGCGTTATTTAATTGTCTATATATTTGTATCATCATTCAGAAAACTGTAAAATGAAACGATTTAAAAAGAAACATTGATTTCATCATTAAAAAGTTAACAAAAAAAAATATTTTGTGCAAGATAGTGTATATTTCCCAGTAATATATTTAAGGATATTATGATTACTTTTAAACAATATAAACTTTTTCAAGTCGGCATTAAATTCAAATTTCAAGTACGGCTTTATTTTTATTATGTTGTGATATTCGTTGTAAATATTTCATCTATTAACTTAGTTAAACAATGTTTCCCGCAAGTTTTGTAATATAACGAGAAAAATACCGACAATTTAAAAATATCAATTTTTCTTATATTTCGTTCCGTTTGAATTATTTTAATATTATTTCAAAATTATAATTCTAGTTAAATTAAAATTTATTAACCTAAATTCTAATGCTATGGTGTTCTTTTGGAACTCTGCATATACTAAGGTGCCGGGAAAAAAGCACGCAGATTTGGCTGCTAAACAAATGCCATCCACCCCCCTATGAACGTAAACACTGACCCTTCGTGTACTATATCTAAATTCCTGCGCATATATACTATTCAAATAATTTGTCTGTCACAGACAGCGTAACTAAAGGCCAACAAACCAAACATAAAGTAGTGGTGGTCCTAATATATGAATAAATGGTATAGCTAATACCACCCCCGTAAGGATTAGGCCAATGATGACAATGATAACAAGGATAATATGACAACTGATAAAGTCAAGTGTGTCTATAAGAATTCCGTCAGATCAATATTAGATAAATTATTTGTTCTTCATTATAGACTAATAAATTAGTAACACTAAGACTTTGGTGATTATCTGAAGTATAACAAATACAGAGAGCAGCAGAGATAGCATCGCAACCGATACATTTAAATACAGTCCATAGAAATCTCTCTGAGACATAGATGTGGAAAACTGGGGTAATGTTGTAATCCATATTACAAAATCCCGCTATTTGTTTTAAGAGAAATACTTTTTTTTTGGGGGGGGGGGTCGTCAAAATATACATTAGCGCCCAAGAAGCGAGAAAAGGAAGAAAGGCGGTATTAGATGTTCTTCAGGAATTATCCATTAATTACGTGAACTATTTTTCTTTTAATTTGCACCCCCCCCCCTCACTTCATTCTACCCCGGTGAGATTTAATGAGATTTGGTGGACCCCCTTCACCTCACGTGAGGTTTACGCTAAAGGAGAAAAATAATACAACGTTAAGGTGCACTATAGAATTTATTTGAATTTAGTCAAATTAAAAGTAAAAAGCGGATAACATTATCTTCCCTAATTTTTCACCCACTCTATGGGCATTCATGTACTATAGCAGTTTTTTTTTTCTTTTAAAAACTCGGAAGTTTTTTTTTTTACTTTTTTTAATTCTCGGAATAAAAGTTTTTATAATAGCTACGAGATCTTTTCACGGGACAAAATCGGACACTCCAGAAAAAGTAAAAGAAAAATTTAATAACTTTTTTTTTATTATCTGTATAATAATGTATATTCTTTGAAAGTTGACGTGAGATTTTCAATTATCCTTGCCTCGGTTTAAATGAGATTTTGCTCCCCCCCCCTCCCCCTTTATTTTGAGCTCACGTAATTCCCTCACATTATTAGACATGACGCGGATGAAAAGAACTTTAGTGATGAAATACCGAAGAATACGGTAAGGAGAAAATAAAAAAAGCACAATGAGGAGTTGATTTCGGTTAATTTATTTTTATGCTTTACCGAAAAGGTTATGTTTGTTAAAATTACTCTTTACATTACAATAGTGGAAAAGTTTTTTTTACGTTTCCTATATATCTTTAGTATAATTACATTATTTTAAAAAAAAATTATTTGCTGTTTATAATTTAAGTTTATTCTTTTAAATATTTCGTAAAAGTTAAAAAACTGCCGTTTCGCTTTAATAAAAAATTACTTTTGGTTTGTAATTCGATAGAGAGTTGTACGAATATATAATTTTTCATTTTTCTTTCTATATTTTGTTTTATTTTGATCGAAGAAATTAATTTTGAATTAATGATCATGTTGCAAATGTTTATTTTGCATAGTATGGCAACTTAAACAGGAAACCGAGCTGGCGCATAAATTTTAATGAACGATACAAATATTTCTTAAATTAAACACCGCGTCAGGCGTTAAAAATTAAAAATCAGTACTGGAAATAATTACAGTCGGATATAAAATCGCAGTGAAATTCCTTTATCTAAATTTGCGTTCTCTGAAAAGTGTAAAAGCGGTGTTTTAAAATATCCTAATAAATGGTACGTAATAAGTTAACGTAGTTTAATTGTAAATTTTAAAACGAAGCTCTTTATCGACGTAATTTTTTCGTTTCTTAAAACTGATTTTAAATTATGGAGAGCGTAAAATATAGTATTTGATATTTAATGTATTTGGTAAAATAATTTTTGCTTTGTTTAATTATAAGTTGAACGAACTAGATAGTATTATTCTCAATTTATAATCGTTTGTTGTGTTTAGGTCAATTAAATGGTCACGAAAACAGAGTAACGTGCCTGTCAGTTGCTCCTAATGGTGTATGTCTGGTGAGCAGCTCTTGGGACATGAATTTAAGAGTTTGGGGTTAATGCATATATTAATTTTATCGGACATTATATTGTTTACGTGTGGGACATGAATTATTATTATAATGTCGTGCTTGGTAAATGATTTATTTTACGAATGGAAAAGAATTATTACGGCGTTTTCTATTTATCGTTAAAGTAACGAGATACTCGCCTTTATGAAAAATGTAAATCGGCAATTCTTTCGTTTAGCAAAAAAATAAATGATAACTTCATCGTACGCAGCCGATAATAGTCTATTGTTAATTTATTATTAGAAACATTTTTTTTCTGCGGGTTTTTTTTTCTTTTTTTTTTTCAGTTTATTAAATTAGAAAATGGTATATACTTGCAGCTGTCTACTGCAACCTTTGGATTTTTTTGTGTTATTGGCGATTCCGATCATATTTTTTTTGAGTACTCTTCCCTATTTTATGTCACCTACTGGGGCTTAGATTTTCTGCTCCCCGTGGTGCTTGCTACACACTTTAACCTTTCCTTCCGTACTAGTTATCACAAGATTTTTTCTTTATTTCTTATATTAACATCCAACTGAGTTAAAATTTAAAACTGCGTTTAACTTATTGCTCCAAGTCCGGGTAGTCGCCCTTACTTGTGTAACAGTATTTTAACCGCCTAATTCCACACGATGACGGTCTCGTTTATACAGCGGACGTGATATCGAGTTATTATTTTAATATTATTATTTAATTACGAAATAGAAAATTTTGTTGTTTTTTTAAAATTATATTACTTAACATCCTACGTTAATTTTTGTTAATCGACACCGGCGAGTGAAAATACACGATCTCTAACGTTACAAAAATAAGACGAGAAATAACAATTAATCAGATATAATGCAAATTGTACGTATCACGCTGCTGCGGCTGTTGGGTGGTCGTCGGTATTCCTTGCTGGTGGCGGGTGTACGTTAATGATTCGGTCTGAATTACCAATGATTGAGGGGAGGAGAGACGCGGTAATCGAATTAATATATTTTACAGTTTTTACGAATTTGATTAATTACAAGGTCGAGTTTCGCAACGATCTTGTCACGAGGATCTTGCTGGATTGTGCTTCTTTCGGTTGTCTCGACACATCAGGTATTCTTACCAAAAGCGGTCAATATTCTTTCGCGATTTGACGAATACTGTCTATACAATTTTCAATTTGGTTTTTTATTTCATGCAAAGTATCCTCTCTCACAACTAATATACCAATCAGTTTATTTGCCGCTCAATTACCGCTCGTGAAGGCGAAATCGATCTGGATCCAACAACCTCTAGAAAGCAATTAGTGCTTATTTACTCACACTACCGTACACTCAACACGCTTTACTTTATTAAACATTTTTATTTATTTGCTTTTTCTTTTTCTTTTTGCTTTAGCCTTGAACTAACTGCCAGAAAACGTCACAAAATGAGTCACATGTAAGCGACACCAAAGTAGCGCACCTACATGCTATAAGAATATATACCTTTCTGGTTATCGACAGTAAGTCATCGCGCCTTAGTAAGATTGTGTGCAGTAATCTCTGCGAGTTCCCAGACCTTTATTTGCATATTCGTCCGGTCGTGTTCGGACTATATATATATATATATATATATATTAATTACAACGTAATTCTTAGGCTACCTACCCCCCATTCGAAAAAATGTCCCAATTTTATGTAACGCAAAAGGTCCCAAAAAAATGTCCCAATTTTATGTAACGTTTGTTATATTTCATAGGATTTTTGTTATTGATATTTAAAAAATGTCACAATTTTATGTAACGAAAAATGTAATGAAACAATATCTTAATTTTATGTAATGAAAGTTAAATGTTAGGATAGGATTTTTGTGATTATGTTTTGTTTTTCTTTTTGTGTTGATACCAGTAAGAATTGCGTTGTAAATTTTGATAATTTTATACAAAGTATAGAAGAGAAAGAGACATAAATAAAAGCAAGAGGGGTCATCAGGCACAGCCCCTTACGAGGCCAAAATGGCCGAATTTATATATATATATATATATATATATATATACATATATTAATTACAATGTAATTTTTAGGCTACCCCCATTAGAAAAAATGCTCCAAAACAATGTCACAATTTTATGTAACGAAAAATGTCTTAATTTTATGTAACGTTTGCTGTATTTTATAGGATTTCTGTTATTATGTTATTATATTCATATGGACCGATTTAGAATTATGTTGTAAATTTTAATCATTTTATGCAAAGTATAGGAGAGAAAGAGACAGAAATGTAAGTAAGAGGGGTCAAGGGGCACAGCCCATTGCGAGGCTAAAATGACCGAGTTTAAATATACACCCTGTCAAGAAAGTATCGGGAATTGTCAATTTAAATCTCCCGGGTAATAGCTAGGCAGATAATTTTTTTTTTCCAGGTTGGTACAACTGTTTTGTATTATGATGCCTATTTTTAGCGCGATCTGTCAACCAGTGTGTTTACAGCAGCTGTTAAAATCAGTCGACCTTGAAGTGTTTTGTCGAAGTTTTACAATGAGTGAAAATATTGAACAACGTACTTGTGTTAAATTCTGTGTTTCGAACGAAATTTCTTGTGCCGATACACTGAAAATGTTACAGAAGGCTTTTGGTGAATCTGCTTTATCAAAAACGCGGGTTTACGAGTGGTACAGAGCGTTCAAGGATGGTCGGGAGACGGTCGAAGACATGCCTCGCTCTGGACGGCCTTCAACGAGTGTGACCGATGATAACGTCGATAAAATCAAGGAAATCGTTGCTGAAAATTGTCATGTGAGCTTGAGAGAGATGGCTCATGGATTGGGCATGTCACACGAGAGCGTACGTACGATTGTGCACGAAAAATTGGGTATGCAACGCGTTGCGGCTCGGCTTGTTCCGAAAGACCTGAATTTCTTTCAAAAAAAGTACCGAGAACAGGTAGCTGCAGACATGCTGGATCGAGCCAATTTGGATCCTACCTTCTTGGAAAAGATAATTACTGGTGACGAGACATGGGTGTACGAGTACGACACGCTTACGAACCAGCAATCGTCCGAATGGCGGCCAATTGGCGCGTAAAAGCCGAAAAAACCTCGCCAAAGCCGATCGAAAGTGAAGATCATGTTGATTGTTTTCTTCGATATTCGAGGCGTGGTACACTATGAATATGTGCCAGCCGGACAGACAGTCACCAAAGAGTTTTACTTAAGTGTTTTGAGACGTTTGAGAGAGGCTATCCGTCGTAAACGTAACGATTTGTGGGTCGACAATTCTTGGATTCTCCATCACGATAATGCGCCGTCTCACAAAGCCATAATTGTGAATGAGTTTTTGGCCAAACACTCGGTAAATATCATCGAACAACCGCCGTATTCACCAGATTTAGCACCCTGCGACTTCTTCCTATTCTCAAAACTCAAATTTCCGCTACGGGGAATGCGCTTCGAATCGATTGATGACATCAAGACGGAATGCGACGCGAGAGCTAAAGGCCATCCCGGAAACCGCCTATCAGAAGTGCTTTGCCGAGTGGAAAAAGCGTTGGCATATGTGCATCGCTTCGAATGGATGTTATTTTGAAGGTGACAAAATAAATTTAGATGAAAATTAAAAATTGTTCGTTTTATTTAACAATTCCCGATACTTTCTTGACAGGGTGTATATATATATAATGGAAGATAATTAAGTACATTATGTGCTTTAAAATTCTTCAGATTCAGGTTCAGTTTCTTGCGTAAATTGTTGACTACTAAATTCGTCATCAGAATTGTAGTCGTCACCATTAGTTGAAATTAACAACTCAATAACTTCTTTTGACCGTATTGGCGTGATTTTCTTTGACGACTTTATTGAACCCTAAATTAGAGGGTCAGAATTATGGAATAGGCGATAAAAAACAATCGAACTGCATTCCTCCTTCGAAGATCCTCGCGCCAAGTGGCTTCTGCAGCTTCCTCTGATAAAAGTCTAACTGGTAACAGTACTTTCTCCATTATAACAGAACCATGAACTATAGTATTTTGTACATGGTTGGTATGATCGAATAACATGAATATAGCTATACATATAATTCAGCCGTTTCTCTCCCATAAATAGAAAACTTCTCAGTTTTATGTGCGTTATCTTCCATCTTTTGCTTGCAACGCATTTGGTGCGATCCGGCGCCACCCCATTTAGATATAAGAATAAGCTTTTGGCCATCTTCTAAGTTCAAGTCATCTGGACACTGTTCCAATTGCGTTAGTGTAGCCGTGATGCCGTATTATCCGTGAAAGACATCCTTAAAAGGCATATTATAGTGAGAAATCGCACGTAAAAATGTTTCCCATAAAAAGACTTACTATTTTGTCTGATGCACATATGAAATATATTTTACAAAAAAAAAGAAAATCAATTAAATCTGCCTCTCCGTTTTGGCACAACGACGTGATAAAGACTCGACTGAGCATGCAAAATACGTATCCGTACGCACGCACATAACACGGCGTATTTTCTAAATAGGCAAAAACTGACAAACCGTTTTTTTTTTTTTAAATTTGAAAGTAGAAACATACACCTTTCTTCTCTCAATATGAATAAATCGGCAGTATCTCGGATATAAGTAACTGCTTTTTGGTCTTTAGGGAAACTAATTTTTTTCTTATATGAAAAAGGAGTTTAAATAAAGGCCGCTAGAAGCGTAATGTAAACCTATTCCGTTCCCAACAGGTAGAAATTTTATTCGCAATTTATGCCTAGTCTAGAAACAATAGCGGTCAATAATGGTTTTGTCGAAATGGTTTATCATGTGAACGAGATAAATTGCCGAATCGCGTTAATATTTCAGCACGCCAAAATCCAAACCGCACCGTTTTGCCGATAAGCTGACTTTGGAGAGCTGCTACTAATAACACTTTTAAAACACGAGAAAAGCAATGATTGCATAAGATGCTGTACTTATTTATTTGTACCTGTCAAATAAACTCACATTTGATCGCTCTACGGCGATTTCCACGAAATAGGTTTTTGGTCAACTAGATTAGCGAAATGCCGGTCGCTTTCGTTTAGGAGAAACTATATTCCATTTCTGTTCATTTTTATATTTAGTGATGTATGAATCGGAGAAACGGTATTGTTATCTACTTCATTAAAAACGAAACACTGCTTATCAGTCGGATCATTTTGTAAATTCGTAGTATTAGTATCATCGGTAAAGAAGTCTTTACTACTGGCAGCAACAGCAGTAGCTGCTGTGCAAGTATAATTCCCGTTTGAATTCGTTACAGAGGAGCTGCTAGTTGTAGGGTCAGATTTTACTTTATTATCTGATGGCTTGGGCAGCGAGCTGCTCGGTTTACCTGTACGGTTCGTTAGAGGGTTAGATGGGCTTATTACGGTGATAAGAGAGTGTTACGTCTAGACAAATTAAAAATACTATTACTAAAATAAGGAACGCTCTTACCCGGTTGCATAGATGATTCAACGTAGAACCTAAAAATAAATTTGTAGAATTTTATTAAAACAGCATGTAACAATTGATTATAAAGTTTAAAAAACTAATTAAGCGAAATAAAAATTAAAATGCAACCGATTAAAATAAATTAAAATTAGTATATAATTTATAACGAAAAAAAGGGAAAAAACTCAATATTCGAGCAGGTGTATTTTTTGGTAAGATTCAATCAACCGAACTGCAACGGTAAATCTAAAGTATCGATTTCTCGTTATATCTAATTAATTTCGGTCCGCTAAATTTTCCCGCATTTTAATATAATCCTCGGGAAAATTTTTATTGTTTCTGACAGCGGTAGGGAAGTTAATACCATAATCTCGAGAAAGTACTTATTCAGGAGTTATAATTCAAATACCTTTGCGGTTAATACAAAAAGGGAAACCTTAAAGAGCTTAATGCAGTAATGTTACTTCGGTAATCGAGACATTAATAGAAGAAAACGAAATTGAAAAAAAGTGAAATTAAAAGTATCATATAATACCACAAAAACTCACCGAAGACAAGACTTAGTGTTTTATGGTTGTAACAGTGGCATAGCTAGACACGTTAGTTTCGGAAGTTGTTTAAACGTACTCATAAAATCGTTTTAAGATCAGTTTTGAATTTAAAAAATAACGGATTCTGCAATTTACTTTTATAGAAATTTGTTTTACTGTTTTTCTTAATGAGAGTTATTCTTTAAAAGTTTGAATACATTAATTAAACAATTAATTAGCAAAAATTGAAATTAAAGGAGAGCCGTTATTTGCGCTGAAGATATTATTAAAATTTCGGTGTAGGTCATCTTCTAGGATGATGCCACATGGCAACGAGAGTTCAGTAGAAAACGATAATGATAATTTTAAACAAAATTATAAATTTAATTTTTTAACTTAATCATCAGACCAATATAGATGGTGAGGATAGTATCGCAGCAGACTGCGATCAGTCGGCACTGCGCAGATGAAGCAGATAAAGAATTTGTTTCACAGAAACAAAGGTTCAAGCCATTAGAAAAGAATATAGAAAAAATTTTAAATAATTATTCTCTATCACTGGCAAGCTTCACGTTATTAGTTGAACTATGTAAAGGTAAAAAATGGCATGATAAGCATAGCTAAAGAATTTACAAACGATTCAGCGGGAGTACACGGCATATTAGTCAACAACGAACCCCTATTTTAAAAGAATTGTTCCAAAAAAATACAGCTTACAAAAGTCGTAAAAAACCTCTCAACGTACCTATCCCTATGAAAAATAACCTAATTTGTAAAGTTATAAGTAAATATTTAATCTATTTAGTACATTGGCGCACCCACGGGGGTGCTATGGAGTTGCAGCTCCCCTCCACGAAGAATAAATGGACACTGTTAATAATGGTAAAATTTTTGACAGTAAAAATTAATATTTGATAAAAATATAAAGTGGTTTTAAATAACACATTTTACACAAAAATAAAAATATATATGAAAGAAGAGAGAGATACAATAGATTTACCAAACATTTTCGACCTCCGCCTTTACATTTTCCCATATGCTATTCTTTTAACCCCCACCTGGGATAAGTCCTGAATGCGCCAATGACTTAGTACACTTTTGAAATATTAATAGGAAAATTACACCTAATGATAGACAGAAGTTATTGAAATTTTTTCTTTTTTTTCCCCCCCACTTAGCTAGTCTACCCGTTTATTATCTGATACTTCTTGTATTCTTCTTTTTAATTATATCTTCGCCTCATAATATCTTAAATAATCATATAAATATTTAGATGTAGCGGAACGTGGGTTTACAACGATTGTAAGATTAAATATCCATTAGAGGTGCGATATTATTAATCAAATTCCTCTCTTTCTCTTACAACCGCCACATTACCACACACATGTGATCTATAATTCCCTCCATACTTCATCATCTACTGTACCTCATTCTAGTTAAGTGAACGGACGTGGAGTTGAGTTGAGGGAACAAATGAAAGTCGCTCGGAGCCAGGTTAGGGCTGTAAGGGAGGCGTAGGGATACTGTGGAGCGTCAAAAACTAGCGCACGGCGAAGGACGAGTGTGCTGGAGCGTTATCGTAATGCAGCACCCAACCGTTCTCGACCAATTTGGGTCGTGCGCGGTACAAGCGGGCTCGTAACCGTTTCAAAACTTCGATATAGAATGCTGCATTGACTGCCTGACCTGCTAGAACGTATTCGTGATGAACAACGCCGTTGATGTCGAAACGAGCGATCAGTAGAGACTTGATTCTTGATTTAGACATGCGAGCTTTTTTCGGACGCTCCCCGCCCTTCTCTACCCGCTGCATGCTCTGTCTCTTGGTCTCAGGGTCATATTCGAATACCCAAGACTCGTCCCCCGTGACAATGGACGACATCCACTGGTTTCCTTCAGTGTCAATTCGATCAATCATGTCCCGACAGATGAATCTCCGGAGCTCTTTTTGCTCAGCTGTGAGCAATTCTGGAACCATCTTGGCGCACAGTTTGCGCATCCCTAGATCGTCATTTAAAATCTGCCCAATGGTCTCGAGGTTGATGTTTAACTCTTCTTCTAATATTGGGCAACTCACTGGACGGTCTTGGAGCACACGCATGTGCACACGTTCAACATTTGCTGCCCTTTTTGCGGTAGAAGGACCGCCGCAGCGCGGATCGTCCTCGACTGATTCACTGTCGCCTTTAAACCGCTTAAGAAAACAAACACCACCGATCAAACGTATTAGTATTTCTCTGTTTCTATGTACTTTAGAATTATACAGCCGATCGGATAGTATTTTTCGATGATTTAATGCATAGTCAATACGATTTTGCTTTCCAAATTCGATTAACATAAGATTAGATGTTAAATGAGAATCATCATGAGTACGTTTAGCTATTATAGGGCAACCTGTTCTTCCTTGTTCAATAATCTCTTTTTTTTTTCTTTGAAAAATCGGCTACTAAAAGGTTCAGTTAATATTTATTGTGCAGTGAACGTATTGAAAAAATATTTATTTCTTTATAAAAAATAGGGATACGCAGATGATACTTAAAGCACGTGGAGAAAAGAGTCGAACCGGACGAACAGTCAAAAATCAAACAACGGAAATGTAAAAAAGGCTGTTGCTATTGTCGGGTATTCAGTATTGCAAGAGACGGCTCTAGACAATATATTTTTCTTTTAGAATATAGATGCGCGCGCAAACAACGAACTTGAGGTAATATTTACGAGTGGCGTAGTGACAAACGTACGCATAAGACACACAAACAGTAACCTGGTATTTACACAAATGAGAGAAACTTTAAATAAAATTTTCTTGCACGTTTAAATCAAAAAGAATTTAAACCGCTGGTGAGGAATTGCTTCATGAAAAGATATCCCAGACAAACTACTTCACGCAATGAACACAATTTCAACAATTCCGTGCGCATGTGTGTGTGCTTGACATTAGCAGTAATGAAGGACATATAAGAGACAGACCAGGCGGTCGAGCCGAAAATTCAGAATCGCTGTATAAAGAGAACACTAGACTATGCTTATATGTTTGTCTACTTGACAGTTTCTTATTTTGTTATTTATTTTACAAATATCTTCGTTTTCTTTGTCGGTGGGTTCTATTTTCTCTTGGTCCTTCTCAGAATACCTGGAAAACTCGGAGGGTACACTATTGGTATAGAACATTTCATAGCTATTTTGGTTAATTTAGTACATCTTAGAATATCAACTTCCACTCCGGGCAACCAACGTTGACAAAAAATAATTCCATGGTGCAACATGAAGTATACGCTTGCTCTCAGAAATAGAAGAAGGGCTCGCAAATCATTAAAGGAAAACGCAGATGTGGAAAATTACATAAATTATTGAAAAATGAGAGCCGCTGCAACATTTACTGTTAAGCAAACAAAAAGGTATCCATGTGGGGAATTTACACCCCCAAACACCATTAAAATACAATCTACCAGTATAAGAGTTAGGAACAAAATTTGATCATTTGAATCATGCAAACACTTTGTCAACCTATGGTTATTACAACTCAAAACAACGCACTGTTGATAGATGTACTTAAAATAATAGATTTATTTACGTTTGATTTCTCTTCAGCTTTGAACAAAGTTACAAAACCAAAGTCTCGCGAATCTTACAAACAGGAAATTACAATTAGTGAACTAGAGCCAGCTATACAAGAAACACGTCCTCCAGCAGTAAGACTAGACCACTTTCACATCAATATGCTCAAAAAGGCTATAAATAAAATAATCCTTTTTCTCCTGAAACTGTTAAATACTCTTTATACAGCAGACGCTTTTCGATAATCGCGGTGTAGTGCTTTTAGTATATCACTGCTGAAGCATTTTTCTACTAGACAATTATAAGCCGATATCACTAACTTTAGTACTGGGTAAAATCATGAAAAAAATTGTGAATAATCGACTATAGGAACACTTCATACACGCATTCTTCTAAAAAACACACAGTGCGGTTTTCAATCAGCACCTTCATTGAATGATTGAATTATTTTATTTAAAAAATATCATTCTTATAGATACGGTCAATGAAGTATAAAATTAGACTAAAAATCACGGATTAGAATTCTCACCAGAGCAATGCACTTTTGTACAATTCGCAACTGTAAACATAAACTTAATGTTTACCTAGAGGAGAGTATCTGAAACTTTAGACGATTTTAAATGTAGTGAAAAAATAATTGCTGGAGCATACGACAGTGCATCAATAACGGTAAGCATAGTAGTCTTCAATCACGAATTAAAAATGGATATCCTTAAGACTGTTATACTCATAAATTTTATTTAGTTCTATCCGAGTCTGTTGGCTACATAAAATAATTTAAAATCTTTTTTATTTCTCTTTTGAGTTTTGGTACTTTTTTTTTTTTTTTTAAATTTTAGACATTGAATTAAAAAAACGATTTGCCACTTTATCGTCAACATGCTGGAATTATTATAACACTAGATTAGTAGGAGCAGTGAATGAAATAAAAAAAAATTCAACGATATATTTATAAAATTTATTGCAAATAGAATATGTGAGGTTCAGAAACGATTTGTACAGCTCGCAGTTTAGTGTCATATTTAGAAGAATTTGATTTTAATATTTTTTTATTAATATTTTCTTCCATATTTCCATAGTCTAATTTATTGTTTCAGGTACTTCAAAAAAAAAAAAAAAAAATTACGTTAGTTTTTGTTTCAAAAAAATTGAATAGTTTTGTAATTACCTTTTATTTCGATTTTATTGTATTTGGGATCAGTTAATTAACAGTTGTTTTAAAGAAGAGAAAAACAGATCATGACCAGAAACTTCCAAGAAAAAATTGAGATTTTAGTCAATTTCTGGGAAAGACGGAAAGCTGTCATATAAAAAGTTATTGTTAAAAATTAACGATGTAATGCAAGAAAATATGTTTAATAGGTTTAACAACATAACAAAATAAAGTTTCTGAAATCTCTTAAATTCAAAAACTTTTTTCAATTTTCAAAAAGTCTTTTTAGAAGACTTTTCAAATTTAAAACAGAATTATGTAAATTGTTTCGATTTTGCAAGTTTAACAAGTGAACTTTCTGTTATTTATAAAGATTTTGACATATATGTATAAAGACACATGGTAGATCCGTTCAATATTTGGCCACTTCAGATTGAACAAATGTTTTTCCAGAAGTGTACGAGCTTTTTTCATTTAATAACAATTTCAGCAACTAGTTCGTCTGTAAGTAGATCATTCTTAGAAATGAAGCGAATAAAAATATATTTAAAAAATACACGAGGTCAGGATTCAGCAGTCAGGAGCAATAATCTTTATTGGCTTTTTTAGTATTGAAAAAGAATTATTCTCAAACATTAAGAAACCTTTTTATAATAGTGTAATAGACATTTTGACAGAGAAGAATCAGAGAATCGAATTAATTTACAAAAAATTAAGTATTTCGTTTATTTCAATATACAGTCGACTCGCGATTATCCGGATTAATTGGGCGGCAGCTGGTCCGGATAGCAAAAAATCCGGATACACCGAGTTTAAGGTTAAATACTGAAAATTAAATGAAAAAATGAAAATTAACTTGTCCTATAAAAAAGTAAACATGAAAATTAACTTACGGTATATTAACTAGTTTTTAAAGAAATCCGTGATTAAAGTCTATGTCTTTCGCTGCATTCTCTTCCTTGCCGATATATCTCGTCACTTGTGTAAACAAATGATATCAGCCGGCGATGCTTCTTCCTGTTGAGTAATATACTCCAGCGCTACTTTAATCACCTCCAGTCCTTCATCGTGTGGTATAACACTTTGAAGGGGCCCGTTATCCATATTATTGAGTACCATGGCCACAATATCCTCATCTGTCGTTTCTTCGATCTCGTCACTGCCCATCCATTCTGTAACGTCATCCGTATTACCCGTTTCACATTCTGGAATACTTTTTCATTAGAAAAACAAGCTTCCCGTTTTCGTTTGAACTGTCCAAATGACATTGTTTGTCAATTTCATCCCATTTTTTCATTCTGACTTTATAATCTAATAATATTTTTCACGACCGCAATAATGCTATAGAACTAATCTCTTCCCATCCCTCAGATAGCCCCAAGTGATGATAACATCAAGCATATTAACTGATTTTAAAACAACCTGACAGTCCTCATCATTTTCAACGCTTGATGTTAGTCTGGTGAGAAGCGGCGGCGTCGATATTTTTCTTTAAAGCCTCTAAGGTTCATTGATCTATCACAAAGGCGCCGCCAGCCAATGAGCCAGGGATAAGTCGCCAGCCGACGAGCCGGGGGGGGGGGGGTATAATTTGTAAAGGCTTAATATTTTATTAAGCAAGAATAAAATATTAATTGAAACATACTTTTTGTGGGTTTCCGGCAAATTGTTCTACTACTTTATTATAAAAGTTTTCCAAATTGTCCGTGATTACGCGCCTATGAATACTCATTATGGCCAGTTGATTAAAAAGTTTTGAAGTTCCAGGGGGCTCCTCAGCCACGCCCATGATATATAAGTTGACGATAAACCGATGTAACGTTTACTGGAAGAAACATTTCTTTTTGAAACTGAATTTTAAAAATTTCACAGCATCTTCATTTGTGGCGAATGTAAAGAAATATTCAGATACGTACTGCATATAGCTGTAGATTCTATATAAGCGCTTTGGCTTTTTCTTCTCTTTATTTATTAATTAATTTATTTATTTTTTAATCGATCCGGATAATTGCGAGTCGACTGTATATAGTATTTCATAATTTTTATTTCTGTTATGTATTTAACTGAATTTTGCATGCTTTTTTTATTTTAAAAAAATATTTGACTGTGACACTTCCTTTGTTTTAAAATTCATGCTATGCCATTAATTAGGTCACTTACTAAATTTCATTCTTTTTTTTCTTTTATTTACAATTATTTAATTATTAATTTTTAATTTCAAAATTTTCTCCCTAATGATAATTTAGCTATCTAACTGAAACGTATTAAATAAAAAGATTTATTCTATTAAATTAACTTATAACTAAACCTATCATTTTATGGTTAACGAATTACTTAAATTTTAAAATTGATTTTATCTAGTTATTCTGTAACATCTAAATCATCAAGAACACTAAAATACTTAAACAAGTAAAATTAAAATGATGTTAATAAAGTTTTTTATAAATACTATTACGACATTTTACATGTCGCACTCATGGAAAAAAAAATCACGGGTCATTTGAAAATTGTTCTAGAACAAATTTATCTATTAAACGCATATCCGGTACTATTTTGCGCATGCGCACATTACGGAGTAAAATTTTTACCTTTAATTATGTCTTTAATGTAAACAAGTTAATTATATAAACTAAAAAATAAAAACATTAGCAGTAGAAATACAAAAGAAAATTATATTTTGAATAAACTTTTTTTTTCTTTTTTTCTATACGATATTTGCGCTTTTCTTTGATTTTTTATTTATCTCTGACAGCCATCAGCAGAGAAACTGTTGATTGTTTCTTTTCCGGGAAGTGATAATCTGTTCAGAAACTAAATTAGTTGACACCAGCGTTTTGAGCGGTAATGTGTGGGATGATTAATTATTAGTAGATGAATTAAAGATACTTACTTATTGCGTTGATTGTATGTGATGAAAAACTTGATTTCTTGTTTCAGTATGACGAAAATAGAAATTCATAAATTTTTGTTTATTCTGTACTTTTTAAACTATGGCAGTTGTTTAGTCGAAAAGGAGTCTAACACAGGTAAATAATTCACTTTTATTATAATTGAATAGTCTAATTACTGTGTGATTATTTTTCTAGAATTTGTCCGTTTTACATAATATTTAATAATGAATTGAAAAATATTTAGACCTTTTAGCATTTACCGTTGCTTCGCACGCTACCGATGGATACCGGGATTTCATTAGATCAGTGCAATATTATAATATTTCGGAAACAGTGAGTTTTTTAAACGTTAAATAATCTAAATTTTATTCTATTCGTATTTACTAATATTTTTTATAACTTTGTAAATCATTATATTTCTCATTGACAATTCGTTAGTTTTCATTGATGCGTTATTTATTTAATTATGATCCAATGTTCATAAAGGTTTTAGGCTTCGGTAAAGCATGGGAAGGTGGGAATATGCGCAGTGTAGGTGGTGGATATAAAATAAATTTATTGAAAGAAGCTTTATCTGTAATAAAAAATGAAAGAAAAGTAGTACTTTTCACAGATAGGTAAGTTGTAGAGCTTGGTGTAAGCGTTGTAATGCATGACTAATTTTCATTTCTGATTTGCTTGTGCTTTTTTGTAATTATTAAGAATTTCGAATAAACGATTTTTGTAATATTAAATATAAAATAGTGATTATATGAGGATTATAATCTTCATTTACTGTGTTTGAGTCGTCTTAAATATATTATTGAAAATTAAAAAGTAATTTCCGTAATAGTATAGGTGACTCGCGCCAGTTTATTTTGTTTCTTTTTTAATTCATATTGATACGTATGATTTGCAAACCAACTGATAAAAAATTGACTGCCATAAATTTTTAAATCTTTAAAAAATCAGATTTTGATCTTTTCGGTCAACTTTTTTTTACATAAAGATACGTAATTATAAGAAATGTGATTCACCGATTACCGTCCTAATTTAGAAAAAAATACTGGTTTCCATATATTATTGTCTACTGTTCACGTTCTATGTTCCGATTTATTTATTTCCAAAAAAAAAACAGCAGTTAATTATAAAATAAAATGGTTTAAATAATACCATTATGCGACACGCCGTAAAACCTTTATTCTACAAATGTATGAGGTTGACTGAAGATAAATGTTTTTAGTCCTACCTTTGTCATAGTATTATTTCGTATTTCAAATAATTTTTATGGATTTTTTTGTATTATATTTATTTTTAATTTTGTTAAACGATTACATCATATCAGTTCATTTTTGGGCATATTTTAGTTTATTCATTTTTGCTGTTTTTCATAGTGTGTGAACTAACGCAAATTTTGAGTAATAATAAAAATGAGCGAACCGAAATTACAACCAAAAATGAATATGACGCGACAAAACGCGAAGTAGCGTAAAGAGAACATTTTAAAAATAACGAACATACTAAAAATTACGTGAAACAAAACGAAGGTGGAGGAAATTTTAAAAATAACGTTAAAATACTGCAGAACAAATAAGAAGTGTAGTGATGTTAAAAAATATGCCATATTAAATAAATATTCTAAATTTATATATTTTAATAAGCCGGATATATTTCTGTGGTAGTATTGAAGAATACACACACTCGTTGGAATATGGTACTCGCTGTGTGAAGTAAAATTACACAATATAGTTGGGGAAGAAATTTTTCTTATTACCGTATTTTGAAATTTTATTCCAAGCTTTAGCTATAAACGTTCAGTGGTATTACTGTGAACCCTAGTAATCAGATTAACATACGCTTTTGAATGATTTATGGTCAAGGTATTAAAAAATTATTCAGTTTTATATTTGGTATTGTGTTTTTCCGTATTTAAGATTAAATTCATTTTTACGCATTTCTTTGTTTTCGTATGTATTTTTAAAAATTCATTTGCTTATTTCGTTTTTTTCCCCCAATCGGAACGACAGCTGGTAAGTCAAAATATTTATATTGAAATCTAATAATAATTATGTAATTTTAAGGAAAAGGTAAAAAAATCGAGCCGAAAACCAAATTTACAATTTTTAAATTTTAAATTACGATTTCATATTTTAATTTTCAGTAAGGTATGAAATAAATTTATCGATAATTATTAATCAATTTAGTAAATTAGAAACGAACTATAAAGTAGCGGCCTCACATGTATCATTGTGAATTATAAAAACAAAATGAACTGATGTAAGTAATGTAAAAATTTACCTTTTTCAAATTCTTTTGATTATTTCGCTTTCTATTATTTTATTTTTTTTTCTTATTAAAAAATCCTGGCGTGTCAAAAGTTCTTAACTATAAATAAGAATTTCGAATTTCGGGTGATGGTGGCTGTGCTGAGTGTAATTATTAAAAATCTGCCAAGTTGGAATGTGGCTTTCTCGCTGAAAGGTATATGGACATTAATACTGTGATTCTTTGTTATTACTGTTCTGTATGTTCATAATCCCTGTAAATATTTCTTACCGAACTGATATTAACGAATTCAATCATTTTTGGCGAGCCTTTTTTTCTCGTGAAATTATAATAATTTTTTAAGGAATATTCTACCCTTGAAGAAAGTAGGGGTGAAATTGTTTAAGTAAATGAAACTAAATTCATCAAAAAAATGTTTGTATCTACGTCCTCTTCGCAGTAAGAGCCTGATTTGTCGGTGTTGATGCTATCGATGTTTCGTCCGATAATTTTAATTTATCCCTTGTTCTTGATTGATCTCAAACTTTATTCCCTTATTGTCTCACTTATTATTCTGCTCGATTATATTACATAGCTCAACACACATTTTAGTGCCTGTTGTTTTTTAACTGTTTCTAAGTAATTTTTGGGTGTAGAATCGAAAACAACTGTTAGATTTAGTCTATCAGATCTAGTTTTTGAGATACGCTATATTGACCTCTTTTAGATCAAAATCATTTTTTTGTTAATTCATATATATATATTTCAGGTTATAAATATTAGTATTTACTACAAGGCCTCATTAAAAACAATGAATACAAAGTAAGGAATTTATTTCACAAAGTAGATAAACATAACATTCATGGCTTATCACTTAAAAATTTTCTTTTATACAACTTTCTAGCATGGAGTTATGTATAACATTCTTGTTGCAGACTCCAACACTAGGCGCAAGCATATGGGTATCCCATTTTCCTTGATACCGTTCTTCTATCGTTCTAATGTCCTGATGAAATCTTTCCTCCTGTTCATCGATTTAAGTGGTTATGGAGGTAGTGAAGTTTTATATATTCTTCTTCTTCTTCTTCTTCTTTTTTAAGCCTTCTGACACCAATATTTGGCCTTTGCCTCTCCTGAGCCTCGCATATCCATATATGATCTGCCTGTCTTATTATGTCATCTGTCCATCTTCTTAGGGGGTCTTCCTCGTTTTCGCCTTCCAGTGTATGGTCGCCAGTTCAGTATCTCCTTCGTCCATTTGTCGTCTGTCATTCGTGCTACATGCCCTGCCTAGTTCCATTTGTTTATTGTTATCCTGGCTACGGAGTCCTCGAACCCGGTGTTTTTCCGTATATCAGTGTTCCTGATTTTGTCCTTTAACCTTATTTCCAGCAGCACACGTTCCATTTGTCTCTCCGTTTTTCCGATCTTATCCATCAATTCTTTTGTTAAAGGCCAGGTTTCTGCTTCATAGCTCAGCAGTGGTATAATGCACTGATTAAACAGTTTGGCTCGGTTCGCTGGACTGATTTTGCTTTGTAGAATCTTTTTCATCTTACTAAACGCTATCCATCCGAATTGTATTCTTCCTTTAATTTCCTGCCTAAATATACGAAAGCGTTTACCGTTTCTACGAGACCTTGTTCTAAATTAATATTTGTCATTTTATTCATCTTCTTCATATTTCACAACCTTTGTTTTTTATATATTTATTCTCAAACCAATTTCTTTTAGCGTTTTTTCTAGTCGCAGCATCATTTTTTGAAGCTGTTCTTGATTTTTTACTATTAGTATGATGTCGTCCGCAAAACGAAGATGGTTTATGTATTTCCCATTTATATTTATCCCGTTGGTTTCCCATTGTAGCCTTCTTAGGGCGTATTCGAGGGTAGCATTAAATAGCTTTGGCGAAAAAGTGTCGCCTTGTCTCACTCCTTTTTTAATCTGAAATTTCTCTGTTACGTCGTGTACTTGTATCTGTGACGTGGTTGATTCGTACATATCTTGTATCAATTGTATGTACAATTTATTTATTCCGCTATTTTCTAGTGCTTTCAAAAATCCCCGGAATTGCATCGAGTCAAAAACCTTTTTTAAATCTACTACTTCTAAGTATAGTGGTATGTTGTATTTTTTCCATTTTTCTACTAGCGTCGTTAATGTCTGTATATGATCTGTGTGGTTCTATAATTTTTCCTAAATTCCGCTTGCTCAGTGCGTTGTTCATTATTCAGTATTGCTTCGAGTCTATTTGACATAATTCAAGTAAAAAGTTTATAGAGCGTAGATAATAAACTTATTGGCCTATAATTTTTAAAATTTTTTTTATCTCCCTTCTTATGTATCAGAATTGTAATCGAATTCTTCCAGTCATTCGGCACAGTTTTTTCCTCTAGACATCTGTTGTATAATTGCTGTAATTCAGATATTATAGTTTCTTCGTCATCGTTTTTCATTTCAGGGAGAATTTCATCCATACCGGGGGCTCTCTCGGATTTCATTTGTTTTATAGCATGACTCAATTCTGTTTTCAGTATGGCTAGTATTTCTTTGTCGACATCTGTATCTAAACTGTTATCATTATTGGCGTTATTTCCTATTTTTTCATCTTTGTTATCATACAGTGATTTGTAGTAGTGATGCACCGTGCGAAGTATCTACGACTTATCTCTGACTTCTGTTTGTGCTTTGTTGTACACAGATATTATCTGGTATTTTGTTTCTTTTAGATTTCTTCTTAGCACTTTTAACCTTTTATTCTTTTTTATTATTTCTGTTATTTTCGAATTTTCATATTCTATTATATCTTCTTTAATTTTCCTTCTTATTATTTTATTAATTTCGACATGTTCTATAGAATGTCTACCTAATTGATTTATGACATCCCTGCGTCTTTCTATTAGCTGTATAGTAGGTTCAGTGGGTTTTCTTTTCCATCCTAGTTATATTGATGCTTTCTTCTCTTATTATTTTTGAAAGTTCTTGTGTCCAATCATCTAGTGTTACCCTTTTTGTTGAGTTTTTTAACCCTTCCAGTTTTATGTTTAATCCTCTATTGTACTCATCCCTCCTATTATGGAGCAGTTCAATGTCTACGTTCTTTCTCATTTTGGTAAGACGTTTAAATCTGTCTAGTTTTTTGTTGTGGACTACCTTACATCTTACTATTCGATGGTCACTTTCTATTCCTATTCGGTTTAGTACTTCAAAGTTTTTGATGATGTTGATGTTTGAGGACAGTATATAGTCAATATCGGCTTTTAATTTGCCGTTTGGTCCGACCCATGTCCACCTTTGTTTTGATTTCTTTTTGAAGTATGTGTTGACTGCACATAGTTTATTATCGTTGATAAAGGCTGCTAGCACATTCCCTCTCTCGTTCCTTTTACCAAGACCGTTATTACTTGTGTAAATACTCTTGTCTTCTGGTTCCTTTGTGCCAAGTCTAGCGTTAAAGTCCCCCATGACGACCGTATAGTTCGTTTTCTCTATTTCCATTATTTTTACAATGCTTGCATATAGTTCTTCTACTTCAGTGTCTTCGCTAGTGGTTGTATAGTTGTATACTTGTATTACTTGTATTGTTGTGTTCTGGTTAATTCTTATTTTAAGGTATGCCAGCCTATCCGATAACCCAACGTATTTTGTAATATTATTTTTGATTGATTTATGCACTATGAAGCCTACACCGTAGTGTCGTGTGTTGCTGCCTTTCCAGTACATTGCATTGTCATCACTTAGTAGAGCTTCTTTTTCACTACGTCTTCTCACTTTGCTCAATCCCAATGCCATTTCATTTTTTCTAATTCATACTTCAGGTATTCTAGTCTATCCGTTGTTGCTAGTGAGCGGACATTACAGGTAGCTAGTATTAATGTAGTTTTATTGTTGCCATTATTTCTGCTATTGCTATTACCGTTCGTATTACCGTTTTTACTATTGTTCCTGCTATTTAGGATCGCATGTTGAGATTGCCGCCCCCTTAACGGCAATCCAGGGTCCCCTGTGGTTATCTGGCGCTTCTGTGCAGGGTACTGAGGGCTTTTATTCCTTGTGCTATACATATTTGGGAGGTATTGGGTCTTACCTTCCCACGATGACCCAATTCGTGTTAGGAAGGGGTCGATAGTAGCTCTTCTAACTCGAGCTGGGTTCGCCACCGTTGTCTTTTCGGATCTTCCGCTGCCGTATCTTAGGATGGTAAACCTATCTCTGTTTCCATCCATCTAGAGGCTACCAGTTCTCATAATACCTGATAATGCTGGCTTCTAGACCCTTAATCATCCTTTTGTTCGCGACCTGGATTTCCACTGGCTTTGGTTACCCAGTCTTCCTCTAGGTTATTCTGCTTACCAGAGTCCACCACGTGGAGCCGGGTGTGAGGTAGAAGAGGAGAGGCTAATGGAGTCTGCTGATAGACTCTATATTGCGCATCTCTCTTCATGGGGAAGACAGCCGATAATATTAAAGTTAGAAAACATAGTTTCTACTAATTTCGCGTAATTTTCTGCTTTATAATTGCCAAGAAAATTGTATACTACTTCAACAAATGAGTACCAAGCGTTAGATTCAGTCTCGCTCATTGATGCGGTAAACTGTGAATTTTTTATAAGCTGTCTTATTTGAGGGCCGTTAAATATGCCTGCTTTCAGTTTTTCCATGCTACTCCCAAGAAATTACGTATTAAGTATCCAAAGCAAAGTCCATCTCGATTTAACGCCTTCACAAATTGCTTTATAAGTCTTAACTTGATATGCAAAGATGGACATATGATTTTCTCTCTTGCACCTAAAGGTTCGTTGATTACGTTTTGTTTTCCTCAGACCATGACGTTTTTTAGGGGCCAATTTTTGCTAATCCAATGCTGATCCCAAAGACATAAAAAACAAGGATATGTTATGTTTCCACTTTGCTGTTCAAGGAGGAAGTTTACCATTTTTAAATCGACATACATCACCCACTGATGTTCTTCATATTTAATTTTTTGAGGATTAGTGATATTGTTTCGTATTTCTCTTTCAAAATCGTAGAATGACCAATAGGTATTGCTCTATATTTGTTATGGTCGTTCAAAAGAACATGTTTTAAACTACGTTTTGAGCTATCAATAAAAAAACGTCATTCGTCTGATGTATATTCTGATAAACCCATTGCTTCTAAGAATCTTTTTATATCATTATAGAATACCAGGTTATTTTCTTGAGAGAAAAAGGGCAGCGGATCCGTTTCTCTTTTACGATAAAATGTAATGTTAGTACCCGATTTAATCAGATTTTTTTCCTTTAATCTGGGGTAAATAATTCTGAAGACTTCTTTGAGAGGTTCAAGTCCCTACATAGATCGTTCAGTTCTTGTTGATTGAAACGTTGAGTCTGCATCTGCTTCAAAGTCACTATTGCTGTCTGATTGCACATTACCATTTTCACCTGGTTCGATTTCGTTTTCCGAGAGTCTAGGCAAACGATTAAATAATGGAATGGGGATTTCATCCGACTGCGGTACTGGCCTCCTTGCTGAATTAAGATCGAGATATGTCCATTTATGTCTATTGTTCCGATTAATGTCTGATATTTACCATACAAAAATGACAGTCATCATAGTGGTTCCTTGGTTCCCTCCAAACCATTGGTATTCCAAACTTCAGGCGTTTCCTCTTTCCAATTGTCCTTTGTCGCAAATGTTCAACGCATGTTTTACACACCAAATGTGGAGCCCAAGCTTTATTTTGGTTTTCCAAGTGAACGTCAAAATAAGCAAGATAACACCGTTTCACAAAGACATAAATGGGTTTTCTGTTTTCTTTTAAAGTGTATTCCCACACACATAACAAAAAACGTCAGGGTGATTTACACAGCTAAGTCTGCTTGTGGATGCCATGGTTTTAATTAACTTTTTTATGACTATAGGACGCCAAAAACAAAAACAAACTGAAAGCACAACTACAATTAGGCAAACTTCATTGTAAACTGAACCGGATACAGCAGTAGCAGATTCCGGGTAATATATATCGGCGGGTGTGAAAGAGTGGGCGTTAGGCAAGTATAAAATGTCTAAGTTGTACGGTTATCGGTAATTTTTATTGCCTAACATAGTCCAGTTTTAGGTACCACGTTTCCGTTTAGGCCTGTAAAGGTATCATTATTTCATTATTTGTGCCTTTTATAAAAATGAAAATCAATTAACCCGTATCTCGAAAACTAGAGCTGCTACAAAAAAAAAAAAACTAGGTATTTTTGAATTCAGCACATCAAATATATCCAAAATCAGTTCTAAGTTTTCCGATGCCAAAAAAAAAAAAAAAATTGTCTATAAACTTTATTTCAGTAATACTAATTACAGGCAGCGTGGTAGCCTACTGGTTAAGGTGCTTGGCTACCAAAGCAGAGGTCACGGGTTTAAGACTTGTCTCGTCCCAGATCCAAGTCGCTCTCAAGTTTACACAACCTGAAATAATTGGGTACCAGAAAAATCTGGGAAAGTAAAGGCGGTCGAGAGAAAGGAACTGGCCCCCTACTCTCATTAGTGCCGTTGGGCTTAGTACATTGTAAACCTTAACTTCACAATCCCTGACGTCCTGTTAAGGGTATGGGACTTACTTTACTTTTAATACTAATTACACTTACCAGGTTGTAAATCATTAAAAAATACACATTCATGTAGTAACGCAGGTCACCAATAACATCAAACATTTATGGCGTGAAGCTCGGAGTAAAATTCCAAAATTTTCCGCTTATATATTGTGGAATTATACTTTTTAGAGCAAGAATTGCAACCTTACGGGTACGTAATGAACCCTGCCGCAAAAATGCATCCGACTTATTAAGGAATGTAGTTTTTTGTGTTTATTTGATATGTCTTATTTTTAAAATTCGATTTTTTTTCCATACCGTTTACGATATGTTGTAACCGTTATTTTAATTCGTCTGTTTCTACAGTTATTCATGGTTTGTGTTCATTCACACATAAACTGCGTATAACAGCAAAAATTGTACGAACTAAAATTACGACTAAAAATTAGCTGGTGTGGGTCGTTTGATGGCTTATTAAATTTTTGTTCACAGTTACGATGTATTATTTCTATCGGACGCAAAGGTGATTGTAAACAGTTTTAAAGAATTTAACGCTGAGATTGTATTTTCTGCTGAAGCATATTGTTGGCCGGATGTTAGTTTAAAAAAAAATTTCTCTGATGTGGAAGGCTATCGTTTTTTGAATTCCGGAGGTAATTTTAAGAATTTTTAAGATGTAAAACAATATATTTAATGTGCCATTGCAGTAATCAAATTACTAGAACAAGCGAACTGCCAAATTGGGGTCTTAAGTTTGTTATTTAACTGCGAAAAGTAAAAACGATTAATAATAAATTACATTAATTGTTGCATTGGAGGCAATGACAAATTATAATACGAGTACATACCATCATATGTGCGCGGGTCAATTTGGATTGTACTTGTTTAACAACAAATATGAAACATTTACAATCCGTTTCAAATGTAGTCGTGTATAACACTTGTGTTGCATGTAGAATTGAACAAGTAATACTTGTTTTGTACAAATATGTACGAATAGGGGTAGCCTGAAAGCTAGCAATATGGTTGATAAAAAAATATTTAAAATATTACTTGTGAGTTATTAAATTGAAATTTATTAACTTTTGTTTTTGATCAATAGGATTTATTGGATATTCAGACAGTATTTATAAACTATTGAATATCAAAAAAATAGAAGATACGGAAGACGATCAGTTGTATTTTTCTTTACTGTACGTTAATTCGACAATAAGGAATGAATTCAAATTGAAATTGGACCATAAAGCTAACATTTTTCAAAATTTATTCGGCGCAGTTGGTAGGTTCATTGTTTAATATCTTTATTTCAATAATGTTATTTTTAAATTTGCAAATATATAAAATAATATATGTTTGTAACGGGGTTTTTTTTTACATCACCCCGGTCCATTGACCACTATTGGCGTTGCTACCGTTTATTATTAATTTATTTTTATTTTGTATAAGGCCTTCTAATTTATACTGTCCACCCCCATTGAGGTATGACAGCATTTAGATAGTTACTTATAATAGTTTACCGTCTGTATATTTAAATTATTCTTAAGGCTTATTACTTATCTTCGCTGAAGCGATGACAACATCATCGATACCCCTACCCCACACCACTTACGCGGGTCAGGTGAGGAGCGCCTACTTATACTATTGCTAATCAATAGCTCTGATATTATAATTTAGCGCATCTCAACACCATGTTCTTTTTAATCTTCTCTGTGGATTTCCTGGAAGATATTGGTGGTACATGCTAGACACGTTAGTGTTATCACTGGGTGACAGCTTCTCGAATAATTTTCTGTACTACATACTGTGATATTCTTGAACATATGGAATATGAAGATCATTGTGCAGTGTGCTATTCGAAAAGAAGTAAGGAGCTCCAACTATTCCACGGAGGATTTTAGACTGTAACTGTTGAATTTTATTAATATTACTTCTGGCTGACGACCCATAAACTTCTATACCGTATTTTCATACAGGAGCTATAACCGCTAGGTATATGAGGCGTTTGCAGGAAAGCCTTACAGCGGATCGTGAACTAATAATATTTTTTAATATAGCCATTCTTATAAAGATCTTTTTCTTCACGTGTGTTATGTGAGGCGCCGGTCCATGATTAATCCTGAGTACTTAATGCTTTGAACTTGAGGTAAAGGATGATCTTTTAACTTAACAGACGAGCAGGTGTTCTTATTTAACGTGAAAGTTATTTGATGGATTTTTGTGTGATTTATTTTGATTTTCTACTTTTTTGCCAATGTAGAGATTATATTTAGTTGTGTTCTTGTATGAGCGCAGACGTGTATACTGGATTTTCATGTGTAGCCAAAATACAGGCATCATCTGCAAATGTTCCCATAACCGTTGAGTTCATAGTAGGTATATCTGCAGTATATATGGAATATAGCAGCGGCACCAATATGCTTCCTTGCGGAACAGACGCTTGTATTATAAATTTATCTGACAGTTTTGCGTTAATTTTAATTCGAAAGAATATTTGTCAGATAAGACTTGAGTACTGAATGGACATCATTGTTAATGCTACCTTTAAGTTTAAATAGGAGCTCATCATGCTACACTCTATCAAATGCTCGCTCTACGTCCAGGAGAACCGCATTATAATACTGCTTCCTTTCGGATGTCGCCGATATACGATCTACTATTCGGTGAATCCGCTGGATGGTAGCACGGAATCCAAACTGATGATTCAGAATTAATTTATTGTTTGTTACCGATCTCAGTATTCGATCCTTTAGTAACATTTCGAATATCTTAGATAGAACGCTCAGTAAGCTTATGGGCTTGTAGGAAGAGGGCTTGGTTAATTCTTTATTGGGTTTAGGTATCATCAGAATAATAGATTCTTTTTATGCATCGGGATAATAACCAAGTCGTAATATCGAGTTATATATATATATATATATATATATTTATAGGTTAACATTAAAATACCTTTAGGTGGGTGACCTTACTATTTCACCTCTTATTTTATCTTTGCCAGGAGCTTTTCTTGGTCGTAACGTTTGCAACGTAGTAATTTTTTCTTTAAATAAAAGACACAGTTGCTTTCTAATTTAAATAAACTTAATTTAAGTAGCTGCAAATATGATGCAATAATTTTACATGTAAAATTTATAGTTTATAATTATGAAAACTATTATTTTCTTCCTCTTGTAAAATAATAAAAATAATTAGAACTTTATTAATGTATACAGGCAAAAACTGTTATGAGTAAATTATTAATTGATGTACTTCGTTTTATCATAATTCCCTTGCTATACAATGAACGCATAATTTATTTAACATTTTATACAAGATCACTTTTTTGAATAGCTGCTATAGTGATTTGTAATATGGTACCCCTTGCTCTAAATGTAACTATGTAATCGAGTTTTGCCCCACTTTTAGTCTAATATAATTTTCGAAAATATAATTTTTAATATACTTTAACGGGGTTCACCTAATTATATTTTTTGCTGGTTAATTTTAAGGTTTTTAAGAATGAATGTAACGAAATATTCAATAAAGAGCTGCATTAGCCTTTTGGTATAGTTTTGTGTTAATTGATAGTTAAAATTCTTAATTCTGTTTTTTAGATGACGTAAATCTTAAAGTAACAGATGACGGTTTATACTACTTAGTGAATGAGCGATATAATACAGTGCCGAAGATATTGCATGGTAACGGTGTGTCTAAGCATGTTGAGTATAGATTATTTTCTAATTATTTAGCTGGAAGTTGGTCACAGAAATACGGATGTATGTCTTGCTTATTTGATACATTAGACTGGGATAATCTGTTGGTAATTTGCATATTTTTTTAATGATTTTTTAGAATTGTGAAATTTAGATATTTAATTGCCGTGTATAAAATCTTAACAAAAACAAAGTTTTAAAAATTTTAAATTATTGTTTTATAATTCAGAAATATGTAACTAATCTTCAGTTTATTTAATTTTTGATGTTTTTTTTCCATATAATATATTTCAATGCTCTAACTGGGTTATGTTTTCTAATAAATGATAAAAACTACAGTGTATAAAGCGAAATAAACATTTTTACAATTTTGTGTGATTCTAAGTTTTCGAAACATGATAATCACTTGAAATGAAATGATTAAACTAGTTTTCAAATAAATAAATGCATGTATTATAAATAAACACTATTTCTGTTTGTTTTTAAATTTTTTATTTATTGAGGTTTATGTTTTTTTTTGGACCTGTAATACTGACAACGAGTTAATTTTGTAAGGTTACATTACCCGAAAACAATGGATTCTGATTTGTCATAATAAGGAATTTTTAAATTTTAGAAACATAAATGCATTCGAAGCTTTTTTGATTTTGCTGGTGATAATTTTTGTATGATACATAATTTTTAATTTATTTTTATAAAACATAAAAAATAAGTATAAAATATTTAACTTGTATTATCTGTAGTTTCTATAATAGTAGCAGTTAATTGTGTAGCAGAAGATATAAAGGAAATGATTGACTGATGATAACTAAAATATGTAACGAAAATATTGGATACCATGCTATTAAAGTATCTTGAGAAAACAGCATCGATTGTCGTTCCATATTTAGTTATATATTCCTCTGGGTTATTATTTATTCTCAATTGAAATTTTTCTTCAAGAAATGTAACTAATGACGTTAAATTATCTTATGCAAAATTAACATTAAAGTCTCCAGCTAAAATCAATGGAAGTTCATGTAAACTTTCTTTTAAAATTCTTGAACCCATTAGAACTTGCATTATTCTTGTGTTTGTCCGTTTTACTCATATTTAAAATCACTTTACGCAATAATATTAAAAAAACGTTATTTTCGAAAAATAAAATAATTATAACTGGCGCTCCTAAACAGATAGATGCATATACACAGAAACGCTCTTCGAACTACTCTTCTGTAGTGTGCGTATAGTTAAAAGATCAGCGCGCACTGATAGGCGTATAGCAGAAGAATAGACACACACGTACATGCGTATTCGCAAAAAGCCAAACGCTATATAGCTTTTATTTAGTAAACGCGCTCAGTATACTAACGCCGGGGAAAGGGGAGCGCAAGCAATGTAATGACGTTAGCGTTAGAACGTTTTTCGCTATATCCAGCCATTGGTTTTTACTTGTCAATTAAACCATTCGTGCGATATTTTTAATAAAAATCATACAATTTATGAACATCTTAGTTTTATTTTCAAAATGATTTTCATTTTTTGTTTTGTTTCAATTACTATTTTTAGCAATTTTTTTATTTTACAAATTTATTGCGTTTGCGACAGTTTGTTCATTATCTAAATATTTAATTCTTATGATATAATTTCAGATTAATCAGTTTCCAGTTGTGGTAATAGGAATCTTTATTGATAGACCGTCACCATTTTTGGATGAGTTTTTCCACAAAATTGTTTCGCAGAATTACCCGAAAAAGAAAATACATTTGTTTATTCAAAATAATGTACGGATTTAATTTTCATTTTCATTAATTAGAGACGCCTTTTAATTATTTTAACAAAGACACTTTTACTTCATGTACTATAGTTTTTTGTTTCAAATTAATATGGACATTTTTTACAGTCGATTTATTTAAAAGTGGTAAATTCAAAATTTATTTTGTCTATACAGGCATCATTTCATAATGAAAAAATAGAACATTTTATATCATATTACGAAGGTAAATATCAGACAATTAAAGTGTTACCGCATGAAGATGACATTGATATCGTTACCATCAGAAATCTGCCAATGTAAGTTTATTTTGAAGGTTACTGTTTCTTTAATTTTTGTAGATTTATAAAACTGTTATTTTACCTGCTGTTACTGAGTTATTTATGTTCTCCCTCCCACAAATACTTTTTAAGTGCAATATAATCGATTATTTTTATTCAATAAATTTATCGTTTATTAAAATGAAAATTAGGACGCTAGTTTTTAAATAAAAGAGAAAATCATATTATCTGAAAATTGTATTTTTACGCGAAGGGGCACAGGCAGACAATAGAGCAACTGTATCTCTTATGTATGTTACAAAATTCTTTTGATTTGTTATTTACTATTTTAAAAATTTTTGTTTTCAATATTCAAAAGACATTTATGTAAAATTATATATTGAGTTTTATTACATTGATGTACCTATATATGAAATTTATGCACAATATATTTTTTAAATATAAATTTTTAGTTTTATAGTTTATGAAAAAATGAAGTTATTTTGGTTCCTTTGTTGAGCGTTGCGTTTATAATTATACGGATGGATATTGTACTTTCGCTTTCACTTTCCCTCAGATTCAAATTCTTATTAATTATTCACCATTCAACTTTTTATTTGATGGTCCTCCATTTTGTTTCAGTGTTTCACATTATTCGTATGATTATATGCCTCAGTTTGATTCGGACTGAAACTAATAAAGTGCACTGGTATTATCACGTGAATGTTTATAATTGATCTATGTATTTCTCTTTTATGCATGCGTGTATATAACATGTTGCCTAGTACGGCACATTTACCGTTATCGCATGAGTATGCAGTGTGCTAGATGTTAACGTTTTGAGAAGAGTACTAAAGAAAAAAAACATGGGCATTTGCACAACTTACCAAGACAGTTTAAACGTATCCACATAGGTGTATGTATTGTCTAAGAAGAATTTAAATATCGATTTTCAAATTATGTTTTTATTAAAAAATCGCAACGAAATTTCTTGCAGTAGCGTATAAATTTAATAGACAGTATAGTAAATTACAGAAAATTTAAAATTTGTGATTCCTACGATTTTCAATTTAACATTCACAAACGAAAAAATAGTGATCGATTTTAACATTCGTGAAATTTAAAATTTTGAATATGTATACGTACTTGGTTCAGTGAAATGTTTTGAAATTCAACACTTTTCATTTTCAGTTTAAACGAAAATAGCGCTAAATAAACACATGTTTGAATTTTTTAATTTATGCTTTATTAATACATTAATAGCTTGGTGACTTCGCCTTCCTGTTTACGTCGCTCACCAAACCACCATAAGGATTTCTCCCCTTACTCTGATTGCACCTTCTAGTTTTGTTAATTATTAGATTGTCAACACTTGAAATGTTTGTACTTATGTATGCTATAAAGAAATACTCCTGTAAATTGTAAGATACCCTTGTACAATTATTTTTCTATAAAACAAATTTGTTTCCGTTGTTCTATCGTTAGGTAATGTATCACTAGGGCGCGACACGAAAGAAACTAAAATATGGGTTATCAAATCCTATTCGAATGTTTTCAATTTTTAGTAATTTCTGACTATTCATTTAATATTGAAGTAATTTTCAAATTTGTAAATAAAACATAGAAAAGAAATAAATGAAAACATCAAGTAGTTAGCTAAACTTTGTTTACTAATAGAAAGAAATGTTTAATTCGTGTTTTAAATTTTTTTAGAAGTGGCATAAAAAACTATATTACATTTTTCAAACACGATGAATATTATTTTTAAGTTTACTTTTATACATACTTTTAGTCAACATGTCATCCAAATTATAAAAAAACTAGTAATTTAATATTCTTTTCCTTTTTTAAAAATCAATTTTGAATTTTTATAAATCAGTTTTAAAAATTTTTTTTTTCATCTTTTCGGTCCTTATTTCTGTATAACCTTTCGGAAAGTAAACTCAACATTTGCAAAGAAATTTTGGAACATACTCTTCGCGATTGTCAGGGGTTTATTGTATGTTTATTATAGTCGGTCTGCCCTTCGAGTTTGTTAATTCAAAGTATATTTTAACAACTCGCATTTTATATATCGAATAAATAAAATACAAAAATCATTTGTTAATTGTATTATGTAAGTGATGCAAAAATTCTTGGTATATTTTTTTTTTTTAAACTTAGTGTATAATGTTAATTTACTTTCATTAATTTTATTTCTAGTAGCTGTTAATTTAATAATTTTAGGGATTATTGTGTGTTGAAGTCGTGTGACGTTTATTTGTATTTGGAATCTAATGCTCATTTAGATAACCCGGAAACGTTAACCCGGTTGATTGAACAAAACAGGTAAAAATGCTTTACACTTATAAGTAATATTTAAGTTTAAAAGAATATTTTTCGTTTCAATTGCCATTTCACTATTAATAAATTGAATATTCTTTTTTTTCTCCTTTTTTATTAAGATTTTGTCAGTTTAAATATGGTTTTTCATAGAAATAATTTTACCAATTAAGTAAAGAGGCCTATTGCTTTGTTAATTGTTCCGGCAAAATTTATGGAATCGATATTGCACAATAGGATGTACTTATATTTCGAAAATAAATTAATGGAACTCTCAACATACGTTTAAAAGGTTGCGATCCACTACCACAAATTTGGTGTTTTACTCGGAATTCTTAATTTTTAAAGTCAATAATGGAGAATAGGTTGATTATATATATATATATATATATATATATATATATATATATATATATATATATGTATATTCGGCCATTTTGGCCTCGCAAGGGGCTGTGCCTCTTGACCCATTTTGCTTACATTTCTGTCTCTTTCTCTTCTACACTTTGTATAAAATTATCAAAATTTACAACGTAATTCTTAGGCCGGCCCCCATTAGATTTTACAACGAAAAAATGTCCCAATTTTATATTTAAAAAAAAATACAACCAATAATTTATGCCGTAAATTTTATTAAACTACCGAAACAACTTAACATACTGCAACACATAAATAATACTTTTTTTGCGTTTTCATGGTATTATAAAATTAGAAATATATTGTTTACATTCGTGTAATAAAATACATAACAGTGTAACTGAACTTTAAGGTTATTTAAATTTTTAAAAGTTTACATACATGCTTCTCCTTATGGTGGGATTTCTTATTCATCAATTTGTACAGTAATGAGAAGTGTATTCATTATGTTTCCAAAAACGGAAACCGCCACTGAACGCAAACGTAAATTGCATAAACAAAAATGGGACGATGAACTGTGCGATAGCGAAGAATTTGCTACATTTATACATGATACGCCTTTTGTTTCGAAAACAACAGATGTAGAAAAGTTTGAAGCGTTAAAATATAACAAATGTTACATTAAATTGGGACATTTTTTCTAATGTGGACCGGCCTAAGAATTACGTTGTAATTAATATATATATATATATATATATGGATGTCTCTAAAATAATCGATAAAGTTGATCGCGCAAGCTTTATGTTTTTTATGATTACGATTCATATCAGTTGATATCACATTCTGGTGCTCCATAAGACTCCAACTTAAACTTAATGTTATTTTTAATTTTTATAAATAGTAAAGGACTATTATTTGCAGATGATATGAAAATTTATTGTGATAATTAATGATTGTAAATTATTACAAAATAATATAAATAAATTATTAATATGGTCGGTGGAAAACAATCTAACTTTTATTTTAGACGAGTGCTCAGTTATAACATTTGCTAAAAAAATGAAAAAAATAAAAATAAAACGTAAAAATACACCGTTAACAATTTTACACTAAAACGAATTGAAATAATAAAAGATAAATAAATAAATAATTTTAAATAAATAAAAGATTCCTTTCTTAATCATTTTTTTTTTTTTTTTTTTTTAATATTGTTTTTTAAATTCTTTAATATAAATATGTGGCAAAATTTATTGTTATTTTAATTTATGGATAAATTAATATACAATCCAAAAATATTGTAATAAAGAAGAAATGGACTTGGTTAAATGTTATCCTTTGCTGCTAACCTGAAAAGATAAAGCAAACGATGTAAAAACCGTTTCCTATGTAAATTACTAATTTTTGGTGAAACTAGAAATAATTGTTTTTAATAAACATGTTATTTACGCGTGCGTGCGAAGACACATACGCAAATAAAAAGTTTAATCACGTTTAATGTGAAAAAGAAACGAATAGCGAATTATTAACAGTTTATATGTTTATAATAAAAAGTTTTGGTGTTTTGATATAAACAGATTTTCACACAAAGGAAACTTGTGAAATATCAGTAGGATGCTATATGACTATGCTCATTTTTATTTTAAAGTTTAAGCCTTAGCCTGTTGCATTTTTTATTTTTAGGAATATTGTTGCCCCGTTATTGGTACGTCCGTATAAAGCTTGGTCAAACTTCTGGGGAGCTTTAGATAAGAGCGGATTTTATAAACGATCGTTTGATTATATGGACATCGTGAATAACGTAAAAAGGTAAAATATTTAATCTGTTTAATGTGGTTGTAATTTGTCTGCTAATTTTGCATTTCCCGTTATGTTTACTACAATATTTCCTATTGATAAATTAGTTTAATGAGGTGGCAACAAGGTTTCATTATTATTTTTCATTTCCTCTCTCTCTATGTGCGCATATAAGTATGTATGTGTGTGCGTTTTATATAAAAATTATTTCGATTTTTTAAGTCGGTGATAACCTTTTGTGTACAGGGGTCAGTATTATTATTCCATATTTAACTAGCGTAGAAATTTAATTAACAAAACAGTATGTTGAGAATTAAAAATCACAATTTACGTGCGAAGTTTTACGTATATACTACGTAATCAGTTCGAAAACCACGTCTATCTACTGAATATTGATTGTCGGCTTGACATTCGTAATAACCAGCATCTTTCTGAGTGGCCGGATCAATTTCCATTTTTGACTTGAGTGTATCATTTCCGATAGCCCACTCGTGTAACTGTAATGAGAATTGTCGGCATAGAATAAGTTCTTAGTTTTAAATTTCGAAAAAGTTAAAAGGAAATATCCGTTATTTCTTAGGAACACGTTCCTTCTAGTTCTGCAATCATGCGCATAATTGCTAATTTTTGAATTTTTTTTTTGTCTTTTTGGTTATGTTAGACTTTGAAATGTTTAATGTTATTGTTTCTTCACATAACATCTTAATTTTTCTACTTTCGTTCATTTATATTTATTATAGAAAACTGCTCAACTTATGAAACGTGGTTTTTACTTAATCGTTTAAAAAAAAAACAAAAAAAACTCAATAGCCTAGAAAAGAAATTCTAAATTTTTGCAGTTAAATTGTAGGTAAAAAAATAATTTACCAAAATAGATAATAAGATTTTATTAAATTTTAATGAATCATTTTTTTTGTAACTTAATCGTTTAGTTTAAAACTCATATTTTGTGTTGTAAATTTTGCTACAATGTAGTAAATAAATTTTCAGAAGACACTTTTTATTTTTTTTTCTCGTGGAAAATGTAGTAATCTTTAGATAGAAATGAGAGAAAAATATACATTAGATAACGAAGTTGTTGTAGTGGTTTATTTAAATTTAGTTTTTAATAAATACTCCAAATTTGCATATTTTGTCCATTAATACCATTAACCATTAATTTTTACCTGAAGTTATCTAAAATTTTACTTCCAGGAGAAAAATAGTTACTTATACATTTTAGTTTAGTACAATTCGTAAAAAATTCCGGATTATAAGTGGTTAAAACTCTTAGCCATAAGTAATTCGATCAATGTAAAATTAATTAGACAGAAATAATCGTAAAGGTCTATAAAAGGCAATGGCAAACTACTATTTATAGCATAATTCATACACATTTTGATACATTAACTGCACTTACATTTCGATAATAAGCGTTTGTAATCTTTTTAAAATTTAGTGTTTTTTAGTGTGTTTGCGCTATATTTATCGAGCGTAAAATCCAAAAGCTGTCACGAGTCGATAAAAATAACTAAACATCAATTTAGTTATTGCAGTGTAAAATAAAATTATTGCAAAATGACTAAAGTTAAAAATAGAATTTAATTTCAAACTTTGTTTCTTTTTTAAGTATTGGTTTAGGTATTTTTAAGTTGTCAAATTTCTTTATTGTCGCCGCTCTTTTTTTGGCTTCTGCCATCATAAAGTAATCAAACTTCGTTATGGCAAAGTGCATTTAAAAGTCCAAAACGTGAACAAATAAGTTTGTGTAGAATTGTCAATGAATTCAAATGTTTATTCTAACTTCGATTATTCTACAACTTGTCAGATTTTCTTCGTTTACGGTCGTAGTTTAAAGAGCGAAGGAGTGTAATTGTCAGTTTAAGCATACTACGAGTAAAACCTACGATGGTTCACAAATAATCAAGGCCGGTATTCTCGGTTATGGTTTTACTCTTCCTAGACAACTTTATCTTTTTACTTTATTTTTCTTTTACTTAAGTTTGTTTGTGTTTTTTTAAATTACCAAATTAACATTTTAAATTATCAAATATATGAAAGTGATTTTTTCACCTGAAAACATTTATGAGCGTATAACTCGATGCCGTCCTTGAACCAAGTAACGTGCGGTCGTGGAATACCTTGTGCCATGCAGAAGAACGTAATTTTTCTTCCAAGTATGTAATCCAATTCGAAATGTGAAGATTTTATTATTCGAGCACCCTATTGTGATAAACGTGTGTTATTCAGTGTACGATAATATGGAATTATATTTTGCGAAAAATACTAATAATTAATTTTACGATAATACACTTATATACTCACAACACAACACTGTGTAGAACATTTAAATTGTTCCGTTAATCTGTTTCTGCTTTATTCATACTCGTATAACGGTAATAAGAGTATTTTAAAGCGTATACCAAAAATTTTGATGTATGTTAAATCCGAAAAGTGTTCATGACTTATTTAATTATATCCTTTTAACGTCCTTTTAGGGGAATAATTATTTTTGGTACCTTGCCATCGTATAATATTAAACAAACTAATCGCTAAATTTTTAAAATACATTTGAGACGTTGAGTCAGATTAAAGTAAAACGGATTAATCAAACAGTAATAAATTATAAAATTAACTTGAAGGACTTCAAGCTTTTTTTTTTTTTTTTTTTTCAAGTCATTGCTGTAAAAATTAACACAGGAGTGTGATGATTGGATTCGACAAAAAATATTCGAATTTTATAATTTACTAAATGCTCTTTAGTTATACTTTAATTTTGTAATCATTGATGATATTTAGAAATTAATTTTTGTCTTGTTCATTTTATCAATAACTGAAATTATTTAAATATATTTTAAACATTCTTCGAGAATATTTTTTTTCCTTCTCACAAATGGCTTTTTAAATTTTCATTATTTTAGTGCGTATGCGTTGTGTGTGTATTATACGTATATTGCTGACCGGGTTTTTACGATTTCAGTATTTTAAAACAGAATATTCCTTTTTTCGTATATATTTATTAAATGGTGTTACTTACGTTGCTATTTTCATAATAACCAGGGTCGTCCGTATTTCTGGGTATAACAACTTTCATTATACTATTGCTTCCTCTATTTCCGACTCTGCTTTTACTTCGACCTCGTCCAGCTCCTCTAGCATTTTCGCATAGATCGATTGTTAACAACAGGAATAGTATGAGCAAATAAATACATTTTTCTTTTTTATCCATGCTATAAAACAAACGTTATCCAATATTGATAGTGATTATAATCATAAATAAAAACACTATTATTAAATTATGTATTACGAATAATTTCACAGTTTTTATTCCAACGGTTGGGAATGGGAGTATATTTGGCACTTTGGTCTTCCTCTTTCCGTATTAATGAAACGAGTTATCGGTGTGAGCGTGTCTAATATACGGTTGATAATTTTTGTTTAATCTACCTACCAGAACAAAATTCTTTCAAGTAAACTCTGTGAATATTCAAAAGTTTTCGGCGAAATAACAGCTTAATGATCAAATAAACTTAGTGAGTCCCCGATAAAAATATTAAAATTCAAACGTTTGCTTTGTAAGGCGTAACAACTTTACATAATCATATTTAAAGGCGTGTTTATTTTTTTAATCGAGAAGATATGCGGGATTTTTAAAAGAAATTTTCCCGCGCGTATTTAACTGAAATTGATTTTGAAAGGTAGGTAAGAAAATGCCTCTACGTAATAGCAAGCGCTATGACTGTATAGTTAAAGTGGTCAGCTTTCGAATTCAAGACTTGCGACATTCCAGATTTAAGTTCCTTCTGCGTCTATCCGGCTTAAGAGTAGAAAAATATAAGAAAGTACAACTGATAGAAAAGATCCGGTTTCGGTGTTTTCTTAAGGTTGTTAAATTTTTAGTGCACTGTGAATGCTGTCAAAAGTGTAGGCGTAAAGGCGCAATATAATGGTGCTATCAATTCAAACTAATCAGTACTTTTACCACACTTGATAATAAAAAATTTAATATTATAAACTGAATTCGTAACTAAGCGTGCGCGCCACTTTTACGCGTATTTAAAAAAACCATTAAAAATTGATATTGAAATGCGATACATTTTTATTTAATGGATGCTTCGTGTTAACCTTGAAAAATCATTTGTGGAATATGGAGTATTCGTATCGGTTTCGTAAAATATAAATCGCATAACGTAACGTAATTTTACTATAGATTGCGACTGAAGAAAGATCGTGATTTAAATACGTTTAAAATCGAAATAATGTTAAAAGTTTTGCTTAAATATTATTATTAATGTATATCTAATTTAATACGTTTATTTTTTCTTTTTAAACTTTATATGTAACTTTAATTAATATTTAGAGTAATCAGTACTTACTTTGTAGTTTAATTTTTGCACACGTATCTGAAACTGTACTGTGTATTTTCTAAATCGACGGTACTACTAGTTGTTGCGCACTGTACGATTCTTAATCTAGTTAATTAGTTGAAATTGGGATCTTCCTCAATTTACTGTCTCTCACCGATAAATATTTATTACTTTGTTTTTATCACGGTGTCCAAAGCGGTTCATTGTTGATATGTACTGTTAATCGGGCTTTTGTTTTCTGTCAAGAATCCTAATGTGCGAATTAAAACTGCTCGTTGACTATGTATTTCCGTTCTCATTTCCGTACGAGAACACACACATATATATATATATATATATATATATATATATATATATATATATATAAGTACTGACTGGTTTGGGTAGAAAATATTTAAAACCTTTTGTTAAGTTTGTGTGTTGTTTTGGATTTATTTCTGCTGTCTCCATTTGTTAATGTGAAAAATTGATCTTTTCACGTATGCAGGCATAGAATTTATAAGACGCTATTCTACGCATGTACTTCGAAATTAAAAATAGTTAACTCGTTGCAGTGATATTTACAATCACGGAATTCTGTATGCTTAAAAAAAATGGAAAAATGGCTAATTTTTGTTTGATCTTCGCATTTTATATGTTTCATAATTTTTAAATCACTTAATTTTTTTATTTTTTATTTTAAAGGATTAAATTGTGTAAATTATTCCGTTTTTAGGAGTACAGTCGAATGCGATTTCCCTTTTAAACATTTTTTGTAATACACCGAATTGAAGATTTTTTTGATTTTTTTTAATCAAAATAAAAAAAATTCGATGCAAATATTTTTTAAAAAATGATAATTTTTTAATAAAACTTATCTTGAGGAAACGTTGCGTTGAATCCAAGCTGTAATTTCTGTTGGTTTAAACGTTTTTGTGCATGCAATTGATGTAAAACATATTTTTATTGTTAGGGGTCTGTGGAACGTTCCGTACATTAACAGTTGTTATTTAATAAAAGCGGATATTATTAAGTCGCCCGAATTAAGGCCTTCTTATTTATACAACAATTTGGATCCGGATATGTCATTTTGTAGTGATGCTCGTGAAAAGGTTAGTTATATTCGGATAAATTTTTTTACCTAATTTTAATTTACTAACATGATGAAGTTTAAATTTTGTCGCAGAAAAATTAATTGTTGGTTAAAATATGAAAATTTAATTTTAATTTTTTGTAAATTAGGAAAAAGTACATTCGAAATGAACAAGATATGGATTTTTATAATCAGTACTCTATCTTTCTCATCCAACCATATAAATTCATTTTATATATATATATATAAACTCGGCCACTTTGGCCTCGCAAGGGGCTGTGCCCCTTGACCCCTCCTGTTTTCATTCCTGTCTCTTTCTCTTCTATACTTTGTATAAAATGATCAAAATTTACAACGTAATTCTTACTGGCATCAACACACACAAAAAATAACATAACCACAAAAATCCTATCCTAACATTTAACTTTCATTATATAAAATTAAGACATTTTTTCGTTACATTTTTCGTTACATATTTCATTACATAAAATTGTGACATTTTTTAAATAACAATAACAAAAATCCTACAAAATATAACAAACGTTACATAAAATTGGGACATTTTTCTGGGACATTTAGCGTTACATAAAATTGGGACATTTTTTCGAATGGGGGTAGGCTAAGAATTACGTTGTAATTAATATATATATATATATATATATATATATATATATCATCATCTAGCTCACTCGAAATTCCGACTATGAGTTATCTTCTAATTCAGAGGAGAATTAGAGGATAGGTAGACGCGCAGTTGGAATCACGTAAGCAGGAGCGCAACGCCTAGCTTTCGTGCTGCCGACAACGTGAGAAAGGTACCAGTGGCGAGGCGAAGCCAAGACGACTGGCCTTTACTCACGTTGATGCGATTGTTCACCGGCTGAGTGTTTCTATGCGGCGCTAATACACACGACTACAATTCGAACTGACTATAGTCGCTTGTTATCGCGCTACAGTTGCAGTCCAACTGTGTCTAAACTGCTGTGTACTAAACTAGCGCCGCATAAGAAGCGTCAGCATCGGTGAATTAGTGCATCTTTGTTTGGAGACCTCGTCACGACGCACGATGACTGATTCATATATCTCTGGCGCTTCGTTTCCGGATCGTACTGGAACGTCTACGTTTCGTCACCGATAATAACGTTGTCTAAATAATCCGGTTCAATTTCCATGCGTTTCTTCAGTTCACTCGCGATCAGCACTCGATTGACTTTGTGTTCGTCCATCAGAAGTTTTGGGACCAGCTTAGCGCACACCTTCCGCATGTGCAAGACTTCCGTAACAATGCTGAACACAGAACTTTTTGGAATGTTCAGGGAGTCAACTAACAGCCGAACACTCATTCGGTGGTCAGAATTCAACAATTCACGAACACGGTTCACGTTTTCTTCATTTCTACTTGTTGTTGGTCTTCTTCCGGAGTGAGGGTTATCGCCCACCCATTCCTGATTTTTTCACCACCTCTTAACTTGCACATAACTCATAGGAGACTCTATGTAGGCTTGCTTCAGCATTGTGTAAGTTTCGGCAACTTTTTTGTCGGGCTTTGTGAAAAATTTGATCGTCCAACGTTGTTCGATTAAATCAGCCATCATGTGTCGTGACAAGGTCTGGAGTGCACTAATTCACCGATACTGACGCTACCTATACTCAGAATAGACTGAACTGTGGTGCGCTGTGAAGCCGTAGAGATTCAGCTCCACCTATCCAAACCGGTTCGAGTGCGCTGCAGGTAAGAGGGGCGCGACAGAAAAACATATTTCATGACTTCTGGACACACCATGTATATATGTGTGACGCTCGCTGAGAAAAGGGACCTGTGGTGCGAAAATATGAGTTTTGAATTGAACACTGATTCTGATACTTGAAAGTGTGTAGAATAAGATGAAGTATGTAGTTTTTTTCGCAAACGTTTATTTAATGTCTTAAAATGTAAGTGGAAAAACATTAAAAATTTTGAAAAGGTCGTAAAACTGTCCCCCCCCTCCCCCCGGTTGTTTGTGCTTTTTTTTTGACATTCTTTAATGATCTTTTTATTTGCTTCCAATATTATTTGAGCATTGACTTTTTTTATTTTTCGGAACTTTTTTTTTTTTTTTTTTACGTTGGAGCTTCGATTTTATTTATTTATTTATTTATATTTTTATTGTAGTTTCAGTTTTCTTCCTTTTCCCTCGTGCCAACTTTGCTGTAGACTCTTCTACAGTTACATTCTCTGCGTTCGACTGTGTTTTCGGTTTAGTTTGGTTAGGTTTAGGAGCTACGGAATTGCGTTTTTTTAGATCACTTTATAAAGAAGCAATATTCTCGTACAGGTACCACTTCTTTTCTAATGATAAACCACTAGGCGAGATCAGGGGGGTTAAATCGTTTTCTGGTGTTACATTTCGCTGTACATGTAAGTAAAATTTTTCCTCTCCTGAGTCGACAAATTTTTTGCAGGTGATTTCATTTTTATAAAACTGGAAATGGTGATACTTTGTAGTGCTTATTATAAAAACAATACCGAATTAATAAGGGAGATGAAAATACAGAATCACAACAGTACCACCTGTGGTAATTGTTGATAAAAATCTTGAAATTCTGTGTCCCACATTCACCATTCGATTTTGTTTGCATTCACAGCAACATTGAATTTTTTATCGCTGGATTGATTAATAATTTTTTCAAAATTTTCACAGTAATCACCATTTGAGTGACCAGATTCTAATTTAACTAGGCCAAAATTTGGCTACGATGCTCTATTAAGCTGTTAGCAGCACGTTACATATAGGCGTGCGCGATACAGTAGTATGTTATGGTAGTATTACTTCGCGCAAACTTGTCCCAAAAACTCAAATTCACGCCACAGGTCCCTTTTCTCGGCGAACGTTACATATGCATTTAAATGAGAGAATGTTTGAGAATAATTTGTCTTTGTTGGAAAGCGGGCATTGAATGTAACCAAATGAAATTTGAAACAATTTCATCTACGTAGGAAATTCAATAATTAATCGTGTTTCGGGTTATCTTCTGAACAGAGAAAATACCGATGAAAATGAACTTAAGTAATTGTTGGTTCGTAGAATGGTAATTCTTCTTGTACGTTTATTGTTTAAGTATTAATTTTAATTAAAGAAAATGCGACAGGGTATTTTAGTGTTGATTCATTAATTTCACGTAATTTATCGGAAAATTAAACGTACGGATATCTTAATTCCGATACCTCTTTTCGGGAGTGCTATTAAGTAAACTTTCTTTAAATGCCGGATATTAGTTATTATTTAGAAGTACGAACTTACATATTTGGGTTTGGTAAATGATTTTTTATGTTTGTAATATGATGATGTTTCTGACCAGAATTAAACGAATATTTAGTGATACAGATTGGTGTACAAACCATTTCGTTACGTTTGAATATTTATTAGGTAACGGTTGTTGAATAGAAATTTATTAAATTAAATACAGTTTATATTAAATGACCAATATGTTTCGGAGCTTTAACTCCTATTCATGGTTAATGTAAAATTCGCAACTAAACTTTCAACAACTACTTATTTTCAGATCTATAATATCCTTTTCAAAATAAGTAGTCTTTTATTCAGCTAGAACACGAAAATATGTTATTATGTTTAACAATTCTATGCTCCTTTACGATCTTTTTAAAAACGATTAAACAATTCGAATAGAGTTATCACGCATTCGTTTTAATTCTGCGAATGATAGGTTGTGATGGTGAATGAATGCTAGCCAAATTTAGGATTCTGTCGTGTATTATATGTTCAATGAAAATTTCTGACTAGAAAATTTTAGATTTTATGGATAATGATACTAAAAATAAGAATTTTTAAAACAAGAAAAAAATTGGCTTTGCTAGAAATTAAAATTTTTCCGTTCAAAATCAGGAAATTACTTTTGATCTTATTGACAATATTCGTACATAGTGTTTATTATAAAGCTACTAGTGATAAATAGGATTCGGATTTTGCATATAATGCATACTTTTTTTTTTTTTTTGCTTAAACTACCGTTTTGATATTTCATATCTAGACGTTTTGCTGGTTGTTGGTTTTTGGAAATGTTTTTTAGCGTATACTACTCTGTATATTTTAACGGTTTTCAAATATTATCATTATTTTATATAAAGAAAATACAGACCACGTGTACGTGCAGTTGTTATATATTTTAAATTGTTAGAAATATCAGACCGAATGTTGTGTTAGATTTATAAATCTTGTAGAAAATATAGCATTTAAAGAAGTTGCTATTTTTTATTTTTCGTGAAATTCTGTTGTTAGATGATAGTCTTTTGCAGTGCGTTTATTAAACAATAATAATAATATTAATAAAAAAAAGGTATTGTTATTTAATTTTTTGTTAAAAGATGATATATTTAGAACAGTTGGTCGCGAAATATAAGATTGTAAATTTTTCTTTTAAGTTATCTATTGAAAAATACCTGTAACAGTGCAAAGTTGTCAAAAAGTGTTTTTATTTTTTATTTTTTTTTCAAGAAAATTTCAAAAAGCTGCACAATTTAGTCAGTAAAAATGCACATTATATATTTTTTCCATGATAATGCATAAGCCGGACATACTATTTTCAGTATCTAGCAGATTATTTCAATCGGTACCGCTTTTTAAGAATCAATTTAGAATGTTTCGTTTTGTCGTATAAATAGAATGGGATTTATTTCAAGTAATAGCGAGATGTAATATCACACGAAAATAAAATTCTCCCTATACTCTATTTAATTTAAATTACCACGGTTAAATATTTACTGGTTGTATTTTGCAATCTGGGGAAGTTGTTTTCTATATTGAAAGCTGTTATAACAGACACAAGTGTTGAAAATTTGGAAAAATTCTTTTTTGTTTAGTATAATAATTTTTAAATTTAGGTTTATAATTTAATAATATAAATTTGAGGTGGAAGACGTAATAGTTTTTTTTTTTTTTTTTTTTTTTTTTTTGTGATATACGTAATCTATTATGAAAGTTTTAGTGCATGTAAATCTGAATCGGAGTAATAAGAGTAAATTAGCATTGCAATTTATTGTCCGAGAAATATGAACGGTGTAATGAAAAATAGAATATCTATTACTATTTTAAAACACTTGCACGCTTGTATAAGTGTAATTTAACATCCTAGTTTATTAAAAGTGCAAACAAAACGAAAAATAAATTTTTCAGTCATTAAAACCATATTTCTAGGCTTTTCTTAGTTGTATTTTAGTAGTTTATTTTTCGAGTAACAAACACTTTTACTGCTTTTTTATCACAACAATAATTTTATGTCTTAATTTTGTATATATCGCCATCATAATGTAAAAAAAAATGATAAATTTTTTATTTAGTAAGTGTTACCATTTTTAACTACTAAAAACCAGTAAAATTGTAACTTGATAGTTTTATTACATAGTTGAAACAACTTTTAATATTTATTTTTATTTATGCCAGGGAATATATATGTATGTCGATAATCAAGTTGATTATGGTCATTTGGTCGATTTAGACAACTTTGATCCTTCGAGAACTAATCCAGAAATTTATGAATTATTTTCAAACAGATGGGATTGGGAAAATCGGTATTTACATCCAGAATATAAAGATAATTTTGATCCAGACTATGTACCCGAACAGGTAAATATTATTTTTTTCTTTTTTGTGTTGGTATTGATGTTTTGATATGTCTTGGTAGCTTTTATTTAATTTTTAAAAGTTATGCAGTGTACTAAGTAGTATGCAGATTTTCACGCTCCCTTTCGGAATAATAGGACGATAACATTTTAGCAGTGTAGTGTCCTTCTCTGAAGTATTTATAGATTTTACCGAAAACTTTTTTTTATATTAGAATGGATATTGATGAAGTATTATTATTTTCGTTCGATTAATTTAAATTGTAATTGCCAGTTGAATTATGTGTGTACATAAATGAACCCGCAATAAAGTTTATAAACGAAAAGTTGTCTCGAGCAGAAATTTCATCTGCACAGGCGTTGGATTTGCAATTTTTAATAGTTTAAATTTTTTAATTTTTTATTACCATTAGTAATTATTCTGATTTCTACGATTTATGTAGATTATTAATAGATTTTAAATTTAGTTATATTCGATAATTACATTTAAAATGTAAAGATCAGCGAAAAATAAAAATGTTTACGTATTGTATCGAAGGTTTATTATTTTAATGAATTTCTATTTAGCGATTTTCACAGGGTAGACATCCAACCGGGAATAAGCCGGGAATTTTGTTGTAAAATCGGGGAAAAAATTAAGAACAGCTAAAAACGATATTTTTAATAACAAAAAAATCATTTGAAGCGAAAAATGAATGCACTTTTTACTGTCCTTTACCCAAAATAAATTACGAAGTTCTAATTTATTCATATAAAATATGCTGCAGCGGTAAAATATTATCAATAGTAATAAGGAAATTTCATTCCTCTTTTTGTACAATTCTCGTAATCAGAAAATCGGGAGGATTTGGACCGCGAAAACTGGGAGGATTTGAACCAGGAAAATCGATAATAAACCGGGAATTTAAAAATTACGTTTGAGTGTCACTATGTTTCATTTTCCCTATTTCGGAAGTCAATTATTAAAAACATACTTCTTTACATTTTTGTTTCTTAATTATTGGTTGTTCTTTTGTACAATTATTATATCTGTGCCATTATTGAGTTGATCTTTTCGGATTGCCACTGATGAGTCTTTTATGATTCTACTTAACGGTTTTTTAATATCTAGATGAAATTTTACTATTGTTACGAGAAATGTGTAATTATATAAATATATTTATTTTAAATGTCTGTAACATGAGAGAGAATGATCGCTTCATACAGTCGACTAGACGAAAACGGTAGCCAGCTAAATGGGGGTGATGCCCGATTTGTCATTTTTTAATTATGATCACGATATTGTCTATACAAAAATTATAAATGCCGATGAGCGATCTGCGGCGACTGCATCTGTCCACTCATACACGCTGTTGCCAACTAATATAAAATTAAAATAATACCATGTAACGTGCATCCATTGTAATGTAAAGGTTAATGAAAAACAAAAAAATGTTTAAATATCGTGCTTGAGATTTATTAAGAATTTAGTAAATTAACGTTTTTTTTAAAAAATAAGTATGTAAAATATATAGTACTTAAAATTACCCAAATCAACACATACTTTCGATGATATAGTATGTCCCATACCTTAAGTCATTACACTGTTTATTTACTTGCTTGGCTTCGGATTTATTGTATTTTTTACAAAAGTAGTTGAAACCGTTAAATATCGAAAATACAGTGGCTATGAGTGACATTTCTAATTTAGAGAAGATATATATAAAAGCCATTGATGCGAAATAAGATTTGACGCATCATTAAAGGGTAAAATGTTTTTTGTTTTTTTTTTTTCGTGAATCAAGCACTGATTTGTTTTTATTTTTAATTCTTTCGTTTAAGGTAACAACAAAAAGAAATTAATATTTTTAAATAAAAATATGTTGAAAAATTTTAAAAAGATTACACCCTACCCGCACATATACATATATATATATATATATATATATATATCGGGACGGATCCAGAGACATTTTTGGGGAATTTTTTTTTTTTTTTTTGATTAAAAACTGTATTTCAATAGCGCTTTTTTTTACAATACGAGTTTGCGTACAAAGGCGTCGAGCCCTTTCTTACAATAAAACTTAAGTAATAAACTTTAATTTATTTTTTATTTTTTGTTTTTATATCGGGGTTTGAGAAACTTAATGTTACATGATCTGGTGGTTTATGCATCGTGTACTTATTTAATAGACAATAATATTTTTATTTTTTTTTTTTTATTTTTATTTTTTCTGAAAGGCGCAAGTGTGATTGATTTCGGTTTGATTTACCATTTAAGCTGGATTGTCTTGCCCGGATATTGAAAATTCCACATGTGTTAATGAGTAGATTTTAAGTGTAATGTTTTTTAATTGAGTAATGTAAATCACTGTAGGTTGTTATTTTTGCCAGTAAATTTTGGTTTTAAAACTAAGAACGCGAATTTTTGAAATTTAGTTTGCCAAAGTTGAATTGCTCCAATTGAGGTTTTCTATGTTGAAGTGTCTGATGTCATACTTACTGCAGTGAAAGATTACATAATTGGCGTTTTCAATTTCCCCACAGTCACATTTGTCGGTAATTTTGTATTTTTTTAAGTAGGCTCTGAAGTGTCCGTCGTCAGTGAGGAGTTGGGTAGTGTAAAAGTCAGGTGTTAACTGTAAGCCTGTTCTAATATTTGGGATTAGCCTGTAGTTATGCCGACCTGCTGTACCTCTTTGCCAGGAGTTTTGCCATATGAACATGAAATAGTTTTTAATGTTTCTTTTGAGTTGTTTTAGTGACATTTTTGTATGTAAGTCTTGGTGGATTAGCATGTAGGAACTGTTCTGAAAAGGATTTATTGGAGGTAGAAAGTTCATTATCTGACAGACATGATCGTTAATATATTCAAAATTTTTATGGTTTTTTAGGGTAAAAATGATTGTGCTATAGTTAATTTTTAGATCTAGTGGAAGGACTCCCGTAAAAGCAACAGCAGCGCTGTGAGAAATTGTTTTATATGCTCTGCAGGTGTTTATTAAGTATTTACGTTGTGTAGAGTAGATTTTTTACTTTAGGGTTTTCTTTTTTAGGTGTTGGAAGAACACAGCTACAGTAACACACCGTATTCTCAACAAGTGAATTGTGCAGTACAAGTCTGTATCTGTAATTAAAGCCCCATGCATTTCTGCACACTTTTAGTAATTGATAGTATTTAGCGTCCAACTTAGATGTGGTGTAGTCTATGTGTTGTTTAAAGGAAAGTTTATTGTTTAATATAACTCCTAGGTATTTAAAATGTTCGACTGCTTTTAGAGTGATCCTCCTGTAAAGTACTTTAACATTTTTCCTTTTTAGTTTCAGGGAGTTTGTGAAAAGGGACACAAAGCATTTTTCAGCTGAAAGATTAAGTTTTATTTCATTTAGCCAGGCTCCGAGTAACTCATGCGTTTTGTTAGCTGTTCTTTCAAGGTTGACTTTTGTATTGTTCGTTATTATGAATAGTAAGTCATCTGCATATGCGCATAGGTCAACGTTCTTGTCGTATGGTAGAGCTTGGTTGAATAATATATTTCAGAAAGGTGAACCTAAAACGCTACCTTGTGGGCAGCCTTTATTGGTTTCAGTGTTTGCACTATGATTACCTATTTGAAGAGTTACACGTCTGTTTTTAAGGTAGCAATATATTGTACTTAGTAATGGTATGTCTTAGATCAGAATAGATTTTAAAATGTTAAACAAAATAGGATGCCAGCAGTTATCAAAGGTTCCTTTGATATCCACTCCTATAACAAGAACGCTTGATTTTTTCTTAAGGCTGCTGCTAATCTTGCTAATCGCATAATTCACAGCATGTTCTGTGAACAAACCTTGTTTGAATCCAAATTGTCTTTTATCTAAAAAGTTCGTTGAGTTAAGATGACAAGTTATTCTATTTTTTAATAATTTTTTGTAAATTTTGCTTACAGTATTTAAAAGACATATTGGGCGGTAGAAGCTTATGAGATTTGCATCTTTGTTTGATTTATGAAGTAGGATTACATTTGCTTCGCGCCAGGTTTTAGGAAAATAGTTTAAGGAGAAGATTTTTTTTGTATGGGAGTGACAAAAATTTTGGATAGACCTTTTGGATTAATTTTAATGTCTTATTTGTAATATTGTCAGGTCCAGCAGCTTTGTTATTTTTAAAATTTTTTATAATGCTATTTCGTGCGGAAGTATTAAGAGGAGTCTGTTGTGAGTAAGCAACGTTTTCCTCTACGGGAAGTTTAAAGTTTTCTCTTAGTATTTTCTGTTTGTTATTGTCTTTGTCAGTGCTGTCTAACGGAAAAAGAGAGGATAGGGAGTAGTTTAGATTCTCTGTCACATTGATGATTTTATCGCTGTTATTTTTTGTGAAAAGTGGAATATTGTTTGGTTTGTTTGATTTCAGAAACGTTAACTTGTAGCTTAAACCCCATGGTTTGACATTTTCAGAGCAAATTTTTCTTTTTGGGGGGGGGGGGGGAGTTATATAATTACGTAATATCTTCTGTGGTAGGCAGTAGATTTGAGAAATACGCTGTTTCATAAAGTAAATCAAATAACGACCTCTTTAGAAATTTAAAAATATTTTAAAAATACATAATTACTACAATTTAATTTAAATTTTATTTTATTTTTAGGTAAAAAATAAAAAAATTATAAAATTCTAGCTAAAATGGTAGTTTAGAACTGAATAGTAAGGAAGATAGTATTAATCCGATCCTAATTCTTTCTTTGTGAGCAAGTACAAAAAATATATATATTTATCTTTGATTTATTTTTATTTACATTACAAAATAAAAATTAAAAATAAATAATAAAGGCAAAAGATCGATGACAGTTGAGTTTAAAATGAAATAAAAACGTATAACATTAATAGTTTTACTAGAGAACATTATTAAATATTAGTTATAATTAAATCCATAGGTAACATTTATACAAATCTTTTGTAGTATAAATTAAGTTTCTCTGTTATAACACATTTTTTCATACTGGCTTTGGTTCTTTGGAGGGGAATGTCTCCTACTCCCTCCCGTGGATCCGCCACTGTATATATATATAATACGAAAATGGTGAAAGTGAAATATAATGTAATAGTTAAAATGTTGTTTTTAGTAATAATGGCGGAATTATAACGATCCTTAGATAACAATATTACAAATTGTGTTTCGTAATATTTTGTTTTTTTAATACAATAAGATTTTTAACCTATTGTTTTTAGCCTTGCCCTGATGTGTATTGGTTCCCTATAGTATCATCTAGATTTTGTAAGGAGTTTGTCGAGATCATGGAAGCCTTTGGAAAATGGTCTGATGGTTCGCATAATGTAAGTACTAAGTTAATTCTTTTCAAATTTCGTAACATTCATTTTTTTTTGCATAATCTATCAACATGCAACTTAAACATTTTGATTGCAAATTTTCTTGCTTAATATAGGATGAAAGACTGAAAGGAGGTTATGAAGCGGTGCCTACTAGAGATATACACATGAATCAGGTTGGTTTAGATGATCAATGGTTACAGTTTTTAAAACTTTACATTGCTCCGTTACAAGAATTGGTGTTCATTGGATATGTACATCCGGTATGTATATGTTTAATTGAAATATGGTTTGTTGCATGCAGTAATTAACATTATTTGACCCTCAGAATTAGGTGTCTAGTTACATATTAATATAAAAATAATGTGTCTGTGGAAAATATTGGGCTTTATTATGTTAAGCTACATTTTAATACGCATTTTACATTTTAAAAGAAAAAAATGTATTTTTTTGAAATTTACTATATGATAGGATGTGTAATCAGTAGCGGTGATACAAAAGTGGCTGTACTATCTTTTTATCATTGCTCTGAATTTGTTTGTACGCGCATTCATAATATATGTTAAATCATAATTTTTGTGTAGGAACCGAGATCCCTAATGAATTTTGTAGTACGATATCGTCCCGATGAACAGCCTTCATTAAAACCGCATCATGATTCTTCAACTTACACTATTAATGTTGCATTGAATAGACCAAATATCGATTACCAGGTAATGGATATTTTAGCTTTTATGATATTGTCGTACAATACGATATTTTATATAAATTATTTAATGGTTGTTCTCATTGACGGTTTTTGCCATATTAGATAGAATAGTTTAAACACAAAAGGTTATAATATAAACTTCGGTAAATTGAAAATAATACATTTTATTGTCTGTTTCGAAATGAATTGGCTTTATTTAAATAACACCATTATTGAAATTCGCACGATGTAAAAAGAATAGAAAATTATAATTTATAAATGTGCACGGAGAATTAGGTAGCACATGTAATATTTGTTATGCTTAATTTTGATTATCTCAAGTATGAAAAAGTTTAATTGCATACCTTAATTCGTAATGATTTGTACAGCAAAGGTACGATGGATTTAAGTTTTATCAGTATAAAATATTGAGAAATTTATCATTAAAAGAGGTTTGTGTTCATATTTGTTATTTTATGTGTAATATGTGATGCGTGATGTGTTTTTGTATATTCCTAATTCTATATACTGTTTTTTCTTATTCATGCATATTTTAACCGAACCTCACGATTAGGTACTCAACTCTAGAATAATAACAGGCTAATTTAAATAAATGAGAAAACCAAGAATAGAATAATAAACTCTGTTCTTTCATAACTCGATCTGCATATTTAAAAAGAAACGGCAGGTGTTAGAAAATAAATTAAACATAATAATAAGGCGGCATTATTTTTAATTTAAAAATCAAACCCGACAAAAACATATTACATTCTTTAATACAGTTCATCTTTGAGAGAAATAAAACCAACCTTCGTGAAACTATTTTTTTTTACCACAGTTTATTGATGGGTATTTTTATAATATTGTACGAAAAAAAAAAAACAAAAAAACAAACAAACAAAAACAACAAAACGAATCGAACCTTTATTCTTTGCCGATTTTTAGATTTTTGATTCAGATCGTTTTAAGAAAAATATTCATAGTCACTGGGCGTCGCCAGCAGGGGCGGGGGGGGGGGGGGCAGCTGCCCCCTGGAGCCTTGAAATTTTTAATCAACTGGCCATGATGAGCATTCATAGGCGCGTAATCAGGAACAATTTTCCAGAAACCCACGAAAATTATGTTTTAATTAAGATTTTATTCTTGTTTAATAAAATATTAAGCCTTTACCATTTATTAATTTTATTTTTCCTATAGCTCTTATCCTTTTTCTATCATCTTGTCCCCCCCCCTGCCTCATCGACTGGTGACACCCTTGTTGTAATCTGTTAATTGTAACAGAGTTGATGAAAAATATTAGGAATTTAATTTAAAAACATTAGTAAATTGGTAAGATTTATCCTAAATTGAAATTTTTAAAATCACACTTCCGTTTCTGATTTATTATAAGAGTTTAAGTTTTCAACTATTCAAGGGGGGGGGTCGAATCAGTTTTAATACGTGTATGTTTATAAATTAATTTTTTTTTTTTTAATTATCTTTTTCGAAATCTGTGAATTATTTTTCATTTTATTGCAACTGGATCGATTTTTTTTTTCTTTTTTTTGTAAATAAATTGGAATGAAACTTTTTAAATAGTTTGTGTATACTCTCTTTTTGAATTTCTACTAAATTTTATTATTATTTTTTAAATTATTTTTCTACATAAATACGTTTAAATTTGCGGTGACGAATTTAATATTAGACAGAACTCTTGATGTTGAATATAACATTTGTAAACTTTATGTAAATAATATTAAATTATGTGCCGATGCAAAATGATGATGGATAAGATTTAACTAAAAAAAAAAAATTTGATCTCGTGCAACGATATATTTAAATTACGTTGCATGTTGTAAGCAGTAATCATATGGAAAAAATCAAAACAAATCAGTAAAACAAAATTAGTCGAGATTATCGTTTTTAGAAATAATATCCTGATGTGACTAAGTAAAGTAATTACAATAGGATGTTCAAAATTTGTAGAAGTAATCGAAATATGTAAAAATACGATCTAACAAAATATTGAGATTTATATTTACACGCGTGCGTTACATTTAGGGAGGAGGCTGCAGATTTATTAGGTACAATTGTTCCATTACGGATATGCGATTAGGTTGGACATTGATGCATCCAGGTCGTTTGACGCACTATCACGAAGGATTGTTAGTTACCAATGGAACCAGATATATTATGATATCTTTCGTAGACCCCTAGTTATGTAATTGAATTTGAAATTGAAGTACGAAATACTTAATTTTCTTTTCTTTGCATTTATTTAAATACTACATAAAAAACAAATAATGATCAAAGTGATTTTCTCTCTTTTTAAAATGTATTTGTACATTGTTGTCGAAACTGCCGTAATTTTATTTTTTATTACTACAATTTGTTATTGTATTTTATAAATTATTACTACGTTTTATTGTACAATAAACGTAATATATATTTTGTGTAAACAGTATTATGTTATTTTATTGTGTGAATGAGCGAAAAGAATTAAATAAATGAATCTATTAACCTGTTTGTTAAAATTTATAAATATGAAATGAATAAATTCTTTAATAATTAAAAAGAATAAGTATAATTAATTTACTTTAATGGATTAAAATAAATGTATTTTAATTTATTAAAATAAATTAATTGATACTTATTTTTGCTTGTTATTAAAGAATTTATTTATTTTTTTATTTATAGAACTTCTTACGGTCTTTAATACTGTCCCGGCATTTGGTAACGGTTCATTACCCTAAACGTATGGGGTTTGTAGGAAGTAAATATAATCATTGAAAAAATATAAAATATATAGTAGTGAGATCTTTTTAGGTAAAGACGAAGAAAATCATGGAATTTATTAATGGTAAATATCCACGCAGGATTCAACGTACCGTCCGATTAGGAATCTTATATTTTATGAAATCAAGATTTTGCATGTGTGACGACTTCAATAATATAAAAATGAATATAAATGTGGCATCCGGTGGAAGTAATGAAGTTCCTGAAGGTTCCATATTGCGATCGAAGTTATGAAACAGCCTATTCTGTAATACACAGAAGATAATTCTCTGCTCAACCTTATCGGTTGGTGGGCAACTTATTCTTATATTTTTAGCTGTACAGATATAGGTTGTGTACTAGACAATTATTATATGCAACGCGGGTGTACACACGCAAGACTGCATTCGGAACTGGTTAGTAATCGTTTGATTTATCGATATATAAGTGCAGTCCCGTGTGTGTTTGCTGTGTACTGACCTAGAGTACATATGATATTGTACGTAGTAGTTTGCCACTACCTTTCATGTGAAATAGCGAGTATTTTAATTTAATTTTTCGTAATAACTTCTGTCGTGGCCCGGGATCGAACCCGAAAGCCAAGCGCTCTAGCAAACTAAGCTATCGCGACGACTTTAAATATAATCTGTCAAATTTTTGGAATCAGTTATGTTGATGACTTGGTCCGTATAATCGAATTTAAAAAATTCTGTCAAACTAATCTATACAAGTCAGGAAATTGATAAATTGTTAAAGGGACTTAGTTTATTGTTAAAAAAGTTTCATTTGCGCTTTTGTTGACCAAACGATTCAAAGCTTAATTTATGCCCCAGAAAGCACGGAATCAACAACAAATGATTACTACTCTAGCAAATCATCTCAGATTATATAATTCGCCTGTAATTTTAAATGCGATAAATGCCATGGACTGGTAGGAGATTATGAATTAAATTTCAGTTATTGCGTTAATAAAATGATCTAAAGTATAAAATTTTTTCGAAATTTCTAAGTATTAGAAAAAATTACTGAAGTTTCTTCTATATAGTCAGATCTGCAGATGTGGCTCAACTTATACTTACTTACTGCTCGACTGCTTACATTGTAACTTAAAGAACTCATTTCCAATTTTTATTTACGACGCTTATAAAACAGCCCCACATGGTACAGACCACATAACTTCAGATTTGATTCAACTTTTTAAAAAGCTATGCCTCAGTTAATTTAGATAAGAAAGGATGTAGTTATTTTTGTAACGTATTGTAAAATTATTTATAAGAGAAAATACTTCTTTTCTCGCACACACCTTTGAGTATCAAAGAAGATTTTTTTTTTTTTTACATTTAAAGACGTAATAAATATCTTAAAAATTGTTGTTTTTGTTTCATTTAAAAAGAAAAAAATCTAACTGCAATTTCATTTTTTTCTCGTGATAAGTTCTAGCACTAAAGCGATTGTGTTGAAATGCCTTAGGTTCCTGAAACGTAATTGTTGACATTTCAAAAACAAAATATATATATATATATCCTTTGGCCTAGTGGCTAGAGCGCTTGACTTCCGATCCGGCGGTCTCGGGTTCGATACCGGGCGACGACAAAAATTATGCGGCGCTAGTTTCGTACACAGCAGTTTAGACACGGTTGGACACAGCATCTGTAGCGCAATAACAAGCGACTATAGTCAGTTCCAATTGTAGTCGTGCGAGTGCGCTAGCGTCGCATAGAATCACTCAGCCGGCGAACAATCGCATCAACGTGAGTAAAAGGCCAGTCGTCTTGGTTCGCCTTGCCATTGGTACCTTTCTCACGTTGTCGGCAGCACGGAAGCCAGGTTGCGCTCCTGCTTACGTGCTTATCTATTGCGCGGCTATTCTATCCCCTAATTCTCCTCTAAATTTTAAGGGATATCTCATACTCGAAATCGAGTGAGAATAGACGATATGTATATTTATATGTACATGTCGGTGATCGCTGAAGAATGCAGTATTCGATAAATATTTACAAGTGTTCTAAAGCTTTCTAAAGCTTTTCATGATTGACGTATTTATTTAATAGTAGACTATATATGTAGGAAAAGAGACTTAAAACATACTGCTGCCTGATGCATAAAATTGGGTTTTCTGCAAACCATATTGTACAGGTGAATGTTATTATCGTAGGTGTATTTTTTGTTATTTCCCCTTGTGATACTTCGGTACAACCAGAGATCTTGAGCTCAGGGAAATGGACATGATGGAACGGCTGGTAGATAAATCAATTAGTTTCAAATAACCATTAACCAGTTGAGAAAAGCTAAAATCGGTTATCACGCCCGAAAGAGGGTGACCTATCAAAACTAGCTTAAAAACCGCTGTAGCAGCAATACCGGAATCATCGCTGTAGATAATAATAAATTTTTTATTTTTAAAAAAAACGATTATTTTTTTTCTACTCGCAATATTTAATTTACGTATATAAATATTTTTTATAGAAAAAGAAAATATAATGTTACGAATAAAAAATTACAAATATTAACATATACATGTGTACAGGGCCGTATCTAGACCAAAATTTCGGGGGTGGGGTACGAAAATATTTATATATATATATATATATTTATGTGTGTGTGTGTGTGTGTTATCGTGGAACAATTTATAAATAGTACTAAAGCCTTGTAGTTAATTATTGTATATGTAATATTTGAACTCTACAATAAAAAAAAATAAAAAATAGTGGTTTCCATAGAATTCATAAAAATTTTAATTTTATTTTCTTTTTTCAAAAATTGATAAGAAATAAATTTATTTTGAATTTCGGACCATTTAATTCAAGCGGTTATGATTTCGCAGACATTTTGGGGAGGGTTTGAACCCGGAAAACTCCCCTCTCAGATACGGCCCTGTATGTGTACATATGATAAATTGACGTTCAATTTATGTAGTATTCAGTTGTCAGGGCGAGAAAGTTGATTTTTTAAAGAGAACGCAATTATAATTTTATTAATCATTTATACGTAGGCAGTAGGTTCTTTGTTTTTTTTTTTTTTTTTTTGGTTGTTTGTTTCCACATATATGGCAATGGATTTTATCACCATTTTTCTTCGAAGAAGAGCCCGCCCCTCAATCAAGATTAGTTTCGGGCCCCGTAAGTTCTTAATCCGCCCCTGATTTTCAGATGGCCTAGAATTAGTGGTTAACAAGACAAAATTGTGTAAATGATATCGCGGAATGTCGATTTTGGAATGTTTCTATTTTTATTCTTATCTGTTATTCTATAAATTAATGTAATTTGAATTTTAAAAGTAGCTAGTTTTAGAAGTGCCTCTACAAACTTTGATAAAGTGTATACAATTACATATGATTCGAATATGAACAATTACCTCCAATAATTTCAGAAATTACTCGATCTAAATAATTAACGTGATTGCATACTGTTTGCTAAAATAATAATCATGTGCAATAATGTATGTAACAAATAGCAAACAAACCGATAAATAGAAATACATTATCTTCAGAAACATTTTAAAGCTCATCTTCAGCTGAAAAAATAGAAATTACAATACGAACATAAAGCGAATAAATGTTGCGAACAAATTATAAAAATTTAAAACGCGAATGTAGAATCGAAGTGTAACACGGAGGAAAAGCAAAGTATAATGAAAATTAATAGTCGGGCTGTATGATAATTACAACAGAAAATTTTGATAAAATTTGAAAAGCGATTACACATCATGTTTGTTGAAAACAAGGGAAATCCAAAGAATATTTGTAAAAACCGAAGCACATGAAAAGGAACATAAAATAAAAACATTAACAAGAGCTAATAACAATTGACCTATCTTAACTCATGTTGTTTATATTCAGTTTTTCAGACCTTTTACATCCTCCTAATTTATTTTTCCTTTCATCTCACACTAAATTTTCACCCCTAATCGTCCTAAGTGAGTTCAGCGAGGCTTTAAGTTCCTTATTTCCTTCTATCCTTTTTACGGATGGTTCCAGGAGCAATGGGACCATCGTGGTCTCTTTCCTTGTTTCTTCCTTCCACACTATGAACTTTATAAACTTCCTTCCTTCTGTTCCATTTTTACTGCAGATCGTATGCAATACTCCATGCTGTTCTTTTCACTGCACTTTCCTCCTACAATAACAAGTATTTGCTCCGACTCGATGAGCGTCTTGCAGGTCATATCCTCTACTTTTCCATCCCCTTCATACAGCTGCATTATCCTTTCTGTTTGTTCCCGTAATTGTCAATCGTTTCTTAGTTCGTTCCACTCAAATCGATTTTCTTTGGATTCCCGTTCATAGTGGCATCGTGGGCAACAACCTATTTAACTCGTTTATTCGCTCTGCTTCCTCTAACGGGAAATCAATATATATATATATATATATATATAAGGCATGTGTGTGTGCATAAAGACAAACTTTCTTCCATGATCATCTACTGCCACCCATTCGCGGTTGTGATGGTAGCCCTTGGTTTCATGCTGTTAGTAAGGGAGTTTCATCGTGATAGGTGAAAGTGGGTCGGTATGCGTGGAAGAAAAGTGTAATGAGATATATTTATCTTTTTCTCACACATTGTGTTTTATTATCGGAAACCCAAATTTTTTGATAGGCGTTTTGTATGCCAATGAGGGATAGAGATGTATTCAGAAATTTCTAGGAAGTCTCAGAATTTTCTAGAATGACCAGATTTTTTTTTAGAAAATTCCAAAATGTTTTCGAATGTTCAAAAATAATCTGCCATCTACTAAAATGATCTAGAATAGTGTAGAACGTTCCCGAATAATCTGAAGTTTTGTAAGATAATCAAAAATATTGGGAGTGCAAATTAGTTCGGTCCATTTTTTGGTGAAGAATGTATTTATTTTAGAACAAAATGAAATGAACAGATTAATCAAAATGAAACGAATAAATTAATCGAAGTATTGCCCATCACTGGCTACTACTTTTTTCCACTTCTCAGGTAATTTTCGAATTCCATCTCGAAAAAATGTCTCATCTTTTGAGGCGATCCAAGTTAGGAGCCAATTTTCAATTTCCTCGAAAGAAGTGAACCGCTTACCTGCAAATCGTGCTTCATCTGTCGGAACAATCAGTAATCAGAAGGAGCCATGTCCGGCGAATACGGCGGGTGCGGTAAAATATTCCACTTTAGCATTACCACATATTTTTTTACGACTTTTGCAACATGAGGCCGAGCGTTGTCATGCAAAAGAATAACTTGGTCATGTCTTTGCTCGTATTCCGGTCGTTTTTCTCGTAATGCACGGCTCAAACGAATCAATTGTAGCCTGTACCGATCGCCCGTAATGGAATCGCCAGGTTGTGGCGGCTCGTAGTGTACCACACACTTTTGGTCCAATCAGATACACAGCATGACCTCCGAACTATGAATGTTCCGCTTCGGTGTTGATGTTGAGGTCGATGGCAATGATTGACCGGGCATAGCGTACTTCTTGGGGCTGTCGCAGAATATCCATTTCTCATCCCCAGTCACAATCCGATGTAAAAAACACGTTCTTTGTTGCCTTTGAATTAGCTGTTCACACGTAAAAAATCGCCTTTCAACGTCTTTCGGTTTCAGTTCATGAGGCATCCAATTGCCTTGCTTTTAAATCATTTCCATGGATTGTAATCGTACCGAAACTGCTTGTCGGATAACTCCCAATGATTCTGCAAGTTTCTCTTGCGTTTGACTCGGATCTTGATCGAGTAATACCTGCAATTCTTTGTCTTCAAATTTTTTTAGCTGTCCAGAGCGAGGCTTGTTTTCAACGCTGAAGTCTCCATTCTTAAAACGTCGAAACCATTCCCTACATGATTTATCAGTTGGATCATTGTCACCATAAAAATTTCCACAAGCATTCGGTGCGATTCAGCTGCACTTTTCTTCCAATTAAAGAAGAAAAATAAAACCTCCCGCAAATGATGTTTAGTTAACACAAAAGTTGACACATTCACCACAGTAAAACACGGTTTCCGTATGAAACTGAACGCGGTATAAACTCTACATGATTGATAGATGTTTCATCTCTCCAAAATCATCGAAATCAGCTGTTACTATAAAACGTCCATAATTGCTAGCGCCATGTTTTATAAACGGACCGAACTAGTTTGCACTCCTAATATATCAAGATGTTCAATAATAATCAAAAATATTCTAAAACGATCTAGAATGATCTATAATATTTTAGAATAATCCAACGCGCTCTATAATAATAAGGAGTAATCTAGAATGTTCGAAAATAATCTGAAATGTACTAAAATGATCTAGAATAATTTAGAACGTTCCCAAATAATCTAAAGTGTATTAAAATAATCAAGAATATTCTAGGAAGCTCGATAATAATTGAAAATGTTCTAAAACGATCTAAAATGGTCTGAAATGTTCCAGAGAATGCTCTAGAAGTTTCGAGAATAATTTGAAAAGATTTTAAATGATCTAGAATCATATCGAATTTTTAAAATGTCCTAAAATATTGCATGATGTTTGATAACGATCTAAAATAATCTAAAATGATCAAGAATATTCTGGAATAATCTAAAATGTTCCAAAATATTCTAAGTTGTTCAATAATAATCGTAAATGATCTAAAATCAATGAAAACAATTTAGAATCTAGCGAGTTGAGGAAAGTTGTAGGAAATTTCGCTCTTCGGAGATATATAAGGCTGAAATTTATAATAATATCATCGGTAACTGTAATAATTGTTAATAATTATAGTTATTAAAAACAGCTATATTACATAGTTGAATTATAAAGTAATAATTTTTTTAATATTTCGAAAATCAGTTAAAATCTTTTCACAATTTTTTAAAAATATTATAGGATTTTCTAGAAATTTCTAAAATTTATTCTCCCAGAAAAAAGATCTCAAAAACTTTAGACGCTAGAAATTATTTATGCTACATTCCAGAAATTTTCATTGTCAAAGATCTATAGGGCTTTAAACAAAATTCTCACGAAATTTCTTCAATATCCGAAATCGAGTATATCCGAATGTTCTAGAATGTTTTGGGACCAGAAATCTCATTCGTCGATGATATATAAGGCAAAGGTCAGTACGCTTTCGTCAGTTATATTTTAGCAACGATCAAGAGTGGATCAAAGAAAAAAATAACAAAAAGTTCAGAGTGAATATTCAAATAATAAAGTCGAGTAATTGTGAAAAAGTGAGTATAGAACTTTTTTTACTTTTATTAATTTCTAAGCGAAACACTAACTGGCGAGGATGGTTTATCTAAAATACAGACGTTGATCATCAGAACAAGGTGAATTGGCAAAAATTAAAATACGATCTCATGGAGAAATTGAAGTTAACAATCAATGAGTAGAGTTTCGAGAATCTGATTTTTTCTAAAATGTTCAAAGTCCACATCAACGTCGAATGCTACAGTTCTGTTAAATCCGCCAAATACGTACGTAACCATATTAACAAGGGCAGTGATATGGCTGCCTTTACAATGACTAGAAAAGACCATTACGATGAGAGATAGCCTAGTATCAAATTGGTCGTTATACTAATAGCAATGAAACAATTTGGCGAATTTTAGGTTTCCCGATTCACGGTCGAGATCCACATCTGAGACGGGGAGACTGGTCCTCGTGTCATTAAGCGTACTATATATTCTGACCCGGGTAACATTGCAGCTCGTTTATCAATAGATTTCCTGCTAAAAATATCCTTTTTCTATCTAAGCAAGCACACTTCAAATCATGGTCAGATATCCACATTATCTCCTTTTCCAATCCTCATTCCTTTTATAAACTAACACAGACTCCCTCCTCATCACGGTCTTGGTTTGCTGATTTTGCTGGTCTCAGTCGCCCATTATTTCTTCCATAACACGCCTTCGTTCAACCATAGTTGTCTTCCTTTGTCTCTTCTTCGTTTTTCTATTGTTTCTTCTTCACATTGTATTTTTCATCCCTCGGATCACGAATGCGTTTGTGATCCGGACCGTATTCTCTCTGAATGTTCTCTTCTTGTGCAGGAGCGTTCCTTCTCTTAAGTTCTTGCATCTTAAATTGCCTACTCCGTTTTTTGTTTTCTATATACTTTCCTTTCCTTCGCCAGATGTTGTTCCAGCTTTAGAAGAGTTAATTTCCTCCGTTTCTGTATATATAAAATTTAAGCTTTTTGTTCCTAATTCTTGGATGGTGGGTCGTTGCCTTTGGTTGGCGTTCCCAAAAAGGCGAAAAAAAAAAATAAATAAAAATCGACTGTAACGAAATTATAAGACGGATAGAGACGGAAAGTGAAAGAGATATATTGTTATATGGCGAGGCATAGTTGAAAGTAATAATGTGGTTTCACATTCACCAGATGACTTCGGAAATCCACCAATAACTGTTTTTGCGTTTAATCGAGAGGATGATTGTTTAAGTTCTCGGATAATGAATTTCTTAGTGTCTTATCTTTAAAATCTTTAATTTTGAAAATAACGTTATATTTTATTGAAATGTCGGTTTTGTGCGAGATTACTCGCTTTAGGCAAATTGGCCAACTGGTTAGTTTTTTTTTCATACTGTTAGTCAGTTGCAGCAGTTTTAGAACTGTGTATGTGGATTAATGGGCTATGTGTCACCACACCTAGTCAGGGGTAGACGGGTGAAATGATAAATAAATACTAACTTCGGTTACATATATATAAAACCCCGTTTATTTATGGGATAAAATTGAAATTCGCGATACGGACGCAGGTCAATGTAAATACTGTCTTCGCTGGATTAAAATTAAAGCGTTAAACGTGAATAGTTAATCGGAGAATCCGATATATTCGATGAACCGTTTTGGTTTTTCAACTGGTTCTCTATTCTAAAAATGGAACCTTACATCTAGTCCCAATCACGATAAAACATTATTGCGTGGTTATTGTAAAATCGAGTGAATATGTTGTTCGCGCTGATAAATTAAATAGGTCACGGTGAATTTACCGTGATGTCAGCGAATGAAGAAAATTGCCTATATATGGCTATAAAAATAAAAAATAAATAAAAACCAGTGCAACGCAAAGATACATTATTTTCTACAAATTTTTTGTATTTTCTTTATCTTTTTCAGAATTTATTAACAAATTCTGTCCTTGTGCGGGTTTTCGTTTGTTATGTCATTTCTGTTTACGATATTTCAATTAATCGCTGGAGATCGTTATTTATTTGTTAATGTAACATATATATATATATGGTACTGGATCCCTTTTAACAAGTCACAGAAATTTGATGTTTGTGTGGATTTGTTTATACTGTGCTAGATTAAAACAAATTGTAAAGAAATGGTTTTCCCAGTTATGGATTTGATAAAATTTCAGATAACACTTGTGGAATTGAAATATAGTTAAACATTTTAACTCTTAATAGCTCAGTTTATTGAAAACTGTATATGACTTGATTTTTTTTAAGCATTTCCCGCGTAGATTTCTGTGCTCTTAGCCACCTACGCACAGGTATTCTTGTCGAATAATTTTATTCTTCAGAGAGCCCCAACCCCTATGAATTATTCTTTCTGAAAGTGTTGCTCCTGCAACTCCCTACATATCGTGCGACTGTCCAGCACTCTCGTTCCATCGGCCCCCTTTTATTAATAAAACCCAACAGTTACTAACATTCTTGAGAATTCCCCGGTGCAATTTCATCTGTGATACAGTTTAACAACAGTTATCTATAAGAACAAATCACACATCCGCGTACTGTAATAGCCACAATAGCGTGTCTACAAAAAAAATACAAAAAAAGCAACATCGTGGTAGTCCGAATTGTGTCATATGTTGTGCGCTTGAAAGCAGCGCAAATGATGATAATATCGAAACCCACGGCGAAAAGATGCTCAAGACTTTGGACAATAATTGACGAATTATCGACTGCTGATTCGAGCAAATTATCGAGTGGTGAACGAAAAATACAAAACCATGCGCACACGCAAACATTTTTTAAGAACTCAAAAACAGAGTAGTGTTGATTTGGAACTCTGTTCTGGTCGCTGGATTATATTTGTATACTGAAGCCTATTTTAAATGGCAAACATGATCAAGCGACAATTAAACAATTTCTTAAAATACAGATAGAAAACTTGCCGAAAAATCGTATAAATCGTTTAATTTCTTTTTTTGTTTGTTATAATTTTCCATTACAACTGATCAACTTTAGTGGTCATTCAGCGATTAATTAAATATGATAAAGAATGTTTTGTGGATGGTTAATACTCGGTAGTACTCCTTCTAAACTTTATAACGGCTGGACAAGGTCCAAATGCTTATTTCGCCACAGTCTGCGTGTTTCACCGGAATTATCCAGCAAATTGGGGGAAAGTGGATTCATATGAGTGTTATGTCAGGCGAGATGTTTATTTGTTTGCCTTTTGATTTCATCCTCCACAAACATGACGTTTAAGTCATTATAGAGGGTAAAATTTGAGACGTACCAGGGGGTGGGGCTGCAGTAATGGTTCTCACTACCCCATTTTGATATCGTTGTATTTTTTGCAAGTTAGATGCTTTTGCGCAGCCCCATAACTGTGTAACAGCCAGATCGGTTTTAGAGCTACTATTTTATATAATAGATTTTATTTTCTAACGGAAAGCCTGATCTCTCAGCTAACAGCCACGACGGTTCTAGTTTTAAACCTCAAATGCTCGATTTTTCTCTAAATGTAGATACTCCAAGTCAGTCTCGCGTCCAAGTGCATACCTAAGTATTTTACGTTATTAGCATTTAGTATTACGACATTATTTATTTCGATTAGCAGGCGTTCAATTTTTCGATTTTTGAATGAAATGTTCGCCGACTTACTTTCATTGACGACTATGCGCCATCGTTTTAGTCAAGTCTCTACGTGCTTAAGTGGCTAATGCAGTTTTACCGGGGCCGTATTGTCCTACACATCCACGTCCAAGATGGCTACGTCATCCGCGTACAAAGCTACTTCTGTATTACCCAGCGACAAGAAGTCGGACGTGTAGATTAAGTATAATATTGGACCAAGAACGATCCCGTGCGGGACCCCGGCTCTTACCGGAAAAATATCTGAGATTATCACCCGGAAATATTTTTCTTGTATATAAGATTTTAGATAGAAGAAGTGAGGAAGCAGAAGTTTAAGTTTATACAGCAATCCCTGATGCCACGTCCTATCGAAAGCCTGCTGGACATCCAGAAACGCGGCCGTACAAATATTCTTGTTTTCCGAGCTATTTTCAATCATTTTCGTTAGTCTGTGAATCTATTCTATAGTGTTGCGGTGTTTACAAAAACCAAATTAAAAATCGGGAATAGTTGATTGATAGGTTTTTGAAAAGGAAAACTTTTTCCGATCGATACATGAATATATCTGACAACATTATGACATCGAAAATACTCGAAGGCGAGATTATTTAATCCTGGCATATCAGCCGTGCTATAATTAAATAAATTCTATTTTTAATTACCCCCTCTGAAATGAAAAAATCTCCGGGTGGTACATTATATTTCCGTGTATATCTTTTTCTTTTTTTCTCATTTTATTTTGCAATGTAGAAATCGTAAAATATTTGCAATGTCGATCAAATAGTAAGACATAATCAAAATATGAACACTGGAATAGCATCTTGATAGTTTAACAGCAAGCGGGTGGAGGAGACCGTTGGAAGAAATAGAGCAAAGTGAGCAGAATGCCGAGCCTCTAGTATTTATTATTTTTTGATTACATTCAATATTGTACGCGCATACACATCACTTTATAATTAAAAGTTATGCGGGAGTACATAGTTCCTCAATCTTTTGCCCAGATAAAATTCTAAAATCAAATCTTCGTCGCTTCCAAAAGGCACGATATAAATTTTTTTCTTATTTTACGTGAAAATTATCCGGTATTGATAAAATAATTTAATACTTACGATTTTTTTTTTCTATTTGTTTATTTCACTACGCATACAGCAAAAAAATCATTGATTACACGTGTCGGAAATGTTTAAAACTAACCTAAACTTATTCAAAGAATTTCCTTCCTTATTTTTCGTTTTATTCCTACATTATTTTTATTTTTATTTTTATTTTTATTTTTTCAAATCACACATCTGCGTGTTTCAAAGAGAAAAGCGATCTCTCTATTTCTGCATGTACTCGCATGCACACGGAGATATGAAGAAAATCAGAACGGATAAATTCCCACCGAGTTCACTGAAAAGTGATCGAAACTCGATATTTCGATTTTAAATTTTGATGAAAATTTTCGTATTCCGTTCTTACAATTCGTTTTTAAAAATTGTTTCCAATAATCTTCAACGGGTTAAGTTTATTCAAAGTCTGGCTTTGAAGATCCTGTGTGTGGTAAGCCCAAGTGAGCCTCCGGTCTAAGCGTGAAATCTCTCACGTAGTTTTCGGAATAGGATGATTTATTTTTATGCAGGTATTTTCTAGTGTGAAAATTGCTTTAGTAGACTTAGAAAGGGATACCTCGATCTAATTTCTCGAAAGAATTTTCACATGAGTTGACCGACTGATTATTTTCCATTGCACATTCCACTATCTTCTATTTTCAATGAGGATGATAAAAAATTGTCAGCATAAGACAGACGACGTGTATCCATTGGGTAAGTGAATGATAAAAGTGGGGAATGTATATAAATGTTGAATAAAATAGGGCTTAAAATAGTTTTTTGCGCTGAGCCAATGGATATAACCGCGCAAACTATTTTCTCAGTGACCGAATTTAAAAATAGTAGCTTTATGTTAAAGAAAAAAGGGCTGCAAATATACTTGCTGGAATTCCTATAATTTTTAATTATCGAGGTATAATGAAGGACTAAGAACATTAACAAATTCCCCTGTAATGTCTAAAAAGGTAGGGGTGGATATCTTCTATATTCTGATCTTTGAAGCTTAATGAAGTGATTCCTCATGAAAGAAGGCGAGATGATCTTTTCACGAAAAAGAGAGCAAACAAAAAAAGTTCTTAGTAATTTTATTTATTATTCGAAGACTTTTACGTTTTATACTATTCGTATTTCATATATTTTTGTCAGCCGTATTGGACACCGGAATTTAGTAAATCTCAATTGTTGGATTTATTTTGATTTTTCGGTAATATTGTGACTAGGTCACGGTTGTTTTGATATATGTAAATTCACTTACGATTGACAAATATCAATATTGTACCAATTAAAAAGGGCGGATGGCGCTCGAAAATTATATTTCGTTTTTTCATGTTTTTATTTTACTTCCCCATTTTACAGTTAGATTTCTAACTGTCTACAGTATGAGCCCATGATTGCAATTTTCCGCTTCCAAAAGACACATACACTACCGCATTGAGTATCCATGCACCAACGCAGGTATAGAATGCAATTTGCCACTCTTCTTTCTTCTGTAAAATTACGTGAAATATATACTTTAGAACAAAAATAAAATAAACATTTGATTTCTGTAACTTAATCGATAAAATATGTCAGTTGTTGTGTTTAAATACAAAAGTTTACCTGTTCTTATGTTTAAGTTCAGTAATCGTAGATGACATGCTTCGGGGATGCACAGATGTCCACGTATCTATTCGATCTGGCCATTTAGTTCTCTACATGTTCCGCGTTTTTAGATGAAAAGCAGTTTGACAAATTATTCGATTGCACTCTGCTTTATTTGGTTTATTAAAGGACTTTATTAACGTGAGAGTACTTTTACCGTTCATCTGTCGTACAGACTGCGTAAGCGTATTTCTTTTGAAACCAAAAATTTGTCATTAACGTTTTTTTTCTCAGTTACATGGAAAGATAATTGAAATTTACGTCGTTTCGACCAGAAATAAACACTGAAAGATTTCTACACTGTGCAGGTAAATACAGGAGAATGAGATTGTTGTAAAACGATAAAGTTTTCAAGCATACAACCATTTCTATTATAGCTCAGACAGGCCCAGAGAAGACAGTAAGAAATCCAATCGTCAGCTATAATAAAAGTTGTGAAACAAGGGAGCTGCAAAAGGCGGGGAAGGAAAAATTGTTGAGATCAAAATACAAATGAATAAATATATACATACATATATTGCTGCCCAGATCGTTGTGAGACTCGATATATCAAGCAGACCACCTGAGACCAGGGCTTATTTAAAGTGCTAGGATAACAAAATCATGTTTTTTGTAACGTAATTATTCATGTGGATCATAGGAACCGTAGTGGGGTAAGCTAAATTTAAAAATAAAATATAAAAATCTTGCAGTTTTATAATGTATTATGCGAGACCCGAAAGGTAGACTATTACATGTGATTAAGATTTTATACAGATGCTACGAAGCGCGACATTGTTACCGCATGATACTACTTAGCAGATGATATTATCGTAGTTCTCTTGTCAACGCTGCGAGACCCAAATCAGTTTGGTTTTAGCATTTTTCAGAAGTTTTGAATTCGCGATTTTTCATATACAGGATTTTTTGTTGTTGCTTACTATGAAAAACCGAGCAGATTTAATTTTGAATTCAGTAAAAACTGGGAAGTTAATTCAAATCAAAATACCTTTATTGAGGAAACAAACATTCAATCAAAAATTTAAACCAAACAATACCAATATCTTATAAATTAAATTTCCTCGGCCCGTAAAGAGCAAAGGTTTCCTTTAACCGTTCCCATTCCGTTCTATCGCTATTTTTTCAAAGTGTTTATAGTTTAGAAATTTGTTTAAGTCGTCTTTCCACCTACACTTCCGGTGTCCCGCTTTACGCTTATGATGCGACAGATACCAAAAAGCGCGACCCTATAAGTCCAGCGGTTGTCTTTTAGTCTTATTACGTGACCGGCCCATTCCCACGTTCTCCTCCGTACAGGACTTACTACGTCTACATTCTTACTCAAGGTGCTTTTAATTTTTTCTAATCTAACTCGATCTTTTTTTCTGACTTTAAGAATTGATCTTTCTATCGCATTCTGTGTTGTCCTAAGCTTGTTAGTTGTTAGACTATTCAATGACCAGTTTTGACACCCGTAGGTTAGCACTGGTACTACTCACATATTAAAAATCTGACTTTTTTGCGTGTTATTAAAAGGACCTTTGAATATACTCTTAAGCGACCAATACTTATTCCATGTCTTTGTTATTCTTAAGTTTATTATTTCGTTTTCCATATGGTTATTGAATGAGAGCACCTGGCCTAAATACGTCGCTTCGTCTGTTACCACCAATTGGGTATTGTTAATTTGCATTGCGGGCTGATCTTTGTTTTTTGTTGGTATCCTAGTTTTCTTATTATTTATGGACAGTCCTGCTTCTGACCCTACACCATCTAGTTTCAGTAACATCTCTTTTAGTTCTTCTAAGGATGCAGCGAGAAGAATTATATCATTGGCAAATCTTAGGTTTAATAGTTTGGTGCCATTAATGTTTATACCCTTGTCCTCCCATCCCAACTTCCTAAAAATCTCTTCCAGTACACAATTAAATAAAATTGGTGATAGTGGGTCCCCATGCCTAACCCCCTTATTAATAGAAAAGTACCGACCTGTATTATCCGTTATTATCCGTCCTTTTAGCCCTCTATATAATTCCTGAATTATCTTTATCAGATTTCCTGGGACCCCCCCTGATTATACAATGTTCTAACGATAAATTCGTGCTTTACGGAATTAAACGCTTTGTTATAGTCTGTCACGGCTAAATGTACATTAATTTGGTATTCATTACTTTTTTTAATTATTTGATTTACATATAGTGTACAAGTGGTCTATTGTTGAAAAAGTCTTCCTAAAACCAGCCTGCTCTATTGATTGTTGGCTTTCTAGAAAATGTTTTAATCTTTTTTCTAATAATTTTGAAGACAGTTTTGACATGCTTAGGCCTAGGGTAATAGGACGGTAGTTTCCGATTTTATGACGGTCACCCTTCTTATATATTAGTATAATATCTGAGTATTTCCATTCTGTTGGAATGGTTCCTGATTTTAAAATTTTATTATATAGTAATGTTAAAGACTTTATTAACATTTCCCCGTCCAGTTTTATCTGTTTGTTTGTTATTCCGTCGTGACCTGGACTTTTATTACATCTTAGTTCCTTTACGACAGCCTCTATTTCTTTAGCTAAAAATTCTGGTTCCGGGCCCCAGTTTATCTCCTCGAAGCTATGGAAAGCCATTTTATTTATGTTTTCGTCTTTGTATAATTCAGTATAGTAGTTGGTTATCAGCTCGTTTATTTCTTTCCTGCCGTAAATTTTTTGTCCTTTTGTATTTTCGAAGTATATGTTCCATGGAATCCCTGTCCTTAGCTGTTTTTTCATTTTCCTTATATTTTTGCTACTCTCCAGTGTAGCTCTTATTATTTTGGTTCTGTTTAGTTCTCTATTCTCTTTTATTTTCCTTCTTATCACTTTGGAAATTACATTTAATTCAATTTTGTCCTTACTTGTTTTATGTTAAATACGCATTAACGCTGCTCTCTGCTTCTGTAAATTAGCTATACCATTGTTGAATGAAATGTCTTTGGGACTATCTACGGGGACTTGGTCAGATTGGAGTTTAGCTAATGTTATTAAATTCGAGATATAATTGTATAGCTCATTACTATCATCATAATTCTCTAGCTGGTTATCGTTTAAAAGTAGCTCCGCTAATTTGTTTTTAAATATCGTAGGATTCTGATTATTGTGTTTGTTATTTCTATTTCTCAACTTGTTTTGGTTCCTAGCTAGTCTGATTGTGACCGTGATTAATCTGTGGTCCGTATAAGAATTAAAATATTCCATACTGTGGACTTCGAAATTAGATATTCCGTCATTACCTACCGGAGTAATTACATAATCTATTAATACTTTATTCTCCAAGTTTGGTGTAATCCACGACCAGCGTTGACCTTTCCTTTTTTTAAAGAGACTATTAACTATTTTAAAATTAAATTGTTGACAAAAACATATTAACCTCCATCTTCACGCGTTTCGCTTCCTAACGTACCTTTTTCACCTTTCAATCTCGAGCCGACTTGACTGTTCCAGTCTCTCATTATTAATAAACTATTGCCCTAAAAACTCAATTCGTTAATCGAATCTTCCAGAATTTCATAGAATCCGTCAACCTCTTTGTCTTCTGCGGCAGAGGTAGGAGCATATATTTGAATACAAATTAATAGAGTACCGCTTATCTTTAACTTCAAAATTGCCAGTCTATCAGTACGTCCTTTTAACTCCACGACCTTATTCTTATAATCCGGTTTTATCGAAAAGCTAACCCCTCTCTGTCCAATATTATTCCCAAAATGGTAGAGTAGATTACCTCTTTGCGTAACTATTATTTGCTCTCCCGGTCTACGTGTTTTTGACAAACGTAAGACTTCTATGTCAGTTTTCGCAAAAGCTTCTTCTAGCTCTGAAAGATTATCTTCCTGTCTTAGTGTCCGAACGTTCAAAATACCTACTTTTATTACGCGATTATTTTTACAATTAGCTTTAGATTTATTATTACTCATATTTAATAATGTTACTGCTACCATCTAGGGGAACGGTTAAAGGAAAATTGGTCTACTCACCCTCGGTTACCAGCCTTTCTGGGTGAGGAGGGAAGTTAAAATTATTCACACATATTTAAAATTACATGTTGTTTTTATAAGTGGCAGATATATTTTGGCCTCATTTAGCAAATACCACACAAGATTTTTGAAAAGAAATAAGAGTTCTAACGTAATACATAAAATTAAATTTTTAATAATTTTTGTTTTTTATTTTTTTCAACGATTTCATTCTGGAACGATTTTTATTAAAATTTTTCTAAATATTTTTTTTTTGGACTTCATCCATTTAATCTATTCTAAATTTTTTTATTTCATTGTCTTTGTGGTTGTGTGGTTAAATCAAAAAAAGATAGGAAAACTTAGACGTTAGTGAGGCATTGGTTAAAGTGTTTACTTGTCAGTAATAATAAATTGAATTTTTATATTAAAAAGGGGAAAAAACGTCCAAAAATTTCATTGATTTTGAAGATTTTGAAAACATAATTATTCATTTCGCATTAGAAGTCATGGTATTTAGTTTACTGTTTAAACTAATAATGAGTTTTTGTTATTAAGTTTTGAACTGAGGACTTTGTAAATTAACAGTTCATTGAGTAAATTTTGACTATATATTAATTTCAATTATTTCTAAATAAATTTAATACTGGATTCTGATTAGCATAATTTTTATGAAAATACAGAAACGGTAATGACACTTTATTCAAAATTTCGTTTAGCCTAATTTTCTGTGTGGGGTTGAAACATTTATCAAAATATACATGTATATTAAATCGATTTTTTGACATCGTTTTGTGTATGCAGTAATTTTCAAATGTAATTGGAATTCTTAAATTTTGTTAAATTATCATATTTTATTAATCGACAAAAAAAGTAAATAAATTTCCAAACCTATTTTAATTCGCAATTCTAGTTTCTCAGGTGGACTTCATTGGTTATCATCGCACTGCCGTTATGCGCTTGATTTTGTAATTTCTCTCGTCTGTCGATCCATAGCTACTAAACTATCTTGCCTTCATTTCCCTCATCAGCCTTCTTTATTCTTCTCTAATTCGTTACGTCTTGACTACATCTAGTTTTTATACATTGGATAATTCCTATTATGTTTGTGACAGAGATCACATATTTTTTAAATGTTCCAGTCTATCCCTTGAACGTGATTTATTTAGTTCTTAACCCTTAAGCCTTAATCTTCCTGCTCTATATAATGCCTTTTATGTTCTTTCTTTACCTATCATCTCAGTTGTTTCTATTTTAGAAGTTTTCATTAGTTTCACACAAAATAAAAAAAATTATTTTCAACCCGTTTCATATATTTCATACATTTTTTGGATCAGTGCTCTTTGTTGACAAAATTTAGATGAAAAGGAAAAAGAGAACTTATACGTATTTAAAATCCATTGCCCATTCTGTTTAAAAAAGAACACAGTATCACTAACCATTTTAAATAACTAATTTTGTATACAATTTTCAGATTAAGCCAAGATATTTATTAAACGTCAAAAGTGGCCAAAGTCCTCTCGGAAAAAAGTGATCAATAAAAAGGGAAAAAACAGATGAAATTGAAGTAACTGATGATTTAGAGGGAAATAAAAACCACTTCAAGTTTTACTTATTGTAATCCTAATTTTCATACGTTGTTGGATTAATGTCCTTTCCAACAAGCTCAATAATGAAAAAAACAGGACCAGATATAAAATATAGAAAATAAATATAAAGTTTAGATACATTAAATTCCAGAACAAAAAAAGTGTAAATATAAAATTTAATCAAGTCTAAATTCGATTTATGTGTGAGAGTTTGTATATATGCAATATTTAGTATTATTTCTTTAACTTTCATTACATTAACAGAAATATATCTTATTATTAAATATAACAGAGGAATAAAATATTATTATTCATTAATTTCCAAATGAAGTTTTAGTTTTGATTAATTACGCATTTTAATTATAAGTATTTTGATCATATTTATTTAGATCTTAACCAGAATAATTCATAAAAATTAAACAGCGTGTCTAACTGCTCGCTGGTATATTTTAAAAATACAGTAGGCGCTCGGTTATCCGACACAATTGGGGAATTGAATGTGTCGGATAACTGAAAAAGTCAAATAATACAGAGCTTTTTCGATTTTTTATTTTATTTTATTACATATTTATAAAGAACAATGTTAAGAGAAAAATTTCAGTATAAAACACAACGATTAATATATATTATTTTTTTAAAAAGGTATCCATCGACAATTGTTTCACCTTACTTATTCGTTGATGGGCTGCATAATCTCGCCATTTTCGGAACAATATTCCATCCGCTGTTGTATAGTCATTTTGTTGTTCGATATAAGAAATTGCTCTCTCAAGAATTTGAAAGCCTTCAGCGTGACTTATGGCATCTTTAGAAGCTGAAATGATTTTCATTTCGTCTTTTGAACTATCGCTTCCTTTGTTCTCGATTCTTGTAAGTTGAATAATATCGTCACTGGTATATTCGAAATCGTTATCTGTCGTCATCCATTCTGGCATATCGGCATTCTCACACCTTAGAATTCTTTGAAGCAATGAACGCAGTTCAGAGTCTTTTTCAATTTTATCGTAATCGTCTTCATCAACAGCTTTCCATTTATCACTACCTTTATGATCGAGAAGTTTGCGCCATGACTGAACAAGAGTTATCGACTGAACTTGGTCCCATGCTTTAGCAATCCTCCAAATAACCCCCAACGTGTCCAATTTTTTCAATTTCTGGACCATATCTACATCTTCGTCACGAAGAATTAAACTTAAAAGTTTAAAACGATATTTCCTTTTCATGGTTTCGAGTACGCCTTGGTCCATTGGCTGGCATAGGAACGTAACACATTTGGAGTTACAAAAAGAACCTTGATATCGCCATCTTGTAAACTCATTGCTTTCGGATGCGAGAGCGCATTACCTAAAGTCAGAATGGCTTTCCTGGGAAAACTTTTTGATTTTAAAAACTTTTCAACATCAGGAACGAAATCATCATAAAACCAAGATTTGGAAATTGTACAGTCCATCCAAGAGTTTTTATGATGAATATAATAAACAGGTAGCGAGGACTTATTCTTAATTTTCTTAAATGCCCTAGGATTTTTGGATTTTCCGATCACCACTAACTTGAGTTTATGGTTCCCAGTGACATTACTGCAAGCCATCACTGTCACTCTATCTCTGCTTTTTTAAATCCAGGAGCACTTTTCTCTTGTCGCGATGCCAAGGTTTTCGATGGAATCATTCTATGATACAGTCCTGTTTCATCACAGTTGTAAATTTGTTCGCCTGTAATCCCTCGTTTTTCTATCATTTTATGAAGACATCGTTTAAATTTCGCCAATTCTTCTAACTGAGTTGTAGCGCTTAATTTTTGTCCGCAGACATTCAACTGACGAATATACCGTATCGTTTATTCCAACGAAATAACCAGCCATCGCTTGCTGTAAATTCTTCATCTGCATCGCCAGATACGCCTTCTAATTCTTTATAGAATTTCATAGCTTCCAATTTCCGGAAATTGGAATTCCTTTTTTTCGCTGTTGCACAAATCATATGAAGAGCGCTTTATTTACAACTTCATGCTTACTTTTCTTCATTGTTTTTCTTTCAATTGTCGATGAAGAAGGCCCAGCATGCTTCGAACACCAATTTATAATCTTTTTTTCATTTTTTTCCCAACTGGACTACTGTAGTTCGACCAACACCTGAAGAATCTGCTACATTCTGGGACAGTTCTCCCACATTCAATCTTTTTATGGCATTATATCGGTCTTCCACAGAAACCACCACTTTTTTTCGTTTCTTTTCAATCATTTTTCGATTAGACATTATGTACATACGAATATAGGCAAAGCACAATAGAAAATAATTTCGTTATTTGACGAAAACGAAGAGAAAAATTAACGCTGTCAACGTTGCGAAATAGATTTCAGTCGAGTTTTAAGTGGATGAAAAAGTAAATGGCTAATCGTGGGAAATTTTTATATATCTGAAGGTGTGTTGTAGTCGTGTTACATTATCATAGAATGCGTAGTTGAAGGTAAAAAAATCGAGGGAAAATCAAAACTATCACATACTAAATGTAGTCCATGTGCCAAACAATTTTTGAGTATAATTTGGGGGGGGGGGGCAAATTTTCCTTCAAACCTCAGTTAGAGGGGCACATGTAAATGGTAAAAAAAGTATGATGGCCATTTGGAAGCGGTAGCTTTTCAAAATGGCGGCCAATTAAAGATGGCGGCCATCCCGATTCATATATTAGATCATAACTCGGTTCCTAATCATCCGATTTTAATTTTCTTTTTTTCAAACGAAAGCTTGTTACATTTCCAACAACTTTAGTTCAGTACACTTTTTTTTTTTATCTCCAATAGCTTTTGTGAAATAATGGAAAAAAGAATATTTTGTTTCTCAAAAATGTCTTTAGCCCGAATTACTCGGGTGATAATTAATTTTTATGGGGAAATGCTTCAAATAAAACATGAAGATAATTTTATAAGCTTTACAATGAAATTTGCACGAAAGTTGTATCTGTGATACAAAGCGAGATATGCTATTTTTAGTACCGAAAAACAGTCGTGAAAAGAATGTCATTACGTTTTAACTACGACGCGTGCCTCATTCTGCCTCTATCGTTATATTGAACCCGCGAGTAAATGTTGTAGAATCTTTTATAGTTTGATAACATTGAAATTAGTGATATAATTTTATATAAATTACCCAGATAAATATGAAGACAAGTATCACGGGATAATTTTCGAGACATCGTTTCCAAATTGCTGTTTGATAATTCGCTCTGAGAACGTGCTGATGGAAGCAATCCTAACAGGGAAGTAATTGCACTGAATTAACAGCCCTTTGTTTGCTTCGGAACAGTAGGTAACATTCTTCATTCACACTTTCAATTTTTGAACCCTTTAGATACAATTGACAAGTAAATTTTTCCACTTCATTGGGGGTTTCTCACTCACAGTCCAATCTTCTCCGACCATTGAAAATAAAGTTTCAAATTCTTGATTTCTCATTAATAATTTCACTGCTTTTATTTTTCCCTGGCCAGCCATTGCACTTACAGTATCACAACCAGTAAACGCATGAATTGCTGGCAAGACTGTCACAATTTTTTTCCCCAGAACGTGTACTAGTTTTTGGATATCAATAAGTCGAATTCGTTTTTTTTCCCACGTTTCAAGTAAATATTACTATCTTTGATACGCAAAAAAGCATAAGCACACAAAATCAGAACGTCTGTGTCATCTGCGGTACATATAACATTGGCAAAATACTTCGAGGCGTGTTGAATGTGTAACATCATTCTGGTATCAGCTTCCTCTTGTGATGAAGATAGTTCTGGCACTTCTTCCACCACATTAGCATTTATTTTGAAGCATTTCTCTTCACATGTAATAAACAAGATTTTTTCCAAATTTTTCCTTTTATTAACATCTTGCCAACTTTCCGCCAAAAATTTTGCCAATTTATTCTTGCTTTGACTGCGTTTTAAAATTCCTCTCCAATTTTGGATTTTATGCCCACTCTTTAAAGAACGAAATGAAATTCCTTCATCAGCACCTCTATACAATCTTTCGGCATCTTTAATAGATCTATCTTCGTAGGTATCAAAAATGGCATCTGTTCTTTTGCTACCGGCTCCCACTTTTAACACTTCAAATAAAACTAGATCCGAAATTTCTTCAAAAGTGTGGTTTTCTGCATATAACTTTTGAACGAGTGCCATGGCATCAATTATTGTTGCTGATTCACCAAATACTTGGTCACCAAGAGTAATTTTGTTCTCAAAAGGATTCGTCTATTCATTTTCTAATAATTCAGTTAGAGAAGAGATTTGCTTCTCGTCTTTAAAAATTCGTGTTTTATGAAGACAGTATGGTCGACATTTTTATTTTGATTAAATTGTATAATCTCTTTCATTTTACCTAAAGCTGACGCTCGAAACTCTGCTGTTAAGTAATATTTAGATATTGCTCCAGGCTTCAAACTAAAACCTTTTGGCCCGCCTGCTGTTTGTGCATCTTTATTCACCGTTTCTTCTAGCGCTTGATCAACGGGTATTCTTGCAAATGGATTTTTTGATCTGAGCTGGACAGAAAATTGTCCAGATTTAAATAACTCAAGAAGCGCAGGATCTTTATTTTCTAGGCAAGATAGTGCGGCAAAATGGATTGATAAGTATCGAGCGTAGTTAATTTTATCCAAACTGAAACACCATGGTATCATTTGTTCTAAACAATAAAGGTAGAGCATCCAGTTATCCTCTCTATGAGCTCGAATTAAGCCTAACAAAATCTCTACCAAATCGACATAAAACATCCAAAATGATGACAGTGGACCATTTTCGTTTTTTAATTTATTCAAATATTTCTCAAATAAGCTTATAACGGTATTAAATTCTTTCTTCTTAAGAAGTGTTTCAAAACTATCCTGAGAAATATTTTTAGAAAATGAAGCAAATAAATCGTTCATTTCTTCAGGTGTTGAAGGAATTTGCGTGTTTTTAGTGCAGATGTCATCCAAAAAATTGCTCCAAATAATTCTCATGAAGGCTTCATACACGTATTTATGTAATCTAACGGTGCGATTGTACTGTTTTCTATCCAGCACTTGAGAAATGGATCCTTTTGAAATAGTACCCGATTCAACTGTTAATTCTTTAAGTTCTGCGTTACCGAATAATTTTCCAATTGTCGATAATAGATTACAAATTATATGAAAACTGCCCATCATTAGAAATATATTCTCAAATTCTTGTAGCCGGGCCTATTTGATTTCCATTGCCTTTGAAAAAATAGCCTGAGTTATCTAAATTCAAGGCCGATTTTATTTGATTACTTTGACGTAAAATTTCGTAGACTGTGGACATGTCAGTTGCAGGCTTATTTATTGATGGTAAATAAACAACAGTATCACGTGAAACAGTTAAATTGTTTCTTGTCATTATATTGAATCCTGTCCAAGAACTAACAATTCGATTATTAGCGTTCCACTGCCTGCTTAAAATCCAAAAAATATTTTTGCGTCTCGACTGTGTAAAAAAATTGAGGCATTCTGGAGGAAGCTTAGCAGTCAAAATTCTAGGAGGATCGGAGCTTTTGCCTGCGATATAATCGGGAATAGATGAACTAATGGCATTTATTGTATTTCTTTTTTTTCTATCTTTATCATGAATTGTCAGTCGCGGAGGTTGACAAGAATCTGACGTACTCTGGATTATGATTCCATTAACTCGATGCGATGTTCCCGCTCCGCTGAGAGTCTCTTCATTTCGATCAATATTGTCAAATGCAACAATTGTTGGAACACCCGAATGGATACTATAAGGCAAAGGAATATGGCTATCTTTAACAGAAGTAATTTTCTGTAGGCATAATGACGCCTCTATTTCAAACAATTTAGTATAACTGCAACTGTGACCCATTCGATTTAGCATTGAAATAAGCTCGACATTCCCTGTTAATGATTTTACAACCATTGCAAGTAAGATATGTTTCGGAGTTGAGATTTTTTCATGCGAAAAAGCATAAATAATATCTTGTGAAATAGACCATATAAGTCGTAATTCTTGGGGGTATGTTCCTTTAAGCAAGCATCCGAGAAAATAATTCAATGAGTGTGGTACTTCAATACTTTCGGAATGTAATTCAGAAGGAGATGAAGGCCAAGCAATTTGATCACCGTCAATTGTTTTCACATCTTCTCTTATTTTTTTAGCTACTCGGAAAATCTCACTGTTCTGAATATCAGCAGTAGCTTTATCGAGCTGATTTTTCGTTAAAACATATTTCTCAAAAAGCTCATCGTACGATAAATTATCAGGTATGACGTAAACAGTACGGTTTGTAGATTTAAAATGTAGTGAACTTCCAAACTCTTTTTCAAGATTAAAAGTAAAATTGCATTTTGTTGACTTTTCTACGTCATCTTTTTTATCAGCGGGAAAGTAAGAAATCAGTTCTGAAATAAGTTCACTACGCTTGTAAACATTTTTCTTTTCGAACATGTCACTTCCAATGAAATCAAACAGTAACTGATATGCTAATTTTTCAATTTCAAGATAACCAAGGCCGTGTCCACGGGGGGGGGGTTAAACCCCCCCCCATGAGAACTGAAATAGTTATTATAAATACAAAAAAATCTGAAAAAAATCACAAATTTAAAATAAATATTGATGATTTTTTAGGGTGTTTTTACCTACTTTTAAAAGAAAAAAGAAAAATATGCTGCATATTTTTAGGTACTTCATTAATATTTTATGCAAAAAAAATTTTATTACGAGTATAATTAATAACATATGTAATTTTTATTAATGTTCATATACGGGGTAATTCATTTATGTAAATTATTAATATATAAATCAAAATGATGGAAATTATTAATAGTATAAATATTAGTGAAAAATGTATTATAAAATAAATATGCAAAGAAAATGTTCACCCCTCCCCCCCTTTCCAAAATTCTGGGCACGGGCCTGAAGATAACGATCTACAGTTTTTGGTTTTAATGGCCGTTTTCTAGTGTAACTTCTATAACATGACCTATGGAAATGGGCTTCAGCTGCCACAATATCCCTGGAAGTTACAGCCAAAATTTTCGTGTCTTGTCGTTCTGTGGCAAGGTTTCTCAGTAACTCGTCCGATCGTAAGGTCACTGCTTGTGTTAAACTTTCACGAGTTTTACTATCTTTTACATACTTGCTATCTTTGTCGCAAAAAATGCAAATTTTCTTATAGACAACATTGCGTGAAGTGTCACGTGATTAGGAAATTCTACTTACCGGAGGCGGATTAATACATTGTGAAGAAGGTCCTGGTTCGTCAAAAGCATCGGAAAGTGCACTGAATTCAACCAGTAATTTTAAACTTTTTGAATGAGTAAACCTAGCGCGATACTCTCTGTGATATTTTACTTTTAAAAGGTCACTTTCAGTTAAAATTGAAACATTCAAAATAGGAGTAAATTTTCGTTTTTCAGCGGCATCACGTAAAACCGACCAAGAAGATAAATCTCGCGGCGAGAGCACTGCACTTTTTTCACGCGAACCATCACAAATTATGCACTTCGTTTGTTCTAGTTTTTTTCTTTTAGATTCAGATTCATTATACTCCGACCACATCGTAAAATCGAATTTATTGAATCAACATACACGTAACGCATTCGGTCGAGAACTGATCTCCAAATATTTACACTTACACTGATTCTCAAAAGTAATGAATCACTCACAAATGTATTCGGAATATTTCGCAAATCAGATGAATGTTTACAGTTTTAACTTCGGGTCAATGGATTGTGTTCGAAGTTATGATTGAAGAGAATGAGTCACGCGTCTTTATATGTTTAAACGTACGTGATGACGTATTTTTCACGACTGTTTTTCGGTACTAAAAATAGCATATCTCGCTTTGTATCACAGATACAATTTTCGTGTAAATTTCATTGTAAAGCTTATAAAATTATCTTCATGTTTTATTTGAAGCATTTCCCCATAAAAATTAATTATCACCCGAGTAATTCGGGCTAAAGACATTTTTGAGAAACAAAATATTCTTTATTCCATTATTTTACAAAAGCTATTGGAGATGAAAAAAAAATGTACTGAACTAAAGTTGTTGGAAATGTAACAAGCTTTCGTTTGAAAAAAAGAAAATTAAAATCGGATGATTAGGAACCGAGTTATGATCTAATATATGAATCGGGATGGCCGCCATCTTTAATTGGCCGCCATTTTGAAAAGCTACCGCTTCCAAATGGCCATCATACTTTTTTATCATTTACATGTGCCTCTCTAACTGGGGTTTGAAGGAAAATTTGCCCCCCAAAATTATACTCACCTATTCTATTCGGGCACATGGACTAATGTATGTTGTGCATGATTACTCGCTCCCCTGAGAGATTTTTTAGTGTCGGATAATACGGAGTGTCGAATAATCGAGCTTCTACTGTACTATCTTTTACAGTAAATATTATTAAAATTGAATTTATAATTGTTTAAAATAATAAAATAATTTAGAACTTTACAATTAATTTTATGTAATATTAAAGAAGTATACGGAATGGTATTAGATGCTAGTGCCATGTTTAAATGATCACTCGTGGGGTCGCGCAACATTTTTTAGTCATCATTATAATGATATATTTTTAAAATGACATAGAAATGTTGTACTTGCTGGGTCTCGTATAAGCGTTATAATAACTCAAGCCTGTTCGCATATAAAAATGCAATGTTGCTATAGTGATGAGCTTCACAAGAACTGCATGACATCTCAAATCGCCAAGAATTTATACAATCTGTAAAGCGCTCTCTACTTAAAAGCTGCCGAACTAAATCTGTATATACGTGGAAGTATATGATCATTGTGGGAATTTTCCAAAAAACACGTGGTACGTTTGGACGGGTCTCACAGCGTGAATTAGCTTTCCAAAAGCGGGCCTGTCTATAGTCAAATATGAATATATGCGTGTATATATATATATATATATATATATATATATATAAGGGGCGTTCATAAAGTAGGGTTCCCTATTTTTTATTTTTGAAAATAATAAAGTTAGAGAAAAACATGGACACCGGCATTGAATTCAGCATACTTTTATTTACTTCTGCACATGTTCACCTTTTAAATTTAAGCATTTGTCGAGTCGAGAAATTACCTTATAAATACCCTCCTCGTAGAAACTTGCCGTCAAATTTTGTAACCGGGTGAGAACGAAATTTTTCAACTCCTCGTCGATTTCGCATTTTTTTGCATAGTACCTCGTGGCACACTACTCGGAAACTGGTCAAGAAAATCGGAAATGGGTTGACGGCGATCGGATCTCAGAGTTTCTTCGGCTTTTTGTATGTTGCTCCCTTGCTCGTCCTCTACGTTCGTTCTATCTCGGAGTTCACGGAACCATTTACGAACATGTTGAACACTCATCAGAGTATCATAAACTTCGACTATTTGTCGAAGAATTTTAATTGGCGCAATTTTTTATGGTTTAAAAAACGAATAACTGAATAGTCAGCGGCAAATTTCAGAATTTCACTCCTGATTAATTCACATAACGCGAAAACGAAAAAAACATTCAGCATTATGGTTTGGACTAGTTTGAACTTGAATGTTGTAGCTACAAAATGAGGCCACGCCCACTCCTGCAAGTTTATTCTAACCGGTTTTACAGGGGTGAAAACTTTACTTCGTGTACGTGCATCGTATGTATATATATATATATATATATATACATATATAACTCGGTCATTTTGGCCCCGTAAGGGTCTGTGCCCCTTGACCCCTCTTGCTTTCATTTCTGTCTCTTTCTCTTCTATAATTATCAAAATTTATAACGTAATTCTTACTGGCATCAACACAAAAAAAAAAAATAACATAACCACAAAAATCCTATTCTAACATTTAACTTTCATTATATAAAATTAAGACATTTTTTCGTTACGTTTTTCGTTACATATTTCATTACATAAAATTGTGACATTTTTTAAATAACAACAATAAAAATCCTATAAAATATAATAAACGTTACATAAAACTGGGACATTTTGCGTTACATAAAATTGGGACATTTAGCGTTACATAAAATTGGGACATTTTTTCGAATGGGGGGTAGCCTAAAAATTACGTTGTAATTAATACACATATACGAGTATATATATGTGAATATGAGTTGAGTAGGCGAAAAAAAGTGTTGAGTAAAAAAACTGATACTATTGGGGTGATGCTTAGAAGCTATAGGAAAGAAAAGGGGTCACAGAGGAAGAATTGAATATAATTTCCTATCAGGATTGTTACGTTCTCTGTCTGACCTGATCATGTTAAAGACTAAATTGGAATTCTAACGAGGTTTTAAGATAAGCCTTTGATAATGATATTACGAAGGTCTAATAAGCCTTTCAGCACATTTTTGTTGACTTTTAGGCTAAGATTGTTCTACTGTAGAATATTAAGTTTGGCAGACAATACAATTAAAAGAAAGAACGTTTATATATCTCCTCGTTTCCCCCTCATAGTCAAGTTTTTCCTTTCAAAGGTTTTAAGACACGCACAAATTAAAAATAACGAAACCGCAGTATTCGCCCTGAATAGTTCATTAAAACAAGCTACCTGTCTGTAATATTCTCTGTTTTTATGTTAAATATATATTACTCTACACAATCGTCATGTGTATTTATTTCCTCTTTATTCGGCTTAACTCTCTCTACCTATTTATTATTAGTCTGAGCCTCCCTCCTGTTTTTGTGATTTTACAATTTTTTTTTTTAATCATTTCTAACCGTTGTGGTCGGTTTAATCACGCTATGCTTTCTTCGTATCTATATTGTGCATCTTACAGTGACAGTTTTATTTGAGATTGTAATCGTATATATTGTACAAACTCTTTTTTCTTCCCCGATTGTAGCACTTTCTGTTTTCGTTCGTTAAACTTTACTGTTTATCGCTAACCTTATTTTTTTCTTCCAATCGATACCCCACTGAATTAAACCTATAGCTGATTTTTTTTAATTAAAAAAAATTCAAATATCACATTATTTTGAAATACCTCACCGTTTTTAGTGAGAAATTAACAAGTATAAAAAATAATTAGAGGTAGATACAGATTTATAAGCAAAATAAATATCTATGTTGATTAATGATCTCACTTTTTTATCAAATGTTAAATATCACTTTTCGTGAATTGTTACGTAGTACATCAGTTACATCGTGATAGTTTCCAAATAAATAGATATTTCTAAACAGAAATGTATCGGTGCAAATGATTACTTTGATTTAGAGCGGCAATTAAAATGTTCTTATGTACATAAGTCGATTAGTAGAGATGTTGGGCATGAAAAGTAATGTCCACTCAAATATGGGAAAGGTTAGACATAAGGAAGACTCAAAAAATATGACTCTCGCGGAAAAATAATTAAACGATCTGTTCATTTTATAAAAATACGAAATATCGACTAATTCGCTTATTTTTATGAAATTAGTCAGCTATACTGAAATTACCTGATTCTGAACAATGTAGCCGCATAATGTGGTAGACAGTATCCCTGCAACAGATGATACCGAGGTCGCAAGCCCTACTATTACGCCTGCATAGTTCGGCGCGATATCCAGTGGACTGCAACTGTAATAAGCGATAGTACAAGCGGTTATTTAAAACAAAAAAAAAGAAAAAAAAAACAGGAAAACGATAAATACCGAATTAACTTATTTATTGAAGAATTAAACGTGATGTTAAAAAAATGACCTGTTAAATTTTTTCCACCCTAGAAAGGATTATGAGTATGTCAAAGCACATCGTATTTACTGCGATAAGTAAGCAAATTTCTGATATGCCTTTGTTTAATAATATTAAAGTGAAGAGAATAGTTATAAAAAATATATATGAGATCACTTAATACTAGACGCTCTTTTGTGATGATTCTCCATTTTTTAAACTTCGAAATAAATTAGCTAATTTTGCATTGTCTTTTGACTTTCTATATCTCTCGTTAAATTCTTTGGGCCTGCCCTTTTTAAGATTAATTATTTAAATAAAGTGGCTATGAATTCATAAATTAGCTAACAATAGTTTGAGATCTTCATAGCTAAATCAGCGATATCAACTCGTTGACGCTATTTGTTTATTCTTCTTCTTCTCGTGTCACCCGATTTAGGTATCGCTTAATCACCCCGCATGGATTGCACTATATGTCGCAATAAGTCCCTGTATGTTGTTATTCTGAATGAATCTACTGCTCCCTTAATTACGATCCATTTTTTAATATCATCCAGACAAGAGGTCTTTCTTCTTCCCGGATTTTTATCACATCCATTATTATTGTGTGTAATAATTTGTATTTTTCACCTTTCCATGAAGTATCCGAAAAAAATTGTCTCCCATCTTTTTATTATTGCCATTTATACCCGGGGATTAGTTTCCATTAGTTCTAGTACTTTTCATTTTTAATCTTCTTCGTCCACGGTATTTTCCACACTCTTCGGTAACACCACATTTCGAACGATGAGATACGCTTTTTCATATTTTCTTTCTACGTCCAAATTTCATATTCATATAAAAGCACTGAGCACACGTGATTTTAAATAGAGTATAAAATCAAATAAGGTGGGAAGGTGGACATTCTCAAAAGAAGCAGTAATTCGACGAAGGAAGCGATAAGAAATTTTTTATTAATAAATGATAAATTCATATCTGATAACAATGTAGCCGTATCCAGGGCAGAAACTAAACATATTATTGGGTAACAGATTATTGTGCTCAAGCCGCCAAACCAGTCGTCCATAGATTAAACTTTCAAAAAGCTTTAAGTCAGAGAGACTTTTTAGAATGAGGAAGGGAATTTCATCTTTAACAGGAGGGGAATTAGAAGAATTGCGTAGTTCAGTATAAGTAAAAGGAGTGAGTAGGAAATGTGAGAAGAAGCCGGGATGTGACATGATTCTTGGAAACTGGAGACGTAGTTAGGAGCTAATGAGTTAACAAATGGAATTAATTTGTCAGAGGATAGGATATGATCTGAAGGACGTTGCGCTGAGAGGGATTTGAAAGTCCTCGCTGTTTTCCAAATATGGGTAAGAGAAGTGGAGAGAGAGAAGCAGAAATTTCTCCGTGAGATCTTTTTTGCCGTTTTGAGAGTATTTATGAGAGAGAAAATTGGAGAGAGTAGGATACGAGTGAAACGTTCTATAGATGGATAAACTTAGATCAAAAGCAGCTTTGCACGTTTGGTTTCACTTCACAGAGGAAGCAAATTTGGATCATTTATGAGTAGAAAGCCGGGCAGGGGGAGAAGAACGGGTTAATGCGTTGGAAATAGATTCCATAAAAATGTCGTATTGGGAAAACGGATGTAAGTTCCAGGGAATTAGGGAAAATGAAGAATCAACGTAGAAGCAAACGCTGGACCAATCTATTTTAGAAAGAACCCATCTATGAGATCGTGTAGGATTGTTTGCAGTAGAATATGGAAACTGATTTAAGGAAATGATAATAGCCATCTAGAGTGATCTGTGAGTAATTGAGACCAAGATTAGGAGACATAAGAGATACATCAGCGAAACTAGGAATTAGAGGATTGCTGACATAGGTAGGTAAACCGTCAGTAAGGAGAAATAGCTCGTTTTGAAAAATAAAATTAAGGGAAGGAAGGTTGGAAGTTTTTATGAGTTAAAAACAGGATGTCATTTCTAATTAGGAAAAAAAAAAAAATTAGGATAGCTGCGCCTCCATAATCGTCGGTGTGGTTAGAACTAATAAGAGATAAGCCCTCGAAATGAAGGTCAGATGAACTCTTTAACCATGTTTCAGAAAGTAAGACAATACTAATATTATGTTGATCTAATGGAGTTTATTGGTCCTAAGACTTCGACAGATCCACTGAAGTATTTTAAGCTACCGAAATGTGGTGAGGAACAAGACTAGAAATTATCAATTTGGGGATGATAGTGGAAAAATGTAGAGAGAAGAGTGAGAAGAGATGAAGGAATTTAGACGGCTGAAGTAATAGGAAAGGAAGAAAGAAGCGGGAGGAAACGAGAGTAAAGAAAAAGGTTTACCGCAGAATAACAGAGCCGAAGAAAGATTTATAGGAAAGGTAGGAATAGGTAAAAAGATCCACTGCTCATGTAAATTATAATGAGACTGGTGTCGTAGAGGGATGAAATAATAGTAATAATAACTCATTATGAGTGGGAAGCCGAGAAGGCGATAAGCGACCAGGCGCGCTAGGAAAGGTTGGCTTGAAACTGAGGTGGAGTAAGGAATCAAAAACATCATATAAATAGATATACTTATACATAGAAGCAGGGATTTTAGGAATAAAAAAGCAGAAAGAGGAGTAAACAGTGCAAGAGGTTGGAAATGTCAGCATTGAGCGTTTGAGTAATACTTGTTCGGAGGATTAGGAGACGTAGAGAGTTGGAATAGTGCCTCTGATGTAGGAGGAAGACGAACTACTGGAGTTTTTCTGCAGTTTCCTCTTCGGGATGGTAGAAGAGGAATTGGAAAGAACGGGAAAGTTGGATGAATTAGAAATCTCAGGTAAAGTAATAGGAATAAAAGAATTATCGGAGGACCTTTTCTGCAACTTAAAAATATTAGAAATAAGTACTTCTGATGTACAATTAGATGGGAGTTCGTCAACAGAAAGATCGGACGGAATATCACGGGTTATATCAAATCGAAATAGGAGAGATTGCGAGATGAAAGACCGGATTTTTAACTCTTTATGTCTTTCGTCTGAGAGAATAAAATTATTAGCCTCAATTACAGACGTAAAATTTAGTTTTATTAAGTTTTTCCCTGACCTGGAAATAGAGGAGAGATCATTAATGTTTTTTATGAAACATTCTGACCAAAGACATGAGATGGAGATGGGCAATATTCTTATTTTCCAGGCTCTCAAGCAAAACAACGATTTGCCCTTCGCAGTTATTTGGGAATACAGTTAAAGAGGAGTTAGACTTTGTTTACTTTCCGATGTTAGTTAGATTAAACGGATTGTTATGTGAAAGTGTAGTATCCATGTTTGTTTAATCAACAATCGCAGACATTATCTGAAAGTTATTGTTAGGGCAAATAGCGGGAAGAGATTTAGAAGTGAACAAGGACGGATGATTTACAGATGATTTAGTTTTATTCGCAGATTTTATTAGGTCAGATGCAGTTCTAGCAGTTGAGCGAGAATCGTTCGGGAGAGGTTTACCTCCCCCGTCGGACGTGTCTGGGATTTAATTTAACAAAAGAGAAGAGAATTAACGGTCAGAAATATCAACGGTGAAGCTAATAATAATAATAAATAATAATTAAAGTAAAAACTGATAAGAATCATACGAATACACTTTATCGGTATAACTAAATAGACTCAAATACAGGCAATAAAGATAAAATGAATGATCTTACCGATAAAATCAGTAAATATACGAACGTGGCACAGATAAACTTTAAACAACGGTCACCCGATCGTAAGGCGTGGGGAACTATTTAGTTTAAGTTTTTGGTAAAGTTGAGTAACTTTTAGAAAGGAGCGGATCCTAGAATTTTAAGTGTAGCTATCTGAGAGTAAAGATTCTGTTTTTTTTTTTTTTTTTTTTTTTATGGCCCGGTGTTCGGTTAAGAATGTGTAGATTTCTTTGGGTAAGGAATATTGAACAATCGAATATTATGTATCAGGATCATTGTATGAGTCGCATAGCGATCGAGGTTGATCGTTTAGGATGTAACCATATGTTAGAGCGGAATGACCTGTTCTTAATCTAAGAGCAGGACGACTTCGCTTTTTTTTTGGATTCTTGGTATGAAGTTTCCCAGGGATCGATATCTTTTTAATGGATTTAAATTTGTTGGACGTGAACGAATTTGGGTATAAAGTCTTTGTTTGCTTTTTTAATGTCCGATAACGGGATTGGAATATTTGGAATTGGGGAAATTCTGAAGGGTATTTTAGCTGTTTCGTCTGCTTCCGTGTTTTGAAATATGTTGGAGTGAGATGGTATATAACAGAATACGATTTCTTTGTTTATTGTTGAGAGTAATGTTGTTTTTTCATATGATAGTTTTGAATGGATAGAAGCGTTGATAGCGAATTTGTTAATATCAGGATATTAGTGATGGATATAGATCTGTGCGGTATTGCATTGTTAGTTTTAAAGCGCAGAGTTCCGTTGAAAGAACTGTGAAGTATGGTAGTAGAGAGAATAGAGCAGTTATGTTATCATGAACAAATGAGCAGCCTGCTCTGTCTGACGACTTGGAGCAATCTGTGAATATTTTTTCGAAGTGAAGATATTTGCTAAGATAAAGAACATTTATAAAAACTTTTAGATTTTTAGATTTGGCTCAAACTTTTATGTTTTATTTTTCTAAGAGTGGAAAGGTAACAATTAAAAAATGAATACAAAATCTTACAAAAGCGTTCCAAATAAAAGAGAATAGAATCCGCAAGAAGCTGTCAGCAAAATAATGGCCATTGTCAAATTGCTGGCATGGAGCATTAAGAACAAACACAACGATCCTCCAAGTCCATGTATGAAGTGAATCGTTCTTCGTACCTGTAAGCGGAGTTGTTAATAATTTATAACAATTGATGCTGTTATAAATGAATTCAGAATAAAACTGTAATTAGTTTAAAAAAAAAAAAAACTTTTTAAAATTTTCGACTCGTAATGTTATTACGTTAAGTGGCTAATTTTTATTATATAAAAATGACGATTATTTTTTAAAAAAATGAAAACGAAATAAGATTTTCAAAATGATGAAACTTCCGAGCATTTTTTAACGAATAGTGTTGCTGATGGTGATTGTTCCACAACCTTTTATTGGTTCGCACGATTTAGTTACATTAAAGTAGATTTCACAGTAAAATTATTATTTTCAATATTTGTAATTATACTGTAAAATAAAATCTTTCTTTTTTTCTTTTCTTTTTTTTTTTTTTTTTTTGTACTTTTGCTACTAGATAGAAGCATATTAGTCCTACTTAAACGATCAAATAAATTGCGTTATTTAATTTTATCGATTTTTTTTTTTTTTTTTATTACGAATATTAATAACAAATTACACATAATTAACTGATCTTTTTAAATTATCACGTGACCATGTAATTTAAGATTTTTATAAATCATATTACTCGACGACTTCTTTGAAACTTAATTATTATTTAAATGTCCGTTAAATGAAATACGCGTTGGCTAAAGTATATTTCACAAAAACCTTTTTTACTGTTTCGTTAGGTTCGAGGGGGCATTTTAAAGTATGATCAAATGGAGAATAAATGTTTTTGAAAACTGTGTAGCCAATCATTTTAACAGTCTATTCAAAAAGTACGAATCAAAAATCAATTAGCGACTCAACCTTAAATAAGGTTGAAGAGAACAAGTAGTTTTTAATTTAGTTTGCGGCAAGTACATAAAGTAAAATGGAGAAAATGACGCATTATTGACCGGAAGTAAATATAAATTTTTTGTAAACAAGAGTTACTGTACCTTCCAAACTGGATATCCTTTCACAGATATGAAATAATCGGCCACAAATCCGCTCAATGTACCACCACAGGAGAAAGCGAAGTACGGAATACTTATCAAAGTTCCAGACGTGTCCAAATTGATTTGCCACACATCTGTCAATAAAGGATATTTAATTATAATTAGATGCCAATAAAATTTACTTTTATTTTCATAGTTTAATACAGAATTGTGCATTTGTTTATGAAATAACCGAATAATATGACGAGAAAATTATTAATTAATTTAATTTGCCATTAATCATTATTCGCCAATCGTATGTTAATCTGCTATTCGTTATTCGTTCATTGATTAATTGCGCATGATTGGGCAATAGTTAATGCAATGTTGCGATTAACATATTTTCCGATACAACTAAAATTGTCGCGAATTGCTGTAGTTCAAAAACTTCCAACGGAACCGTCGTCGTATCGACTATAATTTCAATTTTGCCGGTACTTTCTAAATTATACGAAAAATTACTGTTTAAGAGAACAGTGCCAATATTTGATTGCAAAGATATAATACCTGAACACCAGTTTGGCTTTCGAGCAAAGTACGGTAAAGCAGGTGCATCGGATTGTTCGTAAAATTGAAAAATCCCTGGATGAGAAAATAGTCTGCGATTATCCGTTTTTTTAGATGTAGATCAAGCATTCGATCGAGTTTGACACGATGGTCTATTGTAAAAACTTCGACGTCATTATCAGCTAACTGATGAACTATTCTGGTCGTATTTTAATGAAAGACATTTCTACGTTAAATATGGCGATGATGAATCAAGTATATATCCGGTTCGACCAGACGTTCCTCAGGGGAGTGTACTTGGATCGCTTCTCTACCTTATCTACAAAGCGGATATTCCTACTTCATCGCACACGTTGATATAGCAACTTTTGCTGATGACACGCGATCTTATGTTCAAATAAATGTCCGAAAGTTGCGCGTAAAAACCTGTAAACAGCAGTCAATAATGTAACATCATGGTGAAAATTGTGGAAGATACAGATCAATGAGGGGGTAAACTATCTCGCGTCGTTTTTACTAACCGAAAAATCGATTTATCCGGAAATATAACGATGAATTCAGAAAGAAGGTGTTAAGTATCTTTTGCTATACATCTCGACTAACACTTGACTTGGAGGGAGCGCATTAAAACACAGCAAAATGAGTTGAACATCAAACTGCGGCAACTCTACTGGCTGTTGGGTAAGAGATCAATAGTATCTCTTGAAAACAAGTTGCTATTTTATAAACAAATTTTAAAACCGGTCTGGCAGTACTACGGCTGTCAATTATGGGGCTGTGCCAAAAACAGCAACATCTCAATTATGCAAAGAGTACCGAATAAGTTATTACCCACGATCATCTCTGCTCCATAGTACGTAACCAACATCACAATTCATGAAGATCTTGGAGTTAAATTGGAAACTTAATAAACCAAAACTAATCGGTAGACGTTTTTCAATAACACGATTGCATGTAGCCTCAATTTCGAAAGTGTTTGCATTTTAACAAACTGGTACATCTGCAGTTGCGGAAATAAGATAAACAAGCCGGTATAGCTTCTACTGTAGCGATATTACGGACTGAAAACCGCGACAGATCATCGCTTCCAGTTCCGCTGTTAGTACAGCATGTGAAAAGTAAAGTTGAAGTATATTTAATGAGAAATCTGTTTTTATTTTCAGACAGTTTCTTAATATTCGGTTCGTATTCTCCCTATTCATTAGTTTAACGCATTTTGCAGTAAATCCATTTCCAAGTTTATATTTCTATTAATAAATTTTACAAAATTCATTGAAGAAAACAATTTTTCACGCGGATATCGGAAGCCGAACATTGTTAAAAGAACATTAGCAAGTTTCTTCATTGATATAAAATTATTCGCTAAAGAATCCCCCCCCCCCCATGCGTTTAATATAATATTTTCAATTTTTGGTATTTGATCAATATTAGCTGTATTATTTTCAGATATTTTTCTTTCATCTACTTCGGAAATCAAGAGCCACATGAATTCGGTTAAATCCCCATTATTTGGAATTTCGTTTTGTATGGGTATAAAATAAAATGAAATGTATTTTACAAAATTTTAAACTGATTAAATCTCTTTTCAAAAGCTTGTTTTATTTCCTTTATAAATATTTTTTAATTGCACTTTCTTGAACGTCAAGCGTATTTTAAAAAATTATTGTGTTTTGAAAATGTTTTCGTAATTGTAGAAAATATTTCATAATTTTTACTTCCAAATCTTTTGTAAAGCAAGTTTCGTTATAAATATTTTAATATTTTCAAACATGATTAAAACAATTTGTCTATTTCCTTGAAGGTTTCTATCCAATTCATTAAAATGCAAAACATTAAATCATTTAACCAATCTATTATATTTCAAAAATTCGTCAAAACTATTATTTCTTTCATTCAAAAAAAAACTTAATTTCTTCTAATAAAATCACAACCCAATTAAGAACTTGACCGCAACTAAGCCATCGAACATATTATCATATGTCAAGATCCCTGTGTATATTAACACTCAATTTCCCCTAATAATTGTGCAAATTGTTTATTAAAACCTCTTGCATTTATAAAGTTGATGACTTTTATTACAACTGGCATTGCATTGAAAAATGTTTTTAAACCTTACTTAGCGCATAAAACTTGCCGGTGTATTGTACAATGAAATTCAATCAGAGAATGTGTAATATTTTGCTTAAGAAACTGGATAAAACCAATGTTTTCCCCACCATATTAGATGCACCATCTATGTCATGGAAAAAATTATCTGTAGGGCAATATCCATTTCTTTAAATGCGATATCAGATTCTTTAAAAATATCAAGACCGGTACACTTCCCTTTCAACGTTATTAGTTTCATTAGTTCTTCTTTCATTACATTGCCTGTTTATATCGAGCACAAACTGCTGCTTGTGCATAACCATTTAAATCATTACTCTCATTTAAAGCAATTGAATACATTTCTGCATAATTTAAATGGTCATGTATTTGTGAACAAATATTTCTTTCTAATTGCATTACTCGATTTTTAATTGTATTGCGACTTATTGGTAACTCATTTATACGCTTTATAATCGAATCTTTTTCTTTAAAAAACCGAAAACAAAATAGCACTACATTTTGAAAACGCTCGCTTTAGAAACTCTCCTTCTGAAAAAGATTTCCCGCGGCGAGCAATGCAGTGGACAATTTGAAAACTAGCAGCTGTAACGTTATTTTTTGGAATGAAGAAAATTTTTAAAACAGTATCGTTTCTGAATGATTCTCTTTTATCTTTTGTAAAAAATATCTTTTTCTTTCTTCAAAAGCCGAGATTAGAATGTAACTTTCCAAAATGGTTTTTTACATTGTATGTACGTGAAGTGACTTTTTTGTTATAAATTACAGCCGTTTAATTATCTTCAATCACACCATAATTCCGTTTGACATGGTCTGGAACTTGTATCGTTTGTTTTTACTTTTTTAACCGCTGACATTGTACAGGGTTACAATTAAAAATATTTATATTTAGCATACAATAATTTGAGAAGAATTTTTTTATTAACATACTTAGTGCACATACATATATAGATGAGAAACTTTAATATTAAGAGAAGTAATAATAATGTTGAATTATTAAACACTTCTAGATGCGTAAGAAAATGCTGTCATTTAGTTCAGCACTGGTACATCTCCCTGTTCTACGATGCAATGAACATGCATGCGCGTCAAATTTATGGGTCATACACGCTTTGTGATAAAAAAAAAGTGAAACACAACGTTTTATGACCATGTACATCATATACAAATGCAGAGATAATAGAAAATCAGCTAGCTACTGTCTGCTTAGAAATATTTTTTTATAAATTCCACGCATTAAATTTATATACTTTATTTTTTTAAATATTTTTGATTGACTGTTTTCTCTTTTATGATATAGAAAATAGGTTTATAAAAATCTACACGTGGGCCACTTAAATAGCCTTCGTGGGTCAGTGTCTGACCCGCGGGTCATAGGTTCGCCATCACTGGCCTAGATTATAGTCGTCTTCCGGCATGCTCTTTTCGCTTTTCTATGGCCTCTTCTCCTTTTTGTTCCTTCCATCCGGATGATTCTGATCTACTCTGCGGCACAAATCACATCTTCTTTGAATGCGCGTCTGCATCTATAGAACGCTTTCACTTCTATAGTCAACTCCTGAAACTCGGTTTGCCTACTCCATACGGTGCTTCTTTTATTCTTTCACTTCTATCCCTGACCATTCTTAATATAGCGTCCTTCATTGCTTCTATCTCCAGTAATATTGAATTCTAATTCGTTTCTCCCTCTCTCTCACTAACACAACCTAATGGTGAGGAATGCCCTCGACTGGCGATCTCAAAAAAAAAACAAAAAATAAAAGTTCCGTTCTTTTACAATTCATTTACATAAAAAGTCAATTTCAAAGAAAATATACGAAATAAAATATAAACATTTTTTCCCCCGATATCTGTTATTTACTATAAATTCAAAAAGAGAAACAATTAGTCACTAACCGTTAAAGAAAGATGGCAGTTCTGATAAGAGAAATAAATATCCCCAGGTGCACAAGAAATCTGTGATAATAATTGTCCAAACGGGTACCGATGTTAATATCCGCCTCCATGGATAATTACCCTATTAGCAAAATCGTTCGAATTAAATTTATACAAACACTGACATTTTTATCTGAACAATAAATTTAGCAAATAAAGAAAAATTAATAAATAATAAATTTATATCGCGACAGAAAGTGCGCGATGCCAAAATGTTACACATTGTTAAAAAAAAAAAAAATTATTTATTCCATTATGTGGAATCCATTCAGTAGCGGTAGATAATTAAACACACGAGATAAAAAATGTTGTCCTATAAGATCCGAAAATATTTAAAGCAATGGTAACACGTTTTGATAAGGATGGGATATAATTAAATAAACCATAGTACATATTTCACTATGAAAGATTTTTTGTTAGTTTTGAAGTAAGATGACGGTGAGGATTTCTTCAAATTCCGGAAATTTCAAACGGAATTCAAAATCTATAACTAAAATTAATGGAAATACAAGAGGATCCCAAAACTAACATAAATTTTGCAAGTTACCCTTGGTGAAAACCGGTGTCGTGTTCAGAGCGACCGTATTCACAGCGACCCACCAATAATGGTGTTCAGAGTGACTATCGGATTCTTTTTATTATTATTATTATTATTATTATTATATTTGACTTGGACGACCGTGTTCAGAAATTTTTATTACTATTATTATTATTATATACGAACTAGAGCGGCCAAGTTATTTTGTTAAAACTGCTAGAAATGATAATACATGACTAGATCATGTTTAATCATTAATGTTTTATTTTTAACTAAAACTATATCGAGCATTTAGACAACGGTGCATTTTATTAAAAAAATTAAACCGGATGTGAGTACACCTCCATTCATCTATTATCATTTTACATTAACAAAAATTATATACATTGCCGCCTCCTAGGCATTTTGCATTAAATTACTTTTTTATAATATTGTATACTTTAATGATAATATAGAAATATCAAGTTTAAAGTAAATAATAACGAATTTAGAAATTACATAATTTATGAGAGAATCGTAACAGAATAGGATCGTAGTTCATTGTAGTAGTATATCAGAGATTTCCATTTGATCGCTCTGAAACGAAACCGTGAAAACCATCTATACTATTTCAGCCCTAAAAAGTAACTTCAACCTTTTCTCCTCACACTGCACAACTCTGAAAATTCAACCCGCATGTTTCCAAAATGTGGCCTAAGTATACTATTCCACTAACAAAAATGAATCCCTCCCTCTCTTAACGTCGTATGAAGTCTAGTATTCTGACACCCACTTTTCAAAATGCTACCTAAGTAGAAAAAACAAATAAACATTCAGACATATACATTATAGCCTTAGAAATACTCTACATCAAAGTTAATGAATAAGAATGCCAGTTTTACAAGCATGCGCACATTCCATATAATTAATGTAGCTACTAAAACATTTTCATTTCATTGCCAACATTGAACATTGCATATCATACAATTAGTTGGATATCATTATAATAGTAACACATACATACAAGTATATAATACTAATATAGTTTTCATCTTTGCAAATTATGTGCTTTTTCATATATTATTGTTCTCATGTCTCGAAATCGACCGTTCAGTACTGCAGCGTCTGTCTAATGTATTTATCTATAACCAAGTTATAAGATAAGATATGCATTATAATTGTGGTCGGCAATGTTTGAGCTGAAACCAAGAAAATCCGTCCGGATAACTGATTTTTCAAATGAGCAGTCTACATATCATAAACATAACGGTAGTTGTTCTTGCCGGAATGTGTCTTGAGTTTCGTCTGCCAATACCGTAAAAAAACCAGCCTCTTTGACCCTTTTAAGTATATTCGCTTGAATAGCATTACTGCATAGTTCGATCACTTCATTCTAATTTTCTGATAAAGTATACATGGTTCTACTATGCATGCTTTGTGCAAGTAAATGACTCTTAAGTGCACCAGATCGAGCACGAAAATGTAGAAGTATTCGAAAATTGCCATCATTGTGAGCAGGTTCGTTTACTCCAATTTCATAATTACGGCTTCCTCTTAAGACCATTTCCTGTCTTCTGCACAAAAGAACTGTTCTTACAATAGCTTTTAATCTCTCGCGGTTATCTTCAGCAATTTTATGACCTTCCAGGTTCATGGAGTCCTCAATATCAGTAGATTTGTCTTCCGCGAACTTTACAAAGTTTGCTGCTTGCTCTAAAGCGAATTTGTAGTATTTTGTATTTGTGCGATGGCCAAAGTTCCCTAAAGCGTTTTTTCAGTTAGTAAATGGCTTATTAACAAGGGCTTCAAGATCTCGATAACCATATCCGCTTTGCGCTGTTTTAAGTAGAACACATAGTTCGCAAAATTGCTCCCTACATGACGTTTGAACAGACAAATCACGAATGTTTCGCAGTTCAACCGACGTCGAAAAGAAACATTTCTCTTGCTGGTGACTGGAAACTTGAAAGTATCTGGAAGGTTCCAAGGGTCTTTTTAAGCGTTTAGCTTTTTCTCATCATTATTAGGAGGACTAGAGACAATATTATGCGCCTTTTGACAAATAAGCTTGGATATTCTTTCCCACTGAAGTAACTTAAATAAAGGCATAAAAATGTTCGAACTATTTTAAATCCAATCCAAAGCGACAATACAAAGTCATACGCTAAGATAGTGTATTTGGTTAATATTCGGGCTTTTGCGTGATCAACGGAGGGGGGGGGGGTTAACCGCTAAAACCCATTTTGCTATATGCACACGATATTTTAAGAAAAAATCAATTGGAAATAAAGAAAAAAGACAAGTAATAGCAGCAACGAATAAAATAAAAACTCGACGTTTCTGAATAATTACATCAGAGAAAAATGAAAATATATTTTTTTAGAATTCCGTGCATATAATGTAATCCAAATAAGATGGTTCAGAAACGACCAAAAATATCAAAAAAAAAACAATACGAACGGTTTGACTTATAAACTTCAAAATTGGATCATAAATTACAATTTAAATTCTCTTTAAGAAAATCTATAACTTCAAACTAATCGATTACCCCAGGCGGCAGACAACACAAAAAACCGTCAAGAACACATAATATGGAATTTAAAACGACCTTAGAAATGACTTAAAAATTCATAACTCATCACCAGATAGCACTTTAAAAGTGAAATTCAAAATTTAAAACAAAACGCAGTAGCTCTTTCATAAAATCAAAAAATTACGATTAAACAATTATACAGACCCCCTCTTTGGACCCAAAAACAACAACAAAGGAATATTCACGTAAGCAATAGCCTGAGAAAATAAGTTAAAGAAACCAAAACGTATCTCAAGTATATGCATAAAGGACCGCTTTATAGGAAAACTATAGCCGAACTTACAACTTTATATTTAGATCCTCGGGCCGCCGAAAACTCGAAAGTTTCGAAAAAAGTACATTTTTTCCCGGTTATGTGATTTATTGATAGAAAGATCGCTATTTACCGGGAACAAACTTATATTTAATATTCTTAATGAAACTTTTCAAAGTTGACGAAAAGTTCAAAAAATCACGAAAAATGATGTGAGCCTCCGCTTGTGACGCAGGCAGTCATGGATTTACACCACGGACTTAAATGGGCTACAGCCCACAGCGGCAAAATTCAAAAGGCGGCAAATTTGCATGAGATTGAAAAGTTTTTTTTTTGAAAAATACTTGAAATTTCCAAAATATTGTTACATATTATGAATGTGATAAAATCATTTTTTAACTTGCATTAATGTAGAGAAAAGTTAAAATGGGAATATATTGATTTAGGTAAAATTTCCAAATGATTATGGACAAATGACGTGTAAGTAAAGGAATCGAGAAATTAATTTAAAATTAACGAAGCGTAAACCGGAACGTGCATTATTATTAGGCAAATCGGTTATAATATTAGTAGTTAAAGGAAATTCTCGAAGTGTGCACAATGGCTGGCCGGCATGATAAGAGGTCACAAACAAGACTGGAAGAAAAACTGAAAATTCACAAATGTAGTAGCGGTATCTCATTGATACGACAAAAGTTAAAAGATTTTTTGGAAGAATTATTTATATTATTTCTAGCTGTACCAAACGATAAAAGGTGCTCAAAGCAAGTGTAGCATTGGGGCACTGCGGGAAGCGTGCTAGGCCCATAACCTGTTAAAACTATTCTGAATACTGAATCTGATGAATAAACACGGTAACGGCGAAAATAATATATTAAGAATAAATGTACACTTTATTTAACTTTTGTGATCATTTAACAAATAAAAGTAAAAACTCGATGTAACTGGAAAAACCAACTCTAACAACACTACAAAAAACACAATTACAATAACGTGATAACATGATGGGAAAAAACCCAAAGAAAGATTAGCGCTGAACAAAATTTGCTCAGCAGAACGCTCCTTTCCTGCAAAGAAAAGAATTAAAAATTTTTTCAAATCAACAATGTATCACCAAAGGAGTCAAATGATTTATCTGTTTTATTTATTGAAGAACAATTAGTAAAGAATTTAAACTTTGATGATATAATAAATGAATTTGCATATTTAAAATTGCGTCGTATAAAATGTAAACTTTAATTGACACGTGTAAGAATAATGTATGTATAGAATTATTTTTTTAACTTTTAACTTCTAATTGAAAATTACTTTTTAACTTTTATGTCCTTTCTTACTTCAGTTACTCGATTATAATTTTTATTACTTAATTTATAAATTATTCCAAGGGCGGCAAAAATTACTGAGCCCATAGCGGCATTTGGCTATAATCCGGCCCTGAACGCAGGCATTATAGCTAAAGATTTTGAACAAGGTTGAAAATATGCGCAACTCTAGTTTGGAACATCTGGGGTTTCAACTTTAAAATCAGTCTTCCGAGGTGCCAGAAGTTCGAAATTTAAAAAAAGAAATATTTCTTTTGCGGCCATGTGATATATTGTTGGAAAGAAAGAAGTTTGTCGCGAACGGAACCGTATTTCATTTCTTTAACGAAATGTTCGAATCTCTCCTTCTTTATGGCGAAAAAATCAGATTTCTTTGTTTTGAATTTAGTATTATCTAAATGGAAATTTTAGTTTTACATACGGAATCCTCAGCGCATGAAAATCATGCTTGACTGAACTTGTTTTTTTTTTTTTGACGGGAGGGCTTGTCCCTTAATTCGAATAGATTCCCAGATATTTAATTTCATTTACTCTTTTTATCGGCTCGAAAATAATAGTAGTAATAATTCTAGCGGGGATCGTAATATTTCCAATGTCAATCGTAATATTAATAACAGCAATAATAACAATGATAATAATAATAATAATGGTAATATAAATAATAATAATTATAATAACACTAGCAAACATAATATATTGCTAATGAACAAAATTTTATATTTTCTCCGCATCGTCCAGGAGCTTTCACTATTCACGTTGAAAGTTGCTCTACAGAAAAAAACCTAGGTCATCTGTACCATTGGTCCTTGCCGGACTAAACAGTTCTGTTTCCTCTTTTCAAACATGTATTGTTGCTCAAGATTGAGGGCTTGTCTCAGTCAAATTTCCATCTGCTCCTTTTGCTAACTCCTTTCTTGCTTACCCTAATTTTTTCGCGCAATACAATATTAAAGCGCATATTCCTAATAGTGTGTTATTTAGAACGGACATCGTTTTTGGCGTACATCGATCCTTTTCGGAAGATGAAATCTTGGAAGGGTTCGAGTCACTAATCCCTATTGTTTCAATCCGCCGTGTATTTCGTTCTTCGGACGGTATTAAAATCCTGACTTGTTCAGCTGAACTTAGATTCCACAATACTACTCTCTCTGAACTCTTATCGTTTCTATTTCTCCCAGTCTTCATTCGTCTACGCAGTGTTCAAAATGTTTTCTTTTTCGACATATCGCGAGGCACTGTCGTAATTCTTTTATCACTTGTTTGCAAGTGTGCTTCTAAGTACCCTATCTCAGATTGCAGTAACCTGCAAAGGCTTACATTTTATCTATCTTGCTTTGAATGGATTAAAAGGATATTAAACGCATTATGGCATTTGAGAATATCTCATTCCAGGAGGTTTCTTAATTTAAAAATAACAATTTATCCTCTCGTGTTTTTTCGTATGCCGACCGGGTCTCAATGCCCATTTCTTCTCATAATTCTTTTTCTAAGTCTCCTTCATCACCTCTCAGCCTTCTCTTTAATTCTTTCCCTCGTCCTAAATCTCCTACTTCTCATAAAAACCGTAAAGAAACCATTTATCAACCTATTTCGTAGTTTCCTTCTCTCCATACCATCTCCGTCTAATAGATGAGCTCTCAAAAAGTTTGTTCCTCTTTCGTCTAATTCTATTTCAAATAATAATATTCTTCCAAATCCTGATGATTATAACTCTGCTTCATTGGTTACTCCTAATTTCTCCTGCTCAATTTCTTCTCCTTTAACTAAAAATATTTCTAATACCATCGTGGAAATACTTTCTTCTAATAACATTGTTTCTTCCTTACCCTTTGTTGACTTTATATTTCGTTTGCGTTCTAGTAACGTACAAATAAGTTAATTGCTCTTCCTATGATTAAGAAAAAAGGAACTGAATTTTCTTCTGTTTCTTTCCTTTTTCTCTAAATTTTCTTTACGACTTTCTTATTTAATCTTTCCTCTAATATACAAAATAATGCATTTAAATCAGCTGCCTAATTTTGCTAATTCATGACGCGCGCTGGAACGATTAGTACACATGCGTACAGTTCCACGACACTGGCGAGCTTTGAAGAATTACAAATGATCAATAAAACAAGATAAAGGTAAGAAGTTGAATTAGTTTTTAGCATCAGGATATTTTGTCTTTCTTTCTTAGCTTACCAACCATGGACATATCTTTATTTTTAGCATGCAGCAGAAGGATTCGAACCATTTCCTTCCTGAATGAAACATTACTGCCTAACGAACTGCGCGACCTGGGAGCTCGTTTGAACTACGCTGCGTTAGCTGGCTTGGTACTAGGATAGTATGCTTAGGCTAAATTTGAAAAGTTTGTTAGTTCCGCTGTGGTAGTTTGGAGTCGGATATTGCGTGTAGTCAAGCTGAATTTGAAATGAGACTAAAAAGTAGAATACATAAATTGTTCGAAAGAATATTTAAATATTAGGGAAGGGCGTAATCTGAACTACTTTTAAATTAAATACATACATACAAATAATAATTATAGACAGCTGTTTTTGAGAAATTAATACATACACATTGACGAGGCAAAAAAATAAATGCGTCCAAAACAAAATTTTAATAAGTAACCTTTCCGTTAAATTTTGTTTTCGATTTTTTGATGTATTTCAGTTCGGCAGTGGTAATTTTTTTGTCAGTAGCCGGATCATTCGTTACGTTCATATACCATAACACACACCAAAATAATGCCATTCCACCTGCAAATTTAGATTATTGCCATTAATTATGAACTTTAATCAAAAAGAATATTGTACAGTAAGTAAATTTAAATATACCAATATAAAACAATTATTTAATTTTCTTATTAAATACCCGACGCGTTTCGAAGACAACGCTTCATGATCACGGGAGTTATAAAACGAATATTATCTTTACTGTTCGCGTTTGTAGAATTTTTTTTTCCGTATCGTTATGTTTTTGGCGACTAACAAATATCTCTCAGGTCTACTGTGCATCTACACTTTTCGCAATTGTTTTTTGTATACTTTGCTAATAAATCCTGTACGAACTTAAAGATATTAATTTAATTTTCAATTGAACATTATATAAAAGACAAAATTTTTGTTGGTCTTATCAACCCCTTTTATTCATGAATAATTCTTAGTATTTAAACAAATATTTGTAGGGTATTTTTGAGTGCCACGAACTTGAATTTGCATCATCAGAAGTACTACAAAAAATAATGACACCATTTTTATTTTTGTCCATTTGCTTTGACGAATAAATCACAATTTTTCAGCTTAATAGCCTCTTTCCTGAGCAACTATCTTGTAATTGTAATTTTGCGGCTTTGTATATTATAATAGCTTCGGCGGTGATTTTATGTGTCTCACGGAACATTACCGTCTTATACCTACGAAGTATATATAATAAAGTGACTCATTAAGAGAGAATGGAAGAGAAAGAGGGTTTGTATATTTGTTTCACCACTTTTTTTTTTCTTTTTTTAAATTTTAAAATAAGTTTGTGGGTCTCATTGGGCAAGTATGCCCGTTGTGTGAGTGCCCGACTCTCTTATTATCGTTTATTTAGGTTGTACACGTTACAAATTTATACATACTTATTGTACACATCGATATTATATAAACCTTAATTAATATTAGTCCTAGTAAATATATATAACTTATATATAGGTATAAAGAATAAAGAAAAAACCATACACATACATTCATCCACTCAAAATAGTCATATATACATACATATAATGATAACGTTCGCAAACAATATCGTCTTTATGAATTCCAAAACAGTAAGTTAAACGGAAAAGGAATGACACAATAACAACACAGAATACGTATATAATCAGTAGCTGCATGATTGAACTATCTAGGTGAGAGGAATTCGAATGCAGTTTGTTTTTATTCTTTGCACCACTCCTTCAGCCATTTCACTACATCCTTTTTCCACACACCTACACTTTTTTCGTTTATAATGTGATTGGGAATATTACTCGTTAATTTAATTAGAACCGAATCATCTATGTTATCAATTCGTAGATTTGCCCCTCTAGGGTATATGTAATATATATTATTTTTATTTCTTGTTATTCGAATAGTTTTTGGCCTACTTGGTAACATTATCGCTATTATATTCGAGTAACCTGTAATAGTAGTAGTACATCTTTGGTGACATTTCATCATTTTTCTTCCACCATGTTGATCTCGAGTCACTCCGTTTCCAATGTGGTAGTATATGTAAGTTACACCCTTTTTTGATTTTTACCTATTTTATTGATTTCCGTTTTCTTAGCCTTCCCCCATATTTGGATTCCATATAGAATTCTAGCCATAATTATTGCATTGTAGTATATACGTAGTGTTTTATATGAAAGTACCTGCTTTAATTTGTATAGAACTGGAATTGTCTGTCTTATTTTCGAATTTAAGGCTTGAACGTGTTTTTTCCAGCTCAAGGATTTATCGATATATATTCACCTAGATATTTAAAGTCTTTTACGTTTTCAAGAGGTGGACATAAACATGTAGGTGAAATATTCGTTTCATGGAGTTCGTGTAAGCATTCGTTACTGTGAGGTATAATTCGCGGATCGCGACCCTTGTGTTTACTACTGTTTCGGATATGAATCAATTTAGATTTATTTATATTTACACATAACCTCCTATCATGTGCCCATTTACTAAAATTATCTATATCCTGTTGCAGTAATTTTTCCACCACTTCTATCTTTTTTTTTTAAATTAACAGCGTAATGTCATCAGCAAAAACATATACCTTTGCATTTTTAATGTGCCTGTATAATGAGTTAATGTATATTAGAAATAGGATAGGAGCATGTACAGTTCCCTGACCTACCACAAATCGAGTACTTTTTTTCATTACTATTACTCCTTGCGATTTTTACTACACTTTTCCGGTTTTTTATATAAGTTTTAAACCACATTAGTTGGTTATTTAGAATACCCAGATTTTCTAGGTCATTAATCAGTAAATCGTGATCAACTAAGTCAAACGCTTTTGTTAGATCAATAAAAGTAATTATAAATTGGTTCCTCATCGCCAGTCCCGTATTTATCTTATTTATCATCGTTCTTAAAAGCGTTATCGTGGACTTTTTTTCTTTAAACCCGTGTTGATTTTCATAATGTAGGTTGTTTTTTTCCAAATAATTCCTTAAATGTTTATCAACACATCGTGCTAATGTTTTACCTATTACTGATATTATTGTTATAGGACGGTAGTTTTCGCATTGATTTTGCACTCCTTTTTTATAGATCGGTCTAATAATACCTTTTTTGATCCCATCTGGAGTACACGCTTCCTTTATAGAGCGATTGATCATGTTAGTTAAAATAGGAGTAAAAATTTTTACATTTTGTTTAATATCTTTTACCCTAATTTCGTCCCATCCAAGAGCCTTATGTACTTTTAGATCGTTTATTATTGTTTATATTTGTGATGAATTTGCAGGTAGAATATAAAAAGAAGACATGGCAGAATTAGTGGAGTTATTATTCAGTAACTGTATGTCACATTTATGCCTGAGCTCTTTAACTGAACGTGTGAAGTATTCACTAAATTGTTCGGTTACTATTGTAATGTTTTCAAAATGTTTTATGACAAAGTCATCAATTAATGTTTTGTTTTTTTTATTCACAATATTGTTGATTATGCACCATTTTTTTTTTTGCTATCATTGTTTCCTAACACTACTTGATTTTGATAATATTTCTGTTTAGCGTTCCTTATTTCTGTTTTTACTATATTTCGATCATACTAGTTCTGTTTCCTTTACTGAGCTTAAAGTACTGATCTCTAATTTTCATAAAACTTATGATTTTTTGACTCATCCATTCGTTTTTGGGATCATATTTGGTTACCTTTTTACCCCCGTTTATTTCCAATTTACATTCTTTATATATATTTTTAAAAACTATATGAATGTGATCGTACATGTCTCCTACTGTTGTGATGTTACTCTTCTCGCTCCATTTGTATTCAACAATCTTTTTGTGAAGACTTTTTTCATCAAAATAATATTTCCGTGAATTTTTTAAATGTCGACTTTTCTTATTCGAGATAACAAATGCACAACAAATCATGTAATGGTCAGATATTTTCGTATTAATTATTCCCGAAGTAATTTCCTTTGTTTTTTACTTCATAAATATATTGTCTATGCAGGTCTGAGTATTCCTATCTATCCGGACTTCTTCTCTTGTAATTCCACTTATTAGCTGAACTCCCCCTGCCCCGTAAGTTACATTTAAAAAGTTCTCCACTTGCGCATTATGAAGCAATAAGTCAATATTAAAATCACCGCAAATCAGGAGATTATCTTTATTTTTTGTTTTCTTCAAAAGTGTTGCGATTTCTTTTGTGAATTCACCTATGTTTTTACTGGGTGTTCGATATATAGCAATTATCCGTAAAGGAATATTTCCGCCTGTATCTATATCTACCATCAACAGGTCCATACTTGACCTATTATTTGCTTCCTGGATATTGCATTTAAATTTTTAATTTACAAATACAAGTATTCCCCCGTTGTATCCCATTGGTCTTTGCAGTGCAATGCTTGTGAAACCTGCTATATTGTATAGATTTAATTCATTTTCTCTTATATTTATTTCCGTTAATACAATGACGCTTAATGTTGTCTTGTGAATGTAACTTATAAATTCATCCCAATTTCGCCTAGCACTTCTTATGTTTAAGTGCAGCTCATGAAATATTTCGGTGTTAATTTTTAATGTATTGTTTAGATTAAGTACACTGTTTATATTATCAGTCCATTTTTTTAAGTCACTATAGTTCATACAATTATATTTACCCCGGTACTGCATTAGTGGAATCGTATTTGTGACGTGCGTTTGTTAAAGTATATGTTTAGTTTGAAAAGTTTGGGATGGAGAGAAAGGGGAAATTCTCACATATAACCGATAAAATATATACATATATATGTCTAAATATACGTACACACATGTAAATACACATTCATACATCTTCTCACATGCATACACATATAGTAAAACATGAATTTGTATGTGAACTGTGATACCTTCGTGCACACATTCATTCCAACACTATCGCAGCCTGAAAACAAAGCAAAAAATATACCCTCACACATATACTATCTGTCACTACCGCACACCGCTCTCTAACACCAGCACATCTTATACTAGTGAACGCAGACGGTAGTGCAAGCACATAGTCGGAGTTACTACCAGCCCTCGCTCGCATTCATTCATACACCACTGCACGACTAAATCGAGCAAAACCCTCCGTACATCACACTCCCAGCCATTCCTCTTCCTTCCGCATTCACCAGTGTACCCGAATTCATTCTGATCCGACACTATGTCCCCTTCACCACCACCTTTTCTTTGCACTCTGATTCCTCTCCGCAACACACACGAAAGATTTCTTACCCTTGTCTTAGCTGAACTACTAGGCAACTATTTGTTCCTTATCACTATTTTATACTTTATATTCACTACTGTTTTTACCATTTTCACACACACTTGCATTCTCATATTTAGTTCTGCACACTTCCTTCTCACCGCCCTACCGCCTGCGTAACCGATCGACACAGACTCACACACATACGTAAACACACACGTACCCATATTTTATCGAGTATTCATATTAAAATGTTATATTAACTTATTTTATCTTACTAAATAACATTTGTTAAATCATCTATAGATTTAATTACTATTATTGGGCTTTGAGAATTTTTCCGGACGAAGATTTTTCCTCTTTTGACCCAAGTGAATTGATACAGTAATAATTTTGCCTTCTGTTTAGCTTCCCAGAAAAGTGACTTGTAGTATCTGGATAAGTTTTCATTTACGAATATTTTTAACAACGACGATGAATTCGTAACATCTTTGTCATAGATTGTTATCTGTTTTTTTCTTTTCTAATACTGCATCTGCTATTTTACGACTTGTTTTTACTATAATTGGTCGCGGTAGTGTTTTATTTTTCGTAAATAATCTGTGCGCTGCGATGATATCTTCCTCTTGAATGTTACAGTTGATTTTTTTCCCTATCTTTACTACAATCTCATTGATGTTTTCAGTGTTATTCTCTGTGACTCCATGGATCTCGAAATTCTCTTTTCGCCCGTATTGTTCCAATCGATGAACACTGATGGTTAACTCCTTTATTACTTTATCTTTCTTTTGAGTTTCATTCGTCAGGTAAGTTACTTGTTCACGCAGCATTTTTATTTCTGACACTAATGACTGATTTAGTTTTAGAGTTTCGTCGTATTTATACGAAAGGAACTCCATTGATTTTTTTAAATCCTCCATGCTATTTTTTATGGAGCTTAGGTTCATTTATTTGTATTTGACATTTCAATCAATTCTAGTCCATCGGGGGACTTTTAAAATGCACCGGCAACACCTATTTTGAAGCAACTGAAGTTGATTAAAATTAGAGTCTGAAATTGAGCACCAAACTGGAGCTGAATACGTCAATACAGGTCTCATGACGCTTTTATAGATAATTAGTTTATTAGCATTACTCAGGTATGATCTACGATTTATAATCGGATACAAGGCTGCGATAACTCTATTAGTCTTCACTTCCGCGTGCTTTACGTGCTCTTTAAAAGTTAATCTTCTATCTAGGATTACCCCAAGGTATCGAGCATGCTCTGCCCACTTAATACTAGTCCCTTTAATACACACTTGCCTTGGTGGAGTGGGGTATCTGCGAGTAAAAAGTATCGCTTCTATTTTGGACGGGTTAATTACACATTTCCATTTTTCTAAATATTTTAAAAGTCGCAAGCTGTGCAGCTGTAATCGATTATAAATAGTAGATGTTATGTATGAACTGCAGTATAAAGCAGTGTCATCGGCATACAAAGCCAAATTGGTATGCTGCAATTTCGGAAGATCGGAAAAATAAATTATAAAGAGAAAGGGGCCTAGAACACTACCTTGCGGTACCCCCGCAAGGACAGTTCTGGGCAATGACTTCGCGTCCTGTAAAGATACATAAAAGGTTCTATTGCGGAGATAGCTTTGAATAACTCTAATTAAATAATTCGGAAATTTATACTTTAACATTTTGAATAACAAACCGTCATGCTAAGTCGTATCAAATGCTTTTGCAATATCAAATAAAATTAACCCAGTGTGTTTATTCAAATTAAAGTTATGTAAGACATGGTCTGCTATCCTGGCAATCTGATGTGTGGTAGAATGCCGCAGTCTGAAACCAAATTGCTCCGCTGGAATAATGTTGTTATTGTCAGCAAATTTACGAAGTCTCTGCAGTATAACTTTTTCCGCAATTTTGCTTAAGTTACTGAGCAAGCTAATCGGTCGTATATTATTCAGATGCGAAAAGTCTTTGCCCGGTTTAGGTAGTGCAATTATTTTAGCTGCCTTCCAAACGTTTGGAAAATAGCCGTACCACATCGCGGCATTGATAATATGCGTTAACTCAAGTACACCTTTCCGTTGGATTTTATTTAAGATTTTTGCAGGGATGTTGTTGTCACCAGAAGACATTTTATTTCTTGATTTTTTGAGGTAACTTGATACTTCTGTCGGCGAGGCAGGATAAAACCCCGAAAGGGGAAGTTGAAATCGTGCGATGTTGTCGGACGCAGACTGTGTTAATAACCTGTTAACGTAAATTCTGTTCTATCTTTAAATATAATAATGTTTAATAAAGAATTTTTTTTCATACTGTTTGTGAAATACATAAATATAATAAGCTAATAATAACAAATATAATAAACAATTATAACAAACAAATAAGATAAATTTTCTTACTTAGTAACGTTTTCGGGCATAACCCATCATCAGAGCAACCAATATGTGAACAGATACAAATTCTAAATCACACTGAGGTCAACAAGGGAATACAGTGGTTTATATATAGATTTAAAATAACAAATATAGAGTCAATGATCATAACTATTAAAAGGGTGTAAAGTACATAGACTATTATATATGTGTAGGAAATGCTAAATATCGGTATAAATTTACTTTAAGAAATTAGATTACTTTAGAAACATGTTGTTTTTTCGCTTATAGCCCATCATCAGCTAACAGTACAGAGTATACACTTTATTAAAAAGTATATAAATTGAGTGTGTACCTACTCTGTGTTGTTAGCTGATGATATAGCCCGAAAAAATACGTTTTCAAAGTAATTTACTTCCATTTTTTGAAGTAAATTTATTTAGAAATAATGCCTTGCTGCTACGTGGATTACATTCATTTCAGTGTAATTAAAATACTTTTCATTTTGTGCTTTTCTGTACATTTATTGAACTTAATAAAAAACTGAATTTAATTCAGCCGATAAGTTAATTCTGAGGCGGTACGAAGTTCGCCGGGTCCGCTAGTTTAAAATAAAATCAAACAAATCGGATTAATACCTGGAATATAAAACAACGATCTCCATCCAATATGCGTAGCCATAAAACCGTACAGTGGGAAAAAAATTAAATTGGTTACTGAAAGTCCACTTAAAGAAGTAGCAATCAATGTCGATTTCTCTTCTTCCGGTGCCCAACGAGACCATATGGTGTGCACACATGGAATTAGACCGCCCTGAAAGTTTATTTCTTACTTTTACAACGAAATTCAAATTACCGGAAATATGTCGGTTAAATTATAAAATTAATAACCAGGTCTTAACCAGCACCTCAAATAATCCGCTTAATGTTCTGAATGTGAAAAGTGCAACCGGTCCATAATAAACTGCAAACGGTATTATGAATGCAGTCAGTGAAACGCATATTACTTGAATAAGCCAAACAGTGGCGCCGCCAAAGCGACCGGCTAAATATCCGCTTGGAAATTCAGATATCGCAAAACCGTAATAAAATGAACTGAGGATAAAACCTTTCTCTTTAGAAGTCCAATTAAATTCTTTTACCTGGAAAATTGAATGCATATTTTAATGTATCGTTTTAAAACAACGACTAATTTTAATCGATTTTACCATAGCAATACAACAACACTTTTAATAAATATAATCAGGAGCGTTGCAAAACCAAAAAAATTAAAAAGAAAACGGTTTTATAGTTTATCTCGAACACGACAATTAGACAAAATTGTTGGAAATATAAAGACAGAAAGAAGTTTTTACTTTTTCATTTAATGAAGCAGAATAAACACCGTTTAAAAATATATTTATTATAATTAAAAACTGGAGCTTGTTCTAAACATCCACCAGTGTGGTGTGAACGAAATTTTGGTATTATTTTTAAAAAGATGCAACGCGTTCCTGAAATCATTGCACCAAAAATTTATTACTCTGGTATTGTTTTGTGATTGTAAACTTGTAAGATTCAAAGAACTCTTAAAATATTGATCAGAAAGTTTCATAATTATTTTATTTATTTTAATACCATTAATTAAAATCTTTTCGCTCTTGTCTAATTCCCGGTAACTTTCTTTCTCATAAGAGGGCTAGTGCTAAAGCCAGCTTTATTTTTGAAACGGCTAAAAAAAATTCGTGAAAATGCTTTTATTCCTTTATATTTTTGTACGTTTTACTACTGTTTCTCAAATTTGGGAAATGGCCAAGTCTTTAAAATCCTCCCTTTCCCGCATCCTTTAAAACATAGTCTCTCTTCTGATAAATTAATCTCTTTTATTGGGATTATGAATCTTCCTATTGCGTTCTTAGCTTCAATAAATCATGTTGTATTCCGTCTCTTCCACCTTCTCACGCACTTTTTGGTCACTCCTTTTACCTCTATATGCAATCGTAAATATCCTTATGTAATTTTTCTAATTCAGTTCCTGGAATAGATAAGATTTCCTTTTCCCTCCTTAAAAATTTGTCTGATTTTTCTTTCCGGTTCCTCTTAAACTTGTTTAACTTCGTTCTTTGTTCTAATTTTACTCCTTTGTCTTAGAATAGATTTACCCCGATCGTTAACCCAATTCTTCCACATGTCATTCAATTTCGCTTGTCTCCTGCGTTAGGAAACCATTCGGAAGATTAATCAACCGATGTCTTGTTTTTGGTGGCTTAGACATAATATTCCGTTACCTAATAAGTTCGGTGTCCGCCCTAGACGGTGGTACATTTCTTTACCCTGATGTTTACATACCATTTATGGACAAAAAGTTCCTTATTGTTTCCTTTCTTGATGTCTCTGTAAACGTAGATAATGCCCAACTTCTCTCTTTCTTCGACGCAGTAATACGAATATATTTGCGCAGAATTATGACATAACGTTAGCAGTGCATTACATAGACTAGCGTATCGACGAATCGTCTTATCGCACGACGTAATGTAGGAAATACAGTTTTAATTACCACAAATTGAAGCTTATTAAGAGCTATAGGAAACAAATTAAAAAAAAAACCTACGACGAATAATTATAATGATTAGTTTAAAAGTAAATCCGTATTTTAAAAATATAATAATCCAAATACTAAAAGAAGGAACAAGAGAGTAATAAAAACGGAAAACTTAGTTGACAAAGATTACACAAGAGATTATGTTTTATACGCCTATGCTTATGCTCTGAGTACATAAATTGCAGATGCTTGGAATCGTAATTCCCGATATGATTAATAAGGGGACAACTACGAGTTAAGCAGTTTTCACAAAAAATCCCTTTGCTAAAGAAAGTACGTAATTGCGAAGATATGGAGAAACTTAAGGACAATCCTGGTATAGCGGGGTGTATGGGCTGTAGTTGTTTATAACGGGCATTAGATATTAACGATCACAGTAGAGGTGATGTGTAAGTTAAGATCGGTCTAATAAGTTCTTTGTATAGAACTAATTTATTATGAGTATTTAAAATCGATCTACAATGGGATAAGTAGTGCAGATAGCGCGATTAGTTTTAACAATGTTACGACTGGTGTATTTATTAAAGTTTAGCCGTTTATATAGTACCACGACGCCCCGAGGTAGTTGATCAGACCAAGGAACGTTAGTACCTTGTATGTGCACTTTCTTAGGGGTCATGTCTACGAGAGAATAAAATAGCCCCTCAGATTTAGCTGGATTTATAGAAAAACGTCATGTTTTAAAAAAAACGAAGTACCCGGCCAATCCTGAATAGGAGTTTGTTAGCAATTGCGTTCAGCCTTTATATAAACAAAGTGGAAACGTACAGTAAACATTAAAAATGTGCGATAAACTTTTAATTCGAATAAATGTTTTAAAATGATTTATACGTAAAGTACTTTTACTTTTTTACAACTACCTTTTCTGTCAGTTAAAATGTTCTTATGTATCTGACCATTAATCTCTTTTCATTTTTCAATACATTCTTTGTACCTTCGTCTAGTACAGGATTGAGCAATTTTTTGAAAAATTTTGTGCGAGCCGTATATAAGAAACTTATAATAATATAAGCACTGAATGATGAACTCAGATTATCTCTCTATTAACACAATAAACTTAGTACAAAAAAAGATACAGAAATAAAATACTCTTTAACAGAAATTCTATTAATGGTGTCGTGTTCAGAACGACCCACCAATAATGGTGTTCAGAGCGACCATCGGATCTTTTTTATTATTATTATTATATTCGACTTGGATGTTCAAAACGACCCGCAGACATTTTTATTACTATTATTAGATATATGCGAACCAGAGCGGCCAAGTTATTTTGTTAAAACTGCTAGAAATTATAATACATGATTAGAAACGTACTTATAGTTAGTTTAATCATTAATATTTTAATTAAAACTATCGAGCATTTACACAACAGTGCGTTTTGTTAGAAAAATTAAACTGGATGTGAGTACGTTTCCCCATTCATCTATTATAATTGTACATTAACCAAAATTATACACATTTTGCATTAAATTACGTTTTTATAATATTGTATACCGTTACATGTTAATGTGTTAATATAGAAATATCAAGTGTTTAAAGTAAATAATAACGAATATAGAGAAATTACACATAACTTATAAGAGAACCGTAACAGAATATGATCGCAGTTCATGGTAGTAGTATATCAGAGATATTCAGGAATTTAGATGTCGGCTTTAAATATGGTCGCTCTGAACACGGTCGCTCCCAAAACGTAACCACTATTACTAGAGCGGCAAAAAATATATGTGAAAAAAAAAAATTATTTAACGAAAAATTTGGCATTTCTTTTTTGCGGTTAGTTGGTCTATATATTTGCAGATATAAATGACACACAACGATTGGCTCGCAGATTTCTAACGATAAATCATTTACTCTTGATTGGCGATCGCTTTTAATTATTTCCATTACGGAAAATAATTGTTAGCAAGCAAAGGTTCATTCAAAAAGTGTGTCATTATTTGATTTTCATATGCACATGATCATGGAAATGTTTCTAAATTCATGTAACTTTGGTAAGGATTATGTATTTTGATATTTTGAAATTTATTTCTTAAATCCGTATCGTTTTGTAAATCTATTAATTCCATTTCTTAATTCATCCGGAACTGTTTACGCGTCTCTATTAAATAATGAAAAAAAAAAGTTAAAAAACGGTTTTTTCCTATCTAAAATATTTTAAATTGGGATTTAAATTTCGTTATTAATTACTATAATCACTGGGCATATTTTCAGGTTTCTGAAGGAGTTTCTGTTTTAAGTGTGCAAAATATGACGTGGACAACAGATATTTGTTTCAATTATTGAATTTTTACTTTTGAAAGCATTAATTATATCAAACATGTTACGATTAAACTGTTTTTTTTCTTCAAGTTCCATGTTTAAGTAATTTAAATACTAAGTTATATCGACGAGAAAAGCAAAATGAAACGTCCATTCTCTGCCATCAAACGAGGGAAACGGATATTCTCCAATTTCTCCGAATGGTTGAATATTAATTTTTAAGTCGTAAATTTTTTTAGCTTAGCATCTGTACTTATTTAACATATTTCTGTGTTATAAATTACATCAACATATTTAATTAACAAATATTTTAAACATTTTTTTAAATTGGCGATGATTTAACGCTTAAGATTTGAGAAACATAACAAGTTTTACATTGTAGGCATGTGACATCGGATGCATTTAAAATTTCTTCTCAAAGATTCTGTTAGTGAATTATTCAATGGTTAACAAATATTTCTCTTCTTGTTAGGTTTTTAATATAATTAAATAACATTCCCGCCGACTGCTACATTCATGGTTATCATTGTTGAAGCTCTATCGATTGATATGCCGACAATTTTATACCAGTAGAATTGGTAAGTTCTCTAACATCGATTTTAATTGTACGGGTCTTACCTGTTGTAGTTTCTTTCATTGTAGTCAATAAACCTATATAGTTCTTCAGTTATACACAAATATTCGAATCGATTCCTCTTACAAATATCGCTAGATGTGATTTGTCACTGATGCCACAACTTTCATCGAGGGCCCAGGAACACCATTGAAATTTGTGAATGCGTTCACCTAAAGTTGCAATTATGTTTGTGGACAGGTCTTCAATTATTCTTCAAATTATAAATCTTGATAAACTAATTTTGGAAATAACGTCTTTTTATCGGGAAAAGATATTTCTGCAACAGCAGTTAACATTTCTTAATCATTTAACTTTCACCTTTTTGGTTAAAATTTGACTAACTGTATAAATAGGTTTCACTGCCAGATCTGATGAAAAACTTTAACCTTTAAATATATTTTGTTGTTGTAGATAAATCTATAACTTATAGTAAGTTATAACAAATATAACAAACAAATTTAAGATTAAAATGATTGCTTATTTAGAAACGTTGTCGGGTATAACCCATCATCAGCTAAAAACACAACTCAATATATGTGATCAAAAACAAATTCTAAATCACACCAAGGTCAAATAAGAAATAAAACGGTTTATATAGTTCAAATCAAAAATTTAAAGTCGATATATCATAATTGTTAGAATGAGACTATTTATGTACATAGCCTATAATAAATATCTAAGGATATATTAAACATTTAAATACCATTTTAGTCTTAAATTTGTTTGTTGTATTTGTATTTGTTATAACTTACTATATTCTATAATTAACAAACAGGATGCTAAAAGATTCTTTATTAAATCTATAACTTGATTGTTAAAATTTATGAATATAGAATAAATAAGTTTCCTTTATTATCAAACAATAAATTTAATTATAAATTTACATTTTAATAAGTTCGAATTAAAATACCTCAATTTAAAGAAACGTTTACGAGCATATCCCATCATCGGCAAACAACACAAGTACACCTAATTCTAAAAACGCACTGCAGAGAAATAATGGGATTACAGGAGAATAATAGGCAGATGGCGATCAAACTACAATCCAAAAGGGATAATTGTTTAAAAATAAGTCAAAGATTTTGTTTACCTAAATAATGAATTTAACGAACTAAATTTTCAAAACAAGTATTAAGAATATATACAGAAGAAAAATCAAAAAGAAGTTAAATTTTTATATTGAAAGAGGGTTATTATTATCAGGTATTTGATCGTTTAAGAATAATTATGTTTATACAAGTATTTATTTGTATAATAATTTTTAACTATATTCATTCAGTTTCCCTGTATTTTCTAGTAAATTAGGTTTATGTTTTTTTTTTTTTAAAGAATACATACAGAAAAATTCCATGATTTTTGAAAACAATTTTGGGCTACTCACCCATTGAACATGGAACAAGACAAGACTAAAATAAGACTGATATAATTCAACAGATGTTTGCATGATCTGCCGTGCATTTCAGTGGAAGAGCACACATCAGCCAATTTTGGTTTCATGGCTGTCTTAATGTTCAGTCTTGTCTTGTTTTGCGTTAATTCGACATGTCCGTTCGTTAGCTTTTTTTTTTTTTTGCGTACATTGGTGTTTATTATTGTACTCCGTATGTATGAACAAATACAAAAGTAAAATAATTCACAGCAGCATCGGGTTATATTTAAGTCTTGTTTTAGCTTTTTGAAAGTCGAAAAGTAAAGTCTTTGAAGGGGCGCATGAGAAAATTTGGTGGACCGCAGTTTGTTCATCCCTTAACTAGAATATATTTTACACTTTTTAGAAACTTCAAACTCGAATTTTTTTACTTTAAAAATATTTAAATAAAATGAGTTTTAATATGTAATTAAAGTAGACTTTAAATAACGATTTTATTGTCCTTATTTTTTTACAAATAAAAAATAAATAAATAAATAAATTCTGCATATATCTGATAGTATTTTATCTAATACGTTTTCTAATTTCTTATGTAAATCCAAATCTTTACCTCCCGGGATAGCTTGCATTTTTTCTACCGCTCCGTCAATAATTTTTAACCGATGTTCAAGAGTTTGTCCAGTTATTATTATTTTTTACATGCTTTTAGTGTAGGAATGATGAATATGTTAGTATGGATGTTAGGTCGGATTGAACTTTTCCTTTTTCAATGTGAAATTTGGCCTAAACGCGAACAATTAAAAATATAATATAAACTGTTTTAAACGCATTTTACTTGGAATAAAATAAATACCAATTTTATTTACCTTTCTTATAGATTTTGCATCATCCTCTAAAACAGTTACAATTTGTTTACATTTTTCTAAATTATTTGCACAAAACAAAGCAGTTGATAGTCATCTTCCCCTATTTTACTTTTACTGTTGTTTTTTTTTTTCGTTATCCCTTTATAATTATACTCGCGTAGGAGCTTCTAGGAATACTTTTTTCCCAAATATACTAGTTTATTTACATTTGAAGACATACCTTGTATTCATTTTATAATTCGATTCAAACCATGGACTATACTGTAATATGCCTTATATTAAAGTAAAATAATCGTAAATTTTGTTCAACTTTAATCATACACAGAACAGCACATCTATTATTAAAAGTAAAATTTCTTCTTCAAATAATTCGATTCCAAAAAGTCTCCTTAAATCCCCATTAACAAATCGACTAATCGTTTATGATTTGTTTTTTGTAATACAGGTTATTAAAAAGGTTTCAGGGGGCAGACTTGTTCTAAACGGACAATTAATAAATTTGCTATATAGGAACTTCACGGGTCTGTAATTTCATCTACACTCATCTATACATTTTTATTCTTTATAGACTCTGTAATTTTTTTAAAAATATCCGTGAAATCCATATTGGTACATAGATTTTTTCTCAATGTACTTTTAGATGGTGTAGTATTTTGCGTATATTTCTCGCAAAAATTATTAGATGGTTTGGATGACAATCTATTTAATGTAATATCTGAAGCTAATATTGCATAGCATGAGGCTCTCGCTTGGATAATCTCGAGGAGAAAATTATGAAAAAAGTAATTTCGTAAATTACCGCAGGGCTCCTGCCTCAGTCCACCTTGTTCAATATCTATTTCATCAAAATTGCTTCTTTGTCTCTAAGTTCCTCTTCCTTTTTTTTTGCTAACGACATCCTTATTTATTCCTCTCATCGCAACATCGCGCAGGCTAACTCCTAACTTCAAAACTCCTTAATTTCATTGCAAGACGCTTTATCTAACATCCATCTTTTCATCTCCTCGAGTAAATGTTCTGCTGTTGTCTTTACTCTGCGTCCTGTTTTAAATAATGACCCAATCCCTCTTTGTTCCTCCTTTCTTTATTTGGGTGTTTTTCTGGATAGTCGACTTTCATTCCATGACTATATCAACCATCTATACGTGTTCGCCTGAAAAAGGCTCAACCTCATTAAATCCCTTTCTCATACTGATTGAGGTGGTGATCCTGCTTATGTTTTATAAATCTTTTATCCGCTCTATTCTTGATTACTGTTCCTACATTTACGAAAATGCTTCTAGATCCCTTCTGTCTAAGCTCGATGGGGTCCAAAATGCATGCCTCCGCCTTTACCTTGGAGCCCGAAAGTTTACTCCTATTCCAGCTCTGCACGCGGAATCTCACATTCCTCCTCTTTTTCTTCGATGTTCCTTCTTGGATTATCGTTTCCTCATCAAACGGTTGCCGATTTCCTCTTCTCCTCTTATTTCTTCTTATTCCTCCATCTTACGTAGCTAGCGTTTTTTTGTCAACAAAACTCCCAGTCTATCTCTTATCGCTGCCCGTCTTGTTCAGTTTTCCCCGTATATTTACATTCATGATAAACTCCCATATTTCTCCTTCAATTTTTCCTCTTTCCTTCATCCTATTAACTATTTTTATTCCCCGATTCCTCCTAAACCTGTCATTCATAATGCTGTTAGATCAGAATTTTTACTAAATCTAAGCTCTTCTTTCCCTAACCATTTTTTGATTTTCACCGATAGCTCCAAGGAATCCAATGGTGTTGGTGCAACTTTTTTCTGTCCTTCTCTAAATTCTGTCGAGTCCTTTAAACTTCCCTCCTTTTGTTCAATCTTCTATGCGGAATCCTCTGCTATTCTGCGTGATCTTCTTTTTATCAGATTCTCTCCTGTCTCTCGCAATATTCTTATCCTGTCGGATGCCCAAAGCGTGCTGTAGACTATCGCATCTCCTCTCCCTCCTCACTTAACCGATTACGTTATTCTTCTTATTCGCTCCTTGATTCATGATGTTTTGCTTTCTCACTTAATCCAACGGACTTCTTTAGGATACCGTGTCATGCCGGAATTGAGGATAATGAGTTAGTTGACTCACTCGCTCAGTTATCTTCCTCTTCCGGTAGGTTTCTTCTGCGCTTTGGGCACAGTTTGCGTCCTTTCTCATTTTTCCGTTACTCTCTTGTGCCATCTCCTTTTTGTCCATTGTACCCCTACAATATCCAATTTGTGCGTGATCCCGATCACATAATGTTCGGGTGTTCATCTCTTGTAACCGATCAAGCTGCTTTCTACTTCTCCCTTTTACAAATTGGAATTCCCACTCCATACAGTGCTTCGTTCATTCTCTCCCATCCTTCTTCTTCTGTTATCCAGGCTCTTAATTCTTTTTTGTCGGCTATCTCTGTTCGTGTAAAGATCTGAGTCTCTTGCGTCCTTTTTCCTTTGTTCTTGGGCCAATGTCCTTGTAAACACCCCCCCCCCCCCAAATAAATAAAAATAAAAAAAATATATTAAATGTTTTGCGTTTGTGAAAATGAATTGCTGAGAATATGTTGTGCGCATTTTAAAACCCCCCATCCTTATAACATTTTGCAGTAATTTAGTCGGAAATTTTTTCCAATTGGTTTGAAAACAGATGATCATCACAGATAACATTACAAGACGCTTTTTTATTTGTTTTTATAACTAATTTATAAACTGATAGATAAAGCTGACGACGAACCTATATACCTAAAATTTAATTTTTCTAATAAAAAACACATAGAAATATATTCGTAAAAATCAAAAATTAACGGATATACATAGTTTCCAAGCTTTCCGGAGAGTACAAAATCTATCACAGTCATGATATGGTGAAAGACCAACCTGAAGCAGCACTTTAATTTACAAAATAGAATATTTTAACACTCTCAACATTTCAGACTTACCACCGCACAAATTGAAATTTAAAAAAAAAAATCGTTAATAATGCTGATGCGTAATTTGGATGTATCAGAAGGCCCCTATGTAACGGTGTAAGACTCGATGTAACAAATCTGTGTAACAACATAATAAAGGCAAAAATGGTAACTGGTGAACCAATCTGGCAAAGGGATATACCAAGAATAACTCTTGACTCATCAAAAGGTCAACTAGGATGCACCATGCAGCGACACCAATTTCCCCAGTAAGATGGCAGTACACAAATCTCAAGACCATACATTCGAATTTCTCGGCGTGGACTTAAGATCGTCAGTTTTCGTGCATGGAATTTTATATGTAGCATTTTCTAGAGTTAAACGACTAACTACGTTAAAAGTACTTCTTCCAAATGAAAATCCTCGACATACCCGCACAATAGTATGGAAGGAAGTATTAGGTTAAGACCCGATTTCGTCACGGTAAAACTGAGTGTGTGTTCAAATATATACGTAATGATAGATAGACTGTAAAAAAGTACTATAGTATAGAAAATTGTTTCTATTAAAATGTTAAACTAATTGCACTCGTGATTTTTTGCATTTAAATAACCAGTTCATATGTAGGTTTTTTTTTCCCCCTGTGGCGTGTCAACACAGGACATTTACCCAACACGAAGGACTAACAAATAATGAAACGTAGGGACTCGAAAGTTATATCAGGAAGCGATTAGAAACAGAAGAAATGAAGGTAGCCAATACAGGCACAACAGAAGAAGAAGGAAGAGCAAGTATGTAGTGGGCACAGTAAGGGGTCGGGAGGGCGAGGCCAAGCAAATTGGAATAAAGGACTGTGCGTTCCGAGGAGATAGAAGAACATTCAAATATAGAAGGTGATTTACATCGTTGGTCAAATTTAAGATAGGAGGATGAAAGGGACACAAAGGAGATTAAACAATATTAAAACGAAAGAGGGAAGCAGGAAGCAGACTGTGATTAAAGCGGAGGCGAATTATGAAAGAAATAACAGAACGGCTGATGCAGGGAAAATTATTAAACGAGGAAGAAGTGGGTGGAGAGGGTTGTATAGCAAGGTGAAAGGAGTTAGGATTGGAGAAAAGAGACGGATAAAGATCAGTCCAAAAGTCATGGTGAAAACGATAAGAGAGTGGACAGAGACATTGGGAGGGGAATCTGTCTATGAAACGGCCATTTACTGCAGCTAGACATGCCAATGAATCGGCAAGATCGTTACCAACGATGCCGCAGTGGCCCGGAATCCAGAACAGGTCAATTAAGATGGAACGGGATGTTAATAAATTATAAATTAAGGAACGAATGTAAAGAATAATAGGATCTGACAATGGTTTAGGGAAGGGAGACGAGATGGCTAATAAAACGATTTTCGAATCAGAGTATATGACGAATTTTGATAAATTGGATGTTGAGGATATAAAAAGGATAGCGCGTAAAATAGCCATGGATTCGACTAAAAAGGTAGAAGAAAAGAAAGGAAGTTGAAAAGACTCAGAATAGTTGATATCAGGAAGAATAAAAACAGCTCCGACGCCTGAAGCAGATATGTAGGTAAGATCGAAAAATATTCATATTTAATCAGCATGCGATTCGTATCTAAGTATATTTTCCGAAAAAACACGATTTTACAAAAAAAAGGATATTGAACGAAGCTCGGTCGCCCAGGTACTATTCTATCAAAATATATTCAATGTATTTAACTCAGTACGTTAATATGATGATGCCATATATAATGTGATGTCAGTAAAATAGAAAAAAATAATTAAATGTTAAATACACATATGCTTCGATAATTAAAAATATAAAGTTTATTCTCGAGTCCAGTTATAATGTAACGAATATGTCAAGCCTACTTTCTCTCTGGGTTGATGAAAATCAATCTACTTCATTAATTAATTTGTTATTATGCGTGTAAATAACTTATGTATATATTTTCGATAATAAACTGATCTGTGGAAAGTTGTTTAAGTTTTTGGTGTTTTCTTACTTATGTACAACGATCACTCTTGTGTCTCGGCTGCTTACTATTTAATTGTTTTAGTTATAAACATAGCTTCAAAATTACAACAAACAGCTTATAACGTATACGAAAATAAAAAGAACAATAGTAGCAATGCGGGCAGCGTTTTTGGGTAATTAACAGTACAGTGGTCGCGCGGAGTATTGTCGCATGAGTGGTCGCGCGGACTACTATTGTAGTCCATCACAAATATTCATTTTTTTTAGTGATTTTAATGTAATTTTTATTAATTTTTTATGCCCATCATATTTTAGCAGTTTTTAACAATATAACCCGTATTTATAAATACTACTAGTAAAATTATAACGCGAATAACAGATAAAATAAAAAATGAAGTACACTAAGGTATGGTGAAAATATACAAAAATTGAATAAATGAGAGAACAATCATCTTACAATTTAGAAAAGACACGTGTATTACACACTACTTGGCTGTGGTTATTACATACACATTTTGTACATTTATGACACGACTTCCTGGCTGATTTAAATTTAACTCGACGATATAAATAACAACGACCCGGTGTTCTTCTATTTGCCTCGGGAGTAGTATATTCATCTTTATCAAGCTTTAGCAGTTGCTGACCACGTTCCTTGATTTGCCTGGGTATCATCTGCTGGTTAATCCGTTTTTCAATAGCTGGTTTCATCAATTCGGAAGCTGACGTTTTTAAAAAATTTCTTCGACATATAATGTTACTAGTATTATTATTATCTGTGTATATATTGAGAGCATTAATTCCACCAATATTCAACAGATTGAAAAATACTGTTAGTGGCCAACGACGGGAGTTTCTAGATACATTATACTGGTTACACATTCTATCCAACGGATCAACACCGCATTTAGTTTCATTATAGGTTGTGACAATTTCGTGTTTTTTTTGTTCGTTTGTAGATTGATCGATATTTTTGTCAAAAAGGCATTGATGATATCAGAATAACTGATTTATTCTTGCTTAGGACATGGGAAACAAACGTACAGTTCTTTTGTAATCCAAATAGAGAGCTATTTACTTCCCGCAATTTATGCGGTAAAAATTCTTTGCGAATTTCAGGCTTATTTTATCTCAAGGTGCAAATAAACGTTAATTTTTTTTCAAATAAAAGATCATTTACCAGTGGCACTGAACCAAACCAATTATCAGCAGTTATATTCCGATTTGTACCTTCGATGGGTTGCACTAATCGTTTTACAACATCTTCAGGTTTGTTACTATTTCTCTAAGAACCTTTCAGTTGAATACCAACGTAAATTTCTAAATTTTCATCACTTATTATTTCATTTTATTCATCTATGCTGCATACATCATTATAAAATATTTCTCTTTCTACAACATCCTCTTCAATTTCTTCCTCATTTGCTAAGCCAAGAATTTCTTCCGAATCAGAATCAGACGACTCCTCTAACCATTTGCGTACTTTATCAAGTGTGTAACTCATATTTTGTATTAGAATAAGAAAAAACACACAAAAAAAGTATTAAAACAGGGTGAGATCTGCTCCTCACCGCGATCCGGGTCACTGTATTTTTTGCAATGATTAAAAAAAACAGAATTCAAGTACAAAAAATGATAAGAAAAAATATAGAATAACTCAAAAACTTAAATAATCTATTTACCAAGCGACTAGAAAAATAATAATACGATAAAACACATGTATAACTTCACGCGGCTTTGTCAAAATTATGGTAACATTTGACGCGTAATAAGACAATACTAGCAATATTCGTTAACTCCTAACTATCACGTTACTGGTCGCGTGGACTACTATTGTAGACCGTGGGAAACAATGTGAAATAATTTAAGAAGTACGCGGAAATTTCCCCCAGAAACAACGACATGTCATGCGTCACACTCTAACACAGGAAGGTAACAAAAACCTCATCACCCAAATCCACGCAATTTTAAAATAACTGACAAAACAAAAGTGCTGGACTGCGCGACCACTATAGTGTCCAGTAGCATACCAATAAACGACGAAACACCGATGAAGACCACTTCGAACATTTCACGTGTGGAGCAGTCAGCTTTCACTAACACAATGTGCAATTCTCTGCTGTAATATTGATCGAGTACGCACATTTTTCCAAAAATATCAAGTAATCAAAATTTTCGAATAACCGAAACATGCAACTTTCTCTCTCAATTGCATATATGATTGATATTCTTTCATCTCAGTTACCACTGAAACTAGTATATACGCAACCATGGTCGAGTCGCAACATTTTTGCTGCATGATAACTTATTTCAGGAAGATATCAATAACAGACTTGAGAATAAATTTTATATTTTTGATTATCCAAATATATATATACTATTAAAATTTTAATTATTTTTCTCTATTAGAACACAGACAATTAGAGAAAGCAAAAAAATAAATAAATAAATAAGAAAATAAGTAGTATAAAAAAAAAAGAAAAAACGATACTAAAAGTAAAACGAAGAAAACAGCCTGAAGGTAAGAATCAAGTGTGAACTAAAAGTAAGTACGGTTTTAATTTACATAAGCAAAAATTAAATAATTACACGCAGACAGATAATAATATTAAAGATCAGAACAATACGTTTAGAAAATAAAATTAACTATTAAATAAAGTGGAGCAATCTCACTGAGCACGCTGGTAAGATTGAAAGCAACCAGTTATAGATGACATGGAGAAGCAACTTATCACAAATAATTAAACCAATTTGGTATTTTAGTCATAGAGTTGAGCTGATTACTTTATCAACTCTATTCGGTCGTAAATCATAATCATTATTACTAAAAATGCACGTTTGATATAGTACTAACCCGTACAATCGTTCCATTGTCTTGAATTACCGAATGTTCTTTCGTCATGGCCACTATAGCTATACTGAGGTTTAATCTCAAAGAACATGCACAAATTAACCCGAAGAAAGTTAATAACAATACCAGATATCTTCTCGGTATTGATGGCCGTAGAAACTTTTTAATGTCCTTTAAATCAGAAAGAAAATAAAATTATTACAAAATACAGTAAAGGACAAAATTCTTGCGCTATTATAAAAATGATTAAAACGGGGACAATGGAAATAGCAGGGAAAGAGCCTGCATTATTAATTATAATTTTATTAACGGGCTTAGGAAAAAAAGAGCTTATTTTAGACCGGATAAAGAAGCATATTATAAAATTTTTAACGATGACCCAAAAAAAATCTACATTGGCTATTATGCGTTGAGATATGATACTCATATTTCAGTGCAATTGTGCAAAAAGTGCTCCTTCATAGGACATCGAGAAGAACATTGTAAAACAAATATCGAAGAACTGAAAATTTCAAAAATAGCTGCTGATGCTAGGAAAAATCAGTCAATATAAAAGGGTGTCGTGTTCAGAGCGACCATGTTCACAGCGACCCACCAATAATGGTGTTCAGAGCGACCATCGGATATTTATTATTATTATTATTATTATTATTATATTCGACTTGGACGACCGCATTCAAAACGACCCGCAGACATTTTTATTACTATTATTAGATATATGCGAACTAGAGCGGCCGAGTTATTTTGTTAAAACTGCTAGAAATTATAATACGTGATTAGAAGCGAACTTATAGTCAGTTTAATCATCAACATTTTATGTTTAACTAAAACTATCGAGCATTTACACAACAGTGCGTTTTGTTAGAAAAATTAAACTGGATGTGAGTACGTTTCCACTCATCTATTATAATTTTACATTAACCAAAATTATATACATTTTGCATTAAATTACGTTTTTATAGTATTGTATACCGTTACACGTTAGTGTTAATATAGAAATATCAAGTTTAAAGTAAATAATAACGAATTTAGAAATTACATAACTTATAAGAGAACCGTCACAAAATATGATCGTCGTTCATTGTAGTAGTATATCAGAGATTTCCAGCAAATTACCTTTCCTGTCCCCTTTTAGATGTCGGCTTTAAATATGGTCGCTCTGAATACGGTCACTCCCAACACGTAATCATATAAAAGAAGACTAGCAGCTGGTATGATAAAAACGGATGCTGAAAAGGAGGCATTAAAAGAGACTGAGTACCTTTTCCAGAACTTGTTCAACTTATTTGAAAATGATTGAGAAACTGAAAAACAGATATGACTGTTAACTATGTATCATGTACTTAATTTATTGTCAAGTGTTATATGCCAACTTCCATATTCTTCCTTAAACAAACGTTATTCATTTCCTTTGAAAAAAAAGGGCGGGGAATCCCTCATAGCGCGACCAACGAAAGGTTAATTGTTCTCTGAAGAAATCGAAAATCGGAAATCGGTGATTACGTTTGATTTATTTATTTTATTTTGTCTCGTTACGTTTTTGAATTAATTTACACCTTGAAATTATTCCTACTTTTCTTTCTTTTTTAGCTATTCATTTATTTCGTTTGTATATACTCGTATATTATTCTATCTCCCTCTCGTTGTCGAGTATGAGTGCCGCTTTACTGCTCACGGACAGGAGCAGCAGAGCCGCGTGTAATGGGAACATAAGAGTAGTAGCGTAGCGAAAAAATGTCCCAAAAAAATGTCCCAGAAAAATGTCCCAATTTTATGTAACGCTAAATGTCCCAATTTTATGTAATGAAATATGTAACGAAAAATGTAACGAAAAAATGTCTTAATTTTATATAACGGAAGTTAAATGTTAGAAGAGGATTTTTGTGGTTATGTTATTTTTTGTGTGTGTTGATGCCAGTAAGAATTACGTTGTAAATTTTGATCGTTTTATACAAAGTATAGAAGAGAAAGAGACAGAAATGAAAGCAAGAGGGGTCAAGGGGCACAGCCCCTTGCGAGGCCAAAATGGCCGAGTTATATATATATATATATATATATATATATATATATATATATATACAATGACGTACTTTGAAGGGGGTTTGGGGTTCACACCCCCTCACGAAATTTTGGAGAGATTTAATCAGAGAAAAATGAACAACTGCTCAGAGCGGTACAGTTTGCGGGGCGAAATTATATTTCCTATATACTTACAAATGTAAAGGAATTGTTTTTTAAAGTGATACGCTTATACTAGGTCATAAGCGAAATACTTTGCCTTTTTCATTCGTGTTCAATTATATTTTATTTACAAATAACCGCATCGTTTACTGTTTTATTTTTTTTTAATCACTTTATAGCGAGAGTAAGAGCTCTTTTATGTACGCCGTTTGTGTAGTGTAACACCGAGAAACATCGCGTTCTCTAAATGTATTACGAGCAATGGGTGCTTTTATGCGAACGCTCGCGATAAATTTACTGCCACGTTCTGAAAAAGCTATCGCTCTTTTCATGAGAAGGTCGAGCGTCAGGTGTTCTGAAAATACATTAGATTATACAGGAAACATGTATATCCTTTTATGCGAACGCTGGCTTGCGACGTTAATTACAAACTGATAATACTGATATAAATGACTTCTGTGATAACATTCAAAATATTTCACAACGCGCTAATACTTTTTTTTTTTATCGTCGCAACACCTTTTTTAACTCGGCGTTTAGTGTCACTCGATGCTCCGCGACACAAAGGCCCCGCATAAAGGGTTCTAAAAATAGTACAACGCGAAATGTTTCTTTACTTTTCTTATAATAATTAAAAAACAAATAAAGGTTTTATTTTTCACACGGAGACAATTCTCGTTTTTTCGCTAGCGTAATAAATTTGAAATTTAGGCAAACTATTGGAACGATTTTTGCTATTAGTAAAATGCTCCATCACATACTAAACGAAAAAAAATCTTGGTCAGTGGAAAAACAAAGCAAGGAAATGGCTGAAAGAATGGTATAAATAATATATGTATAAACCACTAAATATCTATCTCACACATATTGCCAGAACAATATAAACCTTAAGTAGTAATGTACCCATATAAACTTTTACAGATTGACTTATATATATATATATATATATATATATATATATATATATATATTAATTACAACGTAATTCTTAGGCTACCCCCCATTCGAAAAAATGTCCCAAAAAAATGTCCCAATTTTATGTAATGAAATATGTAACGAAAAATGTAACGAAAAAATGTCTTAATTTTATATAACGGAAGTTAAATGTTAGAAGATGATTTTTGTGGTTATGTTATTTTTTGTGTGTGTTGATGCCAGTAAGAATTACGTTGTAAATTTTGATCATTTTATACAAAGTATAGAAGAGAAAGAGACAGAAATGAAAGCAAGAGGGGTCAAGGGGCACAGCCCCTTGCGAGGCCAAAATGGCCGAGTTATATATATATATATACAATGACGTACTTTGAAGGGGGTTTAGGGTTCACACCCCCTCACGAAATTTTGGAGAGATTTAATCAGAGAAAAATGAACAACTGCTCAGAGCGGTACAGTTTTCGGGGCGGAATTATATTTCCTAATGCGTTTCGAATCATTCTATTTAATAGTTTTCTTTTATTGTTCTATTTTTATTTATTTGTTCTCGTCCTTTGTTGTTTCCTTCCCCTATCATTTATCTTTAAAATAAGATCAGTTTTTTTGATTTGAAGATATTTATCTGCGCCCTCATGTATCGGTGTGCAGATGAGTTTTTACAGTGTGTGTACGGATTTTTATGTGTGTACTATGTCATAATTTATATAATCTTAAGTTGACTAATATTATGATGTATAGGATAAGCAATAATAGTTGTAATTTTGTATACTTAGAATAAACGTTAATAAGAGTGTCGGACATTCACACAACGGGCACACTTGCCCTGTCAGACCCACAACTTATTTTAAATTAAAAAAGAAAAAAAAATCATGTTTGTTTTATTTTTCATACTATCAGCTTTTTAATTCGCACGGGAGTGCATAGAAAAAATATTCATGGATTCCAGAAATTAGAGTACACAATTCAGTTTATTTAAAGTAGATTCTTATTGCAAAAAAGAAAAAAAAAAAAAGACTGAAAAGAAACGAAAATCAGATGTAATTTAGATTTTGTTAGTTCTTGCAGTCTGCCATATGGCTGGTCATTAGTTTGTAGCGTGGCGTGTACTAGGCTACTAACAAACAAACACGGAGTTGCGTAAATGAACGATACCAGATTTGTGGAACAGCATATATTGCCAAATCGTACATTGTCAAGCTTAGCTGGAGTGTAATAAATCAGACGCTGATGAAATATTATCGACGAATATATGCGTTAATTAACATTGATATTTGAACTAATCTGATTACATAGTAAAAACGAATGTGTACATATGAAGAACGAATATCAATTTTTATGGCGCGGAGTAAAATTATGCAAAAAACAAAATTAAAAATTATTACTGGATTATTTACAAAGTAAAAAATAGGATTATTTTATTAGTTCTTGATTTAAAACTAAATTTTAAACCACAAATTATTTACAAAATTATTATTCAAAATTATTATTTATAGAAAATTATTTATGATTTATTGCTTTTACATTTATTATTTAGTGTACACCTACAATCCTTTCCTTCGTAAAAAAAAATAAAAAGTAAAAAATAAAACATTTAATATAAGTAAAGAGTAATGATTAAGTAAAACGTACCAGAGGTTTAGTAGTAACTTACACATGGAAGGATCGTGGGATGTGGTTATTCCATTGTCGGTTCTGTACAGGTTGGTCTTCGCCATTAAACAGAACTTCTTCAAAGTTTATCATCTGCAAATCTGAGTCCAAAGATTTTGATGTTCTTAATATTCCTCTGGTTGAGGCTGGTGCTGGGGCAGTGACATTTTGAACATACTAGTTGCCGTCTGTGGATGATGTTGTTGGTGAATTGTTACTTGGACGTTCACTTCCTAGACAGAATGCTGGAATGACGCGATCCATTGAGACTGTGTGTTGGTCCGTTCCATAATCTAGAATGAGCACTTTTCCCTTATGTTTCAGTATCGAAAATGGTCCAGTGTACGGCCGTTGTAGCGAGGTGCAAGTTGCATCCTTTCGTACCAAAACATATGTGCAAGTTGCCAATTCTGGTGCGACAAAGATTGGAATCTTACATTTATATGTAAACAGTATTGGTCGGAGTGTGTTCATAACTGCCTGCAATGCGCGGACATATGATTCTGCGGCTTTAGTAACATCAAATTTCTTCGTCATCCTTCCAAAGTAATTCACCGGGAATTGTAAGCTGAGTGCCAAACGCCAATTGAGCCGAGGATACATTGGCATCTGATTTTATAGCTGTACGAAGTCCTAGTAAAACCAGTGGTAATAAATCTAGCCAATCACCAGTAACGCACTTCAATGCTGTTTTCTGTGTTTGATGCCATCATTCAAATGTCCCATTGGCAATCGGATAATACGCTGTTGTTTTTATATGATCAACTCCCAGAGTTCTTGTCAGTTCTAAAAAAAGTGTGCTAGTGAATTTCCTGCCGCGGTCTGATGTTAAACGGCGTGGTACTCCATAATGAGAAACCCATTCTGGAACAAAAACTGTAGCGATTGTATTTGCAGATATATCAGCCAAGGGTATGGCTTCAGGCCAGCGTAGCGATTGATCAATGAATATGCATAAGTATGTGAATCCTCTGGATTCTGACAGCGGGCCCACAATATCGATATGGACATGTTGCAACTTCTGCAACTCTGGGAATTTTTCCAGCAGTGATTTTGTATGCCGGTGAACTTTTGACAGTTGACACGATTGACATGCCTTGACCCAACTTCTGATATCCTTCATCGCATTCGGCTACTAGTATTGTGAGATAATGGCTTTTACTGTACTATTTTGGCCATTGTGTGCTATGTTGTGGATGGAGTTAAAAATTTTCTGCCAAAGCCATTCTGGTATGACTAGTCATTGGATTCCCAAGAAAATGTCACAAAATATGCGGTTCGCATTTCGTTCTACTGTCATGAATGTGTGATTGCCATACCCATTTTCCGCATCTGTTTAATTTCTACATCTCTGTTCTGATTTTTGCTACAATTTCTGAGAAGGAAGTTAATTATGGAACTGCATTGACTACTTCTACCCAACTCAATTGGCATGATCAGGCGACGTCCTGTATTAAGCATCTGGCAGACGAGCTGGAACATATAGAGGAATTGGAGTGGGGTATACGTCTAATAGAATGCTTAGAGATTCAGCTCAATTTCCACAACATACTAATTAATACTTTATTCCAAATCCTTCTGCTTAGAAAAATTGCAGCACAGAAAACGGTAGAAAATAAACAAAACTAAACTACGAAGGGCGTTAGATAAGTAAGTTGTATGGTTTCATAAATCGAGAAGAAATGGTTCAAAAAATTTGAAAAAGTGTATTTACAATCTCTAGATTTACACTACTTTTCGATGTAAAAACCATCAACATCCAAGCATTTGTTCAATCGCTTTACCAACTTTGAAATTCCAATAGCATATAAGTCAGCATCTAAATTTGCTAGCCATCCTTCTGTTGTAGCGATAAGTTCGTCGTCCGTTTTGAATCTTTTGCCACCAAGAAATCCTTTCAATACCAGAAAAAGGTGGAAATCAGATGGAGCAAGGTCCGGAGAGTAAGGTGGATGCGTTATTATTTCCCATTTGAATTTTTTTAACAGTTCTTGAGTCAATTTTGCGGAATGTAGATGGGTATTATTGTGCAACAGTATTCGTTTTTGCGTCAAAAGTCCGGGTCTGTTGTTTTCTACTGTGGTCCTTAAATTGTTTAAAGTTTTGCAGTACGACTCTGCGTTTATTGTGGTACCTTTTGGCATGTATTCAATGAGGATAATACCCTTATAATCCGAAAACACAGTAGCCATAATTTTTTCCGCGGACTGCACAGTTTTGAATTTTGTAGCCTGCCTGCACGCTGCATATCGGTTATGCTCGTTTGCCCCTCTTCAAACTGTTTTACACACTTCCAAACCGCTTCGTAGGAGAATGCTTGACTACCATATACTCTATGAAGTTCCTAGTATATGAATTTGATAGATTTACCGCACGCGCTAAGGTATCAGATTATTGCGCGCAACACTATTTTACTGGACGACAAGGTGAGAGAGATTTCCATGATAACCGGCAAACAACAAACCATAAACTACTCCGGTTAGGGTGAAATTTTTACTGGAGACTCGTTATAGCGTAGTCATGTACTGTGCGCAGTTTCATCGAACCAGTGTTACCAGATAGGAAAATATGAAACCGTACAACTTACTTATCTAATGCGCCTCGTATAATTTGCATTAACTTAAAAGATACAATATCTTTTATAAGAAGAATGGAAATAATGTGAAATAATTTTTATTTTCGTCAACATGAAAAAGTTGATGAAGTCAGCATTGCACCTGACTATTTTTTTGAAATAATAAAGATAAAAATGTATTCATAGAACTGATAACAAAAATACATTTTCAGTGCTATAAGATTTTTTCAACCTCTACATTTGTTGTAGAACATTTAAAATCAAATTATTAAGCACTATGTATTAGTATTTCAAATAATTGACTATTTAATGTCATACTTACTTACCCAAACATGCACACATGCATGTACGTCTGCAGTAAAGGGTTTAACGCCAATAAGTTACAAAAATTAGTTTAAGTGAAATTGAAATAAACCGGGAAAGTAATGTCTTAATATTTCAGCTATATATATATTAACTGTAAATTTCTTATGGTTCTGTATTCGTATAATGTATGAAACTGAAATAAAATGGCTCAGAAACGCCAAAATTATTAAATAAAATTTGAAAACGCAACGACGACTTGCCTTATAAACTTGAAACTTTACGCATACATTACAAATAATATGCTCTGTAAGATAATGTATAACCTTGATGCCAAAAATTTCAAACAAACATTATATAATAAGATTTAAAAGGAGGTTAAAAATCATAATTTTTTAACTTATACCAGATAATCAATTAAACATGAAATTTGCAATAAAAATCCAAAACTTCTTTAAAAAATAAATATTTACAATAATTAATTAATTTACCTTCCCTTCTTTGAGTCAAAAAAGGTGTTTTTTTATATAGTAGCTCAATGTAAGCTGAAAAAAATAGAACACATCTTAAAGATGAATATAAAGAAAAACTTTAAGGAAATAATATAGTTCATATTACAACTTTAAAATTCGGGGAGAAAAATTCCCGGGTGTACTGTATATACATGTACATAGAAAACTCGCTATTTGAAGATAACTCCTAAAGTTTGCAAGAAGTTCAAAAAGGCGTGTAAAATAACGTAACCCCCTTGCGGGTTATTACAATAAGTTTATGGACATACACTTTTAAGGAAATTTTTATGGTTAAGCATAGCTAGCTTCTTAACTTTAAAATTACAACCTCAAAAAGCTATAAATTTAAAAATTTGGAAAAAAAATACACATTGACAAAAAGCTATTTTTTAATAGAACTTTAGAAATTACCAGCAAATTCAAAAAAAAACAATATATATATATATATATATATATATAAACTCGGCCATTTTGTCCTCACAAGGGGCTGTGCCCCTTGACCCCTCTTGCTTTCATTTCTGTCTCTTTCTCTTCTATACTTTGTATAAAATGATCAAAATTTACAACATAATTCTTACTGGCATCAACACAAAAAAAATAACATAATCACAAAAATCCTATCCTAACATTTAACTTGCATTATATTGTATAAAATTAAAACATTTTTTCGTTACATATTTCGTTACATAAAATTGTGACACTTTTGAAATAACAATAACAAAAATCCTATAAAATATAACAAACGTTACATAAAATTGAGATATTTTTTCTAATGGGAGGTAGTCTAAGAATTACGTTGTAATTAATATATATATATATATATACACGCACAATATATCAAATTGTATCCTAACTTTTGTGTCAGTTTTATTCCATAATTCAGTCAAGTCCGAGTACTCTGTGCGTAGGCGTGCAAAAAATTTGAATTTGTCTTAACACACGGTTCACCGAATACTTCTTTACTTCTTTATGACTTGAACTACCATCCACACAGAGCTGTATCAGGGGGGGGGGGGGTTCCAGGGTTCAACACGCCCTAAAATGTCTGCGAAATAATAACTGCTTAAATTAAATAGACCGAAAATCAGAATAAATTGATTTCTTTTCAATCTCTAACAAATTAAAATTTTTATGAATTCTATGGAAACGACTATATTTTATTTGTTTTTATTGCGGTGTTCAAATGTTGCATATACAATAATTGACCACAAGGCTTTAGTGTACTATGTATAAATAAATATATTGCATAATAATACACACACACATACACACACCTATATATATATATATTCATAAAAATATTTTCGTAACCCCTCCAAAAATTTTGATCTAGATACGATCCTGCATCCATACAAGGCATTATATACTCAACAGCTCCTACTCGCTAATCACACCGAAAGAATTGCATTTAGCCAAATAAAATTTCCGAAAATTGAGACGAATAAAATTTTGCTAAATGAAGTCCTAATCACTAACGGCGGACATTTTTATTTGATTGGCAACATCAACAAACAAAATTTTAGGTATCGGAGGGACGAAAATTATAGTATTATTCAAAAGAATCCCCTTCAATCGCCTAAAGTTACCGCATGGACGGGAGTAGCGCCATAGGGTGTCACCTTCCCATATTTTTTTGAAAACACCGTTAATAACAAGCAGTATAAGCAGCTGTTAATCGAGTTCCTACAATCTGAACTGGTAAGGCGAAGGAAGCTATTACGTACATGGTTTCAACAAGATGTGCAACGTGCCATATGGTAAATGTAACGATGATTTTGATAACAGAATAATTTTGCATGGTGCGAAGATCCCGTGGTCGTCGCGTTCACCAGATCTCCCGATCTGTAACTTTTTTTATGGGGATATTTGAAGTCGGAAGTGTAAGAAAATAAACTTTGGAACTTCGAACTGAAAATGGAGATTCGACTTCATTCCGCAACTATTCCGACGACTATGCTGGATAAAGTTTATGATAATTTTGTTTTACGACTTGTAAGAAGGTCGAAATTTAATTGATGTTACTTTTAAGATCTAGAAGCTGTCGAACGAAATAAATATATCAAAAAAAACTTTTATTTTTAATTTGGTAAAAAAAAAAATCTAAACACTTTTTGTTGTTCCCCTATAATTTCTTATTATACGATATTTATCCCTGCCGCACCCTATATATATACACACACACACATATATATTGATACGGATTCGGTACTTTTGGCGCTATCTGTTATTCGACGTTCGAGCTAGAAATTATTCTTCGATGTATTCATTAATTCTCGGTTTCTCGAACGTCGATATATTTTACATCGCCGTTTTGTCTTGTCTTGGTAGCTTATCTGCCCGATACCAAAAATCCCCGAGATCAGTGGCGTGATCGGCGAGTACACGGTCGCGCTGGGGTAGAGACGCAATAGTGTCTGAGTGGTAGTGGTCAGTGGCCAAGACAATGATATGCGCGTGCGGCAAGAAGCGCAGAATAAGATGTGCCGAGTAATGTCGAGCCGAGAGAACATTATAAAAGGCAGGGTAATTTACGCGCTAGTAATTTAATAAATGTTCTAGAAAAATCGGCGGTTATTATATTAATTGATAAGGTACCGGGTAATTTCAGCGAGTCGACTATATCGTTTGGAATAGCCCATCGTGTACCGAAATCTTCGTACGTGCATCTTGCACTATAAGTCGAGAGTCAGATTAATTGTTCACGCGAGCGAGTCGTGTTTTCTCGTGGCTCGAAAAAGAACTTTCGTTGTAATTTTGTCGTTGCCGTCACGTGTTACCGTTTAGCCCAATTGTGAAAATTCACCGTGCATTCAACGCAGTCAACCGAATTTTCGGTTTTTTTGTATAAATTTCTTTGTGCTTACTAGTCTAAACCGCATTTCTTTTCTCGTATGCATTTATTACGCGGTTGCGTCGCTTGTCTGTGATTATTATGAATACATACGTTCCTTTTTAATAAAAGGTTTTCATTTTGGACACGTGGTGAGAGAAAGGGCCTCGTGAATTCTCCTGCTGGAGAAACTGCCGTTATTCCGGTGTTTTTTTTTTATTGTTTCGTTGTTTTCTTTTTTACTTCGAATATTAGTAACAATAATAATAAAAAATAAAAGCCTAATGCTCGAAAAAGGGGTTTCCGATAAATTTTAAGTGTTCGTACAAAATAGCGTCCGGAACAGTAACCGAGAGTATCGATCTGCATCATCGGGGATAGTAGATTTGCATCAATATATATATATATATATAAAATAGTATTTTGAATTATATTGGCGCGTTTCTATTGCTGTATCAAAAAATAATACAACTCCGTAAAAAAAAATCATACCAAGAAAATTATAACGTGCAATACTTTTAAAACTCAACAGGCATTCGACTGTAACCTTATTCGTTGCCTAGCAACACAATTAATATGGCATAATGCAAATTACATTTACAAACAAGGTGCGTTGTTGTAATGCTTTTCTGCGTTTAAATTGTTTTCGGTAATATGAAAAGATTTAATTTTATTTTTTTTAATATATTTTTTTATATTGTCTAAGGCAACCATGTCCGGAAACGTAACTTTACAGATGGCACTATATTTCAATATAGTTTTTTTTCCATTTTGGACCTTCACTACACTGCAACTTCTCGCAATAAAAGTAAGTTACAATCAAACGATTTTTAACAGCTTCACCGATATCATTAAAACATTTATGATAGTCTTGCACGTTTATTATAATCGTGTTTTTTTCAGTCAAAACATTCAACCAAATTAAATAAAATATTAATCACAAAAACTTGACAGAAAGATAATTTTACATCAACTGTCTCATTATAGATTATTGCTTAACAAATTGTAGAAATTTATAAAAGAAAACCTTTTATAAATATATTTTATGATGATAAATTTCTTAAACTATAAATTTTAATATTGCATAAATACCTTTTTTTTTCCTTTTCTGTTTTCTTTTTTTATTTATTTCTTTTTTTTTTGCTTTAATCATAAAATGAAGTGGCTTTGTTGCCAATCAAAACAGGAACAAAATTCGTTAATAATTTCCTTAAATCTGTACATTTAAATTTTGTAATTATAACAGGTCCAAAGAGAAGCCGTATTCCGCCCCTCTGAGCCATAAAAATTGATTTGAACGTGATTAATAAAGTTTTTCCGATTTAACGAAAATATTAACATATGCTTCCAATAGAACAGGATATTAAAAAAATGCATATTTACAAATATTTCCATTTATTTTTAGTATTAAATGACATAAAGGAGTATTTCTGACGCGCACAATTTATTATCTGTAATTAAGTTAATGAATTTTCACAGAATTAAGTAATTTTAGAATGATATTTCTCAAAATATAAATATGACTTACTTTCTTTCAATGCATAAATGATCGTAAAAGATCGCGAGTTTTATGAATTTAATTGTAGCCTACTTTCCTCTCTATTTCTATGTGCTCTACGTAGAATATTTTCTTGGCCTGATTGGATAACTAGTATTACACAAATAATTAAATCTAAATTAGTCACCGGTTATATGCTCATTACTTAAAGAAAGTATACAGCTCTTATAAGAACGTAAAGTACGATATTACTTCTACAATATAGTTTAATCAAGTTTTAAAGAAAATGCTATGTAGGATGCGTAATTTTTTTCCTTAATTTCGGCATATAAATCTCTTTATACGTTCCTCGTAAATTTCTTGCATTCCTATTTATACGACCCAGCTTCTGCGTAGCTCGAAAAATATTTAAAAAAAGTACCCTATAAAGTACCAGTACAGGGTAAAGCGGAAATGTTAAAAATATCTATAAATACCGTCAAGCAAAATCAGTATTATAATCAACGTAGCTAATTAATCAATTTGTAAGAAATAACTTCTACAATCTATAATTAGACAACAACATTTGACGCTTTTTATCGATTACTTTATTTTCAATTTTATTTCTACTATTTCTGTAAACTATTCATAAGTGTGAATTTCCTTTTTTCACACATATTATATCTTTATTTATGTACATGTTAGTGGAAGAAATCATATTTCAAATAAAAATGAAAAATTAATTAGACATGATGAATCTGTCAATAGGCTCGAGTGTGCAGTATTAAGCTTTAACTCACTACTTAAATCCTGACTTTTACCTTTACGAAATTTGTTAAATTTAATAAATAGAAAAAGGAATGTATGCCAATAGGTCAACTGTTTCATTTGAAATATGTTAAAATCTAAAATGAAGACAAACAACAGTAACAAAAAGAGAAGTTGAAAAAAAAATGAATTAACTGATAATTAATTAGGTTAAAATTATTTTCATCTATTTCTGTATATTAACACTTTATTAAACAATATAAAATCTTTATTTAACAGAAATTATTTTTAAAAATAACGTGATAATTAGTTGTAATAGAAAATACGTGGTCTACGTTTTATGATTAAAATTACCTTTTTTCATATATCGAAGCTCTTATTTGTGGATTTATGTACGCGTCGTCGTATCAAATTGCCACGAAGTACTCAAGTGGAATTAGTAAATTTTTCACTTATATATCTATTTGTAATTATTTCTACCACTGACTGAATTCATTCGGTGCTTGTATTTTTATTATTAGCCGTAAAGTATATTTCTATATACTATAATAATTCGTTACATCTTAATATATAAGTAATACTATCTAACTAGCCCTTATATCGGGCAAATTCCTCAAACGTGCCCATTCACGCTGGTCCCAGGCTACTTCTTGATAATGCTTATGTCCTAACATTTTAGAAATATTGTCGTCCCACCTTAATTTTTGTCTTCCTCTTTTTCGTTTGTTATAAAGAATCCAGTCCGTTACTATCTTTGTCCATTTACCGCTTCCAGTCCTAGCTAAACGTCCCGCCTAGTTCCATATTAAAAGTAGTAGTATTCTTAAGTTTATTCCTGATATTTTTATGATTAATTTTATCCTTTAGTTTAATGCCTAACATCGACCTCTCTACTGCCACCTGCAGTCTCTCTATTTTATTTATTAAATTTGTAGATAATATCCAAGTCTGACAACTATAAGTAAAGGTGGGTACTACGCAGTTGTTTAGTATTGCGCATTTTAGACTATTACTATATGGCCCTTTAAAGATATGTTTTAAGGACCAATATTTCCGCCAGGTAAGTACAATTCTACGTTCCACCTCCTTTATTGTCCTATTATCAGTCGAAATTAATTGACCTAGATAAATAATATTGTCAAGTCTTTTAATCCTCTTGTTATCCAATCTTATTTCTTTGTTCAAACTCCCATTTGACACCCCCATTTTGTTTTTTCTAAGTTTATACTTAACCCTGCCTCTTTTCTCGCTTCGTTGAGGTCGTTTAGCATAATCTGTAAATCATCTATTTTATCCGATATTAATATTATATCATCAGCAAATCTGAGGTTATTTAAAAATTTTCCATTTATTTGAATACCCCTATTTGACTAATCTAATTTCCTAAACGTTTCCTCCAGTGCTGAACGGAATAATAATGGAGAGCGGGTCCCCTTGTTTAATACCTCTCCATATTTCGAAAAATTTATCTATTTTATTCGTTATTATTTTCGCTTTCATGATCATCGATTATAGCCATGAAACTCTCGGGGACTCTTTGTTTCTTTAATGCTGATAATAAGAATTTATGGTTTAGAGAATCAAAAGCTTTAGTATAGTCGATAAATAATAAATTTAACTCTATCTGGAATTTCTTACGTCTGTTATATATTTTGAGGTTATTTCTATTCACTAAACATACATGCCAATTTCCTAAATTTTTCTTTATGATTTTTGTACTTTTCGTTGATTCTAAAATCTTTTTTATCATTTCTACTTCTTTCTCTTTATTGAAAGTTTTTAATTTATGTTTTATTAATTCACATATCAAATTTAGCTCTACTCTTTCCTTTGGGGACTTATTCCTTTATTTATTTATCTATCTCTGCCTCTCCTCTATTTTAGCCGTAATGTCTCGTAGACGCCCCCCCCCCCATTTGTTCCAAATACTTTTTTATGCATTAATTCCTTCTTTGAGTTTATAATTAATTTCTTAATTAACCTATCCAATTTTTCTATATCTAATTGATACCCTTCTACTCGTTCTGGTCTCTAGAATCTTTTAAAATACTCTGCTATATTCAGCTTCATTTTCCTTCGATATATACATCTTTTGCACGGGTAACCTTCTCCTTTCTTTGAACACTAGTTCGCAACTCACCGGCCTATGATCTGAATAATATTGAACATTATATATTACTTCAAAGTTTTTTATATTTACTCGGCAATAGAGGTCCAGGTCTATATAACACTAAAATTATTTTCCAGACAAAATTTCACTAATTTCTTACCTCTCGCGTTTCTCCATCCCAAATTATACGGTCCCAAAGTATTTTCTTCCTCCGACCTTCTCATACCTATTTGACTACTAAAGTTTCCCATTATAATAATCTGATTATTCCTATTAATTCTTAGACCTAGTATAATTTTATTTAACTCATTATAAAATTACTCGATTTCTATCTCATCGGAGTTTGATGTTGGGGCGTAGATTTGGATTATCGTTAATGAGCTAAATGTGTCTACTCTAAATTTTACTAATACTATTCTATCACTATAACCTTTATATTCTATCAAGTTCTTTTTTCATTTTTTACTTATGAGGAAGCCTACTCCTTTCTGCCCTTTATCATTCCCTGTCCAGCATAAAACCTTTGCCGATTTTAATTCTAAAATTTTTTCTGCCGGCCTTTTAGTCTCTGAGAGCCCTAATACATCTAAATGCTTTTTATCAAATGCTTCCTCTATTTTCATGACATTTTCTTTACTTTTAAGGGTTCTTACATTAAAACTTGCTAACTTCATTTCGTTATTATAATTATAATTACGAGTATTTCTAATTTTATTTTTAAAATCGGTTTTAAATTCCTTTGTCGTATTATTTTTATTTTTACCTTTACTTTTAACTCTATCCTGGGAAGTGCAGTCTGAGGGGTGTAGTCCAATTTGCCCTCGCTGACCAGGCGTGACTGGGCAAAAGTTCGAGTTTGGTCTTACATTTCATTTATTTTTAGTCGAACGTGTTATAATTGACGACGCGTTATTCGAGTTGGCTACGGTAAACTTATCAATAAATACTTTCTTTTTTTTCTTAGGTTGCTGCTGTTGTTATGCCGGCGTGTATGCTTTTGCTTCCACGCTGGTTAGCGTCGGCTGTGTTTCCGTATGGTTTTTCAATACTTGGTTCAACTGTATCATATTATCTATTCTTATTGTACTTGCATCTATAGTAGTCTTTCATATACCTTCCCTTCTCTTTCTCACACAAAAGCCAAGTTTCCATTTCTTCGTTCTTGTTTCGCGGCGAGTAGTCTTTCTCTTGTATCAGGTGTTAGATCTTCGCTTACGTATATTTTCGCCGATGATTCTAGTCCTATATCATTACCGCATAATTTCCTCCTCTTTGAATTAATTATCAGCTGCGATTTTTTCTCTCTATTATTTAATTTTACTATTACTGCCACTGTTATATTACCCCACGACTGTAACCGATGTACCGTCTTCAAATCGAATTCTTTTAATTGTCGCCTACTTCCTGTGCTATTTTAACTACCTTCGATTTAATGTTTTCATCCTTCTCATGAACTATTCCGCGTATTATAACATTGTCCCTTCTCGAATATTGGTTTATCTTAATTATTTCCTCGCGTAAATATTTCTTTTCTTTTTTAATATGCTCCATTTTTTTCTTAATTATTTCATTTTCATTTTTCAGAATCGCTAGTTTCGCGTGAATATTATCGATTTTAATGTTAGCATTATTTCGTACGGTTTTATCGCTTTGATTTCTTCCAAAATCAAGTCAAATCTCTATATTACTTTATTTTTCATTATCTAGTCTTATTACTTTCACTTGTTAAACAACAACTATGAACGTGATAACGCACAACTATGAATCTTATCAATCACTAGTTTGTTTTTCTTTTAACTAAATTAAAGAAATTTATTTCTTTTAATTTTCTCAAAAAATACAAAAATATAATAGGTTCCCGAAGCTACAAAAACTATACAAATAAAATCTATACGTTTCATATTTTATATTCCAGTGCATGAGAGTGTATATATATATATATCATTATCATTATATCCTCAACCATTCGGTTGGTGGACAACCTATTCGCACATTTTAGATGTACAAATATAGGTTGTATACTAAGCAATTATTATATATGCAACGTAGGTGTACACGCGCAAGAAAACTACATTCGGAACTGATAGTAGCCGCTTGTTATCGCGCTACCAGTACAGTCCCGTGTGTGTCTGCTGTGTACTGATCTAGCGTGCATATGATGTTGAACGTGGTGGTTTGCTATTGCCTTCCACGTGATTACTAGCGATTATTTATTTATTTATTTAATTCTTGTAATAAGTTCGTCGTCGCTCGGGATCGAACCCGTGACCGCCATATCGGAAGTCAAGCGCTCTAGCAATTAGGCTATCGCGACTATATATATATATATATATATTTTAACGAATTCTGCTACATGGAGTCCCTTTTTCGCAGCATCAGTGATGAAAATTTTGCTTATCATCTATTACAGGCGCGAGTGACATCTATTTCGATGCACACTTTGAATAACTTGTTGTTGTTAGAATATTAGGTTTTTCGTTGGTTTCATTTTTCGATATAAAATAAAGTAATTTCCCCAATCTGACTGCATAATAATAATGACGGTGATATATTTTTTTGTACAAACCGCGGATCTTCTTTCACACTGTGAAAACACCTCTTCCCGGGCGGGGGAGCTCACCCATGTTCAATTAAACGATTTGTGAGGGGAAAAACTGTAGATAATTAACCCGAATATTTTCTGATTTATAACTGATTATAAGTTGAGTCGTCGCGGTGTCCTAGTGGCTAGAGCGTTTGGATTCCGTTTCGGAAGTCCCGAGTTCGATCCCGGGCGATGACAGAATGCACGCGCTAGTTAGTATACAGAAATTTAGACACACTTAGGGAATTGTATTTATAGTGCGATAACAAGCAACTATTGTCAGTTCTAAATGCAGTCGTATGTGTGCGCTAGCGTCGCATAGAAATATTCAGTCGGCGAACAATCGCATCAACGTGAGTCTAGTCGTCTTGGTTCGCCTCGCCACTGACAACTTGTCTCACGTTGGTCGACAGTACGGAAGCTAGGTTGCGCTCCGGCTTAAGTGCTCCTCAATCGCGGTGTTAATTTATCCTTAGAGATAAAACTCATACTCGTAATCAAGTGAAAAATGCAATAAGTCGACATTTTATCACGACTTGAATAAAACTGGTTTAAAACGTGGCAAACAGCTTACGAATACGACATGGCGACCAATTTATAATCAAACAATCGACTCCACGAGTGTGTTTAGTAGGTAATGAGTATATAGGGCAACAATTGAAAATCGTTTTAACTGGTACCGCACTATCTGCTCTGTCTGATCTTAGCGGTATTTTTATAACTTTCTTCGGCTCAATGCAATTCGACACATTGTATGGATATCCGCTTTCGCCGCAGGCACATGCCACTGCCTTAGCTTTCGACTACTACCACTTGGATACTAACGTAGTGTCTACCTAATGCGACTGTTTGTACGAATCTCCGCGAGGTTTTTTGACTTAAGCTGAGTAAGCATTCTTAACGCGGCCTACACAGACGACCAAAACAAAAGATGATGTTCAAATAGATCGAAAATAATGATTTAAACAGAAGAATAATTTTAATTCGAACATCATTAACAAATAGCGCTAAATATCCCGATTCCATATTAATATATACACATATATATATTTGTAGACATACATATATACAATTTTTATACAAAGGATCTATAATTTTACTATTTTTCAAGCATTAATAAACTTCACCTTCGCAATTTATTTCAATTATATTTACTTCATCTTTTTTTTATTTATAGTATTCTTCTATTCACACATTACACCGAATAATCAGTACGGTGGTGTTAATTATATTAATACCGGTTGAATGTTTCAGACTATATTTAGGCTATTTCGCCAATATATCCAGTAAGGTATGTTTTGAATTTTTTTCTCATGTAAATAATTCTTTCCCTATTTTTTTTTCTAACCTTCAAAAATATTTAATATGCAATAAAATTTTCTGATACATTTACTATTTTTATGAACATAGATGCCAGAACTTTCCGGATTTTGGATGCTGTCGTTACTAATACAGTTTCCTCTTCAAATGTTCTTACTGGTTAATAATGGAATAAACCCGCAACCGATTGAACGAACTGTCCAATCAATTATGTGCATCATGCTAGTGACACAACTTATAACTGGGTTCATCACGCTTAAACGAGTTTCCAAAAAACATGCTGTTACATTTTACATGTTACAATTATATAATAAATAAACGAGAACAAATTAACACTTCTATTATTACATATCGATTTAAAAAATAAATGTATACTTTCCTCAAAAGTAAACTAATATTTACAAAAAAACATTAAACAACAGCTCGGATATAACTTTCCTAGTTTATTTATTACGAATAAATACAATTTTTTGAAGTTGCCAATAGAACTTTTTAAACGTGGAAAAATGTAACTTTAAACATTAAAACAGTTGATCAGATTAAAATATATAAGTAGTGATTAAAAATATATACTAAATTATAAAATTTATCAATAAATTTTTGTCGACTTTATCCATAAGGTGGAAATTTTAAATGCTTCCAGTAACCTTGAAAACGAAAAAATCTCGGGAACGTAACACCAGATTTTATAATTCACGATTTGATCATCACTGTATATACATACATATTTATGAATGTTTATTTTAAAATACAGACCTTTTTGTGGGTGAACCAATAATGATCGTTTCACTTCAAATCATACCTAAGATCATTGTCCTTGAAATTTATTTATAATAACCAAAGGCTTCGATTAAGAATGAATCGATTTAATATCGTATAACATCGATTCAGTATCATACAACCGAATCTATTCGAAGATGTATACCGTATTTTTAACGGACAGAATTTACAGCAAACTGCTCAATTTCCATTTCGAGGAGGTCGAATTTTTTTGTTCCGTTTCAAACAGTCGACTAACCAATAAATGCTTTCACATACTCCCTCCCTAAAAAATTAACAATGGAAAATTATTGCCGTTTATTGCAAAATAATTAATTATATACGCGGTAAAAATTAATATTTCAATTTACCCTGTTAAAGCAGACACTGGCATCACCATAAAATCTCGACGTCCAATTAAATGTGCGCTGTTATTGAAAATGGGTTTCACTTCGCGTACTCCCATACATTCCGGAATATCCTGTTTATTAGCTAATACAAGTGTTGGTATACCCATTAACAGCTCACTCGATATCATTTTATCTGAAACACAAATAGGAAAATTGATTATTTTAATAATAATGTAATATTACACAACCGCCACCCTTATGTGTATGTTACTGTTGTTTCAGAATTCTGAAAAATTGCGAATACGTTAACGACCTAGAAAGGTAGTCATAAATTCATCTTGATGATTAATTGTTCTTTCAAATGTACCATCCAAAAGAATGTTTCAAAAGTTATTACCAAAAAATCATAAAAAAGGAATGAATGCGCCAAATAATTTGAAAGTTAAATGATAAATATTTGAACCTAGTTTTTCTACGTAGTTGTTCGCATTTTTCATATTGTTTTGACAGTTTCAGCAAACCCCAGGCTCGAAGTATGTGCGGCCTAATTGTTTGACTCGCGATAAAAAGAGTTATTGATCACTGTGATACCTCACACCGTGTGACAATCTTTCAGTGAAAAGAACAGATGAACATTCGACAGCACATGAGAAAATGCTCCATTATTTTTCATTGGAACTGCTCCAAAAGTTCTTTCATTTCTACCGCAGCATGCAGTCACGCGTTCTTGTGTAAAATAACCATGCCCTTAAAAATAACTCGAGCGTCGGTCTTTTAATTTTTTTTTTAAAGTTTTCCAGTCGTGCAATAGGCAAACCTTTCAGCGAATATTCCACATGAATTAATTGTCCAACTTTATACACACACGTTTTCGTTACAAACTGAATTGTTTTGATCTAATGCCGCGCTTCTTTCACTTTATTTTCACTAAATATCGATTTGTTATTAAATCATGCATTTGTTGTAGTTTCCTACTTGAATCTCCTTCGATGAAAAATAATTCAATGAATCAAATTTGTACGCCTTGCACTTTTGTAGAACAACACTTTCTGCGCTGCAAAATAACTAAAGTATACTAAACGCTGTATCCAAAACATATTTCGCAATTTCAGCAACTAAGTTTACAAATTTAATCATCAAATCTCATTAAAAAATTTAACATTACAAAAAATCGAGCAAATCTAATGAGGTCAAAGTACCAACTGATAGGCGATAATATTCAATTCAATTTTTATTTACAGAGAGAAATGAAATATAAGAATAACTTTATCAATTAAATTAAATTAAGTCCGCAAATACGCAAGATTTGCACGAATTGCGAGCTCATTCAAGATTACAAACAGTTCGGTTATAAATAAAACAATCAATTTACATTTCATTTCATAATTCGGTTGAATCTAAGGCTATGGACGTCGTTTTGGAGTATTAAATAATAATTTATACCTTCATAAAAATGTAGCGGATACGGTTTCTTATAAACCACTGGATACAAAAGTCGTTGTTTAAGGATAGTGTTTGTTATTCGTTGAAAAGAAATAATTTCATATAAAAGGGCATAAGATTTTTCAATATATTAGATAACTAAGTAAAAAAAATTAAACTTGAAGTGTATTTTAACTATAAATTAAAAATTAAAATTCGTAACAAATCTGCAAACGACTTATTAGTTTTAAATGGATTTAATAACATTCGTAAACAGTTGCAATAAACACACCGGATAAAGTGAAAAAGACTGCAATTAAAAATAAAAAAATGCAAAAGGGTTCTTTCATCGAATGTTACAAATTTTATGACATATTTCAATATCGCAGAAATGATAAATCCTATTTTAACATCGATATAAATAACATAAACAATATTTATATTAATTACAAAATCTGTCATTGAATATACTGTCAACTTCCTTCCTATACTAATATTTTTCTATTGAACATTCAATTTGTATATTCATTTTAAATGAACTGAAGTTTACACTAGTATTCGCAGAACTATTTATAAACTTTAAAATGCTGGGAGACCGATAGTGCGAAATATTTGACCAAAGATATTTTTTTTGCTCAGTTTTAGTTATTTTAACGAGCAATATAATATAAATTTAAATTCAAAAAGAAAATTTAATTTAATTAAATACGTTTCTACCAAAAAATATTAAAATTACAATCAAACTGAAAATCTGAAAAAGGTTTGAAGGAATATTAACAATTTAATAGATGTTCGTATTCCATTCTCATAACAATTAAAATGATCTTACCGAATGCTGTCTTAAATTCAGGTATTCGATCTTTATCTGATGAATCAACAACATATATTACCGCGTGTGATTCAGCATAATACTGTGAAACAAAAACATTACTTTAAGTATGTAAATATTTTTATATATATATATAACAACTGAACATATTAAGATAGGAAATAGTATATAGATGAGATCTTTTTGAGGGTTAAATTTGAACATTCAAAAATTTCATTTTAAAAATGTAGGAATTTTTTAATAAGTGTTGGCAATAAATTTAAAATTGAAAACTCTAATATATCATTGTAAAGTTAATATAAATTGCGTTACTACAATAACCTATAATTTAACTACAATGTAGCAATCGGTTCGCACGAATTACTTTTAGTTGTAATAATCGTATATCCCTTTTTTCAGTTTAAAACATACAGAAGGCAAATACTTTTTTAACTTTGTTAAATAAAAAATATAAAAAGAAATACTTTAAAAGCAGAATATTTACAAATATATTTTGTGCGAAATATCTGTTAGTAAATATTCTATTTCATTTGTATTTGATCAAATACAATATACAATGATATATTCTATTTTTCAGAAGGTAAATATCTTCTCTCATTCACGTAAAAATTAAGAAAACCTTCACAAAATTTTTTTTCAAGAAAACTATTTATGAACGGTTAACGTCTGCGAGGTGTATAATACATTTCCGATGTACACAGGTATTTAATCGAGAAGTTACTGTTGTGACATTTGCTGGTTATAATACAATATTAACTTGTTCTTTATTTTGTTATCTTGTTTCTTACTAATAATAATAAACTGTAAACGATAATTGTTACGAACGCACTTCGAGTAGTGAAGTATGAAAAATTTTAAAAAATTTTATGAGATGCACAATTTCAGTATTTGCATACACACATATCTACAGGGTAACAAAAGTATTTGTACGCTACCAAAAATGTTTACAGAATAGCAAAAATGCCTCACAAAAATTAACAAATACATTCATTTTCGAAAAAACAATAAAAAAAAAGCAAGTACAAAAATAAGCATAACTAATCACAACAAAAAAAGTTGTACATCATGACAAAGTAATTTTTCTTACTGAAAGTGAACTTAGTTCATATAAACATTAGATTACAGTTAGTCATCAATTCTATCAGGTTTCACGTCAGTTCTAGGATGATTTCGTTGGAAGGCATTTTGTCCGATATGCACCACTTAGGACCTGTATTTCGAAAAGATGACATAAATGTTCAATGGAATTTGCGTTAGGCGACAGTAGCGGTATACGCACTGAAATGAGGTGCATTGTAGAACAACCATTCTTGCGTTTTAAGAACAGTAGTGTTTTTCGTGAGATTATCGTATTGAAAAACAAATGACTGTTCTAGGTTTAGTTTAAGCCGCAATGCCGTCATTTTCTTGCCAATAAACGCTACCTTTCTAACTCTTCAGGTCGTCATGTAGCCCATCTAACACATTCCCGCTACTATGTTTTACTATTAGACATATGTTGCGTACTTCAAGCTCCGCGATCGATTTTTCTCCAACATACTGCTTGCCATCAGAACTAAGATGTACTATTTACCTTCATCTAAGCAAATAACTGAACTACAGACATTCATCGGCCTTGAACAATACACTTCAACAAACTTTAATAATTTCTGCCAATTCTCTTCCGAAATCAACGTTTTTTTTTTGCAACGAGCGACCATGAGTCTACACTAAATACAATACCTTTCAGATATTCTGATGAACCAATCTGGGCGAACTTGTTGACATCTCTTGTTACTGTTGCGGTGCATTTTAACGAAGTGTACGGTATCTACGTAATTTTCATCATAGCATCACTTTGCATTTCTTCTACCTTCTGTTGGTTAAGCCATTACATACGTCTGCACAAAGTGTAAACATTTTTTGTTGCAATATAATTCATTATATTCGCCTGACAAGAAACTCATTTACTAACCATCACAAAGTTAAGATTTTCATTGCAACTAATCACAGAGATCTTGTTATAAAAGAAAAACAGTTTCTTAAATTAGTTCCTAAAAAACGGGTTTTAATTTAGAATTTAATTTATTCTTTTATATTCGATACTTTGAAATAAATATTTACATAGCTTCTATAGTGGTTAATTTAGTATTTACTTTGATACAAATTCAGAAATATGAAATTTATATTATTGCAATTACAGGGTTTTAATTATTTATTTTTTTACTATTGTTGTTGAAATAGTATCCCGGAATCTATACAAAGTAAATTAGGTTAGGTTACAAATTTCAATATCTTAAGTGGTAATTTATTACACACTATATAAAATAAACTTAAAAATATTTACGTACTGTATACGAAATTAAATCAAAATATTATAATGTTTTAATAAAATTAAACTTTATAGATTATAGGCAAAAAAAAACAAAAAAACAAAACAGTTTTTTGTAAATTTGATTAGAGTCGATTTATTTCCTGTTTTTCTTTTTTTTTTTTATTCTAAAACTGAGTATAATATTTTACATAATATTTTTAAAACTGGTAGGTGAACGTAAAATAATGTTTGCAATGTACACAAAGTAGTAAGAATAAAAACCGATGCAAATGTATATGCTATGTAATTTAAAATAATAAAATACTATACCCGGCGTCGCTCGGGTCAGAATATGTAGCACGTACGATTTATAATATGGTGTATACAAAATTAATTAATCAACGATGCAATAAAATATTATTACTTAAATAAAACCTAGGTCAAAATCAAAAGTTATTTAATTTAAAAAGAAATTCATTTTACATCTTGTATACCATCATATATATTGTACATTTTATATTCATATTTACATTTTTTTGTGTACAGTTACCTTTTTTTAATTTCTTCTCACAACACTTGCTTTTACAACACTATATTTGTAGTTTTATCGTCGGATTATAAATGAACGAATTTTTAGGTAATTCAACTCGTGAGCACGCGACGTGCAATTGGCTGTGTGAAAAGCATGATTCCTTTACAATATCAGAATGTTTTGTCCCATGCTTTGTTGATGATCATGCTGTAAGTCATCTTTACTAAGAGAACTGTACTTTCTTAAAACTGAAGAGCAATCCAGTTGATATTAACGGTATTCGCAGTATAAATATCGTCTGTTCTTTTTCTTTGCCAGTCATTATACTGGCTTTGATGATGTTATTATGCAGTTGTTCGATGCAGAGTATTGCACTATTACACAGTAAAGTGACCGACGAGGCAATCTTCAATTGGAGACCCTATAACGGCATGCTTAGAACATTTAACGAATTTAAAAATTCAGTAGAAAAATTTACACTTTGATTTTCATCGGTCACGGTATCGATCAATATGTAAATTTTCTCTTTCTCCAGAAGTATCTCTTGGACGGTCTTGTTGATGTCGTTGACAATTTTGTTTTTTGTCGCTAGAATAACTCGCTCACGTAACCAGTCTGAATTGGTATAATTTTTGACGATATCCGGGTGTACTTCACTTATGAGTTGTTCAGGTGTTTCAACGATGTTACAAAATTCATTTGTCAGTGCAATTTGGCCAAAATTTCCATCTATTGATGAGATGTCTTCTCCTAATTAGAAAAAGTTTCCGGTATACTTCCGAAATTTGTGCTCTTACACTTGTTGTTAACATGATTATTTTTACATCCTGTCATATGAACACTTTTTTTAAGCAAGCATTTTGTTCATCTTTTGGCGTCGATTTCGGAATGATAGGCAACGTTTGACGAAAATCGCCTAACAATATTAGTATACACCTTTCATTAAACTTGTGTTATCACGTAAGTTCTGGAGTATTCTATTCCGTGCTCCTCAACACTTTCTGTGGACCATTATAGTTTCGTCGATGACCTTGCACTGTTTCAATATTTGTCCACCCGCTGATGATTTTGTAATGGTACATTCCGGAAGTTCATGTTCAGCTACATTTGAAGGTAATTTCAACGCGAAATCTGTTGTTCGACTGCCTTCCATAAGTATAGCCGCTATTCCCGTTGATGCCAGAGCGAGTACTATTTTCCTTTATTTGCACGAATTTCAGCTAGGATTAAATTAATTAAAAATGTTTTCCAAGTATCGCCAGGTGCATCTAGAAATATTATGCCAGACCTGTTGTTGTTTTTAAAAATAATCCATCATTATGTCATATGCCTGTGTTTGATTCTGAATTAATAAAAGTTTGTTGTGTGTTGGATATAGAACCACAATTCGTCGATATTGTAACTTTTCCCTAATAATTCACTGTTTTTAGCATCAGATTAATTTTGTCATGATGACTGAACTCCAAATATTTTTTTTTAAAGTTTGGTTGAATATTACTAAACATTTATCTTCCGGCAATATCAAGACTTTGTTAAAAACTCCATCGTTGAAATCAATTTCTAAGTCCAAACATTTATATGCCTCAAATTTTATTTATATTTTGTCAGAAAAGAAATTTCCTAACGAATTGTTTATTTTCATGAAATGACAACAGAAATTCCAGCTTGACGGTGATCTGCAAATAAGCCTCTTGTCATACTCTTGTACATCATTTCACAAATAATTTTTCTTTAATGTTATTTATGCAAATTTGCTCCTCACTGCGTTATTCTTCGTTATTTTACAAACTTACGACTGCGTTTTATTATATTTATTCTTTGTAAACATTTTTCATGGCGCACAAATACTTTTGTTACTCGCTGCATATCTTCTTATTTTGTCCTAACGAATGCAGCTTACATATATTGCAATGTAATATTATTACTAAATGTAGTATTATTATTAAGGAAACACTGGAAAATATACATAAATAGACAAAAAGTTTATACATGCTATAAACGAAAAAAAAAAATTACATTACACAAACTGATTAACAATCAATTGCATATTACATTTACTATTGCGTAAATTTACATTAATCAGTTTAAATACTTTTAATTATACGCTTAATTTGAATATCATACTTTATCCCATAATGACTGTAACTCTTCCTGGCCTCCAAGGTCCCAGAAGTTTAATGATATTCCTGATAAATTCACATGTCCAATATTTAAACCAACTGTTGTCGTGATCTTTTTTGAACTTAATCCTTGATAATTCTTGGTAAACTGAGTTTTCGCGGATTCCAAATATGTCTGAAAAATATAAAATTCAAATGTAACTTTGAAAAAACCATTAAAATAAGATAAATCATTAATTTTGTGAATTTAGCATGTAAAACTAAAGATTAAATCAAATTAAAGTTATATAACACAAAATAAAAAAAAAAAAAAAAAAAAAAAACCGTGCGTAAACAACTGCGGTATTGTATGAATTGCATTTTATTTCTTAAAGTTTTTTAACATAGTTATCTCACGCTTTCATAATATTAATAAAATAAACATTTAAACAAAATATGTTCTACATACTTATCTTTTTACTGCTCATACATCTGGACAAAAATAAATTTGATTTTAATTTTGGTACGGCTTATTTACACAGATTTCATAATAGAAAAAAATATTTTATGTGTACAAAAGTATGTTATGATACAAGATTTTAAAAAAATTACCTTTAAACTTTAAATTTAAAATAGATACAAACTTAAGAAACTACGTTACATTATCCGCACCAGTAATGATATTTACAGCATTACGATAGTTCTCTTTCATATTTTTTTCGATTTGAAATATTTTTTTGTTTGTCTATATAAACTGCACAACATTAGTAGCATGTCTATAGTTCTTACATGTACATGGACACAGAACATTACCACAATAGAAAAAAATTTATAAATTATGTAACACGGTAGAATAAGAATTAAACTTAGCGAAAGCGAACAATTAAATTTGATGAAATTCAAAAATAAATATTTATTATAGTAAACAGATAACAACCTAATAGAAATAGCGATGATTTTCGAAAAATATTCAATGTTTTTACATCGCTGGAGATTAAACCAAATCAACCAAACTAAACAGATAATTGAACGATAGAGAAAGACGAACTAACCAGGTCAATTGAAATGGAGTATAATCACGCAGTAATTCCGACAAATTTTAGGGAATGATCCAATTAAAAAATTTCGGAATATGTTTATTACATAGATTACATATGAAAAAATTAAATCAAAAAATAGGTTTATCTATACGAAAAATAACGTAACGAAAACTTCTCGTATGTAATGATAGGTAAAAACAAAACAAATAGAAATCAAAAATAAAAAATTATTTTGATTACGCATTTAACACGATGAAAGAATTCATTTTCTGAGATACTAATGTGTTTATTTTTTTCATAAAAAACCTCACGAAAGTAACCTAGTGTAAAAGAAAAAACGGCTCATAACATAACAACATAACCGATGTGGTGATTAACGGTAATATCAGTTATAAATATTATATCACAACTGATCAACGAAAATCTTGTTATTAGTAAAATTATCCTTATGGTGCAAAAAAAAAAAAGAAAAAGAGAAATAAAAATCGGTGAGCTTAATCAATATCATATAGAAAATCAGGAAATCGTAACAAATAGGTGAAAAATGTACGACAGGAAATACGCATCAAAATACTAAAATTAATTATAAAGTTGAACTGCCACAGATTTAAAAGCTATTACTAAAAAAAAAAAAAAAAAGCTCACCAAAAAATAATATATTATAAAATAGTATATAGTTACTTACTGTTTTACCAACATTATCTACTCCCAAAATCAAAATGAAATACTCATCTTTTTGAGTTAAGTATTTATAATAACCAGATAGTAGAGTATACATTTGTAGCAAAACGTTCAATAAATAAAATATTAAAGCAATTTTTCATTATAACAAGTAACAACAAAGAATTTACTGTGCGGCGTTCCAGGTTAAACTAATTTCAAAACAAACAAGCTGTATTGAGGTTTCGAATTTCGTTCCGTTCCAGAATTTATAATATTAGTACATAATTATATATGTATATGTATATATATATATATATATATATATATATATATGATACAAATTAACGTACAACGATTGAGAACAAAAAAAAAATAAATTAGTTATTTTTATTAGATATTGTTAAAAGTTAATTTATTATGAATATTATGTTTTCAAAATAATCCCTTTTCATTAATGGTAATCCGAAAGATAATTAAAAACTAACTTTTTATATTATTTTTTCAATTATTAATTATTCTTTATTATGCGCGATGAATGAATCACATATTTTTTCTACTTATAAACTTTTACTATAAAAGAATATCGATAAATTTATTATTTAAAACTAGGTTTTACGCCTGCAGTTTTATTAAATACTACCCGTCTTTTTTTAACAGAAAATTTTCAAACAGCTTTGTATTCTAAGCAATGATATTATTTCCATTGCTCCTTGGTCCTTTTAAGCGCAGTGATTTATCAGTTGTTTATTTGTCCATAAAGAAAATTGTACCGACCTTGAAAATGTAGAACTACCGTAATTTCAGACAAAATATAAAAATCGATCTGGTAACTTTCGCAGGATAAAATATAAATAAACAAGGTTAAAATAAACATGTTATCGAGCTGAAATATGGAATATTTTTTAATGTTATATGTGTTTTACGTTTAAAAATGGATGTAAACTATACAGGTAATTATTAGCATCAGAAAGAATAACCAATTTAAGTTTATTCGAAATTTTTACATTTACTATTTTCATTTTGTATTTTTTCCAGTTTTACCAGGTGGAAAAGATTTTGATTTAACACATAAACTTCAAGATCTTACTAACAAGTTGTGTAATGTGCGAGGTATATATAAAATTACATTTTTCGTAAATATTTGTAAATGTAGAAAAACGTACAATATGCGTTAATAACAAGTTTATCGCTATGATGTTAAAACCTTTCTGCCGTACTTACACTACGGTTTTAAGTTTTATTGTATAATGTAGAAGTCTGCTTGAATTTTTTTATTGATAATTCAAGTATAAACGGAACTGAAATATTTTCAACGGCCACTTTTAAATTTGGAACGAATAAAATTTCATATATTTTTAGATTTACACGGAGCTTTGAAAGTATGCAACAAAACACTTGCAATGGCTCCTTATAATAGTACAGAACTGTTCACTGCAATAGCCAGCAAGACGTCAATTCTTTATGCCATGAATCGTTATGAAGCTTGTTTGCAAAATATTAATTTAGCTCTTCAGCATCCTAAATGCCCAAAGTGGATAAGTTCCGATCTGGAAGGAAAGAAAAAGAAATGCGTCGCTATATTGAATGAATCATGCAATTCTGTCCAGGTAAAGCATGACATTTTATGTGATACGATAATTTTATAAAACAGATGTTTCCTCAACTCCTAGCTAGACACACCCTACATGATACCGCAGAAGTGTCTGCATCATAATTAGGGAAGAAACAGTAATACAAATAAAGAAAATGGAATATTAACGCAAATTTTAATTAACCCTTCTTACATGAGGTGTGTTGTAGTAGCATATTACACAAGGCGCGGGTATTTTTTACCCGATTCACAAATATATTTGTTTATAGCCGTAAATGTATTTATTTTTAATGAAAATTTTAGTAATATACATATTGGGCACATCAAAATATCAAACTTGCTCGCATGTGTGACCACCTTTCCCACCAAAAAAAACATATCCGAAAGAGTACAACTTCTTATAAAAAAAAATTAACACATAATATATTCGATATATAATTCCAAAATTTAGCAATAACCCAAAATCAAACTATAAACTTAATAAAATTCATTGAAATCAAAAAAGTCATGCCTCATATTTCTAAATTTGAAATACAAGCAGGACATATGAATGTTCTATGTTCTTCGCATATCGATCTGTTGTAATAACGGCACGATTTATCTGCTTTACGATCTTTCACTTTACTACAAAAGTCACATCGGTGGAAAACGTGATTTCTAAAAACTGATTTATACAAATCCGAAGCTCTGTAGGTAAGCACCGGTTTTGAGCCCTTAGTCTAGCATAAGGTTCTACTAAATTTTTCGCAAGAATTTTTAGAAATGAAGTTCTCACAACTAATTGGCCATTTTCTTTTGCTGAATTGAACTGATAAATTTTATAAGCGTTGATCTCAGAAAAATCTAATACACCGTAAAAAAATCGAAGTGGCCAAAGTCTTGTTTGTGGTCTGGTCGATTTTTCATGACAAAGTTGTAAAACAATATTACATCCGGCTTTTCAGTTGCAGGATCAATGTCCACAGTGAAGTGCACGGTTGACAGTTGAATAAAAATTTTTATTTTTTCTTGGAGTGAATGAAACCATAGTTTTCTCTGAAGACGCATCTTCTTCCGAGTATGTTTCTTCTAAATCGGATTCAGTATGCTGTCGTTCTAATTCCTTCAGAACATTTTCCGATGTACGTAGATAATTTAAATTCGTAACGGGAGCGACTTACTTAGAATTTTACGAACACAAGAAACAGCTGAAATCTCTGTGAAATAAAACTGAACGTTTGAGAAATATTATATCATTATATACACAACGCGGACACATACTCAATACCAAAATCAGTTCACAAAATAAAGCGAAAATATTTAACCAATGCGTGATCCCAGTGGTAACATATGCGGCGGAAACCTGGCCCTTAAGGAAGGAAGTCATAGAAAAATTAAGAAAAACTGAAAGACGGATGTAACGAGCTTTACTTCGCATAAAGCTACGAGATAAGTTTAAATTAGAATATATCCGAAATAAGGCAAAATTTGAAGACGTCGGGACAAGGGTAGCCCTGAACAAATGGGCTTGGGCTGGTCATGTTGGTAGGCAAGTAGATGGAAGGTGAACAAAGGAACTGATCCAATGGAGACCGTATATGGGAAAACGCGTTCTAGAAAAACCACTCAGAAGGTGGACGGATGATATTGTGGCAACAGCAGGAAAACAATGGCTTCGTGAAGCGCAAGATAGGTATCGATGGAGTAGATTAAATCAATGATATAACGCAGACAAAAGAAGAAGAAGACACAACGTAGGTATTTTTTACCCGATTGCTAGACACTACTGAAAACAAATAGGACTTTTTTGTAAATAAAGTGATTTTTTACGGATGTGAGGTGATTAATATCAACATAAAGAATGTCACGAAAAACTCTTGAACGGCCAAGGCCAAATTCCAGCGCGATGTCGCGTAATAATAATGCGAAGATTGATCGGGTCATTTTTACCCGGACCCTGTGTAAGAAGGGTTAAATATAAATGTAAAACAACCGTATTTGAGCACGTTGAAAATAAATCAGTTTAGATATTTGGTTGGTTTTAATAAAACTTTAATGAACTCAAATGATGTAATCTGACATTTATAAAAAAAAATATATGTAATACATTAAGTAATTCTTAAAATCTTCGCATGTAGCAAATATTATTAAAGAAGTAAAAAAATAATTTTTATGCGATACAAGAAGAAAAAAATGTCTGAGTATATAACGTCCAATAACTGATAAAATTTAAAACAAAATCGAGCATTACGTTTCGTTGCCGGCATTTCTTTTTTGACTCGACCAACAACAAAATTATAATTACTTTTTAATTCCGTCGGTTTTTTGCAAAATTGAGCCATAAGCCGCAATGAAATTTCCGTATGGAAATATATTAAACACCTCGGTATGCGGTGAGCTCAAACAGATATATGCGCATTTTCGATTAACTAAGGACCTTATGTTTCTAGTGACGTATAGTATTTTCAGGTAGTCGGTAGCAAAACGGTTTTTAGATATGGAAATTGAAAATAAAAAAAATACTCGTGGGCTAAGAGCAGCAATATATTAAAGTGCAGTCGGAAATCCCCTGAGGGAAAGTTTTCCCTACATAAAACTTTTATATGCGCTACTTTAATGCGAGTGAAGGTCGTTGTAAAGTGGTATCCTAATTGAAATCATCCATGTTCCGTGTTAGGAGCGGTTATGTTTAGATAGTCAAAAAAAGGCCGTGTCAGTATTAGTCTAGATCATATTGAACAATTTCCCATTGAGTACGAGAATTTATTGATTTCACCGATTGTATATTAATGCGTTATGAAAATAAGTAGAACTTGACCATGAAATGAATATCTTAAACAAACTGATTATAAAAAACTACAATGATCCAACTAGCACCGCCGTATTCCGGCCTTTTTGCATGAAACAACTTTCTAGTTATGAACAGTGAAAGACCAGATTCTCCATAAAAAATATGCTACTGGATTAAAATTAGGACCGGAAAAATTAAAAAAATAAGATCGAAGACTTCTTCGTGACCGGAATGTTAGAAACAAATCGAAGAGCAATGATCACTTTATTTCTGATAACGGCAGTTCGTCATTTGTTTCAATAATGAACACACAAATCTAATGAAACTGTTTTAATAGTAAATAATGTGCTATAAAGGATTCGATTATATGGCAGAGCAGTAATTGTTAAATTAAGAATTGTACCAATTATGTTATGTATAATTTTAAAATTGTGATTTTGGTAGTTCTTAATTTTAGTGGAACATAAAAACAGGTATAAAGTGAAACCCGCTTTAAGAAATTACCAAACTTTTACAAAAAGTCGTTTTATGTGCGGAATAATCTTTGAATAGGAATTAACAACCAGAATCTCTCATAATACTATTTCTATGTGCAGTCGACTACTCGCGATTATCTGGATTAATTGGGCGGCCAGCCGATCCCGGATAGCAAAAAATCCGGATACGCCGGAGTTCAAGGTTAAATACTGAAAATTAAATGAAAAATTGAAAATTAACTTATCCCATAATGAAAAAGTACTACATGAAAATTAACTTAAGGTGTACATTAACTAGTTTTTATGGAAGTCTGAGTTAGCATTCTCTTTCTTGCTGATATATCTCACCACTTGCGTAAACAAATGATATCAGCCGGTGACGCTTCTTCCTGTTGAGTTACTCCAGCGCTACTTCCATCGCCTTCAGTCCTTCATCGTGAGGTATAACGCTTTGAAGGGACTCGTTATCCATATTTTCTTTAACTGGATCCTCGTTGAGTATCATAATATCCTCATCTGCCGTTTCTTCGATCTCGTCGCTGCCCATCCATTCTGTAACGTCATCCGTATTACTACTACCCTTGCCATATCCTGGAATAATTTTTTATTAGAAAAAAAAGCTCTTCATTGTCTTTTGAACTGTCCACAAATCACATTATTTGTCAGTTTCATCCCATTTATCACTGACTTTATGATCTAATAATATTTTCCACGACCGCACTAATGCTATAGAACTAATTTCATATCTCTCAGATAACCAAAAGATAACATCAAGCATATCACTGATATTAAAGCAACCTGACACAGTCATCATTTTCAACTCTTGATATTAATCTTGTTGGGAAAGCGGCATCGATACTTTTTTTTTAAGGCCTCTAGAATTCTTTGATCCATATGTTGACAAACCGATGTAACGTTTGCTGGAAGAAACATTGCCTTTATATCACCATCTTGTAACTCCTCAGTTTCCGGATTGGAGCATTGTCGAGAATAAGGATTGCTTTTCTCGGTAACAGTTTGTCGGACAAATGTTTCGCAACTGCGGGCACAAACTCTTTGTGAAACCAAGTTTTAAAAATTTCACAGCATCTCCATTTACAGTGATGGCGAACAAATATTCAGATACGTACTGCATATAGCTGTGGATTTTATAAAAGCGCTTTGGCTTTTTCTTCTTTTTTTATTTTTTTTTTTTTTTTTTTATTATTATTTTTTTTAGAAAAATGGATCCGGATAATCGCGAGTCGACTGTACTTTATAAAAAATTATACCTTGGTTAAATAATGGAGTAATTATTGTATTTTTGATTTGTATATGTTTGTGTATATTATACAAAATATTTAATATTTGCAATTTTATTCTGAAATAACTAATTCACATTTTCTTGTTAAAATTTATTACAACTTTTTTTAAAACATTATTTCTTTCATAATCACAATATTTCAAAATTGTTGCCAGCTTTAATTAAGGTCTTGGAATTTCGAATTTCTATTAAATAGAAAGCTGTAATGTAAACTACTTGGGATAAATAAAACAGTACCGTACAATTAAGATATCTACAGATTAGTCACACTGGTAAGACAAAGTCAAGAAAAGAACAGAGAAATTTTAAATTTGAAAAACAGGAATGATTTTTGAAAGCAACATTACAAGCAGTAAAGAACTAGTATTCCCAAAATTTATAAACATTAACCGATCATGATACGTAACATTCAGAGTTCGATGGTCTCTTAATGTACGTTTGAAATACATAAATTCGTTTTAAATGAAAAGACCTTTGATTGTATTAATGGGTAGGCTTTTAACATGGTTTCATAACCGGGTGATCATAAGGAAATTACGAACCAGTCTAGAAAAATAAAAAAAATAGTCTCTATGAAGAAAAGTGGTTTAATAGAGGATTCACTATATACACAAACTCCTTTATATTTATATATTAATATAGGTAACATATAAATTTGACGATATATAGTATGATTAAAGAATAATCCCTTCCTTTTTTCTTCTTTCGATTAATCAAAATTATACGTTTGAAATAAACATTTTAATTGTTCTTATTTGATTTTTAGAAGGGAAAAAATACTATAATTTTTAAAAAATCTTAATAGTCTATCAGACGACATGAGTTTTCTATTCAGATAACATTATTTTGTTTTATTTACAACTATATTCCAGTGATTATTAAATTCTTATAATTAAAATTTTAAATTCCATAATGTATATACATTTTTTTATGTAAGAATAAAAGTGCTGGTCTATTGACAGCTGTTACAATGTGAAAAAAATTAAAGAATAAAAATCGACAACTTCTTAAACACCGTGATTCTATTCTCAATAGTATTTTAAGTAATTTTGATCGCATCGAATATTTTCATATTTTGTTGAACTTATTTCTTATGAAAAGAAATTATTCACAATAAAACTAATAGGCTGAATGAAGAACCGTACTTTCAAGTAAAGTCTCTACGCACATTAGTAATTAAGCTGTGATAAAAAAAATCGTGCAAAATATAAATAACGTATAAAGGGCTGATTAATATGTTTATTATGATAGCAAAATGATACTCTTATAAATTTACTTTACGTGTAAGTGGTATATTATTTACATGAACCTGTGTAGGTAGACGATGTAGACGCATCAAAGCAGCCAGATCCTGCCGATAGAATTAAAAGAAAGGAAAGTGGATCTGAAAATCTTTCATTGCTTAAAAGTAAAATTTCTACCACGCACCTGTCGTATAGAGAAAGTAATGTTTCCAGGATAAAAAATGGAAGCGACGAAACGCAGTGTTTTATCGATGGTATAACTGTAGTAGTAAATAAAGAACATGGACGCCACATTATTGCCACCGAAGACTTGAATCCGGGTACGAAATTACGGAATCAATTCCTTTTTTTTTTTTTTAAACTAAGTGAATAAACTTCAATAAAATTCATCAGAAAAGATGGGGGAAAGAATAAACTTGGTTTAATACAGTACCCCTATACAGAATTACGATAAAGTTTTTTATCTTAAGGTTAGTGTAGTGGAACATTAAAAATACTTGATCAAAGTTTATTATCAAAAATTAGTGCGAGCAGTTAAAATTTGTGAGAGAAGCTACCACTGCGATTAGTTACATCAAGCCATGAGCATTGCAAGAAAGATTGATTAAATATCATTAGTTGAACGATTGCTAGTCACTTTACATTCCATATGCGTAGCTTGAAGAAGTGCGGATGTTTAAAAAAATAAAGTAACTAACTAGCAGCGAACCAGCAATCGATATCGGACTCTAAAAGGATTCCACGGTAATCAAAATATTAATAATTTGACCGATTTTTGCAAGTTCAAACAAGAAACACAGAATCCTCTTCGAGTTTTTAAATTTGTGTTACATCCGATTGTGCATTATTAAAATTTTTACTAATACCAATTTTATTATAATTTATTGTAGTTTATTGGATGTAAGTAATCCGTGAAATAAGTTTTATGTTTTTAGTATAAATTTTATTCTTTAGTTCAGTTATTAATTTTGTATAAATATAATTAATATGTCATCAGGAGGATCAAGTTGTTAGAATAACTGGACTAGCATGTCGAGGTTATAACGTCCAAAATGAGCGGTGTTTGATAAAATTATTAAACTAAATAATCGCCGTTAGTTGCGTGGAAGACAATGTCAAATCACCCCGCAAACCATCATATACGCGCTAGTCGGGATGTAGACATACTTGGGATAATTCCATTTGTATCTCTCGATAGTAAACACTCTAAGTGTAGTCTTGCGTATACTCGCGTTGCATGTACAATTATCATGAACACTACTTATATTCATGGGCGTCGCCAGCGGAAGGCAGGTGGGGGCAGCCCCTTCTGAAGCCTTGAAACTATTTAATCAACTGGCTATAATGAGTATTTATAGGCGCATAATCATGAACAATTTGCCAGAAACCCACGAAAATTATGTGTCAATTAAGATTTTATTCTTGCTTAATAAAATATTAAGCCGTTACAACTTATAAATTTTATTTTTCTTATAACTCATATCCTCTTTCTATCATCTTGCCCCCCCCCCCCGGCTTATCGGCTGGCGACGCCCTTACTTATATTTGTACAATAATACAACAAGAATGTACAAGTAAGTAGGAACGATGCTTGGATGCAATCAGTCAGTCATAATACATAATAATAAAAAGTAGAACATATTAAGCAGTAATTCATTAAATTGGCGTTTAAACTTTTTAATATATATATATAGTTATTTTTATACTGAATATTTATTGTGTTTTCTATACAATCCCTAATCCTAAAATTAAGATCATCCTCCCACCAAATTACTTTCTTATGGGTGCCAAGCCACACCGGACTTAGGGGTAATTACTTAGCTGACATCGCTGCTAAGTCAACACTGTCGTGCCCCATGCCCTGTTCCCCTCCTCTTCCCACCGACATAGTAAAATCTATAAAAATTCTTGTGCAATCCCAATGGAAGCAAGATTGGCTCACTAGACAATCTTGCGTTCTAAGAGAGATAAAACACGGAATTGACCCTTGGTTCCCTCCTTCCGACCTCCCCAGAACCCACTTTGTGGCTATGGCAAGACTCCGCATTGATCATATTTCGCTGACTCAAGATCATCTCCTACTTAATTGCGAGCCCATTTCGAATGCCCCTTTTGCTCCCTTCCTCCCTCTCCTACAGTAAAACACCTGCTCCTGGAGTGCCCATCCTTCGCGCTCCAGCGCGCCCAGCACCGGATATCGTCTTTGCGGTCGTCTTTGGCCAACTCGCCTTTGAACATTGCAGACACTATTCGGTTTCTTCATACAACTAACCTATTTCCAACCATTTAACTCTCCGATTGCCATAGTGTCGTAATAGCCCCGGCAGCTGTACACGACACTTAAAAAAAAAAAAAAAAAAAAAAAAATATATAGTTCAAAGTATTAATTGGTGTTCATATGTTCACTAAATTCTGCGGAAATAATAATTTTTAAATCTGTAATTCTGTTTTATATAATTTATTGCAGGCATTGTTTTAGTTATGGAAAAGTCAATTTTTTCTTCATTATATTTGGAAGAGGTTTTTGATCATTGCTCAAACTGCTTAGCTCGTAGTGATTTATTAATACCGTGCAGAAAGTGTTCTAAAGCACTATTTTGTAGCGAACATTGTTTATGCAATGCTAACAACCGGTATCATACTATTGAATGTGCTTTGATGGACTACTTCGCTAATTTAGATGCCAGTGATAGCCACTTGCCACTAATAATTAGAATGTTATCGATACTATCGAAACAGGTAATATATTACGTGGTTATAATAATAATGTTATAGTATAGCACAGTAAAAAAAAAAAAAAAAAAAAAACGATTATTGTAACTGTTGTGTGAGAAACATATTTTCCGCTTAGAAAATAATATTAGTCGATTCGTTTATTTTATACCAAAGTCACGGACAAATAACGCAATTAATTACTTTCATAAGTTTTTAAGTGAAATGCTGCTTTTCAATCTAACCTTTATATTATTATTTAGTAACCTGGTCAGCTGCTGTGCTGTAATAAACATTGAGGAAGAGTTAAGCCTCGCCCGACTTTATTTGTAGAACTCAGCCTAAATATTCAAACGGCAACTGTTATGAAATAATAGAAGAATTAATGCATAAATCAAAGGACGCGTTGATATTGCATGCGTCAAACAACGTTAAAAGGAATATATAAAATATAAAAGTCGTAGGATTCATATCTATGAAATGCCCATATCAGTCAATCGAACATTGCGATGAAGGGAGTGTTAAGAACGCTAGAGAATTCAACAGGAACGGCCCATTTAAACTAAACGAAATTTAGAAAACTATTAATTATTCGTTCATTGTATATCTGAGTGCATACACTTTTATATGTACTTACAATACAAAACAGTTCAGTACCATTATAATTGAATAAAAAAGAAATCAAATCAAATTACATTTATTATTATTATTATTATCGACATAGAAATCCACAAATGCGCTTCTTAGCGCGAGTAGTGGAGCCAAAATAAAAAGAAAAAACATTTTAAAAAATAAAATAAAAATAAATAAATGAAATATAAATAAAATTACCTGCGAAAAAACAAACAAGAAAGATCAAATAATAAACAAAACCACATAAATAATAATAAATTAACTATAGGAACAAAATGAGTACAAGATAAAAATAAATATTAAAGAGAATACAGTAATATTGGTTTATACTAATTATTTAAATTTGCTAAGGGTTAAATATACTTTCTAATAATAAATAACCAAAATTCCAGATAGAAGGCGTACAATTAAATTAGCAAAGTAAAAATTATATATTACAATCATGTCTTATAAGTAAATACAGAGTAAAAAAAAAATAAAATTATTGAAAAGTTTCAAAACTTACAGGTAAGTATCAATGTATTTAAAATGGACCCGTATCACGATATTAAATAAAAATTTACAAATGATAAATACGTCACACATTAACAGAACTTACGGCTACAAATTATTTTATCAGACTTTTACGTCTCTTTTTTATACTTTTTAAGATATTCTTTTATACAGTCCGGTAATCTATTATACAATGGAGGAGCCATATAAACCATCTGTATTCTGAAATGATATTTGGTAAAACTTGGCACTACTGCTATTTCTCTGCCACAACTTCTCATCCTTAACTAAGAATTTAAATTCTCCTCTGTTCTTAAGCAAAAAAAGCAAAACTTGGATTTCATATAAAATTCTTAGTCCTAGAAGATTATATGGGCAACTAGTATTACTGTTTTGATTAATAAAATTCAATAAAATAACAGTAAATCACAATTTAAAAACCCTGCTTTAATTGATATAAAATGACACCTTCAGATTTAGTACACTGTAAAAAAGCCAATAATGATGGAAAAATTAAAACATTTTAATAAGAACAGATTTACTGGCTATAGCGATTTCTTTTTTCATTTTTTGTATTAATTTTTTATTTAAATAAGACAAAAAAAAAAACTGTTTCCAAAAATTTTTTACTGATAACACCAAAGATCGTCAATAGCTACTAAACAGGAAAAAAAAAAGAGGAAAATCGGTTAATAAACAGAGGAGAAGAAAAAGGTACTGAACTGTTTTGTCTTTCCCTATTTATATAATATAGAGATATATGCACCTGCAGGATACAGATTACGTTCTGGCATTCGGGAAAAGCTAATTTCAACCTTAAAGGAGCCGAATATAATTGTTCGTAACCTTAATGTTTTACACTCCGCTTAGAGGTACGTCAACAATAATAACGAGGTCACCTATTTAAATAAATTTATGAACCGAAATTCGTACGTAATTAATAAAGTTAAACTTAAGAAACAATAGTCCGGATTTAATTCTAGTAATTTCATCGTCAGGTACTACTATGAAGCGTGAGATTATACCAGATCCTGTGAGGAGCGACCGCCTCTCTGTAATAGTTAAAATTAATAACTAGAAATAAGAAAAAAGATGGGAATAGTGGAATTATCTGTTTGACTTTAAATTTCTCTAAAACGGATTAATTCATACAAACTATCGAGCGTGGATTTAAGAAACGTTCGCTGCCTTATCCTCAAAAAGACAATATAATAAGCTCATTTTAATTTTACCGAATGCACTCGTAGAAAGTACCTGAATAAAAAAGTAGAAAATATAATCCATCGTACCTGTTGGCATACAGAATGTGATTGGTTCATTGCACCAATAAAGAACTGCCTTAAGAAACTTTAAAAGGAGCCTTCGATGAAGAATTAACTGACAAAAGCAGTAATTACTTTAAAAAGTGGTACAAAATACTACAACAAACGAGCGGAGAATGTTCGGTAACGATCTAGGGCCTAAAATAAGATTGAAGAAGGTGTAGTAATGAATAAAATGGTTTTAACGGAAACATCATTCAATCGATATTACAGTGTAGAAACGTATCACGCACAGAAAATGTCATAATTTAAATCCCGCGGTGGGTATGTCTCTATACCAGCTCTAGGTTCTAACGATTTATTAAATTATTACCGACCAGTATAACCAAACAGTGCCTCTTGAACTTACTTAATAAATTATTGGATTTTTCCTTACAATGGGAAGAATCGTGAACTGTAATGGTTTAACAGACTAGTTTAATTTTTGTTATGTTGAGGTAAAATATTAGAAAATAATCTTAACAAAAGATTAATTTGGTATATCTTTACATATCATAAATTTCCAAAAGCACAGTTTGGATTTCGGAAGCAGCAGGTACACAGAATGTCTTAACTTTATATATCCCTGATATTTCTACTATAATAACTAAACCGTAGTAGCAATCTTTATAGATCTAAAAAATCGGTATACGATAGCACCAACTTGATAATGTTAGCTCATCAAATGGAAAAATTTGCAATTCTTCATAAATAACCGGATCTACATATAGTAGAATGGAAATAAATAGCCCGTTAAAGTAAAAAAAAAATTATCAATATGTTTACTCGGAAAAAGAAGGCTGCACTTCTGTCCATTGTATATACGATATGGAAGTTGGAAAATGTTCGAACTAATGAGCTTATATAATACAATACGCAAATGATATAGTCGTTTATGTCTCCACAACCTTTGTTAGGGCAGCCATTAAAAAAGCTCAGCACAAATAATTAAAAATTACGATACCTACTAAACAATCTAGAATTAAAAATTAACATTGAAAAAACTTTTGATATTGTATTTCCGTGGATAAGAAATCGTTCTCCGCTTTTAATTAGAATAAAAGACCTGTAAAATTTCAGACCCCGTAAATATCTCGGGGTCGTATTTAATTCGGTAATGAATTTGTCTAAAGGAAAATATTTAGCGGATTAAACGTACTTCGAGTGATCCCCGGTTCGAAATACCGAAACTTGAGTTTAACAATTTATAGATGTCTGTTGTTATTGTACACAGATTATTACATTGATCCGTTCATTAACTTCAATCAAACATTAATATTTGAAAACTACAAACTGTTTAGAATAAAGCGCTGAAGTTATGTTTAGATGTCATGATATGTATATATACTGGCAGAGGCAGCTGAGTCGCTTATAACGTTTCATCTAACTAATATATTGAGATAAATTTTTCATTGAAATCGAATAACAGAGATTTCATCCGCCATTATGAAGCACATCCAAAAAATAAATACCGTGAGGCGTAAATAATGCAGCACTAAAGTTTATCGGGTGAGAAAAAAATTAAAAACTCTTAATTTTAACGGGGACTCTCAAGGACGAAACTTTTTCGAATAGTTTTACTAACAATTTATGAAATAAAGAAAACTCAATTTTTTGAATCATCTAAACCTATCCCCCTTAATACAATTTTATCTTCAATAAGCACTCTTCCGGTTACAGTATTAATTCACATTCTGTTGAAGCTAAACATTTATATGATGATCTAAAATCCTGTAATATGGATTTGTAATTAACAACGAAAATACATAGAAGTAAATTATAAGTTAGTAGATTAGCCAAATGACAGAATTCGGCCAGGAAAAAATGAAAGTGTTAACTAAATGTCAAACTGATATATATATATTTTATCGTTATATAAAGCAAATTGTTCAGGTTAAAGTTTAATAAAATAAATTGAATGAGAAAATAACGTCATTCATTAACGCAGATCGATAATAGAGCTGTGAAGAATTATATTCAACTGAAAAGGAAAAGTTTAAATTAATGTTTTCTTTTTTTTGCGTTCTCCTTATATAGTGAGGTAAAATTAATTTCAAGCATTTTTTAATTGCCAGATTCAAAGAAAATAACTCTATTAAAATATTTACTTTTTTCTAAAATATTGCTTGTGTTATTTTTTTTTTTTTTTGATAGACATTAAAATTACTTAGGAAATTAAAGTAAGAATAGCCGAGAAAAGCAAACTGACCCCTATTCTCAGGGCCGGATTATAGCCAAATGCCGCTGTGGGCTCAGTAATTTCTGCCGCCCTTGGAATAATTTATAAATTAAGTAATAAAAATTATAATCGAGTAACTGAAGTAAGAAAGAACATAAAAGTTAAAAGTTGAAAAAGTTTTCAATTAAAAAATATCACACATTTTTAAAACATAACTAAATTTTATTATAATTCTATGCATCCAGAATTTTTACATGTGTCAATTAAAGTTTACATTTTTTACGACGAAATTTTAAAGATGCAAATTCATTTATTATATCATCAAAGTTTAAATTCTTTCTCACTTAACTCCGTGATGTAAATCCAAGACTGCCTATTCTCATTAGTGTCGTTGAGCTTAGTAGATTGTGAACTTAACTTCACAAGCCTTGACCTTCTGCTCACTTAAAAGTTAGATATTGAAGAATATTCAGAGAATTCCCAGCTTTTGATATTAATGATTATCTTGCATTTGCAATTTAACATATTAAGCAAAATCATAGACCGCTTTTTTTTCTTTTTTTTAATTAGACGGAAATATTCAGTAATTGAAGTAGATTAAAGCAGATACTTTATTGTAACCAACGTATGAAACTGGTATATAAAAGAAAATCGCTGTAGTATTCGTAATAATCGATTATCGTGATACTGATGGTATATTTCTCTTGAATGCCGCAATGTTTGGGAAGTAAATGTTTTTATATTTTTTTGTGTTTTAAAGGGTGCTTATTTAGAGAAACTGAAACAAAAGTGGGACAAATTAAAGACGATGGAATTATATTATCCGAAAGAAATTAACCAGTTAATAATACCGGACAATTTGATTACACTGGTATTTTATTTACAAGCCTCTCGCTATACTGAAGAAGAACTGTTACGAAGCACGTTCAAGTATCGCAAACTCGTTGAACACATGAAACAAAAAACGAAATTCTTTTCGCACGCTCACAATTCCAGCAATAATCACGATATAGAGAAGTTTGTGATATCGTTGTTAGTGGAACTGGAAGCTCGTTGTAAATGTAACGTGTACGCTGTGACCGAAAAGATATTTGATCGTAACAAAACGTACGACAATTTACTGGAAATGAACGAGTACATAGTACAGAAAACTATTGGAATTTCGTATTGTAAATTTTTGAATTTTTTCAATCATTCTTGTATTCCGAATGCCACTTATACGTTTCAAGAAGGTGATAATGCCGTTGTCTGCGCCTTGCGGTCCATTAAATCCGGAGAACAGGTAAATTAATTTTTAGTTATGTTTCTTCGCGCGAACGCTGCCCCAACTGCCGTCATTTGCTAGTTGCATCAGTTTCTCCCAACGGTTAATATTAATTTGCTGCCTACAGTAGCGACTGTCTAGTTTTGTTTGGTATAATGAGTACGAGTTACAATTTATGGTATTATTTGTTTCGTTTTTAAAAACGATACTTTAACTATCATTAAATATAATCAATGTAATGTGTACATTTTATCTCGAATGTACTTATTAAAAATAAAAATTTAAAATATCAAAAAAAAAAACAATATAAAGTTGCGTGTCGAGCATGTGCGTGTACCTAGAATCCGGTTGTTGGCTAGGGCCCTAAGGATAAATACGTACTAAAGCTGACCTGCTCGCAATTATCGATCAAACGTCCGAATAGGAAATGGTTAATTTCGGTAGAAGAATGAAAAAAACAAACTGATCGAGAAAACGGTCAAACTCAGTTAGCTTGGAGTGTCCGGTTAACGATTAATAGTAATTCACAACCGGTAGGCATCGGAATCTGCAGTATTCAGTTCGAATTACCGAACAGAAAAAACTACGTCGTTTGTATTTGAATTAGTAAAAATCCGTGATTGTAAGATTTTGTGTAAACTATTGTGCTCATACGGTCGAAATATTCTGAAACTGATTCAGCTCGAAGTCCATCCCTTCTGCTGCCGAATAGTTGAAACAGCAGTGTGTGTCTACTTGGCAGTTAAGCAATATTCTGGCCAGCATCGTAGTAATATGTACGGCCTATAATTATTTATATTTACAGTTTCGGATGGGATTGTTTTTTTTTTGTTTTTTTTTTTTTTTTACAGTCGACCGATGTAGAAAAATTTATAACTTAAAAAAAAAAAAAAGGTATATCTGCTTTTAGAAAATTAATAATCATAAAATAATGTTTAATAATAACCATAGTTAATTAAAAAGGTACGTCTATTTTTTCAGTGGGGCACTTCTAAAAGGGTCTTAATATAACCTATAGCGTTTCAGCATACATTTGAAAAGTGCTCCACTTTTATTTGGTTTTCTTATAAAGCATGTCGAAAAAACAATGTTTTCACAGTTTAGTACGCTCGTTGATCGAAGATAATAACTCTATACTATATAATTCCGGAAAATTCATACACGTAAATTAAATCTGATTGTGATGTAAAAAAAAGTACGCTAGTGCATGCAGCACTCGTATTTCCTTTTTTTCTTTTGAATTAGATGTGTTGATAAATTTTTCAATAACATTTAGTAAAATGTTTTTATAGCGCTTCGTTAAAATTGCTTTTATACATTTTAAATAAAAAAAATTTCTTTTACTTTTTAAAAAAAAAATAAATTTATCCTTTTTAAGAAAATTTGGTGAATTGAAACTTAAATATTTTTTACATATTAAAAATACACTCGCGTGCAATTATCAGATATTATAATTGAAGTATTTGAAAATTTCTCCTGCTAAGCTAATTTCAAAAAACGGTTCATATCAGACAATAATGTTGCGATCCATCTCAGTTTAACAAAATATGAAGCAAATCTGTAAATACAAACAGGAAACACAGTAGTAACTAAATAGCAGCGGTTGGTAGTGTGTGTTCGTAGGAACCATATATTCACTTTTTTCGTATTAAGGTGCGGTTAATATAATAATCCGCCTTCTACATAATTAGGAGGAGGCCTTACGGTGTACTATTTTTATAAGTAATTAAAATTAATCTGTGACATTTATCGTGAACAAAAAATTCGTTAAAAAAAAAGACCCAAGCAAAATAATTAAACAATAATTAGCCTAATAATATCGCATACTTGCAGATCATGAGTTTTTGAATATAAATATTTTCGATTTTTTATTATGCAGCGAAATGCGCAAAATGTGAAAACTCGAACATGGCACATAGTTAATGAGTTTATTGCAAGTTTTCCATTATGCCAATTGCAAATCGTTCCGAAAGTTTTTGCAATTTGAAAAATTTCTCATTAATAAAGGAAGGTCTCTTGTATTATACATTTTATATGTATTCCGTTTGTTAGGCGTTTGACTGTTTTTTTCTTATTTATTTCGAGTCTCCTAATATGGTGACGCTTGTCCTACATGTATGGTCAGTAGAAAATAGTCATATTTAAAATAAGTTCTCTACATTTTTGAATTTCGGCTGATGGTTTGTGAATAATACAAGTAGAAAAGAGTACCCGAACTGCTTGTGTGGTTTAGTATTATTTTCACTTTTATCGAGAACGCCCCTTTTCGCAAACAATTGAAAATTACTTTTTCATTTATCGTATAATGTGCGTTAAAAGAAGTAAAAAAAAAAAAAAGTAGACTATTGTTCTAATGAGAGTGAAAAATCGTATTTCCGTGAAATTTGAAAGAAAAATAATAAAAACTTACGAAGCTACCAGCTATATCTCTTCAGAGAGGAAAATGTTAAGTGAAAAAGTTTTACGGCAAATGGTAAAACAGATATAAAGTTTAAAGTGAAAAAAAAAAATATGAAAAGCTATTAGAATATTTCTAATTTTATATGTTTCGCTGAAATTTTTCTAAATCTTAAACCGACAATGGAATGGAAAAAATTTAAATTACGCAGAATTTTTGATAACAGCCGGTGATCCATTATTGTAAGGCTATTTAGCCTGAAAACAGCAAATAAGTCGGGAATTTCATTCCACCCCCCCCCCCCCCCCCCCCCCCCGAAAAAATCAATAAAAATAGCCTGGAAGCATTTTTCTGTTTATTACTAATTTCGTGAGATCGATCAAAAATGAAATAAGACATATATTTTATTATCTAGCTGCTACGTCGATTTTTTTACAATTTTTAATGTTATAACGGTTGGTACGTATTTGTACAATTCTGCGGACTAAGAAATTCAAAATTTTCAGACTAAAAAGCTTGAAATATAAAAATAATGCTTAAACATGCACTATAGCAGTTATGTATAAAACATCAACTCATTTTCATATAACTTATCAAAAACACATTAGGAAGAAAATTAATTTTTATTGTACATTCCCGTAACATCTCTGCTAAGACCTACAAGTAGCAAAAGCAATAATGTAACAATATAATTGTCATACGAAAAGTCGTCAAAGTCAATAAGTAATTTGTAATATTTCGAAATATACTAATTTTAATCAATGCATTTCTCTCCTTGTTGGATTTGTCAATCAGGGGGACCTTTACCCCAGAAGCAATTAGAAAGGGAAAGGAGTCATTTTATCTTTATACGATATCAGATGTTGTTAGTAGGAAGTAATCAATATACCGGGAACAATGTGTGAAGAAGGAAAAGACACGGGATATAAGAGACCACAGAGTAGGAAGATCAAATCTCAGCAAAAACTAGAATACAAAATAGAACGCTCAACAGAAAGAGATGAGCACACCTTAATAAACACTGATCAGTGTCGCAAACAGGCGCTTTGTTTGAGTGGAGAGGGTAATATGGAGAGAAACCCAACGAAAAACGAAAGCGGGAGGAAGATTATAGAGTGTGGCTTAAGAACGCGGATGAATAATAGAGACAATGAAACGGCGAAGTAAAGGAAACAAAAAGAACCCGCGGATTAGCAGGAAGATTAGATACAAACGGATAAAGAGAATAATTGTTATAAAAAAAGGAAGCGTACATATGCGACCAAAACGTATACGATGAAAACTTTTACACGGCGAAAAGAGATTAGAGAATGTGATTTTTTTAAAAAAAGGAAATAAGGAGCAACCCGAGCCAGAGTCCGCCGCTTCATTACCAAAAATTCCCCTATTGGCTAGGAACCCAAATCGAATGTCAGTATGAACAAAATGGAGGGAAGAAAGAACGTAGATAAATGACCGTATACGGAGAGAATAATAAAATCACAAGAATAATCAGATAGGGGAGAATAAATTGAACGGCGCTTATAAAGTCAGATGTGATTGGAGGAAATGAAAATAATGATGCGTAAGGATAGTCATTAATTGGTTTATATGAATACGGAGCAGAAAGGAGGCACGATTCTGAAATGTTAAAAATGTGGGAAGATAAAAAAGGCACTGAAACCAATCGGCCTCTACAAACCATCAGTAAACACGGTTGCATAGAATGGAAATTGAGAATTAATAGTACTGCGAAATTTCTGCCTACTTAGGGCCGCTTTGTGGAAGAAATTTAGACAATGTGTAGGTATAGAAAAAAATGAGTTCAGCGAAATTAAAAGAGAAATAGGGGAGATTGTCAAAGGAAATTGTGTAAGAGCAAAACGAACCAGCTGAAGAAAGAAAAGAGATAAAATAGGGGTTTTCTCGTAGGTGTGAAAGGTCAGTTTCTAGAAATGAAAAGGTAGGAATGGATAAGAATAGATAATGTGATTGGAAGGAAAAAGGGCAATCCAAACAGAATATGCGAATAGAAAGGAATGGCATATTCAGCAAGAACTGATGGAATTGAAGAGGATTTAAGATCACCGAGGCATAGACAAAGGCTAGAATTTCGGATTATATCTAATTTAGAGAGTCGGGACTTACAAGCACAACCATAGAGAAATGAACAGAAATCAAATTTGGAACGAATGATGGATTTATAAAGAGAAATAAGAATTCAAGGATCACACTCTACCACCTCTTTTGGTTGCAGATAGGGCCTTCAGCAAGTTTAGCTTTCGATTGCAGAAGAGGAAAGATATTTGAAATGTTCGAAGAAGGATAACCGATTGTTAAGAAAGATATTTGCTCTGTATAAAAAAAAAAAAAAACGAAAAAAAAAACACCTTAACGATGCCGACAACAATGTTTTTTTTGCGTTATCTGAAAATTTTAGTGGAACTAAAAAATGTTTACTTCATTTTGCATTTTTTTAAAATCAACATAAAACGATAAGGTTTTTCTTCTTTTTTAAGATAATTACAAAAAAGTGTAATACTCTAAATACAAAAAAAAAAAACAAATATATAATCTTCAAAAAAGCATATCCATAACTTAATGTTTTTGCAAATATCGTAGAAACTGATATTAAATTTTCCAAGTTTAACAACTGCTTTTCTGATCTGACCTTCTTCAAAGTTGGCGCTTATCATTTTAATTTTTCTTTTCTTTGCGGCACTGTTTTTTTGTTGTTTTTTTTTTTTTTTTTTTTTTGGTGTGGGTGGGGGGGGATAAATTTTAACTATAAATAAACGTTTTATGAACACTGATTCAATAAACTCTTTATTTCCGGCAAAGCGCAATAAACTATTCGAATTATCAAATTTAACGAAATTTTTGTAGGTCTCACTGTGCTACACGGGCATGTATTATGAAATATGCAAAGCAGATCGTCAGGAGAAATTAAGCAAATATTTCGGTTTTGCTTGCAAATGCGTCGCTTGTACCGGCGATTGGTCGACTATTTTGGAATTGAAAACGTTATCTCGCATAATGAAACATCGCTATAGTTACGATTGTTGTTGTCACATTCAAAAGCAAATTCTTCAGATAATCGACGAAATCAGCGTGATCGGTTGCCAAGAAAAGTACGCCGATATTTGCGAACAGCTCGGTGACAAGATCGTCGACTGTCTTCAACTGTTTGAGCAGCTGGGTGTAAATAACGTATTTTCCAGTAAAGAATACGCTCAGGTATTTCGTCTGTTCCGCGTCTATCTGGACGAGCTAGGTAACTGTTACCGCGAACGAGCCTAGTGCAGTAATCTGTCATATTCATGGTAGCGGATTTAAGTGAAATTGCACCATGCTATCCGATTAATTGCATTCTTCCGCTATTTCACTGTTGATGAAGTTGAAGAATTCACTAAAATTGAAATGTTTAACGTGAGAGATAAATTACCTTTCAATTTTACGCCTCTCATTATGAACGCATTTATTTAAACAGATTTCCTTTTCCCGCTGTACAACCGTGTGCTCCGGCTAGCGATAATACCAAAGGTGCATTAGTTCCCTTTGTCTTCTTGTAACTTTTGTCTACGATATATATAATTTTCACCGCCGTTTAATCGGTCTCACGAATTCGACTTTAAATCCGCTGCCGTCGCACAATTAACGAATTCTTCCGTCCCGCAAATATTCTACTACCGTTAAATAAAATATTTTTCGATTGTTTTCGATTTATTCAATTTTATCGTTACCGTTTTCGATGCTACATGTTTATTTTCCTCCATTTATGTTACCATGTCACTTTATGCAATTTTTGTTTTTCTCTTATCGGTTCCTTCCTATAGCATTTATATTTTACTTTTAAAATTGTAAAATTGTGTTTAATTATTATTATTTACGCGCGCGCACATACGCGTGTGTTTACAAAATAAAATATATGTAAACGTTAAAAATGTATTATTTATTTGGTAATTTTCGCGACTTAACCGCATTATATTTATAATTATTTTCCTCGCAACTTACACATCCGTGTAACCGCATGGAATTTATAGAGTTATCCTTCTAATTAAGATGGTTCTGATTTTTTTCCGTTTTTCTCTTGCGTGTCTCTCCCTCTAGTGTATTAGCTTATTTTTTTAAGCCATCTCTTGTATTTACATCTTTTCATGTCTAGCATTCCTTATGCGCAGCTTCCCGTTTTTTTTCTTTAGCGCGCTTTTATCGCTTTTGGGAATTCTTCAGTTTTTTTTTGCCCTTCATGGCATATATTGTGAACTTGCATCTCTCAAACCTACATTTCGCGCTTCCGGTATACATTATTTTTTGCTAGTTTCGATTGATATAGAAACACATTTCTAACATCTTTTCCTTTTTTAGGGTTTTACCTGGTTCACTTAAAACCGTTTTTCACCAGTTATAACACAACGCGTATTCTATTTTATATCCTCAGATGTTTCGTGTCACTTGTCGGTTATTTGCCTTCATTTATTTTTATTCTTCGCTTCTCATCTAACCGTATCGTCCCTTTTTATTTCCGTCGCATTTTTCTTTCAGTTCCTTTAACATTCTAGCAAAACTATATATCCTCAGCGATACATTTCACACCATTGATTTGTATACATTGCGTAAATTCATTTACCATCTTCTATTTATTAAACAAGGTCGATGTTGAATATCAGAAATTACTCTACCGTTCACTACCTACGTATATCCGTGTATAACTGATTTTATTACATTTTCCGATTGATTACCGTTCCACCTAGTTCAATTTACTCCCTTCGGTCGCAGTTTTATTTACACGTCATGGAAATAGTCTTCTTTAATTGCTTTCGTATTGCTCCGTCTTGTCAGCGTAGTGCATGTAAACTATAGCACGAACGCTGCATCCTATTTATTGTGCTTGTGTGCTATTTCATTCTTTCTCGCACATTTAAAATATTTAAGTTTCGAAGAGAACTCGATTAACTATAAGCTGTCGACCAGTTAGTAACAACTGAAGCGATCAGATTTTTAAATTTAATGCTACCCCCTTTATATCTGATACAAGGTAATCTTAATCAACATTGAAGTAACGTGATGTTTAGCATAAATCAGTAATAATAAATACCGTAGGTCACGTTCATTTCGATAAATGTATTTTTTCTCTTTTATAAATGCCTCAACCAATCAACTGTTCTGTTCAAAAATTTAATTTGTAATAATTCAATATCGCGCGGGAAAACAAAATTTAAGAAAACGGCGTTCGAGCTTTAAATTATATTTAAATAGCCTCAATTAAAACGAAAGGGGTAAGGGAGAAATTACATTCTTCCAAAATAAAATAAAACAAACCTCATACAGTCAGGCCTGGATTTAGGGGGGACTGCAGCCCCGGGCTCCGCCTTATAAAGGGGCCCCAAGAGACCACCCACTTCCGACATGTAATAAAAAATTAATCTATCATTTGTCATATAGTATTCATCAACTTTTTTTAAAATAAATATAATTAACTTTACAGGAGAAAGTGCATCTTTTGATACATTTATTTGTTAATAGTTTTCTATCCATTTTTATTTCCTCCTAGAGGAGGTAACTTCGTAATAGTAAAATTTCAAGTTCCATAAAACGTAGCAGAAATTTATTTTAAGGTATAACGAGTCGGAATCTACGTTTTTAGGAAATGTCTGTATGAATGTGTATGCGTGTGTACATGCATACTCACTATCCTTTTATGCACATCTTTGGTTAAAATTTGCTGAAAAATTCATTGTTTAATATTATATATATATATATATGTATATATTTTTTTTTGGCATCCACTTTCTACCCATTGTCTGTGTGATATTTAGTTTTGTTTACATCAATAATTATATGTTAATTCGTGAATTCAAAATAATATAATTAAATTAAAATTAAAGAAAAGCTAGTTATTGTATAAAACTGATAATTTTGATATTTCCGTAGCCCCGGGCCTATCTTAATCCTGGCCTGCATACAGTTATCAAAAGTTAAATATTATCAGGTGATAAGCACACACTGGGGTTTTATTCATTTCTGCCGATAGAAATTCAACATTTTACCTTGTGAAATCAAAACCATCTAAAAAGTTATTTTTTATTTTATTTTAAAATTTATTATTATCCTTGTTTCGTATGATAAATATTTACCTTCTACTAGCAAATTCGGTCTCGTATTTTACATTTACTCTATTTCCTTTGTTTTCTACTACATGGATATAACACATCGTTCAATCGGTCCCGGGACTAACTAAGAAAACAACATTTGTTTCGCAAAATTCATTTTTATTCATCAACATAATCACATTCAAGTGCGATACAATCATTCCAACGCTTTTTTAAATTTTCGGTCCATGCTTGTAAAACGATTTCTGCTTGCCCTCAAAATAAGCTTTAGTTGCAGCGCTTAGTGCCTCATTCGAGCCAAATCTTTTTCGCTGGAGCATCTTTTTGAGATCAGCAAAGAGCCAGTAGTCGCTGGGGGCTAGAGCTGGAGAGTATGGTGGGTGGGGAAGCAGATTGAAGCCCAACTCGTTCAATTTGGCCATTGTTTTCATTGACTTGTGGCCTAGTGCATTGTCTTGATGAAAGATGATTTTTTTTTTTCTTCGTGTGCGGTCGTTTTTTTGCGATTTCGTCCTTCAAACGCACCAATAACTCAATGTAATAGTCTCTGTTGATGAATTTTCCCTTTTGAAGGTAGTCGATGTAAATTATACCGTGCGCATCCCAAAAAAATTGACACCATGACTTTGCCGGCTGACGGTTACGTTTTCGTGCGCTTTGGACGGCTTTCACCGGCTGCATGCCACTCAGCTGACTGCCGCTTCGACTCCGGAGTGAAATGACGGATCCATGTTTCGTCCATTGTCACATACCGACGCAAGAAATCCTGTTTATTGCGAGTAAACAGCTCTCTGAATCGTCGACTCGTTGTTGCTTTTGTTCCATTGTGAGCAAACGCGGCATCCATTTGGAAACGATCTTTTTCATGCCCAATTTTTCGTGTAAAATTATAGGCGCACTTCCAGTTGATATGTTTACCATCTCAGCAATCTCACGAACTTTCAGTTTGCGGTCATCCATCACTATTTTCAAAACTTGCTTAATATTTTCTGGAGTTACTGCTTCATTTGGTCTACCCGAGCGTTCCGCACCATTTGTATCAGTGCGGCCACGTTTGAAATCAGCATACCAACGGCAAATCGTTGTTTTCGACGAAGCAGTCTGGATAACATTTTTCAAGCCATTGCTGAGCTTGCACGGTATTTTTTCCCATTAAATAGCAATGTTTTATCAACACACGGAACTCGTTGTTTTCCATCGTTTACACAAACGCAAAAGTAGCGTCACTTTCACCGCAGTAGCTTTGCTGTTTCTGGTCCGATTAACATGAACATTAGACACGTGTCATTTCAAGGTTAGTTCTTTCGAAAAACGAACTAGATTTGATATTACTAATGCCATCTATGAGTTAGTCCCGGGGTTTATTGAACGATGTGTTTTATATATATATATATATATTTATCATATATATGTGTAACGATCGGAAGTCATTCTAAAAATTCATGTCACGTAAGTGTTCACACTCGTAAAATACGTTTCCATAAAATGAATATTTTCTCTTCTAGTAAATTTAATAAATAATTTAATTATACGCGTATTGATAGTAACATAAAAAGTATCGTTTATTAATTCTTAAACACTTGCCGATGTAAAAAACAGAAGACACAACGTGTCGACACTAACGCCAATGAAAGCGGAAAAATAAACTACATGAATTCTTGGTAATTACTCCGTTTTCATCCAAGACGACCACATGTTATTGCATAGCAGTTAAAACGCATACTTTATGGGTCATCATCATCCTAATATTATTGATATGTCACAATCTGTATCAGAATGTCATAAAATAATGCTAAATGATACGTATTAATTTTTGTATTACACTCGTACATTTAAATTTTAAAAAGTGTACACTTGTCAAAACTATAAAACATATCCATGATCGCTTTTTTTTTTTTTTCTCTCTTCAAAAGGAAAAAAATTACAGTACTTTCATTTTTATTGCTAGTTAAGTTGTGCACCGGAACTACTATTATATCACATTCTGAATTCTTCGAACTTACTTTATTCTACTTTTATTGCATCTATATTTTGCGTGTTGTCCTTTTTGCTATTTATTCCATTGCATTTTCTTCTTCAGTAATGATAACAAAATTCCTTATTTCTACAAGAAAAAAAAAAACGTCTTGCGAGTTTCCTAGTTCACTCTGCATCCGTCTTAATTATAGTCACTATGACATTGCAAAACACTGATGAAGTCGATATTCTCTAGCTCGTTAATCGCCTGCCGGCGTGTTCTCATTCTCGATTATATTTTGGTATTTGCTCCGCCCTTTTTCTTTCTAATCCTTACTCTTTTTACCTATAACTTCGAGCTTCGTTTTTGGTTATTTTATTTTGATTAATCTTAATCGCCCAATTTTTATTCTGTATAATTGTTTTCTGTTCCGAAAGTAACCCATTTTTATATTTACTCAATTTTTTCCATTTCTCTTTATTATCATCTTGTAATCCGTAGCAACTGTGTTTGCAATGCTAATCGTTTTATTCCGTGGAACGTTTTCTCTTTTACTTCTTCGCATCGATCTTTCTACTTTTTATACTGCATTTATTTTATTCGTTATTCTTCTTTTTGTCTCTTTTCTTTCCTCTATTTTTGCGTTAAAATGTGATTATTTTTAAAAGCCCTTGGTTCGTGTTCTCAAAGGACAAAATAAAACATTTTCTTTTTTTCAGTGCAACGAATCTATGAAAGTTTTGTAGTTATTTTTCTCATTTAACACGAAGAAATGACTTAATCTGTTAAAAGTAACGGTTTTTTTTTTTTTTTTTTTTTATATATATATAACTGATATCGGAAATTATTACTGACGTTAATTTTTACAGTAATCTGTTTCAATTCTCATTTTTGTCGAACAATTGTTATTCAGCCTAAAGTGTTACAAGTGGCGGTTGCGATTACCACTAATATACACTATCACCATACCGCTTTGTTAGTAAAACGATAATATGCAATTATATTTCGATCGGAAACATCTGTTTCGACTACTATCTTCTTTCTGCTTACTGATTTATCGCAATAAAATAAAATTAATACCAAGAGTTTACTGACTATAAAATCAAAGCACTAAATAAACAAAATTAATCTTTTTTTTTATAACTTAATTTTTTTTTTTTTTTAATGTATATTTATAATTTTTATATATTAAAAATGCGCGCGAACTTTACAAAATTCTTACAAAATATCTCTGAAACAACCGCATTGTTTTTAACTTTTTCTTTTTATTTCTCCTACATCTGCTTGTATTACTATTATTATTATTATTTTTTTTCGCCCTCCATTCGGATCTATTATTATCTCGATACGTTTCTCAACCTATTTCTGAGAAACAAGTTAATTACTGTATTTCCCCGAAACTTATTAAAAGCGTTGTCTCAAACGAGAGAAGCCGATATACTTATATTTGCATATCTTTGTACAAATAGCCCGTCAAAATTTCATTGCTGTTCCTCCCTTCGATTGTGCTTCGAACTATCTTCTTAATTATTAGATGTAATCTAAAATTATCTTCGCTTCTACCTCGATCACCTAAAATCACCTGCCGTGTTCTAGAAATTCTTACTGCATCTACTATGCCGACTATTCACACACCGGAATTAGCGATTCAGAAGTTTTCTTCTTTTCGCTTCTTTTAATCTTTCCGTTTTTAATAAGCAGCATTCTAAGTAACTATTTTAACTTTTTTTTTCTCATTTCTATCTTTCATAATTTCCGCTATTTTCCATATTTCTCCTTCAATTTCGCCAAACTTTCGCATCCCCCTTTCTCGAATACTTTTCCCGCCTATTCTCTTCTCAGCCTTTAGTGAGGCATCCGCGGCTTAATCAATTTATTATTTTCCTCGCATGCATCTAATTTTACTGATGGCTTCAAAGAGGCCTGACAGTGTTGGTGCTTTCCTTATCCTTCCAGTTTTCAGAATTCTTTGGCTTTGCTTTTGTTCAATTTTACGGCCAATAATGTTTGTTTTAATTGTCTTTCTCTCAATTATACAGTCGTTTTCTATTCTACGGGTGCCTTCGTCAAACATCTGCTCTCGATTTCCCTAATCTCCGTATTCTATTTGTTCTTTCCATTCCTTCTGTATTTAATTTACCACTTCCGGTCATCATGTATACGTCGATGATTTTATTTAGCTCAGATTGCTGATTACTTCTATTATTTTTTTTAACTTTCTTACTTAAATCTCTTGTACTCTTATTTTAAAAATTCCGCGCCAAACTTTTGGTTGTATTTATACTTTTTTTTCTTTTCTAACGTTCGTTTATCTTTTATTTGTTCTGATCAATTCAATCCCTAAACCATAGTTATCCCCGATTTTTCTTTATTTCTTCATTTTTTCTGCAGAATTAAAAAAAGATAAAAAAAAAAAACAAAAAAAAAACGTTTTATTTGAATGTAGGTGAATACATATGCCTGTTTGTTAAAACTATATAATAAAAACAAACTTTAATAACAAACAAATATTTGTTTGTTATTAAAGTTTGTTTTATTTGAATTAAATGACCCTTTTTTCCATAATTTAAAAATTATATGGCGCTCTACTAAAAATTAATTTTCAATCGAAACAGAAGTATTTTTCAACTATAGCACTTTTTTTTTTTTTTTTTTGTAAATATACTGAAAATTAAAGCTTAAAACTAGTAACTATTAAAAAATAAACTGAAACATATAATTTTGAAATTTTGACTTTCGCTGTACACTCAGCTGCAAATTTTTGTATATGCGCTCGATCGTCGAACAAGATAATATTATCGAAGAATAGACGAGAGCTGTATATTATCCGGAAACTCACACGATCTCTTAGACCAATATTTCCTCAGCTGGCGCGGAAGGTTGAATAATTAAAACTTTTATACGCCCAAAAAATTTCTTCTATATATTAAAAAGTTGCTAGGATTCGGAATTATTGTAGCAAATTACCATCTGTTATAATGCAATTAATATTTAAGCACGGGAAATGCAGCTTTTTCAAAACACAAATTGTTTTCCTTTAATCAAAATAATGCAACGTGAACGTTAAAAATTCTTATTGTAACATAAAGAGATCATTGTTTTTCTCTTTTTTTTTCTTTTTTTTTTTTGAACATACTCTTCGTTAAATTGTCTTCTCACGATTGCCATTAATCTTCACGACTTTCTTTTTTAGCATTGTGAAGATTTATCTTTAAAATGAAGTCCTACGGTACTTGTTGTTTGCCAGTCAATGAACCGTTTCATAACGATTTCCATGTTTATCACTTTGGCGCATGATTAACCCCAACCTACCAGCTTAAGATTTTTTTCTTCCGATTTGGAAAAAAAGCGAAATTTTTAATAAATCACATATCCGAAAAAAAAAAAAAAAAATATCAGATAATAATTCACGAATAATTCTTAAAGGAAAAGCTTCAAGTTTTCCAAAAAATTAGCTCCAAAATCCGAAGTCGAAGCCAACGTGCACATGGCACGTGTATGTTTTTTTCTTTCTTCTCAGGTAAATATTCAAAACTAAATGAATATTTTCAGTCTTGGGGGGGGGGGGGGGATAAAGTTTAAAATTTTATAACGTATAAGTTTTAAAACTATTTATTCAACAGTATTCGGATAAACGCAATCATCTGTTAGAAAAATTTAACGTGCGCTCACACAATTCTCGGAATGGGGAATTTTGTAATTTGCAATGATCTTGCAAAAAAAGGGTAAAAATAGCGAAAGAATTTATTTGTGCAAATACAATATGCTGGCAGTTTTGATTATAACAAAATGATTTATTAATAATAAAGCGCGTTTATAGTTAATTATGTATAGTAAAATATAATTCTATTTGATATTTTAAAATATTCCGCAGATGAGCACAAAAAAATTATTTCTAAATTCAAGAAATCTATAACAATGACGACCTAGAAAGTATTGCAGGATGTTCAAACAGTTCACAAAAATATACGCGAATATACTATAATATTTCCGTTAAACTGCATTAAACGAACTATATATATATATATATATATATTATATTATATAAAAAATAATAATTCACTTACAAAGAAGAAAATAAATTAAAAAAAGAAACAAAAAAACGAAGAAAATAAAATGTATAGTGAAATACGAAAGTATCGACGAATATGATTAAAATTACATAAAAAGTACGATCCCTTGACGTAAACGGGACAATGTGATTATGTAGATCTAGATGAATAGCTTATAAAAATAGTATTGAATACGATGTAAAAAAAACAAAATTTAAGCCGGATAAAAATTACTACGATTCTCGTATATATCGGAGAAGTATTTTTTGACTTGTCTTGTTTACGGGAGTGGAATAAAAGTAGTATAAGTAAAAAACGTACAAAAAAAAACCGGATAAGTCCTCGAATCTCTTGTTTATTCGAATGTTGAATTTCGTTATCGCCCTCTTTAAACGAGGCACAAGTGTTTTTGTTGTAAGTTCGACAAAAGTATAATTAAATGACTTTTGGATGTCGATAACAGGGGCTGCGATGAATTAATTAGGGAGTAGTAATGAATATCGAAGATGTAGTAACCAGATGCAAAACGAATAGTAAAATGATTTTAACTTAGTACTCCCATAACGTGGCTGTGTGGTAGTCGGCGTCGCCCAATCGGAAGGATCCGTTTTTTCCGGCTACCAAGTATTCACCGCCAGGCAGTGCGCTCTTAATGCAGATTCGGGTTGGTTCGCGCAGTTCAATAAAGAATCCTTCAGGAACGTCCGAATCAACGTGAACAGCTTCGCCGGAACAGTGCCAATATTTTCCGTTTTGACCTGAAAGATTAAATTTTAAAATTCAGTCTCTAAAGGCTTTACTACGCGAGAAGTTTAAAAACTGCTGATCAGAACCCTTCCTCGTATGCACGCAACTAATTTTATAACACCGGCTTAAAGGCATTAACAAAAATAGCACTACCTAATAAATTAAGAGATTAATAAATGTTATATCAAGACTAATATACGAATGCGTAAGATTTGTTTTAGACTTTCGAAATACTAGCCTTGACACGGGGGATGATATTTTCAAAAAAAAGATTCCTGTTCATTGTATTCGGTTAAGTTCCATAATATTACTTTACTGATTTTTAAACAATTATATTTGTCTAACAAATTGTTTGCTTGGTACATTTTATTTCAGTAACGCCGATTGTGCGACACTAATAAACTTGAACGTCTAAATGTTTGCGTTAATTTCTGCTTTAATTCTAGCAGTCCCCGTGCCTTGTAGGTGATGATAGTATATGGTCTGCTAAATAACGATTACACAGGTTTTACATCTGGTACAAAAAGGTATAAAAAATAGTGTGTTTACTGCGCTGTAACAGTTACACTATTTCGACTATTGCGCCGGGTCCAAATCTGATGTATGGTTGTTGTACTTTTATCTGGTCCAAATTGTAACGCCGCTACGATTAGAATGTTTTTTTCATTATTGCATTTCGGTAGCGAAACAGCAATGGCGAAAAAATGATATTGTTTTTATATAGTTATTTTGACTATAAATTTTAAATGACATTATACATATTACCATTGTTTTTTGATTTTTTTTTAAATACGATTCATATAAGTCTTAATTTTTTTTTATTCCATAGACATTACAAATGTCATCTATTGCGTGAGAATATTTTATTACGATGCACTCCAAAAATGCAGAATTAGAAAACAGGCGCTTATAAAAGGAATATAATATGTTTGAAAACCGATAAAAACATATACATTATGTGTAAATTTTTAAAAAGATTACGTTGGAGAAATTAAGAAATCGTAATTGTTCACACAAATAAAAATGCTAGACAGTTTTTAAAAGATATGCCAAAAGAAAAATATAATAAAAACATTTACTGGTTAACAATTTCGTGGAAAGTATAAAGAAAGGGTAATTTTTTTTATCGTTCTAAAATATACTTTTGTAATGATGTATCTTTTTAGTTATATTGTAAAGTTTTGTAATTGAAGCATGTTGCAGCGACTAGAACATGAAGTAGAGACTGCAGTAGATGGGACAAAGTGCATAATTTATCAAGTAATTGGTGCTCTTTGTGCGCCGCGTACCTTCTTATTAGTAGCAACGATACAATTATTACGGTTAATAATTTTTTTCTTAATCATTATTTTGCTGAAATTAAAATTTACAACAAACTAGAGCGTGCTAACAGATTGGCACCATTAGCGGAATAAGTGTTTATGGAAAATTATGTATACGTTTTTTTGCATAGCCGATTAGTGTTCAACCACCGAAGTTTCGGGATTAAGCTTCAGTTTCGGGGTTAAGTTTCAGTTCCGGGGTTAAGTCTCAGTTTCGATTCAAGTTATTAGCCAAACCGTCTTCGGTTTCAACCGAAACTTTGATAGCAACGCTTTAGTTTACTCCACTGTGTGTGCTTTTTAAACATGAAACGCCATTTCATATTTCAATTCATTAGACAATCAAACCACCCCTTACTTAAGACAGTCATATATTTAAACGAAATAGTTTCTTCTTAGAGATATAGACAAACAATATGATCCGCTCAATTTAGCATATCTTTTATATACCTTATCATTCGGTTTAAATTTCAAAAAAATTCCCTTTAACAGAAAAATGAAACACGTTTCCGCTAAAACAGTGAAAAACGGATTTTATGACCTTCTTGGAATATTTGCTTTTTGATGTTTATGTTATTTCATAAAAACTGATCTGCTTCTATAACGCAATAACAGACAATAAATCGAGAAATGACCGTTGTTTTTGAATTATAATATTAGAAACTGTTTAATTGTGATTATTAACTGGGTAAATTTTTATTTTTTTATAAAAATTATTAAGTATATAATAAGCGTATTTGAATTTTATTTTTAAGAAACCTTAAAACTGCAGTTAAAACAATTGTATAAAAAAATGTTTCGATTTCGGTTTCGGTCTCGTCCGAAACTAGAAAAAGCAAAAACGAAATTCGGTTTCAACTGAAAATTTTGTTTCGATTGGGAAAGTGCTGCTATCTGTCGAACGTGAACTATACCGTGCCTCATTATCAGAGACCTAGGCTTCTGTTTATTTCGTGGCACTTGATTGCAATGAAACAGTGTAGACACCCTAGTACTCCGAAAAGTGACCCTCCCCTTTAGAGCGTCTGTGGTTCTCAGAGGTTAATGAATCCTAAGCAAATAGTTCTGCGTTATTTTCAAGTTCGAGATGATGAAATTACAAATTTTTATACATTTGCAAACATCTTTTTTTTTTTTTTTCTTTTCTTTTCCAGAACGGCTTACGGCGAAAATGCGAAACTACGCCTGCAAATCCGATTGATTATTTAAATTCAATTTCGACGGACAAATAATTCTTACGTTTATAAAAATTTTTCATTTCAATCTGATTTTACGTGAAGTTGGAAAGATTTCCGAGATATTACTACCGTGTATATATTTATCAAAATAACAAATGTTTTCAAATATAAATTTTGTATGTTTTTAAGGAAAAGCTTCGTAGAAAATTAATAAGAAAATTAAGAATACCAAAAAAAAAAAAAACAATTATCTGCAAACAACATATTGTTACAATATTGTTAATTATAAAGAAAATAAAAATTTACCTTTAAAAAATACAACTCCCCGGTCTGAACGTTCAACTTGTATTGTTTCATAGCTAGCTTTGTTACATTCTAATTGAATACCTCCATTACCGGCCTTATAACCGACGAATCCTTGTTCGCTTTTCAATACCAATATCGGTCTAAATGTAAAATGTTAATAATTATTTTCTCGGAATATTTTTTACATTTCTAAACATACTGATAGGTGTGTGTTAAATTTATATACGCTATTTACTCGCCTTTTTTTTTCTGCTTGCGAGGAGCGCATAAAATTTTTTTAAGATTAAAATTAATTTTAATTTGTAATCCTACGACGGAACCAAAACCAATTTGTAAATTTATCAACATCGACAACGAAACAAGAAGTAGCGCAGAGATTATTAATTTGAAAAGGCCAGTTTCTATATCTTTCAACCGGAAGCGGAGGAAAATGAAAATTCTGACTGAAACACATATTTTGGCGGTATTTTTTTAATCGTTAAGATCATTCGACAAAATCATTAACATATAGCCTACTTATGTATATAATTTCGGCGAAAGATAACGATGAAATGCAGTATTAGGGAGAAAGGAGCCGATGTTTCACTACGTAGTGAGACGGATTCGGTATAGCGCTATGTCTTGACGACGTTCGAGTTAGAAATTAATCTCTGGTTGTTTTCACAATTTCTTGAAGGTCGTTCTAGGTTGCATCGCTACTTTTTCGTGTCATCAAGGATGCTTACTCGGCCAAAACCAAAAATCCCCATGTTCGGCTGCGATTCCGCTCATTTGTATGGTCGCATCGGGGTAGAGACGCATTAGTGTCTGAGTGATAGTAGTCGAGGGCTGAGACAGTGACTTGTGCTTGCGGCGAAACGCGATTTGGTATACTGTGTGTTGAGTACGGTTGAGCTGCAGACAGACTGTAAAATCCAGCTAAAATCAGGCAGAGTAGTTTGTGCGGTGATCTACGGAGAAATGTTCTTCTAGAAGCTTCTTTCGCGAATAATGAGACCGCCATGCCGCGAATTTAGCCGCTTTTTCTGTAGATCTGGTGTGAAATTTGTGTTTTCTTTCATTTGTTATTACTGTTCCTGCCGTACAGTCAATCGCTAATCCGAATTGCTACGTCGATTTTTTTTTTTTATATATACGCGTTTTTGGTTAGTAGTGCATTGGACACGTGGTGCGTTGCCGCCATGATATCTCTGCGTATGAAAGGTACGATCGCTGTGATATTTTTTTTCCTTTTCTCGTTTCGAGCTGGTCGGGTTTTAAAATCGTAAAGAAAATATTTAACAATTTTTTTTTATTTATTTTTCACAAGTGCTCCGCCGGGAAGAGCTCATCCGAAAAATATTATTTAATTTTTTTTTTTTTTTTTTTTTTTTTTTTTGAAGTCAGAAAACATAAATCTGTCCGCGGAAGTTCGATTCATCACAAACGGCTCCCGGAACGGGGATCGCGGAAAGATCGTCAGAGGATTACGGGGAATATCAGTTTTTTTCAGTAGTAATAAAGAATTTCTTCGCAGTTAGCCGGATGTTTTTCGTTTTCTTTTTTTTTATGTATATATGCATATGTGAGACCGGCTCCGAAGAAACCTGGCTTATGCCTAAAAAATCAATTTTCCGATTTCGACGGTTTCCATGTCTTCAAACCTTCCTTTATGACGTGCCGCTGGTAAAAATTGAAAATAATAAATGTAAGCGACGATGTAGCCATTTTTCTTCACCTCTGTTGCATGCAAAATAGTTGAAAATTCGATCTTTTTCAATAATTAACAGATTACACATTCGAGAGTTTTTTGAACCCCCTTTTCCCTCATAATGAATTGTTTTTTGTGACACAGTGCTGCATTTTTATGCGGGCCATTCAGCAATAGTCAATAAAATAAAAACATTACGGGTAGGGAAAGTTGTCTCTGCTTTCAGTTTATTTTGGTTCTTCTTTTTTTTGCCAAATTCACTTTTGATATTTTTGATTCATTAGAAATATATTAACTTATAAGTATTAATGTTAAGTATTTCCAAAACGTTATTTATCTCATTAATTTGTACGTTAAGGAGAAATGTGCGTAATATACCTGTTTATTAAGTAAAAGAAGTATTTGCAAGATTCTTCCACGGTATCGCTGTTTGCATACAAATGACCAGATCTCTTAGTCGCAATATATTTTCCGTTATTTGCACGGAAGCAGACCGAACCATCGCACTGCCATACTAGGTCAAACAATGCATTTGACGAACTAGAAAAGTACAAATATTTTTTATATGTAGCAAAATTAAACGTAAACACATACACTTATATAAACGAAATTCAGTGAAAATGGCTTTAATTTTAAATTTCTCATTTTCAAATTAATTTAACATATTCAATGATTGTAAGTAAATCTCTCCTGTAACTACATTTGGTTATCGCAAAAAAAAAAAAAAATATATATATATATACATAACTGCTAAACTGACTTAACTTTCTTTACATCATTAGTAAATGCTCTATCATTGCCAACAGAGGTACCAGCATAATGATTAACTTCGCTCCGATGTAAATATTTCGCCATCAAAGAAAATCCAACCAAGCGTAAAAACAAATTACGCCGGCAAGAAAACAAGTTCAGCCCTCTGACAAGTGCACTCGGACAATTATTTCCGAAAAAGGAGCACTTATTTCGAATAAATATATACGTTTATATGTAATTTTCGATATTATTTTTCATTTCTGTCACTTAATGCAAGTAGTTATTACTGCCGGCGAGGAGATTCTTTCTTTAAGAAATTAAAATTAAAATTTATTACGCAAAATAATTAAAAGTATAAACTTTGGAGCAATTTTAAAACTCTTGCAGCCTCCTCCTACAAGTGCCAAATAAACCGATAATTTAAACGTAAACGAAGTGACTAAAAAATTTGTAGCGATGCGAACAAAAAAAAAGTAAAAATTTTAGAATATTCTATAATTATACACCCTGTCAAGAAAGTATCGGGAATTGTTAAATAAAACGAACAATTTTTAATTTTCATCCAAATTTATTTTGTCACCTTCAAAATAACATCCATTCGAAGCGATGCACATATGCCAACGCTTTTTCCACTCGGCAAAGCACTTCTGATAGGCGGTTTCCGGGATGGCCTTTAGCTCTCGCGTCGCATTCGTCTTGATGTCATCAATCGATTCGAAGCGCATTCCCCGTAGCGGAAATTTGAGTTTTGAGAATAGGAAGAAGTCGCAGGGTGCTAAATCTGGTGAATACGGCGGTTGTTCGATGATATTTACCGAGTGTTTGGCCAAAAACTCATTCACAATTATGGCTTTGTGAGACGGCGCATTATCGTGATGGAGAATCCAAGAATTGTCGACCCACAAATCGTTACGTTTACGACGGATAGCCTCTCTCAAACGTCTCAAAACACTTAAGTAAAACTCTTTGGTGACTGTCTGTCCGGCTGGCACATATTCATAGTGTACCACGCCTCGAATATCGAAGAAAACAATCAACATGATCTTCACTTTCGATCGGCTTTGGCGAGGTTTTTTCGGCTTTGGCGCGCCAATTGGTCGCCATTCGGACGATTGCTGGTTCGTAAGCGTGTCGTACTCGTACACCCATGTCTCGTCACCAGTAATTATCTTTTCCAAGAAGGTAGGATCCAAATTGGCTCGATCCAGCATGTCTGCAGCTACCTGTTCTCGGTACTTTTTTTGAAAGAAATTCAGGTCTTTCGGAACAAGCCGAGCCGCAACGCGTTGCATACCCAATTTTTCGTGCACAATCGTACGTACGCTCTCGTGTGACATGCCCAATCCATGAGCCATCTCTCTCAAGCTCACATGACAATTTTCAGCAACGATTTCCTTGATTTTATCGACGTTATCATCGGTCACACTCGTTGAAGGCCGTCCAGAGCGAGGCATGTCTTCGACCGTCTCCCGACTATCCTTGAACGCTCTGTACCACTCGTAAACCCGCGTTTTTGATAAAGCAGATTCACCAAAAGCCTTCTGTAACATTTTCAGTGTATCGGCACAAGAAATTTCGTTCGAAACACAGAATTTAACACAAGTACGTTGTTCAATATTTTCACTCATTGTAAAACTTCGACAAAACCTTCAAGGTCGACTGATTTTAACAGCTGCTGTAAACACACTGGTTGACAGATCGCGCTAAAAATAGGCATCATAATACAAAACAGTTGTACCAACCTGGAAAAAAAAAATTATCTGCCTAGCTATTACCCGGGAGATTTAAATTGACAATTCCCGATACTTTCTTGACAGGGTGTATATTATCATTTGGTATTTTATTTTTTCCTTCCGTTGCCGTTAATGGGCTGGAAAAGAAGGAAAGCAAGCTAAATGAGCCTAAAATCGGATAGAATAAAATAGCGTAAACAAAAAATATATTTTTGTTGTAAATTACTTAAATTTGTAATGCCTGTAGCGGAAGATTTATAAATGAAAACTTATTGAAATTTAAAATTTTTAGATTCTTCCAGTTTTTCTTTAACATTCGAATTATGATTATTATTATTATTATTATTATTATTATTAATAATATTATTTTAAAATTTCGGTAAAATATATTAATGCACAACACGCTTTGTTTTTAATAACGTTTTTTCAAACGTGTGCCGAAATTTACCATAATCGGTTAACTCTTGATTAATGAAGATTTTTTTTTTTTTTTATTATTGATTTATACTAGCAATTTCTTTAGTTTAAATGTTACGATTGTTCCTTGTAAACATGTACAATACTAGATATTTGTCATAAATTGTAAAGCTCGCAGAAATTTTGAACCCTACTTTTTAATAATACAAGAAACTATGTTGTAATTGAAGAGAACAGTGACGAAGAAAACTGATTCTTTTTATTTTATTCATTTATTAATCTTATTAACATCTTCGTGGAATAATGCGCATGTAATGTTAAAAATACGATTAAACATATATCACATTTTTGTTAATAAAATATTTGTACATTTAAACACAAAGTTTTCCGAAAAAATAACTTTTTGATATGTTTTCACAATATTCCTGCAAATCGAAGAATTTGAAAAAAATTCTGCATATAGAGGGACATAAAAAACGTGTACCATTAAATTGTATGTTCAAAAAAAAATATTTTAGTTTTACTTGTTTTATAAAAAATTTGATTATTTTATTTTCATGTAGTTCCGCAATATTTTGAAAAATCACCATCCGTTAATTTTAATTTTCGCTATTGAAAGAAGGATAAAAATTAGAAATCAGGTTTTTTTAAATAACTCGAAAAATATTTGAGATTAAGAGCTGAAACTTGGTGTGTGAATATGTTTTATTTAATACTGAAATTAGTCCCAAGTGTTGCAAAAAAACGCCGTGCGGGTAGATTCTGCACGCTTATCGGGCTATACCTTTTTGGCGGAAAAGTAAAGAAAAAAGAACAACACACTTAAAAAGGACAATTATCTCAGTAATAAAACGGACAAATGTCATCTATTTGAAACGTGATGCGCCAAATTATTGCATTTGAAACACATAAAGCGTCTGTAGAATGAAATTGTATAAAGCGGACGAATCATCCCTCTGCGCATGTGCGCACGACTTGAACAAGAAGTATATACGTCATTAAAATATACCGGAGTTATTTTAAAATTTTACCATTTATTTCACTACTTAAAATATTGTATTTAATGTTATGCTTAAAAATGTTTTTAACGTTACATAAAATAAGAAGAAAAAAAATCCTGAAACTTGGTGTAACTACCGATCTCCCAACAACAGGCCTCTATTTAACGGAGTTAGAATCCACCTAGCAATTTAGCAAAAACTTAATTTTTATGTTTTTGCGAACGAAATGAGCATTTAATACGCGTTTTATTTTTCTCATATTTTCAAATGTTCTGAATATGGTGTCCCTTAGAAATAGTTCTGATTAATCTCTTAAACAAAACGAGCATTTTAACAACCTTTTTCTTTTTCTTTTTTTCCTTCGCATAATATCATTTCGGAATATACTTAACGGTAAAAAATCACAATATAAAACAGCCAACCGCAATCAACACAATTTTTTTTTTTTTGTACATACCACTTCGCTTACCATTTAAAAACGTTATTCATCGCAGAAGTAGCGTAAAAAATTAGTAACGTAGCGCATATGCAGTATGGTGTGTTTCATTTTTATGCCTTTAAACGTTACAAAAGCAATAACTTGAACACACCTTAAATATCTTGTCCGTTTCACTGCTTAGATGTTTGTTTTAAAAATGGGTATCCTATTCGACGACATTTTACGGAGACTAGTAGATTTTTTCGTTGTTTTTCACTCGTCTATAACGTTCGCAATATATGTATAAAATTAAAATATCTATTATTCAGATTATCTTTGAAAGTAGCGTTTAGAGGTATTTACAGATGGATAATAGCGCCGTATTTGCGACAATGACTGCAAAACAAAACAACCGCGAATGTGTCAAACGGAAGTGATAATTCTCTCTTCGGCGAAAATCAGTGCAAATGAAGAAAATTAGAACGTACGACTTTTCCACACGGTGAATTAACATTTATCGCAAATATAACTCCAGCACCGACCGCTAAATTTTTAGTGAAATTCCAATTATACAAACTGCCCATTTGAACTAAATGCTCCCCGTGCGTGTTTAATTGAATGGAAAGTTAAAATTTTTACTTTGAACAGAAAATACCGTAATATCACATGTTTTTAATTACCGACAAGCATAATACCAGTCTTTAAAATTATGTATTTTATTGCGTGTTTTTTATAAATTTATTTTTTAATTCTTCGAAATTAATTTTTTTTTTTTGAAAATCAATCGAAATTTCTTTAGCGTTTTCGTCGTTGTATGATGCAATGAAAAAAGCAAAATGTTTTCGGGGTAAACAGTTGCTTTCTCGACTGCGTTATATTTGCATTTTCGAAAAGTTATTTTTACGGAAGATACTAAAATTGTTAGAAAGTTGCGTAATTTTCATTTTGTTTATCACGTTTTTGAATGCAGTTCAAATAAGTGCGCATTCTTTAGTAATTAGACAGAATTAAAGTTAATTAACAATCTGTACTGCGTTTTTTTTTTTTCTTTTTTTCTTTTTTTCAGTATTAGGTTGGAAATTAAAAGGTTTACCGCGACGGTATATTTATTTGATACTTAATAATTTCATCTGTACCATGTTGTCAGACTTGGAATAACCAATGGCAATCGAAATTAAATTTGCTGCATGCGAAACTTTTAAAAAATTCGTATTAGGCGACTAGCTTTGCAAGCGGCCATTCCAAATTGCGTGGTATTCTAATTAGGGCGAAGTTCAGATTAAGTCATCTATGAAAAAACAATTACTTTCATCATAACGAGCACTTAAAAAGGAAAATGGGCGGATTTTTAAAAACTCACCGCTTGTCGCCAACAGCTTGAATACCGCCCGCCGTTTCCAAAGTCCAATACTTATCTTGCATTGTTCGTATATACCATCTTTTCGTCGACGAATCAAATTCCAATTGGAATGTTTCGTGATCCGATATTTCATCTTGATTAGCGGTTACATCAACGCCTAAACAAAAATTCGAGCAGTCAAAAACATTGAACGAATTCGGATATTCTTCGAAAGGAAGAATACGGAAAGGCGTTTTTTTACAGTCTCTTCCGAGCATCGACGAATACATAAGAGAGGGTCTCAAACCCAAAACCGTATCATTTAACCGTCCCAAAAGTACCATTATAAGTCGAAGATTTCAACAGTCTCCAGCCCTTGCTCAACAATTCGGGTACACAAAAAGGGCATAAACACGATTCTAACTTTTTGTATTTTTATACAGTGTAATAAAGTGTCTACGCCCCATTTAACAACACGTACAATGATAATAGATTTCGTTTTCGCTGACGATTTGCATAAAATCAAGTTGAGCGCCTACAATAAATAAGTCTGCAAATATTTATACAGTACTGTGATGATGTGCGTTAGAGTCTTTAACCGAAACTAAAATCGAACTTTAAAATCTCAGACTTTCCTATAAATTACTTCCCGCATATAACTGAAACGAACTGTTTGGATCTTTATTTTAAAAAAACTATTTGGTCAAGTAAACCAGTGAAAGCTGCGTCAATAACTTCTTAATTATATATATACCTATATATATATATATATATATATATATATATATATATATATATATATATATATATACGCTGTAATATTAATATTTAATTGGTATATTTACTCATATATATATGTATATAATACATATATTATTAAATTATTTTAATAATTTCATAAACAATTGGTTGCAGCATTTACAGGTGATCACATATATATATATATACATATGTTTTTTACGCTTATTAGTTTTAACCACCGCTCACCTTTGACATGAGTAAACTTAATCGTCTCCTGACAGCTGGATTCTCTTATATTAAATTTAGATCCAACGGGATGAGTATTCTTAATTTATTAGGTTAATGTTATATGTGGTCAAATTAGTAAAAAATGAAAAATTCACCGAAAATATCTGAAACGCGTTTTCCTTACATTGTAAATGATACTCATTCGGGTTTTTTCCTTTTTTCCGTTGTCCGCAGTGTGTCTTATTAAATGAAAATTGTGATTCGAAAATGCACCACTTTGTTTTGGTTTATCTATTTGATTGTTGTCACGGTTCTCCTTATTTAGCAATTATCGAATTATTTTCGGTACTAGCGTGAAAAGAGAATAATTTTCAATATTTTCATTATAATTTTGGCCCAATAAATATTTAAAGAGAAGCATCCGTCTTGTTGAAAGCGCTTTTTTAACGCTGCATTAACAACACACAACCGAGGTAAAACGAGAAAAAACTTCAATTTTCACGGTGATTACAGCTAGAATGTTTGTTTTTCGACCAATACTCATTTTTACTACTAACTGTTCTTTGGAGGAGCAAGTGCGATCGACGATGATTTCCGTCGAAATTTCGTGAAGCAATTAATTTTTTCCGTTCCAGACAAAAAAAAGCACGTTTCAACTTGATAGAATGCAACACTCAATCGTCGTTCATTGCGAAATCTCCAGTATCGATAATGTGGCTTCGGAATATACAGGACACTACAGATAATATTTGAAGGGAAGATAGAAGGCCAACGGTATAGAGGAAAACGACAAATACTCCGGTTAAAAACATACAACAATAGACAGGGAAATCAACGTGTGAACTAATACACATTTAGCTATGGATAGGGCAAATAATCGACAATGGTAGACAACCTTCGTTAACTAAGAGCGTACTCAAAGAAGAAGAGGAATAGTCTTCTACGTTTGTTTTGGAGTAGGAATAAATTACTTCTTCCGGGTATCGATTTGTTGAATTTCACGAAAATATGAAAAAAATACAAAATAAAAAGCGTTAGTTAACGCGATCTATCAAGAAAGAAACTAAATTGTAAAATGTGTAAATTCTTATTTCCTTGTAAAGTCCATCGCACGTTCCAAATTTGGTCACTGTTATTTTTCTTTCATTCTGTTTTTTTTTTTTTATGCGCCTCCATCTAACCTTTCTGATTAAAGTAAACTCCAAAATTCTTATCCTCAGCTCCGCCTTGATGTTCTTAAATCCTCGTCAATCGTAGCGATTCTTATTAAATTCAGTACCGGCAATTCTGTCTAATGCGAATATCTTATGTTTAGGCTGTCATCTCCTTGCTAAACTTTTAACACTCGGTCCACTCTACCAGCTTTTTCATTCCCAAAAGGCCTGGCGCTTTATTTTTAGGAAAATCATTACGTTTCACGGGCATGGAATTCACTTTAATCCTTCCTACTTTTCCTTCAATTTCGCTGATTTCATGCGGCAAAGTATTTTTCTGTTTTCTTTTCTTCCCCAGACCGTAACGGAGCAGCAGTCCTATAGCCCTACCAGACTTCTCTCTATTTTCCCCTCCTGTAATCCCATTTTCACTGATAATTCGTAATGTATATATATTATGTTTTCCATTATTCACGGTCTAATTACGTCAAATTAATGTAGGTAATAAGTTAATTTCGATTCGAACCCTTTTACAAATACACGCGCGGTTCATTTATCATCAGAGAAAAAATAAATATATAAATAAAAGCAAAGTACAATAGAATATATTAATCACAAAGAACGGCGCACGTATGTGCGTACGCGCGCATGTTCAAATAGAATAACAAGTTATTACGGTACACTGGCGATGTAAAATAATAGTAACGAAGCTTCTGTGTTCAGCGGACTTCGGTGGGAGCATCGAGTGATAATTAAAGAATCGAGTAATTATCCTGAGAAACTACGCGTACACTAGTGCATTTTTAACTTTGGCGAATTTTGCCTAGAGTACGCTGACGTTCACGGTGTAAAATTGAAATTTATCCGAATAATTCTGTTTTTAAATTATTTCTTTTACTATTACTACTTTCATTATTATTATTATTATTATTGTTGCTGTTTATGAGATAAAATATGCAGGTGTTCAACTAGACTGTAAACGGTTCTGGGATAAACAACCAAGTTATATTGTACCAAAAATTAGAAAATTAAATTATATATTTCACTATCTGACCAAATTTTTTATTATCATACAGTTCCGTAAACTATATACTGCATTATACCAAATCGATATTAAACTGTGGGGAATCACGCATTGGGGCAAAGCTGCTAACTATCATTCAAAACATTTTGATACAACTGCAGATAAATGTTACAAGGCTACTTGATAGAAATCCAGACACAGCTGTAGACTATAATATTTTAAGTTTTTCAAAATTTTTTGAATTGCAACTACTTATGTTTGTTCTTAAAAATAGAACAAAATTTAATATCTCTGTTGCTCAGGGTGTTACACTAGATCAGCGGGTGAAGAATTAGCAGTATTGCCAAATATTAACAAATATCATATCCGAAATCAGTCTGTGTATATGGACACTAAAAACTGTTTAATTCTTTATCTTTAAAAATAGATTTGAAAAACTATATATATATATATTTTTTTTTTCCTTGAGCGGGTCAACACAAGACATTTACCCAACACAAAGGACTAACAGAATGATGAAACGTAGAGATTTGTAAGTTATATCAGGAAGCGGCTAGAAACAGCGGAAATGAAGGAAGCCAATACAGGAACAACAGAAGGAGAAGGAAGAGCAAGAATGTAGTGGGCACAGTAAGGAGTCGGGAGGACAAGGCCAAGCAAATTAGAATAAAGGACTGCGCGTTCCGAGGAGATGGAAGAGCATTCAAATAATAGAACGTGTTTTGCATCACAAGTAAAATGTAAGATAGGAGAATGAAAGGGACACAAGGGAGACTAAACAATATTAAAACGAAAGAGGGAGGCAGGAAGCAGACTGTAATTAAAGCGGAGGCGAATTATGGAGAACAACTATAAAAAGCGTCATAAAATTCTTGTATCATATTTATTACCTTAACTATAGTGAAAAATAAAAAGAGTAAAGCGGAAAAAAAATAATTTGTCAAATTTTCATTTGTTCCATTTTATTTCCAATTTACCATTGACACGTTATCAAGTGTAGTTTTGTATCTCTAAATCTATGTATATGTAATCAACGAGTGTGTGTATGTGTCATGAGTGTATAAGTGTGTATGCGTGCCTGACCGCATGCAAGTGAATGTGTGTTACATAAGAAGCATCTAAAATGTAACAAATGAGGAGCCGTTTTATTCGGCAAGTATCATTAAATTTGCATAAAGTAATATTGAAGCTTTGAAAGTTATAAAAATAATATTACCTATGATTAAGAAAAAAACGGTATTTTTACAAACTTTGGTTTTTAAAAGTGTATTTTAAAATAATAAAATGTTTTTTAAAAAAAAAAAACACCGATACTTGAAGATTTATTATAAAAATTTAATAAAAATGCACTAAAATGTAAAAACTAATTACTCCCGATAAGAAAATATATTTCAGAGTGATATTATAGTAATTCCTATACAATATTAACTTTTTATTCGATAAAAAATATATTTCACAGCGATATACCTTAAGTGGTGGTATTACGGTAATTCTTATGCAACATTAATATACCTTAATTAAAGTCGGCATCAAATTTATATTACAATAGTAATTAAAAACTGTATTAAATATTCATTAAATTGTTCTTAAATATTGTAATATGAATTTGACGCCGACTCTAATAACTATTAATGTTGTATACGAATTGCGATAATATCTCCCTAAGTTATATTACTCTGAAAGGTCTATTTTTTATCTAATAATTATTTTCTACTTTTTAGTGCATTTATATTTAATTATTATAAAAAATCTTAAGTCGATTTTTTTTTTTTAAACATTTTTTTTTACAATTTCTAGCATTAAACTTAAATTTTTTTTTAGATTATTCTCCATATTTGTATACATTATTGTGGTAAATCTCGGAGTCGGTATTTCTTTCTTTAAAAAATATAAAATTTTTAGACTTAAATATTTTTTTATGCTAAAAAACAAATCTTTTGTCACATTATTCTCCATATTTTATGCTCAAGAAAAAAAAAAAAAGAAGCGATTTCTTTATTTTAAGCTATTTTTCAACAGTAAAAACATCGAGAAATATATAATATTCAAAGATAAATTTCCGTGGCAATTTGACAAATTGATAGTATTTTAATTCAAACGCCTCCCGTTATACTAATGAGAAAATAAGAAGAAAAAAAATGATCTAAAGGGATCATATTTTTTCACGTTTTTTTTTTTACAAATATTTAGTTTATGTTCACCGATTTTCATCAATACTCACATGGCAACTAAGTTCTTTCTAATGAACAGTAACAGCGTACACTTATTTATTTTATTAATTAATTATCTCCTATGCAACTCTTGATGAATGCATTATCATAATTCTTGATTGGGGAACCCAGCGCGTCTCGAACTCGACTTGGGCAATTTCCCCTTCGCTATGATTTTGTTTGCAGACATTCGTGGACTATGTTTAAGCATTTGAGGTCATAATCGTTTGTTATAATTATTTTATATGATGATTGTGATTCCCGGTTCCATTAATTTTCCGATCAGTCAAGTTCAGGTACTCTATGTATCGCTCAGTTTGGCCAATTTCTCTTTCCTAAAGATTTTATTCAGCCATCCGCGGGCAATGTTGAACATTTACGGCCATGGTTGTCTGTAACCTTTTTCGTAATTAAATATTATGTATCTTTCATTAGTTGACATTATTCTTATATCAACTGGTTGGTGACCAAATGGCTTGATAGTTAATTGAAGCCAGGCCAAAAAAAAACAACAGAGAAACAGTAAAATCGGTTCGTGTAAACATGAATTACGCACGAACAAACAAACGAAAAAAAAAAAAAAAACATACTCGACGAACGTATCTTTCTTTTTGGAAGCCGGTAAAAAAATCGATTACTTTTACTATGATAAATAGGCGTATTATAAGAAGTCCTAAAAATACAATGGTCATCACTAAAACAAACGCTAGCCGCTTGCCTTTGGAAATTGTCTGTTTTATAGAATTTTCTCAAATAAGGGACCTTGATCAATTCATTTCAAGCCTCTAAAAAGTTAATTTACCCAGAATTATCATATGTTTAATAGAAAAGGTACGGTTCCTACATCATTCAAGGTAAACTTTAAAAAAAAAAAAGGTATTTTTTTGTACACATATGTATACCGTGTTAATAAAATTTATAAAAATATTCCTATTACGCGTATACTAAAAACGATTAATTTCTAATGTTTTACTGTTGGAGGAGATTTTTTCTTCCTTCTTGTTACAAAATGTTTCAAGGCTGAAGTTTAAATATTCATTTTGCTTCTTTTTTTTTTTTTTGCACCATTGCTACATTAGATAGAGAGAGAGAAAGCAAGTTAGACGGATAGGTGCGTATATATGAAATTAAAAATTTTTGTCAAATACTCGTTTTATCATGTATATAATATCATTTCCCTTATATATTCACGGAGAAAAATTAATATAAACACCGGCCAAAATAGTAGATACACCTGTTACATACTTTAAAACTGGTTTAAATGCGCCGTTGGCGTATTATTTCTCAGAACTGCAGTACCCGATAGAGTAGACAATAATCAGGTACCACGATAAACGGAGTAATAGAACTAGGTTGATTTAATAAAATACCCATATTATGTGTAACTATAATAATATCACAAAGCGATTAGCGAGTCACCAAACTTTCATAAATAAGCGATATACGTGGATGAATTCTAGTGTCTGAATGCAAGGGGAATTGGCAGATGAAATAATTCGAAAAGTGAAAGATCCTAAATGGTATTTTGAGGGGAAAAAATATCACGGTCAAGTTTCATTAATTAAACACCGGCGCAATGAACAATGTCGATAAATAAAACGAGGCCGCATTAAAAAGAATAAATAAAAACTAAAAATAACAAAACAAAACCACAATTATAGTTACTTTTTTCACTGAATTTTAATACGACTTCAGAATAGCATACTGAATATGGTCCTAACGTTATTTATAGTAGCTGTGGGGAAGTAAAAAGGATATTTAATGCTACGCGCGTCGCAAATTACGATACTGATGATTTCAGACAGATAATTAAAGTAAAGCAGAAGTTATCTCGGAAAACTTCCAAGTGCTAGAATTTATCCAACGTTAACGGTTCGTCTGCGCATCTCGGTATTCTCACAAGTTGAATAATCGTGGATCAGCCATCGCCTTTAGAGAAACATTGACGGGAACAAAATGAAAACAAAACGGGTGGGGGGACCACTATCATTTGAATTTTTAATGATTTTCGCCAATTTCCAACATGTACATTGCTTAGACAAATACTTTGCTTATCACAATCAACCTGGCTGAAAATCATGATACCAACCATTTGAAATGAAACGCGGGAAATTTTCGAACTGACTAGATTGAGAATTGGGCACACTTCAATGTCACGCGATTACGCCTTTGCGCCTTCCGTAGCTTTTGTTTACAACCTATTCCACCAAAGGTCAAACGTATACTTGAGCAATGCCCCTGCTGAAGCAACATTGTCCAATGGCTCTGTCCATCTGCAGCACCGAATACTTGAATTCATTAAAGCTAAACAATCTTGTGACAGTGCATAATAAACTGTAATAATAATTATAAAAAAAAACAAAAAAAAACTCATATATATATATATATATATATATATTTACTTTAAATTACGAAAGTAAAAAATTATTGATTGACCAATTCGTTCATGGATTTTACGACTTGTTGCGCAGTTTACACGGAAGCAATTGAAAATACTTTCAACAACAAAAATAAATTCTCCAGCATCTGATACACCGGAAAAAATTCTATTTAACTTCCCGCGATGCAGATTCCATCATATTTCACTCAGCAGAAGTTCGAGTTCACACCGTTCAACGATTACCGAGGGTTTTTGATCTTTTTCAATTTCCATCAACTCATCGGAAAACCATCGATATTTCGTAATTTTTCTCCTGAAAGTGACTTTTCACTTCAGAAGCGACCGCTTAGCCTCGCGACGGATTAAATTAAAATTGGCTTTGTGTCCCTTTCTTTTTTATCGTTTTCTTCCTCATCTTTCAGTCTATTCTTTTTCTTTTCTGAAAAAATACGAAACTATGAAACCTTACAGGTAGAAAATTCTACCAAAAATAGCTCGAAAACGGGAGAACGCATTCGATAGTTTTAATTCGGTAACCTATGGACGACGATAACGGAAAAAATAGTGACTTTTAATGGGCACGCGTTATGACGGCAGCAAATTCGAGCACTGCTAAAACATTTATCATAGATGAAGTACGCGATAATGGCGCACAGTTAACATGAGCTTCCGTCGATTAGGATGGGGAGCTGCCGTCGATAGCCGCTGTCGACGTCGCACTTTAATTTAAATGACGAAACGAACGCACAGATAACCGAATTAAATTACGATTTTTCCAATTTAAAGTCGACGTCAAAAATTTATACCTCGAGTCTGGCGCGTTTCGTTGAAGGACAAACAGATTGTTGACAAACAGTCGACATATTGTGACAAGCGCAATTATTTTTTTTTTTCCTTTTTGTTTTATTTTTCGCTTCGTCAACTACGGTTATTTTCACCCGGATAAATTGGAAAGAAAAAAGTGGTAATTCCGTTTCTTTTATGGGAGTAGGGGGCACGCTGCCGGCTGTGCCCAACAACAACCGGACGGATTACGTTATAAATTTAAATCACGAGTCAGTTGAAAATGGAGAACACGAAGAATTGAAGCAAAGAACTGTAAATGGTGATGGAAAGAAAGTAATGAAGGAAACATCGCAAGAAGTATAGGAAGACTTCTCCTCTAAAGGAGTACAAAACAAAGTGCACAAAGCATTCGGAAAAAACATGATTTGCACCGAAAGAGGATTAGTAGCAAGAGACAAAAAGAACTAGAGGAAATCGAAATGGAGATCATGAATAAAACTTTTAGTGTAATAAAGGAAACATATAGTGAAATGAGGCAAACCAAGGACCGATAGCAGGCATAAAGAATTGGTCTTGGATTTTATTTCGATCATCAGATGATGGCAATGCGAAAGAGTTCATAGCAGTATTATTATTATTGGCTAATAGGTGCGAAGACGCAAGAGAAAAATTGATAAATTTTTAAAGTAAATATTCATTTTTTCTTTTTGTGGTCAAATAAGTTGGTTAAGTGCTCGAGTTGAATCCCGCTGTTCACATTAAATGTACAAAAAGAAAAATTGCCATCATTTAGAGTCAGAGTCAGCCAACCAAAATGAACGTAAGAATTTTTAAAAAATCGAAAATATCTTCATTTTACCGCATAATAGAAATATATTGCATTTTAACTGCGACAGTATTCCGCGCGCGGAATTAGTTTGATTTATAATATTATCTCTTCAACTTATCTGCATTAATAAGTGTTAGCGAGACTTTTCAAAGTAATTGTTTATATATTTTATTCGGTAGAAAAATAATCAGTTTCAGTAATGTTGGTTTTCCGGAAAATCGCCTATTGTTTATTATCATTTGTCGATGATTGGTCCGTCCCGCAGTACTTTGTCGGATTCTAAAATCTTAGACTGTACTAATTCTTGCGGCTACCTCAATATATCCGTTTAAGGTAACTTTATCTTGATATCTGCAATTTAAACGAAATATAGACTTTTCGCTCTTATATACTGCCTCGTAACCGTATAATCTGAATTTGTCGTATAAATATTTATGATCGTGAATAAGTGATAGCTTTCTTTTCACTTCTACTTTTCGAAAGGCGGTTGGAAGGGTCACGGTGTTGAGACTTGTCTGATTCTGTACTCAAATCACTACCAGGTTTTTATTAGATATCTGAAATTTGTAATTAAAAATAACACAGCTAATAGCTAAAAGAAATATTGAATACTCTGGTGAGAGGGCAATGCGCGTGATTATGTTTGTCGATGAGAGGCGATTGGATCGCCAGAATCGACGCTAAAAATGCGTGCGCGTAAATACATCAAAAAAAAAAAAAAAAAAAAAAAAAAAGGCGTAGATTCGGAGAGTTTTTTTTAGCTTAGATCAGAACGAGAAAAGGGAGTTGCACTTGGAAGGTCACCTAATTCTTGATTAGCCTTTGGATTAGAGCTTCAACCGTTACTTGTAGCGAAAAGAGACGGTAGATTATCACGACAGACACACAGAGAAGCGCACATCTGCAAAACACATTATATTACACAGCTAAATGATATTAGTAAATATTTAGCCGCATGAAAAATAAAAAGAAATATTTAAGCATCGAATTTCGCTAAGAATTTTATAAAAATAAACACACAAATATAATTGAATACGCAACTACATCTTTTAATGTAACAAATTATTAATATTTCGGACTATTACCTTAATTATATAACGATTGACTTAATAGTACACTTCCTACAACCTTCTTTAATTATATTACATATATTTTGTTTTTGTTATATTATAAACAAAATCCGAAAATAGTCGGCGAATTAGCATAAGCCACACAGTAACTTTTTGCGTTTAAAATGTTTATTTAATTACGGATGGTTAAAATTTTACTTTTATTAACGTTCATTGTGAACTCTGCAAATTCTCGGCTATATTCGAATGGTTCTTAAAATCATTCCAAGTACTTAATGTTTCAAAGCTAACAAAAACTTAATCGAAAAAAAAAAAAAAAAAAGAGTTACCTTTTAATCTGTTTATGAAAAAAATGTCACTGAAATTTTTTACACTTTAATAGAAAATTTGAATCCCCTCCCCTGTCACCTCAGAATCTAATTTTCTAGCATAATACATTCAAAAGTACTCAAAGACAAGAGCGAATCAAAAAAAAAAAAAAAAGAAAAAAAACAAGAAGTACAAAAATATTTAATCTTTATTTTAAAACGATTTAATTATCAAAACAAAACAATAACCATTAAAATTTAACTGAGAAAAATTAAATAGTATTAATAAAAAAATCTTTAAATAATATATATATGTATGGAAGATTTTTTCACGAAAATAATTATTAATCTTTCCATTGCAAGCATGCTTCGCGCAATTTAATTGAACTTAATAAGCTGCGATTACTATTATTATTAATAGCATTAGTGCTCTGTTTATCTTTCAACCTCCGCGAAGTTCAAATATATTTCTTTCCTTATTATATTTATTTTATGTTTACTTTTTTTTTTAACGCTCCCATTAGCAAAAACAGTAAACGTAATTACAGAGAAGCGTGCTCCGCAACCATATGTTCACATTCCGTAACAGTTGGAGGCATCGTTTTTAGCTTTCAAAAGGACCGGACGTTTTGCTCGCGTTTTATGTAAGAATTTCTTTATCGTTCATTCGCGTTGCGCCCATCTTCCGTCTCCATTCAGTTCATTCCATCTCTAAATCATCGGATGAGATCTTTTATTTGCACTAGAACGATGGCTGCATCGTCTTTCTGCACATCGCTCGCTACCTCTGCGTCCACGTGCAAATACCATTTCTCGAATAGGAGCTATTATCGCTCTTTCAGAACGTGCTCACCGGAGTCTTATTTTTCAACAGAAATTAAATTAACCGTGAAAAAAAGAAATATATACTTTTAACGCTTTCTAGAACTACTTAATTATACAAATCAAATCGCGTGTTTACTGAAATAAGTGTCGCCGCATCTGGTTCTAACCCTGTGTCGACTTTAAAATATTTAATATGAAAACAGAATTTTGAAAACCGAAACAACAGAGTCACTCCCGTTGATGTGTTATTTTTTTCGCAATTTATTCTTCAGTATGAGCGACGATCTTGGTACCAAATCAAAGGTCACCGGTTCGAAACTTGTCTCGTCCCGGATTCAAGTCGTTCCCAGGTTTACTCAGTCTGAAATAATTGGGTACCAGAGAAATCTGGGAAAGTAAAGGCGGCCGATGGACTTTTATGAACCTTAACTTCGCAATCCCTGACGCCCTGTTAAAGGGTATGGAACTTACTTTACTTACTTATGTGCGACGATGGGTGCAAATCGTTATTAAAAATAACATCAATACACACAAATATGAAAGTGGGAATAAAATGAAAACTTAACTCACTCCCAACATTGAGTAAGGAAGGCTGAAACAATAAATTAATTAATGGTAAAAACTTAAGTTAAAAAATGCTCACACTGACATTTCACTTCGAACAGTACGTACCATTAATTTAAGACAACGTTCGATACCTTTCGAATGAAGCTCATTGGAAGTTTTCTTATAAGCCTAATGAAAAATTTAAATGGCCATTCTGAAAATACCGAAATTCTTTAAAATATTATATTTTATATTTCATTTGTGGGACAGAATGTATTAATTTGCGAAACTTTTTTATTCGCTGAAAGATGTACTCTTGTGATTTAGATGCTGTAATTCGAGTATCCGTTAATATGAACAAATAAAGGAAGAATTTAGATTTAGGTTTAGCAAACAAGTTAAATTCATGACTATTGTTTCAAAAATTTAATAAAAACAGTTACAACATACACCTTGATTTTACCTTATCATCTCTTAAAATTACTATCGAACCTGTGATTTTTCGCCTTCAAATATTTAATATCTTAATAAAAATTTTAAGCGCTAAAGATTTAAATGTTGTTCCGGTATTATCCTAATTACAGCGGCATTTACATCATCTTTCAGTTATAGATTATGCCAAGTAATATATATCAAATATCAAATATCAATTATCAAATATATTGCAAAAATATATACAAAGTTACTTATAAATATTTATGTTATTTTTAAATCGCAAATGCGCTCGAAAGCGCGAGTAGCGAAAGTGGTTTTGTGTGTACATGAACTACATCAGTGTGCCTAATACTGTTAAAGTGTAAGCATAATTTTTGTAGTTTATGTTTACAAATTATTTCCATGTTCACATGTGCTTTTGAACATTGCAGATTGTATATACATATAGGTACATGTATATTAGATTTTATATATATATTAAAAACATAAAAAACATAAACCTAAGCGCCAGTAATAAAACGTCCTTATTCGAAACGTAATAATTTAGCTTGTCTTTAGGAGCATGACTTTGACTTTGTGTTACATTGTCTTAAATATTTCATTCATTTACTATAAGAATTTCGAACATTTTTATTTATTTTATCATTCTTCTGTATCACACTTTCTGTAATATTTTTATAATCAAAAAATCTCGCTGTTTATTTTCGAATGAAGTTGTTCTTTTTAAATCCATTTGATCCGACCTCATGCCCACTGCTAAAAGTACAGCCATAAAAACCTATAAAACAAATCAAATATAGAAGAACGCTAAAATAGTCGAAAATGATTGTTTATGGTGGTAAAGTTACGAGATAACGCTCATATAAATGAACTTCTCCGTTCCAATATTCTAACCCGCCTGTGATACTCATTTGACACTTCTCTATTGACCTAACCCCACCATAACAGAACAATGGAGAATGGAAAGCGAACATGAATAACTATCCCAACACTGTTAATACACCGCCGAAATATTTAAATTCCGAACCACGATAACAAATATAACATACAAGCGAAAAAATTACAATACCAAAAACCGGCAAGTAGATAGATATAAAAAAAGCATAAAACCCGTAATATTTGAATAATTAAAGAAAATAAAATACAGTTCCGTATGCTGAAGACCGACCGAATATATCTCTAAAGTTGGTGCGGAATCAGATAATCCTACCAGACGCCTAGGTGAGACATATGAAGCAATCGAAAACGCAAGCAGCCAAGAGCAGAAAATTCACAAATTGTTTTATAAATATTACAACAGTGTAAAAAGTATAAATCTCAACAACAATAGAGCAAAATTAACAGATTAAGAGAAATGTTATTTTCCAAAAGTGAACGACGAAAGAAGCACGACGTCGTCACCACAACGGCCGCAACATCTTCGGGAACAATGTAAAGAAAATTGAAAACTCCAATTAAAACTTTAAAACTTCCAAATTCAAAATAATATATTTACAAAGTTAGCTCCAGCATCGCCGTTCTAATAGTTTTAGGTGAAGGGTGTTCGAAATCAACTTGCACGTTGCGTAGAAGGGCCATTATGAATAGATATTTATCCCTCCTTCTGCAATCCTAATTCCTTTTTCATCTTTCTATTTAATCCTTCCCTTGCTTACTGGTTTTAAAAACTTTCTTTTCCATTTGCTACGGTCCTCGGCGTCCTCTATCCCAACACCGACTTCCATCATGTCGTTGTTGATGGAGTCTATCCACCGTCTTCTCGGTTTTCCTCGTGGTCGCTTTCCTCCAGGGTTATAATCTAACATCCTCACAGGGCCATTGCCTGTTTTTCTCTTGATGTAACCGTATCATCGGAGTCTTTATATGTCGCCTTAGTTTCAAACATAGTTTCCTCACTTCGTTTTTTTATCGTTCTCTCATACCATCTCTATTTTGATCTGTTATTTTAATTTTTATCTAATTTTTATGTACCTAGATCGGACCACCGTTGCTCTTAGGTGGCGGGTTCCCAACAGAAGAAAAGAAAAAAAAAAGTATATATAAATAATAAAAAATGGAATTAATTGATGGCTCTTCAGTCTTTTTTTTTTTTTTTGTTTCCTGTTCTAGAAAAGAAAAGCAAAGTATTTGAATTCAGGTACTCTATAATCCACGAAGTTATGTTTCATCATCGAAATAGTTACCGTCTTGTTGGCATGGTTTTATTTTTCCTCTTTTCCATTTCCAAAATTACTAACATCAATAATATCGCTTAATTTTGTATTTTAATTTAAACTGATAAGCCTGACAGTGTAATTGAACAACGGTGCTTCATTAGAATAGAGCAGGTTCAAATTCCGCTCCACCGCACTGAAAATCTGAATTAACACACTTGCGGGATTAGTTCGATTTCCTTAATTAATGAGCAAAAAATAAATAAAATAAAAAATAAAAATAAGAAAAAAGGAAAAATCAAAATATAACGTAAAGTAAAAAACTGAACTGTACGCACTTTTTTAATAACCGACGATTCAATCTCTAATTTTTCGATCCAGCTTAATTATTAATCTTTAAAAATATGAAAATCGTTAAAAATATATTAATAATCAAAAGAACCGTATACTTTTCTATGTATTCTAATGTAGCACTATGCCAAACTTGTGTTTAATTTGACCAAATTTTTTTTATTTTTTTCAAAAACATCTTACCCGCTATTTACATAGACGCTTACAATTCTTACATGACATAATTAAAGCTAAAACTAGTTGTATGATTATTCCCACACATCCAAATTTTATTCAGTCACATTCACCAGATATAAAAGCCTAATTACAATAAAAGTAATGACAAATAGCAGCGGTAAATTTAAACATAAGTCCAAAATAGAATATGCCGATAATCATTTATTTATATTTCCACACATATCTCCCTATCTCACACACCACACATTCATGTGAACATACAGCCAAAAGTTGTTTTTTTTATTATTATTATTATTTTTTTGGGGATTCAAAGTTATATATATATATATAAACAATACTATTATATATGAATTTATACACATCCTCTTTTTCGCACATACACACATAAATACACATACACCAATGCATACACGTTTGCTCCTACTCATACCTACATTACATTTATACATTTCTATACATGTACATAAGCATACACCACACTTTCACACACATATATATGTATATGTTATATATGTAGATAGGTACATATCCACATATCCACACACAAATTGGCCTACAAACATATACATACACATACTAACAATTTTTAAAGATAAAAAGTATACAACTCATCTTTACATTTATATAACGATATTTAGTTGTCTTTAAAAATAAGTAACAGCAACAGTAATAATAATAATAATAATAATAATAATAATAATAATAATAATAATAATAATAATAATAATAATAATAATAATAATAATAATAATAATAATAATAATAATAATAATAATAATAATAATAATAATAATAATAATAACAATAACAATAATAATAATAACAATAATAATAATAACAATCATAATAATAATAATAATAATAATAATAATAATAATAATAATAATAATAATAATAATAATAATAATGATGATAATAATAATAATAGTAATAGCAATAGTAATAAAAGTCCTATAACAATAAAAGCTGTTAGATCTAAATTTGTAGTTCGGGAAATAAAAACAATTATGAAAAAGATTCGAATAAACAATGTTTTGATTGCTTTTTAATTGGTATATTTCACTGTTAAATTTATTCTGCTTATAAGTGTTAATTACCTTTTGACCTTTACATGAAAAATAAACTGGCAGCAATAAACTCTTTTCGATTTGTATGCCGTTAGTAGGGAGACGCAAAATGCTACTTCCTCCTAACAGTGTAATTTTTCCGAGAAGTTTATTTTGAGAAAATTCCCGCACGCACAAACCTACTAACGTGACTGATATTTCGAAGAAAATTCTTACGACTTTATCACGCTGACACAACTTTATTTCATAGTGGTATCCGATGATATCACCGTACTAAAAACAAATGGTACAAAATGACGTAATCGTTTGCGTTCATGCAGAACTATATCCGAGTTCGCCCCATTCCGTCAGCTCAGAGTCGTCTGGCCTCCCCCAAAAACCTATCGCCACCCTCATTTTATTCTACGGTGATTAATACTACCCGGAGTTTCGTTTAGAATTTTTATTCTTGCTAAAAGAATTTCGACATCAAGTGTTAAAATAGAATTAATAATCGTAAAACTGAAATGAAACAGCAAATTTTAAGCGGTATTTTTTGATCCGTCCATTATCGCCTGCATACGCATTTCGATTTTTGTCCTTTTTTTAATGAAGTTTTTGGAAGTCTCAATGCGCGGCAGCCGGATATCTTACCAGAACGAAACGCAATTAACTATAGTACTATAGTACTATAATAGTACGGGTGAAGCGGTCGGGCAAAAAAAAAAAAAAAAAAGAAAGAAAAAAAGAAAAAAAAACTAACAAATTACGGTGATAGGCAACGTGTATATATTTAAACCGAGAAGATGTTATTATGAAATAGAGTGCAAAAAATTTAAAACAAAAATTGACCTTTTCTGACCATTTCAACCCAGACAGAGAGGAGTTGCCTTGCGATGGTCAACAGAAATGGTTTATGAAAAAAAAACGGTACGCTAAATTCCGCCTTTTATTATTCCATTCAGTCTTCACGTTTGGCGTATAGTAAATGTAATTACTGACACTGTTATAGTTTAGATAACTTAGATTCTGTATTTCCACATACTCGCAGGCATTCGGCATCATTACAACCGCTGTCCTTTGCAGAATCCCCTAATTTGCAGATGGAAACGAAATATTTTCTTTTAACACCTTTTCGATTTCTTGAAATAGTTCGTTCCTTTCGAATGCATTTATTAATTTTTCTGTCGTTCATTTTTTCTTACGTAAATAAGAGCTTGTCAGACTTGTAACAGCAGATCGTTTTCATTTTTCGTAAAGTTTTTTTTTTTTTTTTTTTTTAGAGGGATATAGGAGGGGGAGTCGGTTTTGCATTTTACTTGGATTAATTACACCGAAGGCATTTCAATGTTTTTAATTCGATTTTTATTTTTTCAGACTAACGATAACTAGGCCGTTGTTGACTCCAGACTAAAAGAAGACATCTTCGAACGGCTCACAACATTCTTCACAATTTATAGTTGGGCCTATAATTAGTATAAATGAAATTTGCAATGTTAGATTTGCGCGATCAATTATCATTATTTCAGTGTTTCTGTGGTTAATCGTTTAGGCCCTTATCTTCGCTGCTCTTGCGGCCAGTCTATTTGTTATAGATACTATTTCGCATTAAATTATTCCAATCAAGAAAGTATCATCGGCAAATCTGAGATTATTTTGAAGTTCCATCGATAGAGACTCCACCGTTCTAGTTCTCTAGCATTTTACGCAAAATAAATTCGGTAAAAACATTATTATCTGGTATCAGGAACAACACGTAGAAGGTTAAAAAACAGAATGTGGAATTGGTTCAAAGAATCAGAGCAGATATCATGACGGAAATGAAAATAACAGCTGAAGGCATTCATAATTGAATCAATTTAAGAGAATTGGTAAGAATGAAAGCAATTGAAAGAAAACCCGAAAGTAGAAACACACGATGGACGTTGGAAAGAAGTTAAAACCATTGCGAACAGATGAAGGAGTACTGGACGCAAATGCCAAAAGAAGGAACGACCACTGAAAACTACGTGGTCCATCATCATAGTTAGCCGAAGCGGGAATGAACAACAACAACACACATACGCCCATTTTAATTATTCCTAATGTATTACTTGGGCATTTTACAGTCGTTTTACTGTTTTCACATAAATATTTGGTTATAGTACTTAAATGCGAAGCCCAATTTCTTCGAATACTACCCGCAGTTTCGTACATTGTCCAGATACTTCTCGCTGTCAAAGCACAGATATACACCTGCATATAAAGATATTTTTCAATTAGTTGGCGTGTTCCTTTCAGAGAAACCAGCTTTTTTAAGAGGCACTCAATCTTGTAGTTAATCGTATCTTTCTAGAGTCTTGCTAGCGTATGAAAATAAAAAGATCAAACGATAACTGTCGCAAAATGTTCTGTGTTTTCTTTTCCTTATTTTTTGTACATTTGTAATATCGTTATTGTTGACTAGAGTCATCCGGTCATTTACGTATCTTCCATTCTTTATAGATCACGAATAACACTTATATTTGAATCTGGGAACTTCGAAATTCCTTAGATACAAAGAGTATATAAATGTAATACGGTGTGTCAACAGGAGAAAATATGGGCGACGTGTGAATGAATGTTGTCCACATCTGCAGAAGTAAGTCTGTGCTTCACATCATTTTGCAACTTCACCGCTATCAGTTAGATGTTCTCTTACGAGAAGTATAGGATATTATTTTAAAGTCGTAATCAAGAACAGCATTTTGGGGTATAAAAAAAAATTCCGGTAATTGTGATTGTTGTAGTGATTTAAACTTAATGTAAAGTACTTTTTTTCCTTTCCTTTTTTGTTTTCTCCAACAGTAAATAGGCTTCCCGGATTCGAACGAATATATGAGAAAAGGACAGTGTAGGCAAATAGAGGAAAGAAGTTGGAACATAAACACAGATTGTAAGGAGTAGAAAGACCGAGTTTAAATAAAACAGAACGGAGGAAGTAGACGCATTATAAATGAATATGTCAACCAGTTTTTCCAAGTCGTAAATCTGCTCTTTAAGATATAGCGACCCCGAACTTCATTACGCAAGGTGTGGTGTAGTAGCAGTTAAAAAAGTCGTTTTCGGAAGAATATTGCGTTAACATACGAAAAATTAAAACGTTCTTTTCCTTCCGTTCGCATAGCGTAAAACTAAAAAATGCAACACACCACCCGAGACCAGCTTATTTTAGGTCATAATCGCGTGCCGCAACGAATGGAACTTTATTAACTGGTTCGTTGCGCCGTTATCGCGAAGTTTCTCTCATTTATTGGTATACTTTCTTCTGCCGAAACTGTATCGAAATCGCATTTTACTAACAGGTGTCGGACAAGTTAGGCGACTTCAAAGCGGATCTTCAATAAGAAGAAAGATAATGGTCACTGCATCACCATAAAAATACCGTCGTCGATACGTTCTACATTAAGACCGAGCTATACCGAGAAAGACATTATTTGTTTGCAGTCACGTCCACAGGTGTGTTTTGTCGAAACGTCTTCACCGGAGAAAAAATTTGGGTGCGTCTGTGCTGGGGCACGGGGCCGTTGATTTAACGTATAAATATATATAAATATATATAAATATATATAAATATATATATAAATATATATAAATATATATAAATATATATAAATATATATAAATATATATTAATATATATAAATATATATTAATATATATAAATATATATCAATATATGCGGTGAAAAATAATAGTCGTTGCGTTGCGCGATTTCATTTCACATTTCGTTCAAGACGTTTCACGTCAAAAGCAATTGATTTGTTTTCTATCGATCGAATTAACATCCATTAAATGAAGCTAACTACTAAAACGACGTCAAGAATAATACATCTGACGCGATACTGCAATTCTGTTACGTTTTTGCATATCCTCCGCCGAGATATCGCTTGAAATGCAATTAACCGGTTTCTCTAATGCTGTTTTTGCGAAAAACAAAAAAACAATGAACCTATCTGCCGTTTGTAAAATTTTCCAATTTTGGAAAAGGGCTTTTTATTTAAGACAAAAAAAGAAAAAAAGGTAAATAAAAATATAAGACTAAAACACAGATTTTTAATCCCATGTTCCTCGAAGACGGGTACAGCAAATATGGGATGAATTAATAAATACTATAACCTAATAACAAAATAACTACGGAATTCAATTAATATAAATTTAATAAACTTCCGTTCGATGTTGTAATAATATCGAGCAAACTAAAATCCTATAATTAAGCTTCAGAAACGTGTTTTGAAGTATCCTTATCAACCAGAAAATATGCTGATAATAGTACGAAAGGTTTTTCTTTCTGACCTTCGTTATATGCTTTTTTTGGCTAATGAAGTTTTCGAGACGCGTTATAAAGATTTATTCAATTATGTATATATACATATATATATTAATTAATTAATTAATTAATAAATAAATCGGACATATGTATAATAATAAAAGTTAAATATCTACAATCAATGAGAACTTGGCGTAATTTTTCTGCATTAATCCTTAACACCCGCGGTAGTGGTGCATTTTAAAACTGAAACATTCCAGAAGTGCTATCACCTAATTTCGCTAGATCAGATGATCCTCATATTTCCAAAAATTAAAAAAAAAAAAGAAAAAAAAGAGAGAAAAGAAAGTTAAAGCGCAATTTAATTGTACCTTTTCATATGTTTCATAAAGAAAGGCTATTTTCTTAATAGACGTTAGTTTTTATTGCGAAAAAATATTTTAAGTAAACCTTTTTTTATCGCCCCCCCCCCCCTCCGTACTTAATACTACTAATTTATATCGCTAAATTGAAAATTATAGTACCGAAACTTCCACATTAGTAAACTTATTTATTTATTTTAAACGGCTGTAATGGAATCTGTTAAAAGTTTTTAATAATATTTTCACAATTTTATTTCCATCTAATATCGCGATTCAGACGATACACGGTACTAACATTCTACATTATTTAATACATTTTTGCGTTATTAAAATTCTGCGTTATTAACATTCTGTGTTATATCCCGGGAAAAAAAAAAAAAAATTAAAATTACTTATTACTATTTGTAAACAATCGAAAAGCAGCTTAATAATAACAGAGAGAATAAAAATAAAAGAGAACTGACGTGATAAATTTTATTTAAACAAAAAATTCATTAAAATGATTTTCTTATGTTCGGCAAGCATTAATTAAGCATTTTAATTGAGCGCATTTAATTGCTTCGATCGGAGCTCTAAGGTACACTAATTTCCGAGCATTTTTTTTTTAAATTTCTGAGCATTTTTTTTTTAAATTTCCGAGCATTTTTTTTTTAAATTTCCGAGCATTTTTTTTTTAAATTTCTGAGCATTTTTTTTTTTAAATTTCCGAGCATTAATTGAGCACAAACATTTTTCAGATATGGAAATTAAAAAAAGGCGATCGAAAATGGCGCTTGAACCGTAACTGTTGATCGTTTAACTGAATGCGAAACCGGCGAGCGTTTCAATAAAATTATATTTTCAAATGAAGACGACGACTCGTCTTGATAATTCACACTTATCGTAATTTCCCAAAAAAAAAGTAAACATTACGCCATTTACATTAAATTATGTTAAGACTATTCATCGAAACATCGCGAATATGCTAACGTTACAAATAACAAATTGTTCAAACCGTTTCGGTTACAAAATAGGACACACACACACACACCTATATTCTTATTGCCTTTTTTTCCGCGTTTATAGTCAAAAATCGGTCCCGAATTTTACGACTCGGCCGGTTTTCGTAACGGTTCCAGTTGTTTAATATCACAATAAGTGCGCAATCTAATGAGGTGAATCAGTAAGTCCCAGATGCAACGTCTGAGTGTACATGTCTCAGCGCTGGCATGTATGTGCGTTCTGGTGCCATATATTTTAGCCAAGGCCGTATGAACGGGGAGGATTTAACCCCCCTCCTATTGGAACTAAAATAGTTATTATAAATACACAAAAATCTGAAAAAAATGAAAAATTTAAAATAAATATTGAGGATTTTTTACGGTGGTTGTTGTTACATTTTAAAAAAAAATAAAATATGCTTCATATTTTTAGGTACTGCATTAATATTTTATGCAAATTTTTTTATTACGAGTATACGTAATTTTTATTATTGTTTATACGGTAATTCATTTATGTATTTTTTTTTTTTTATACCCCCCTTGGGTTTGCTACCAGAGAGCATTAGCCCAGCAAAATGAAAGAGATGAATAAAACCGAATAGAAATTATATTTTTATTTTATCGACAATGGAATTAAGGAACACCTCTAGAAGAGGAAAAACTGAGAGAATAGATAGAGAAAGAACGTAAGAGGCGTTGAAAGTAGCAGGGAGACCAAAATTTAAAAGATGATAATAAAGTAATTCACGCTCGCGAGATAAACCAGTCGAAGAGCACACGTGATTCGCATATCACAAAAACATACTGGGAACCTTCTGAACCTAACGAACAAAAAGGAGTTTCAGCCAAGGAAAAGCGATTTAGAGAAAAAGGAAGGAGACTATGCGAGAAAATTTAGTAATTATGGACCGACATAAACTGGGGAAATCATAGAACCGAGGACGAGAAGGAGGAAAATGATTAATCAAGAGATAAGAGGAATTAGGATTAGCGAAAGGAGAAACATAAACGAATGCCTAAGATGGCAGGATTTAGTTGGAAGAAGAATATTGTTTGCTGGAACCCTACTAATAAAATTACCATTGGAAGCAGTAGCTTTAGCAAGGAGGTCGACATTATTAATATATATATATATATATATATATCGAAATGATGGAAATTATTAATAGTATGAATATTAGTGAAAAATATATGTTTATTTATAAAATTTAATATGCATAGAAAATTTTCACCCCCCCCCCCCCCCTTTCAAAATTCTGATTTAAGCTAATATTAAGCTAAAGTAATAAGTATACATAGTAATATAATATGTTAATTCCTAAAGCTCCGTTATCTTTTTTCTCAATGTTTTCCTGCAGACGAATAATATTTAGCTATCTAATTATAATTCTGTATGCATTTAGATATATATAGTATTATTGTATTGGCTATTGGCCGATACGCAACGTCTAAATTAAAAAAATTTCTTTCTTTCTTTCGTTCTTAGTTGTTTAATATGCACTAATTTTCTATTCGTATTTATTCTCTTTCCGCTGCGCCTAGGGTGTAAGAATACACACGTACCTTTGATTAAATGCCCGTGTCGTTCCGCTCGACACAACGAAAACTAAAATCGCGTTGTCTCTTTATTTGCAAATTATTCTCTTTAAAAAAATATTTTATTCTCCAACCGTTTAATGTTAATTCCATTTTACCGTCAACATCAATCCCAAAAACTACTAGATGATGATTTTTCATTTCGAATTTTTTCTACCGAAATTCTACAAATTCGTACTAAAATTAAAAATTTTTTAACGCACCTTTTTGTCTTCTTTTACCATTAACAATGTAACACGGTACTTTAAGTAACCGAAGAATTATTCTGGCATACCACACGGTAAGATTGATAAATGTTGACGTCATTTTGTAGAGAAAAAATTATGTGAAACAATTTTTTTTCTTCCGCGGAATAGAAAACTATTCGTGTTTAATACTTGTAGAAATACGCGGAAATGAGCTAAATCCCTTCGATGACAAATTTCTTCTACGATGATATCAACTGATAGCAAAATCGGACAAGATGGAACAGCAAAACAGCTATAATGCAAGTCGAATGTGTAACAAAGATTTTAGATGAGTTTTAGAAGAGAAAATAGCAGATTCACGCAGCAACGTAAATGATATTCGCCAAGTTTACATGATACTCGTGTAAAATTGTACATACTCGAAATTGGTATAATTTAAAACGATTATTCGAAGCTTCGAAAATCGCAGAAAAACAACATCGAGCGTAATTATAGTATATAATAAAACGACAACCTTATAAAAAAATCGCTTAAAAATTCATCGACAACCATTAAAATCGAAATTTAAAATTTTTCCAAGTCAAACTCCACATTATACACAATATTCCCGATGTTTTAGAGGGCAACCGGTTTTTTCGAAAGAGCGTTTTAATGCGATTTTTCACATATATTTGTTTTTTATAGTAAACGGTCGATCCAGAACTATCCGGTTTTATTTCATTTATCCTGCGAATCATCTTATTCAACACATGCGTGTAAAAGCCAACCATTCTCGATGAGGGATAAATTTGGAAGACTTATTTCACTTTTTTCCGATTTTATAAAATCGGACTATTACGTTTCCAAGGCTATTTTAGTGTGACTTTTCGGCTCTTGCAATTGATGCCTGTCCGTCAAATGTGTCAAACGCAATAAAAAGACGAACACTGAAATTCAGCCTTGAACGTGGAAATTAAAAACTTTCCTTAGCATCGAACTAATATCATAAAGGATATAGAAGAAGAAAAAGAAAAAAACCCGGTTTCCAGTTCACAGAGCATTCGCGTGACTTTGAAATCTGTAAAAATACCGATTTCGCGACAACAAATACACACGTATCTACATATACGATTTGAAATATGAATCTGCGATTATTATTATTATTATTATTATTATTATTATTATTATTATTATTATTATTATTATTATTATACCACAGCGAACAACTATCATAGCTTTATTCGGTGAGCCGTAATTACATGTTAACAATTGTTAACAGTTCGGAGTTATATACAATTATTCGGACGGCGCGTTGTGTTGTAATAGCGATAGTAAGAAAAGTCTTAATGAATTTCCCGTTCGTAATTCTATCATTACATGTCGAAAAAGAAGATATTCGATAATAATGCCGTTCTTCGTGCGCATATAGAGCACGAGTAAGTCTTAGTATAATGCACTATCACGATACGTGTCGGTATGTGCTCTGACGAAAGGTCGCTTCCTGCATTATTAGGCTTATTGTGTAGGTGCAAATAATAATTATACAACGCAAACAGGTTGTTGTTATATTTATTTTTTATATAGGTACATCGATAGATATAGAAGCGCGCTGAATGATGGGACATTAGCGCTGTATAAATAGTTCATCTCCCAAACAGATACTGCATATTCGATGGATACGTACAAATCAAGATATATCGCTATACCGGTATATACGGGCTTCGTGCATGTATGCGCTACACGCAGACCAGTAGTGCGATGTAACAGTATTCACATCTACAAAAGAAGGTGGATTGTTAAAATGTCACGTACCGATGTGTACGGAATATCCGCTGGCGTTAGAAGCGATTTTTTACGGACAACCGTATCGTCAATCAGCGATAAACATCGACCGAGCGCTACCATCGTACGAAATCTAAGCGCGCGTATTCGAACTTATCGCAGAAACATTCTATCTACTTATTATTATTAATTTTAGTAGTTTATAGCATGACAATCAACAAACTAGACTGCTCTTCTTCGAGCGGAAAAGAAAAAAAAAGGCTTTAACAACTAGTAATATTTCTTATAAAGCGGAACTATAAAACTCTCTTGACATTAGCAATCGTCGTGAGATATAAAGTAAAACATAATTACACTCGATGAAACGTATTATCTTACGATAAAAAAAAAAAAAAAAAAGAAAAAAAACGAAAAAGAACGATATGATAATTTTTAAACAACATTCTCCTCAATACCTTAATCGGAATCTCAGTGCACTAACAAAGGTCACGAACTGCGCGGGTCACCGATTTTGATGAAATTTTGCAGATCGATAGAAGACCTATGAACTGTGTAAAATACTACCAGAATGAAACTTTTTGATTTACGCGAGAAATTGAAATTTTTAGAAGCAGCATTTAACGGATGATGTATATAGCCGTTTCGACAAAAATATGCAATAAACTCCAGATTATGTTTATATTTATTTTATGCAAATGGTTCGGAAGACTGATTATTCTAAAATGAAGTGTATTAAACAAAGAAATTATTAAAAAATCAATTTTTAATTTAATAAATATTTAAACACGTCATTTATTATATTTATATACTATAAAAACACACAAATCATAATGGACTTGTTTTGTGGTAAAAGTGTGACGTCTACTTGTATAAGTTGAAAATAAGGTTTGAATCCGAATTCCCCCCGATGTCACGTAAAATTTTTGATCTTATATTTTCAATTATTAATTTGTATTATCTAATTATTTTAATTCTTTATACATAACTATATAAATACAATAATAATTTTTAAACATTTCAATTATTTAATTTTTTGTTAATTTTTTTTATTAATTACATGTGTAGTATATATATTCGCGATAATATAAAAAAAAATTATTAATAAACATTAAATTCAACTGCGCCTTTAATTTCTCTAGTGATGGTTTTCAGCAAAATCTTATCGCAGGATAAAAAAACTAACTGTAATTTCGGCAAAAGCAACAGCTGAACTGGTTAGAACGATCAGATTATCAAATCAAGCCCCCCTCCCCATGTGATAACCACGACGACAAGGGAAAATGGTTAAAAACTGAAAAGCAGACGCCACAGCGTATGCACTCAGATTCATACTTGAACTCGTATACCAATTAAAAATCCAACGCCTATAATCAGTTTGAAGTATTGTTTTACTTATAGAACTGCCTTGCAAGTATAATAATTTCCTACGACCAGAATGTATGGAGCGATAGTCGCAATGCTCAAGATTACGCAGTATCGCTGTATATAAAGTAATTCGCCCATTTATTATGTTGAAAAGAAATTGAAATCAATATGCTCTTCTCGAGGAAAAATTAATGGTAAAAGACCAGATGGTAGAAGAAAGCACTCGTGGATAAAAAATATCAAGGAATGGAATGACATCGGCTTACTCTTTAAGGCGGCAAGAGAAAGAAATTATTGGGAATAGTCTACGCAGATAGTGTACAGCATCAAAAGAAGAAGAAGATCACCCCATTGGTAAGTGACAAGTCGAAAACATACAGAGTGTCTTTGTTTCGTAATGAAATATAGTAATTTATCATTTTAAATATTATGCCAATTACTACACACTATGCCAACCGTTAGAGAGGAATAATAATATTTTCGGTTTATGTTTTATTTCGTGGAACGCGACAATACTCATATAAGTATATATATATATATATATATATATATATATATATATATATATATATACATATATAATTGTATAGCAGTTTATATTGTTCGTTGTACTTTGTAAAGCTCATCATTGCACCGACTGACCTCTAAGTTCAGAGTGATCTTCGGGTATCGTATATTCAAATAGTAAAAAATTCACAAAACAGAAATCTTTTAAGAATTATAAATTTAAAACTCGAACACAAGAAAATAACACCAAATAAAAATAACCAGTAAGAATCAGCCGATAGTTTTCAGGGCCCGCGTTTAGCGATTCCAATTAAATCGTTTAAGTAATGTAAAACTTCATCACAATTACTAAGTTTCGTTAGTATTCGACTGTAATCATTTTCTTCTTTGTACGTGAAGCTCAGGCTTACTCGATTGTGCCCGGCCATACATTAACTACATTATTCACCTAAAAACTTTATACTATCTAACTCTTCATCCATGAGCATACAGATCAAAAATGCAAGCAACATTCATCCACTTACTCACACCTCTGTCATCCGTAACAAATTACAAGCTAAATCTAACTGTTATTGTGCTCTATTTCAGAGTATTCAGTTCTTAACGTCTAATTTGTATCTTTCCGCATACGAACATCTGCCATCGGGCAACATAGCTCTTACGCGGCATAACTTAGAATGCTAATAATAATAAGTTTATCGCAGTAGTGTATTTAGGATATGCATAAAAATGAAAATTTTTAAATTTTCGAAATTTATTAAAATATATTACAGCTAAATGGAAAAACCCGAAGTGAAAAAAAAAAGAAAGGATAGTAACAAAAGAAATTCGACAGTGCATTATAGAAAACGAATTGCAAAAGGAAAGATATAAACAATTTTTATACCTGTTCCTAGAAAAGAAAAACAAATGATATTCATCAAATAATAACAATAATACGAATTCAGATTTTTTTGTTTACTTACATGTTATTTCTACCATGTTAATGTAACAGGTGTACTATTATAATCGGCTCATAGATGCTGTATACACGTCGCGTGGTAAATAAATAAATAAATGAAATATCAACAACAACAACAACATCAACGACAGCGGCTCTTTAGATTTCACTTCGAAAGACGTTATTTCCTAATTAAATGTATCGCTGACGAGAGAACAGTGTTGCAACGAAGTCTAATGTTGGATTTTTTGTTTTCTCTTTGTTTATTCTCAGATCTAGAACGCTACAATATCATCAATGTTATCTTATTTCGATCCCTGCGGTGTTGTATATTACCAAATGTCAATTACTGAGAAAAGGGTAATACTCGTTATTTCTATCGGACTAACAGTATTCCGATTCAACGCTGGAGAAAGAATAAAGGGAACAGCAGACATTACGTTTACACACACGCGCGAGCGGAAACATTTTGAATCTCTCAACAAGGGTGTGGTAATAAACAAAGGTTAAAAATCGATAAGAGACTGTCTCGGTCGTGCACTGCATGAGTATCTTTCGGCGTGAGAAGATACACAGTTAGTTGCTTCTGGAGAAATATTCCAGACATATTTAATCTCTCGTCCCGAACTACCTACACAAGGCAACAGCGATTTACATGTTTACATCCATCATATGCGATGGTATCGTTATCACACGAGTAGGCTCCCAGCACAGTCGTTCGTACCGGAATGTACGTTCAATGCGTCACGAAGAACCGAAATTTTCAACGCGGCAACAAAAATGTAGCAATACGTTTAAAAAAAGTCGATTTACAGTTACAAAAAAAAAAAAAAAAAAAAAATGTTAAAGGGTTTATTGATTCATTACATACACCTAACAACGCTTTGTTATATATCGAAATAATTAGAGCAATCAGTGATTGAAAAAGGGACTATTTCTTTTAAGATCAGTAGGACTCATAGTCGATGAAAAATATTTAAATATCCTCTTATGTTAATTAAGGCCAGTAAAGTAAGTCTCACGTGGCGGAGTGGCAAAGGTTGTATAATTAAGCTTTCCATAATGTACTGAGCCTGATGCTACATTTTAATTTAAAAAAAAAAAAACTTTCTCACCTTTTTAAACTTTTTCTTCGCCACAGCATTCAATTAGAAAGTACACCGAAATTAGTTTAATCATTTAAAAAGTTTACGTTTATTCCCTCCTATTCCAGTTTCTTCTAGATTCTTCAGTAGCTTTATATGGTTCAATGTGTCGAATGATTTGATAAATCTAAGTATGTCACTATGACTTTATTTCCCTATTCTGATTTACCGATGGTTCCAAATTAGAAGAACGTGGCAATGCAGCGGGTGCCGGGTTCATTATTAAAAGAATAACGATAATACAGATGTGTAAATTGCCATCCGAATTAACCCCGTCTAGGCAGCCGAGCTAATAGCTATGGATACAGCTTTAGAATTCATTTAGAAGAAGTTCACAGTGATAGCTCAAGTTCGCTGATGGCGATGAAATGTAGCACTTTTAGTTTTAAGCTGTATCCGCTTGCTTGCGAAAAATAGAAGACAAATGCCTTAATTTAATTAATAAAGGAATTCACTTAAAGTTATAATGAATTCCGAACGACTGTGGAAGAGAAGGGAATGATGCCGATTTTTTAGCCGCGAAAGCTCCTTCCAGTAGCATTTCATATCCGTTTATCCCTTCTACCAATTTAATTTTTGAAAATTAAAAAAGATCACCGTCAAAACCGGTCGAATATTAAAAATAAACGTTAGGTACGTATTATAGCATAATACGGCCAATTGTTCCGTTAACACCATGGTATTCTGTGATATCTCTTCGTCTATTCCTGAGAGGGACTTGTGTGAAGATTTGTTACTTTAAATTATCGGTTTTGTATGCAATTCATAAACAAGTCTTGTAAAATTTTCAAAACCAAACGTCCCAACAGATTCGCAATAGCTATAATAAGATCGACTATTCGAGAGAAATCATTTTTGCTAATTTATTGTAAAAAAAAAATCGATAGCTATAGCAATGTATATTTTTTAGAAACCTAATTTCCTCATCAGTTTTTCTTCTATTATAATATTCAATTTGCTTTACTGTGAGGTTTGTTATTTTATTTGTATATGATTAGAGAAGAGTTTGCTAGTTTTAGTTAAAAATTTTATTATTTTGAAAGGGGCCTTATGGTCTAAATGCCGGCGTAAAAATATATATAATCTACCGTTAAAAAATAATGAGGTTACACTCACATAAATATCATTTGCGTGATTTTTATCTTACTTGAAACAAAACAAAAATGAAATATACATATATTTTAGACAAATAATTGAAAAAACAATCTGTAAGAATGCACATAATTTATATTACGCTATCGAAATATTATTTTCACTTGAAACAATAGACGCATGAACTGAAAAGTTCATGTGAAGAGAAAGCGCGAAGAGCTTAACATCAAACTACGTAAACTGTACTGGCTAATAGGGTATCAGTCACCTATGAATATGGCCAATAAACTTCTCATCTACAAAATGATCCTTAAGCCTGTATGGACTTATGGCCTGCAGATATGGGAAACAACAAAAAAATCGAATCGACTCGTCATTCAGCGGTTTCAGAATAAGGTCCTACGCCTAATAACTAATGCACCATAGTATATAACGAACACTCTCCTCCATCGAGATCTGCAAGTTCCGGAGATTGACTAGCTGATCAAAACCTATGCGAAAAAGCAGGAACATCGAATCCACAACCATCCGAACATCACTTCGATCGAGCTCTTCAAAATCGGGAACGATACGAGAAGGCTTAATGAAGCCACACGAAAACGGTTTTTAAACGATTATTACGATTGATATTATAGAAATAATTAATTTACTAATTCGCACAACGTACGCATTTGAAATGATTCAATTTCTAATTTTAAATAATTTGAACCGTAAATAATCAAATAAAACTATTCGATAAAAATGTAATGTTTGCCCCCCCCCCTAATAAACTAATTTCAGTTTCTTTATTCATTAATTAATGAACAGCTCAGTCTAATTCGTTTTATTAATGTTTTTAAAAAATCAGTCGGTATCACCTAATAACACAGTTAACAAAGAAAAAAAAAAAAAAAAAAATATTCCTCGTAATAGAGTATAATAATACAAGTGAAAGAAAAAACGTTTGGCCTCTTCCATTGTGATTATCTTATTAGCTAGATGTAGCAAAATCATTTTTTGAACTATTCCAGTTCGGGCGTTCATTAAACTTAATGGTAGAAATTTCCTGGTAAAAAATAGTAAAAACTGTTTTACCGATTTTCATTTTTTCCATTTATAACCGATAAAAATTATTCAAGCATTAAAGAGAAAATGTGCAAATGTTAAATGTTCAATAGTTTTTAATCCATATACGGGACCTGATAATACGTTATAATTACAATCATAAACATTAAAAAACATGCACATAAATTATAATTAAGCATTTCTTATAATTTATGTGACGCTTCTTTTTCGTGCTTTTATTTATGTAATTAAAATGTTTCATCTTTCTTCTTTTATATTTTTATTTAGGGCGGAGGGGGGAATTAACAAATTTTTTCAGTCAGAGTAACCACTTCCATGACATCAGCAAACCGGTTGCTTTTCTGATATTCATCGAAGCCCACTGTGTAAACTTAACCCGTCTTTTTAATGATAATTTCACCGAACGAGAACTAATTTTAGACGCACGTAAAAACTGCAAATCGCTAATGACAGATCGTTAGGCCTTCCAGAGTTCTCTCTGCAGATTTGTGATCTCTGCTGCATTCACTGAAAACCGAATCGTAAACACGCGACCGCCATCTTGAAATATACGGCAAAACAGTAATTTAACGAATAACTTAGAACACATCTATAAACAAAAACCTGCTGCTGACCCATAAGCGAAAAAAGTCCCGAGTCAACATAATATAACAGTCAGATGCAGAAATAAGTTAAAAGTATATCGATATACTTTCTTCCATTATTACGGTATCAATAATGATGTTTTTCGCAACGTAAAGCGACGAACGACTTTCAACAGTAATGTAAATAATTAAAATGATGAGGCTCCCTTTTTTTAGGGGGGATGCGAGACAGACTAGGACGCGGCGAATTCGTTTAAATCCCATCTCATTCTCGACGACACAGCGCACTTCAATATTTATAATAACCATATCATCATAATTCCCACTTTCACCTTTTCGCCCGAAGACGGTCTCTTCTCGTGGTATTCCACTCAATGCCGGTAGTTTTCTTAAACGGATTATCCTGTTTACAACTTGACAAGTATAACATTACGCAAACTCATCAACAGACCTATATAACATTTTCTTTTCATTCCACATCTGGTCAGTGCACATGTTATACCCGAATATGACATAGTGGATACAAGATAAATAAAAAAATTCGCTTTTCCCTTTCAACTATACCATACACACTTTTGCTCGGTTATATATTTTATGCGGGAAACAGGGCAGATACACAGTGAAACCCCTTATATTCATATTATAAAATTGCTCGCATCACCACCGTAGCGGTTTTTTGTAACAATAAAGAAAATGTAATCAAATTTTTACGAAACAGTTATACGACAGTCGTGGTCTCAAACATATATTTAAGTATATATTAACTAAAAACTGCTAAAAAAAAACAAAAAAAACAAAAGATTCGATACATATTACATTTAAAGAAATCAAATAAAGTGATTAAGATTTTCATAATGCACTAATTGCCTAATCATATTGGAAATCAGTTTCTTTCTACTTCGGATCCGCCTTTACTTTTCCAAATTTCCTGTCATTTCCGAAGACATATAATGATTATAAACCATTTCTCCTCCGTATTATACGGATGAAACACTGTTAATTTAATGTATCTTTTTATTTCTATTCCCGGCTCGTTTAAAAGCGTTTTTGGTCAATTTAAAATAATGGACAATTTTGCACATTTACTAGACAGTATCGATTATAAATATACCCCCCCCCCTTTTATACATGGTTGCTTTCATAATAACTTTCAAAATACAACTTCACTACAGAATAATTATAATCGTTTTGTAATTTGGTTTTTTTTTTTTTTTTTTTTTTTTTTTTTTTTTTTGATAATAAATTCACGAATAAAGAAATTATATGTACAGCAGAAATAATATAAATACTGACTGAAAAAGATTAAATTTCCCCCCAAAATTAAAAGTCTAATTATAACTAACTCGAAACTGTTAAGACCGTAATGACAAAATAATACAATAGAGATTAGTATCAAAAAAGGTTAAAAAAAAGAAAAATAACGATACTCGAAGATTTATTAAAAAAATTTAATAAAAATGCAATAAAAAGTAAAAATTACTCCCGATAAGAAAATATATTTCAGAATGATATAACGTAATAAGTTGATGTTACCGTAATTCTTATATAACATTAATATACATTAATTAGAGTAGGCACTTAAATCACAAATTACAATATCTAAAAACAATTTAATGAACATTTAACAGTTTTTGATTATTGTTGTAATTTTTTATTTGGTGCCTACTCTAATTGAAGTATATTAATGTTGTATAAAAACTACGATAATATTAGGTATATTACTTTGAAATATATATTTTTTATCGAATAATAAGTATTAATGTTCTATAAGAATTACGATAATATCACACCTTAAGTTACGTCACTCTGAAATATACTTTCTTATCGGGAGTAAAATTATTTTCTATTTTTTAGTGCATTTTTATTAAATTTTTTAGAATAAATCTTCACGTATCGGTATTTTTTTTTTTTTTTTAATTTTATTTTACTATTTTTAGCAATATACTTAATCTTTTTTTTTTTCTTGCTAAAAATCAACTTTTTGTCCCATTATTCTCCGTATTTTGTGCTTAAAAAAAAAAAAAACAAAAAAAAAATCGACTTTTTATTTTTAAGCTGCATTTTCACGGTAAAAACATCGAGAAATTTCCTTTTTTTTTGGGGCTCGTCAACCAAATACCGAGAAACAAAAAATAAGGAAAGAAGTCGGTTATATTTTAATCCAATCAGAAATTTTATCCAAAAAGGAACAAATAGCAGGAATAATTAATGGGGAAGAAAAGGGCAGGATATAGGAAGCACAATAAGGAGTAGGAAGTCCAATCTTCAGCAAATAAGAATACAAGGCAGAACGCTCCACAGAAAGAGATAAACACTGTGGAAAACACATGATCGACGTCGCAAATAACTGCATCAACCGGACGGAGAGGACAGTGTGGAGAAGAAATCAAGGAAAAACGAAGTTAAGATAATGGCAGCAAAAGAATGGCCAAAGCGCAAACAAACAATAGAAATAACATCAGAACGCTGAAGAGAAGGATGCAAAAGAAACCATGAATAGGGAAGAAGAGTAGGCTGGACAGATAGATGAAATGAATAATTATTAGAAAAGGAGAAAGCTTAAATATCCGATATATCGTTATCTGATATGGAAGCTTTTCCTTATTCATGGATACATTTCCATGGTTATTTGGCAAATTGATAGTATTTTAAGTCAATCGCCTCTGTTTGTACTATAATAAGAAATAATCTAAAGGGACCATCATATTTATCGCGTTTTTCCTCCTCATTCCTTTCATTCCTTCCGGCGCTACATTATACTCTTTCCCCACCACGTTATCGTTATTATTCACCTACAAACTTTCCTTATTGCCCATTTTGCATTTTTTCAGTGATAATCCGGAATGGACTTATCTACTGTTCCGTTATTTAAACTGTTCCATTCCTTGCTCATAATAATTTCTTAAACTTCCTACTCCTTCTTTAAGTAGCGTAGACAATGAAAACGCTCCCGCTTATGGATAAAGGTAGATTCAATGTACTTGTCGATTTACTTTCGGCCTCGGTGCCAATTTCACATGTACGGGTTTTAGTGACACAGACGCTTGTTTACGGTTTTCGTAATCGGTAGTTATTGTGCGAAGCTCCAAAATATATCCACGATTCTATATTTTTCCGTGCAGCAGCGTAAAAGATGCACGTTTCTCTGAGAAGTGGGGCTTTAGGTCTTCACGAAGAAGGACATCTTCAAGAGTGACGCTAACCCGTATCACAACAATTCAAAGAGCTCCTTTATACCATTTTCAACAACAGCTGCAACTGAATTCCAGTTTATTCGTGAAAATCAATATGGAAAGGAGAATTTTCATAAATTTACAAATTAGCCTTTCGGATCGGTTAATCTGTTGAAATTCTCTCGATCTATCTCTATGTCTAATCGCTACCGATTGGCGCCGAGATCGATCAATTCTTTAAAAGTAGTATGAAAATAACATTACGGAACGGAAACAATGATAGGTTTCACGATAATTTACGATAATTTACGATAGGTGCATAGAAATAAACGTTCGACTTGCACCCCGGATCATCGCTAGACCGGCTGTGTTACTCGACCAGTTTGTTTGTACACTCTGTGTTTTATCGTCAGTGATCGAATAAGCAGCAACCTATCGGGCAGCGAAGAGAGGATGATGTCTGACGGTGACCTCACCTAACGCTGACTAGCTAGTCGCAAGTCGAAATGTGGCGCGGCTTGCTGGCACGCCGGCTTCAGAGGCCAGTCACGCTTCAGCGGCGACCAAATGAACAAAATAAATTGACGGCCAAACGGTGAGCAACGATTTTTTTAATAAAACATTCCAAGCAGGTCAGCCAGAGACTTCCGGTAATTTAGAGTGTCCAATCGGAATGGAGATTATTATTTTACCGAATACAATAGGTAAGCGCGCATACTCCGGTGCCTCTTTATTGTTAAAATTCAACAATAATTCGGCTCAGACCTATGTGAAAATCGGTTTGTTTTCACAATCAATGCGAGAATTCCGATATTGCGCCGTCCAGCGTTTTCTGTGTAAGCGGAATCTTTAGCGAGCCTTAAACAACAAATATTGAACGAGTGCCTACTTCTATATACTGGTGTTTAAGGGAGTTATTATATATAAAACAGTCCTTTTTTTTTCTTTTTTTTCTGAAGAATCGACAATTTTGCAAAATACAGTTAAGTAGTAAATTCGGTGTTCATTCATTTTTGGAAATGTTGGTTTAGACTGAATCATGTACGATAATTCATGAAAATTCGAACGAAATTTTAATTATCAAGCAAACAACAATTTGCACGACATTTGGAAAACAGCTTTACCGATTTTGATGAAACTCGTAAAAACACATATTGTGTAACATTATCGCCGGACCTCTAATACGAAAACTGATCTTAACTATTAATTATTTTTAATTTACGCTGAAATCTGAAAAGATATTTGCGATCCAACTTGCCGATGAAATAAAATGTGTAACAATTATAAACGTGATAACATTTACGATGAATATTACAGCGTCGGAACGTTACCGTTTACTTCTTTAAGCCCACATAGATGCCAACCACGAGGTTCTACTCTGGTGGATTTTATTTGTTTAAAATTTTATATTTTTTCGGTTTTATTGTTAATGGTTATTATTATGATTATATTAAATTTTAACCAATATATTTTATAATCCTTTACGCCTATCTTTCTGTACCGGCCGACCGCTGAAGAACACGATAATTAACTACGAATATGACAAGGTAGTATTGTACAAAATTGATTAAATTTAAAAAAAAAAAATTCTACCTATCACTGTTGTCGGCGGTGATCCGGGATCCATATAGGTTGGCGGTTCGTCGATCGGTCGGTACGAAGAGATCGGATTAGATATTAATCGGCTTTACTAATTTAATTTACTACTACTAAGACGATATATCACGGCACAAATCTTATAACTTTGTCGCGACTACAAGACCACAACTGCTTTTCCGAGACTTTTTTCTCCGTTTTTTTCTAAATTCTTCCGCCCTTCCCCGCCAGTGACCGCTGGAGCTGACGGTCTATCAGGTAGATCCTTTTTTTGCATGGACGGTGATTGGCTACCCCAACCGACAACTGAATTTCAAACATGCGCACATTTACGCTCGCACCACTCATTCTAAATTATGCTTTATTTTTATTTTATGTTTGTATTATTTTATTTCTTTTTTTCTTTTTCTTCGAATTTTATTTGAACCGTGTAATGGACACATTACAGCGTGTACGCTAGAAACGTTTTCGGCGAAACCCCATCATCAGCTGGAAAAGAGAAAGAAAAATATATTAGTAAAGACAAATTTAGTATATATCATCGGAATTATTCATCTTTACTCGTATATTTTTTTTTCCATTTTTTTTTTCTCGACAAAAATTATTATAGGGGATTATTTAAATTCGTGTACTATCAGCAATGGAGACAACAAAGAAACCAACAGGAGGAACAACAAAGAGCGATGAAAACCAAGAACGGACACAGCACTAGAAAGAGTAATAATATTAAATTTAAGGACATACGAATAAATAAGGGGGAACGGCTTAAATAACAAACTCGAACAGGGTCTACCCGAGTGTCGCTGGAAAAATGTAAAGGGCAATATATGGAGAAGAAACCAATGAACAACGAAAACGGAAGGAAGATAAAATAGAATATGGCTTAAGAACGTAGACGAGTAATGGAGACAACATCAGATCGTGACGAAATGAAGGAAACAGGGAGAAGCACGAGGATTGACAGGAAGACGAGGTTGAACGGACAAATAGAAAGAACAATTGTTAGAAAAAGAAGGAACACACATATCCGATACCGTAATCTAAGATAAAAACTTTTACATAGCGGAAGGAGATTAAAGGATGAGATTTTGAAAGAAAAAAAGGGTGGAAAGAAGCAGCAATCCGAGCCAAGGAGTTCATTACCAAAAATGGCCGCAAAGGCTGGAAACCCAAAACGAATATCAGTGTATGAACAAAATGGAAGGAAGAAAGCACGTGGATAAGTGAGCGTATATGGAGAATAATAAAATCACAGGAATGATCAGGAAGGGGAGAATAAATTGAAGGGCCGACATGGAATCTGATATAATTAAGAATTTAGAAAAAAAGGTGAATGGAGGAAATGAAAATAAAACGCATTAGGGGAAAAAGTATCGCCATGAAGAAATATAAAATTAAGAAACCAATAACGAGGTGGTTAAATAAAAAGACTAAAGGAATTAATTTTATCATATACTGTATTAATTCTGTTTAATAAATGTTTCTGATCTATTTTCTTTTGTAACTTTACTATTACCCGTTATTACTACTATTGTCAATAAAATATTCATCGGAAAATAAAAATTATACGTAACCAAAACTATCAGGTAAAATTTTTAATTAAATTAAGTTTATTTTAAAAGTTGCATTCAAAGTATTTAAAACATTCTCTAACGAAATACGAAAAATATGCGCTCACGATTTTATACGACATACATATATTTTTATTCGAACAATATACCATATATATATAAATGCTTTCTGTGTTCTCACATTTGCAGTTCCTTAATTAATGACAGCTCGACTGTACCGTTTGTAACCACATTAAATTATCGGGAAAACGAAAGTAATATTTCAGAGCGATGATGATGCTGCGTGAAAATAAAATTTAATTCGATAGTAAGATTAAATTAAAGAGATTTAAAATTAAAACTCTACTGATAATAGCGGTAATACTGATAACGCTTTTATAAAATATTAACACAATAATGACATCAGTACTGACGTAATACAATTAGCGGTTCTATGTGTAACACTAAGACACATGTTACGGCTCTCTTTATTCCTTATCGGCCACTTTATGATTATTAGTTTCGAAAATAAAACACGCTGCAACAGTAAACGTGATAAAAAATATAAAATAAGATAAATAATTTTTACGATTTAACGTATCAATTAAAGTGGCATCGGGTAAACGAGTTAGCGCTGTGGTTGCCACTGGAAATTGTTCTTGCGAGTTATTTTCAACGAACGACTGGAAGGGTTTTGTAACTAAAGCTTACAGATCGATGATCGATAGCGACCACAACCGGCGGTCGTTGACGGTGACAGCCTGTGAGAATTACAATAGCCACTTTGTATTCTGCTTCTCTGCATATAATCGCTGCCATCCACAGAACACTTTCACTACGTCAGTTGGCTCCTTTAGTATTCCACATTTATCTTTACCATCACAGCTCATCAGTTGCTTCAGGATCAATTTTTTCACAATTTTAACACACTAGTTTTCACTAAGCTAATAAAATCAATGATATCGATTCGGCAGTACACACACACACACACGTTTACAAGGCCGTATCCACGGAGGGAGGTATGAGAACTCAAATAGTCATTATAAATACACAAAAATCTGAAAAAAATCAAAAATTCCAAATAAATATCGATGATTTTTTAGGGTTCTTACCTTTAAAAGAAAAAAGAAAAAATACGCTCTATATTTTTAAGTACTTCATTAATATTTTATGTAAAATTTTTTATTACGAGTATATATAATTTTTATTAATGTTCATACGGTAATTCCTTTATGTAAATTATTAATACATAAATCAAAATGATGGAAATTATTAATAGTATGAATATTAGTGAAAAATGTATTGTTATTTATAAAATAAATATGTAAAAAAAAATTTCAACCCCCTCAAAATTCTGAGCACGGGCCTGCGTGTATATATAAATATATATAAATATATATATATATATATATATATATATATATATATATATATATATACACATATATGTACACATATACGTCTATATTAATGACAACGTTATTCTTAACTCGACCGCCACAATTTTTTTTTGTCCCAAAAACTGTCATAAAAACTTTTCCCCAAAACGTAACATGCTACATATATAAAAGGACTAAGTACCGACAAAATGGCTTTATTGACGTAGTCAATTTTCCTCATTCTATACGAAGTATAATAGTGATAGAGTTGACGGTTCGGGGCTGTCCCCAGGCGGGATCAAGGCACGGAGCTTCTTGCGAGACACGAAGGACCGAGTTTATATATATATATATATATATATATATATAATTCGATTCTTCAAATTTCAGTCCAGGAGTACACCTTGGACCACCAAATGACAATCTTTAATTCTTTACAGAAAAGTAAATTTCAGTTGACAATACGTCTTAATTTACAGTTTGCGCGGTAATTATAATAGCCGTTTGTTGACTACGTGTTACGTCACAACTCACGAATTTCATTAATAGCTTCCATAAAATACTTCCGTTACAACTTTCGACACAAATTAACCTCAGCGTAAAAATTAGTTATAAACATATATATATATATATATATATATATATATAGTTACTGTAGATTTATTTTATAGATAAATCTACATCTACGTCTATCTATTTGTGTATATATAAAAATGAATATTTGTTTGTCCCGTGCGCATTCCTGTACCGCTAGACAGGTCATGCTAAAATTTTCAGGGTGTATTCGTGTGATCCAAATGAAGGTTTTATGGTATAGCTGAGTTTTCTACCCCCTCTCATTAATGAAATATGAAGTTTTAAGTAGTTAAGATGCGACTAGCGGTACAGAAATGTATGCAGGACTAATAAAAAAAAAATTAATTTTTATAAAATTTTAAATAAAATCATCACTATGGTAAATAATAAGTATAGATAAAATTTTATTAATTCTGGTGTAAGTAAGTTCCGTTACTTCGCTATTTGCGTTACTGAAATCATTGAACCTCCATGGCTGGATCCAAATAAATAAGTCACGCTCCTAGCCTAGCTGCCGTGCTTAACGCGGAGATTTTTAAAAGAAAGGTAGTATTTTCTATTAGTTTTTACCGAGAAAAATAAAAAATCCTGCAGCGGGATTTTAATAGTTACTACCGGAAATATTATTTATATTCAAATTTGAAATCTTCACTCAACTACCATGGTTTGCTATTGTGTTCACAAATTAATTTTAATAAAGTGTTCGAGATGGACAGGTCGGAAGATATGAGTGAAGAACATGTTCTCTTAAATGTGTAATTGTAGGAGATCACCGTGTGAATTACTTAGCCCCTTCAAAATGATGGCTGTGTGCACTAAATTTCTTGTTCGATCACAACAGATAAGTTATAAAAAGACCGATAATTTTCGGCTGAACATGAAACGTGAAGACCGTTATTTGTTGGACGGTGATAAACATATTTCCTAAAGAGAAAGATAATCTTCACATAAATATATCGATTAAAAACCAAAAAATAAAAAATAAACTTTTTCCATAAATGAAGCCCAAGTGTCAAGAGGCAATATTATCTATTATAAAAGAAGTAAATATGGTATAAGAAAAGTGGAGTGGGCAAGAATGAGTAAAAACCAAATGATTGTAGCGATGAAAGCAATTTAATTTTCAGATAATTGGCTCTAATATTTTAATAAAGAAGACGAAGTGTCGCAGGAAGCAGCTTCGTAATTAGACATATTATCGAATTAAAGCCTAATTACAAGTATTAATTATGCAAAAACATTAAATTATAAATAATTGTTTATAATAATGTCTTTTAATTATTTTCAAATATTTCAGTGTACAATTTAGTAACTATAGTGTTCTATATTAAAGTTACAGAGAAATGAATAAAAAGAATCCGGCAGCGGAAATTCTAATATTTCCTGTACCGGAAATATTATTTACTTTCAGATTTTAAACCCTTGCCTACTACCGTAGTTTGCTGTCGCAGAATGTATTTAAGATTTGTTTTAATTATTGTATTAATAATATTCACAAAAAGAAAGAAAAACTAAATAGAAGAAATAAATCTTTAATAAAAATACAAAATTCACCAGATAAAAAATTGAAGACTTACATTAATCCGTTGGTGAAACTGCGGAAATTTGTTTTAAATAGAAAGTATAGCATAGATGATTGTTAATGTTTAATGTAAAGGAGAATAATATAACTTGTTCCTTCGCACTTAAATTATGTAAAAATAAACTTTTTTATTAATATTGATATATATATATAGATAGATAGATAGATATTATTTAAGTTAGACGCCACAATTCTGCCAAGTGAAACGGATGCCACGAAGATAGCCATATCTATGTGTGTATATATATCGATAGATAGATAGATACACTGAGTAGTATTACTTTAATGTTTACGGCTAGTAAAATCAAAAAATTAAATCTGATAATAAATTTGTAAAACACTTTCAACTTGAATTATTAATTTGCATAAATGTGTACGCGCTCTTTTATTATGTTGAATATATAATTATCGAATAAACTAACCGTAAGTTGTGGGATTTACAGTGAGGTTTCCAAATAATCGATTGTACACGAATTTAGCCGCATTACGAGAAAACAATGGAGTCATTACTACTATCCGTGCATTGTGAAAAATGATGTGCATTGTATAGAAATTAAAAGTAAATGCAAACAATACTTTCTCTTGTGAGTCGCAGTTTTCTCATTCGAGATCTCATAGGAAGAGAAAAAAAAACTCCAAAAGAGAAAAAACCTATTAGCGTCGTAGTTGGAAGATGTATAAATAATTAAACTCTTTTTAGAATAGAACTGTACTAATCTAACAGACTTACAAAAATAACCTCATTTCTAATGCCGCAGCGGCCTTCACGTATTTAAAGATTTTAAATGAACCGAAAATACGGCTCATTAATAAGCAATTTATATCTTTTAAAGATACGGTAGCTTATTCTATATACTGCTTTACAGGAAATTAGAAATTTTTAAATATCAGATCAAAATTTGATATAAAAGCTAAAGTTAAGCATCTTCCGTGTTAAAAATCACTTCGCATTAATATTAGAAGAAAAAAAAGTCATTATTCAAATTCGAAAGATCGTATATCTATAAAATAAACAAAAATGAAATTACTAAAAATAATTTTTTTTTTTTCTTAAAATTTTGTTTTTAGGCGAGGAATTACAAGTAAAAGGTACAGCTGATAAAGAAAAACATAAAACGAAATTACTTTCGTTTATTTATTCTCGATATCAGGTGTGCCATCTTGATGTATCACAGTGATTATCCTGATGGAGGATGCCAAATGTAACATGTTAGCTATTAGTTTCTAAGCGATCGTAGAACAGACTTCCGCGGAAATTAGAAGTTATAATTAGAATTTCTATCATCATTATTATTATTTTATTATTATTATAATAATTATTGTATTAAATTGACGGCTAATTATTTTCATTATTATATAACTTTGACTCACACCGATTTTTCTTTGACCACCGACCGCTAAAAACAACATTAATAAACAGATATGACGTACAAATACCAACAATGATTAACGAATATCGCTGTGGTCAGCCACTGACCCGGTGCTCGCTGAACTGATGGCTTCTTAGTGGCCCCCTAGAGTCCACGTTTCCGATATACGCAATAGTTAAATTTTCGTTACGATATTAATTTTTCGAGCATTTAATTTGCAGTTTATTTATTTTTCCCAAGTATGCTTTTCTCGCCATTCCCCATGCCTGAATTCCATACGAGAGTCGAGGATCAGATATGGAATTCAGGCATGGGGAATGACGAGGAAAGCATACTTGGGGAAAATAAATAAACTGCAAATTAAATGCTTGAAATTAATAGGAAATCTTTAAGGGGAGAAACTGAAAGTGAAATAATTAAAAAAGAAAACGTAATGAGCATAAGAGGAATGTACTTATTACTGAAGATATGTGAATTCGCATACCAACAGAAAAGAAAATTGAATTGGAGGAAAGAATAAACACAGAATACGAGTTGAGAGGAAAACTTTCGTACCAACTGCCGTTAGCAAGAACAAAGATGGGGGAGCAAACGGATAAATATATTATAACTCAGATGTTGAATAAAATACCCAAAGAAATAATAGAGAAGGAAAAAATAGGAGAAAGAAAAAGGAAAATAAAGGAATGGCTTCAGGAAGAAGAAAATATAAAAAAAATAATAAACATAAAATAAAAAGACAAAGCGCAACAAAAAAACTAGAAAAAAAAAAACTTTGAATATAGAAAATAGAAATAGATTATTAATTATTGATAAGTAAAATAGATAGATTAAGTAAATATTACACGATTATGTACATGTATAAGTTAATTTAAGATGGTAAAATGTCAAATAGGATAATTCGTCGACAAGCGTTTTCGCTTGACGAAAATTTTTGCATGTAAAAAATTATAAATACATATTTTTCAAAAAAAAAAAAAAAAAAAATTACGAAAAATTATCTTACCGAAATTTTACGATTACGAATTTAATTAAAGATTTTTCCTGGTTCTGACGGACAGTTCGATTCATCCGCGCTGCAGATTCGGACTCTCGATCAGCTGTTTTTTTCTTTGACTTCTCGAAGTGTGCACACTTGGTGAGCGCAGTACATTAACCAGTTTCTAAATTTCACTGTTCCCCAGCTAACTGTTAATCAACTAACCATGAATAACTTTGATCGGCCCCTTTCTTATATTCCGTTTCTGACCCCTACCTATCGGAATCAACCAACCCTGCAACAATGTGGTCTGTCGACCTGTTGCCGACAACTGTGTACATACCAGGCACACAGACAATCTCCCTCGCACCACGTCCTCATTTTATTAATAATTTATATTTTTATTCGTTATTTATTTTATTTTATTTTTACACAGTTTTTCACTTTTTGGCCAGCCTACTTATTTGCTTTTTTATCCGTATCTACAATTAAAATAAGAAAATCACAACGTTAAAGTTTTCCGCTGCTAAGCTAATTGCAGACCAATTACTGTTATATCGATGATTGCAAAAATCTTTGAAAAAGACACGGCAAGTCAGTCGAGGAATTATATTTCGAAGAGAGAATAAAATAATACACGATAGCCAATACGGATTTCGGCAAAATAAATTAATAGCAACGTTACTCAAAAATTTTGTCAGCCACTTAAATAGCTTTCAAATGGAAAGAAATTTATTATAGAATATTGCTTAAATTTAAAGAAAAAAAGAAGCATTTGTTACCGTTAAACAAAAGATATTTTTACGTGACTTAAAAAATATTCTAATTACTAGGAGATATTAAAGATGATGTACTAATTACTTACAAAACAGGTACATTAAGATTAAGTGTAATGGTAAACTTAGTAGCGAGCATATATACTGAAGACTGAACTGAGACAGGACACGATACCGGGGACCTATTACTCTGTGTTCAGTGGCTAAACACATTTCTAACTGTACTGTTTTGATTATGCCAATGACTCGGCTATTATCGCAGAACGTGAAAATGTTATTGAAGTTGAAAAAAAATTTCAAGAGAACAAGAATTCACTTGTTATGTTCACGACAACAGGATTAATGATAAATAGGAATAAACCAAAAATACTATATACATATACGTACCCCCTCACTCCCAGGCGCTATAGACATTACGAACAAAAAATCGTAATACATGAAATTACCTGCATTCATGATATGACGGTATTTCTAGTGAAATATGTGGATGTTGCTCATTACAGTTAGTTAAAGTACCTGAAGTAGCAGTTGACAATTCAGTTTCTAGAATATGTCGCAAACAAAAATTTTACCAAAAAAACTAAGGCAATCTACATCAACAATATATCAATTTAAACAAGACTATTACCGCATACCGATTTTATTTAATGCCTATATCGAAGAAACAATAAATGAAGTGAAGTGTAATATTATATCTGGCATTAAAAAACTAGAAGAGACAGTGTAAATATAATCAGATTCGCCGATGATATTGCTATGGTCGCGGAAAGTGAAGAAAACCTGGAAGAGTCTCTAAGGAAAGTAGAAAGTGTACTGAAAGATAATTACCAAACGAAACTGAATACAAAAACGACGAAAATCATGGTATGTAGTAAGAAACTGGAAATATTAAAATCCACTTGCATCAAACTGAATTTTGTAAAACTAGAAGAAGGAAAAAAATTCCCACATCTCGGAAGTATCATTACTCAGGATGGAAGGAGTACGTAAAAGTGAGAATGGTACAGGTAAACACAGCATTTACAAAGAAGAAATCGATGCTAACTTCACAATCAATACCAATAGATAAAAGAAAAACAGATTCCTGGAATGTTTCGTTTGGAGCGTTGCACTGTATGGCTGTGAAACGAGGACATTATCAGCTATGAATAAACAAAAATTGAATGCATTTGAAATGTGGTGCCTGAGGAGAATGATGAAAATCCAGTGGATAGATAAAATTTCCAACGAAGAAGTACTACAAAGAGCCGAAACAACGGAATGACTTTTAAACACAATTATTACGAGGCGAGATCAATTGGTTGGTCATATATTGAGGCACGATTCGCTGACGAAAACAATAAAGAAGGAGAAATACACGAAAAACAACCCATAGGGGAAGACCCCGTTATAAATATGTGACACATATTCTGGAGGACCTGGGGTGTAGTAGCTATGCAGAATGACTGGCAGAAAAAAAAAGAAGAATGGCGCGATGCTACAAAACAATCCTCTGATTGATGACAAATGATGATGATGATTACCGTATAAAACATTAAAGTATTATTCTATAATGGAATCATTTTGTCTGGATTTAAGTATGGGGTTAAAATGTAGGGTGATGTTAAAAAGTCATAAATATATACATATATATATATATATATATATATATATATATATAATAAACAGACTACAAAAGAGAATACTAGAATTAATTTTATCCGAAAATTTATTAATCATGAAGAATTGCAATAATTAAACTACCAGTAAAAAGATAATTTAAGAAACTAGAAATTCAAATAAATTCACGTATGCACATACAAAAGGATCCAGCATGTTTTTTAATAAAAGCACTCTCGGATGTGCCAAAAGAAATCATGGTTATAAAAGACTTGAGTATCTAGAAAATAGAAATAAAGAAATGGCTATTAAAATGGATTAATGAATAAAGAGGGGATAATTATTTGGTAGTATTTGAACTGCATTTCACTTCACATAATAATAAGAACTTGGATGATATGTAAAATATTTCTACAAAAATTATGATTATAAATGCGTTATCGCAGAAGTTATTTATAAATTATGTAATATTATACTTAATAATATTAATAAAGAGATAAAATATTTAACGCGGGTTTTACGACCAACTTATAGTAAATGGTGTGTATATAAATATAAAATTGTAAATTAAATATTATTGGAAATATGTGATAATAAAACCTATGGATGAGCAATTATGGATTGTAGGACTCCTTTTATTTTTTAATTAAAAAAGATAAACAAGAACACAAATACAAATCTCAGATTGACTCGAGTAATTCTCACATCTATCGAACTTGAAGTAATTTAGTATCAGGAAAAATCCAACAAAGTAAAGGCGGGTCTTCCAAAAGAACGTAAATGAGATTGTCATGTTGTGAACCTTAACTTCAAAACCACCGATATGTAGCGTTACTAGTGTTGTAGTACACTAAGTTAGGTGACGATGTTTATAAAATTACGTGGATCCAAATAAATCAAAAGAAAACGGAATCAAGCTCGATTTAGCCATGTGAAATTATTTAATCTCGGAAATTTTCATGCCGTAATTTCCCGTTCATATTTCTATCCTACTTTTACCTATTTCCAAATTTAGACCGCAACTAGTTATCAAAGAAGTAGGTAATCTGGGAAGTTGTAAGCAGATCCGAAGAATAAGAAATTAACTCAAAGCAACGCTTAGTGCATTATCAAAAGCCTTTAATTCCATTAGTTCCATAATCCGAGATATTTTTCACGTAAGGTATCAGAATCGCTTTTCTCAATTTTATTCCGTTCAATAAACGGTCAAAATGTTTTCCTATTTTCTTATTCGTATTATAACTATAAATACTGACCAGCAGCAAAAAAGGTTAACTTGACATAATGCTTTATACAAAACTATACTTTAACATCGAGTTTAAAACAGACCGATTTCAGCCAAAAAATGTCAGGTTTAATCTTCTATATCCCTCAAACCTTCCGATGTAATCGTCGAAACGAATTTCCTTCCGGGTCTCCCTAAATATCTTCATTTTAACGCGGATATTTGCAATTTTTTCTCAAAAATACATTCGCAACTGTTGCTTTTGTTGCGCATCTGAACTGAATATGGACAAAAAGTTTCAAGATGCGCAACTGATATACTTGTTAGTTGCGAGATTGAAAATATTGCAGAAATGTAAAAGATTCTATACATTAAACACACTTTGTTGAAGAAATAAAACTAACCTTCAACTGAATTAATTCCACAGCAATTAAAGAGCGATAAGTTTAGTATATTAATAAAAATAAAGGTAAGCGTATTTATTCTTTTCTAATAGTTTAGTAATAAAAGCAAGTTCATCACTGATCGCCGTAAGCAGTTGTAATACAATAATAGAAGAACCTAACGGAACCAGTTCCCAAAACATCATAACTTATGTATAAGTGTGTGTGAAATGTATATATATGTGTGCATAAACATATATATATATATATATATATATATATGTATATATGTACGTATGTATATTAAATATGCATCTAGAAGACTACCTAGATCGAATACCATCAAAAAAATGTCGTCCAACAGGAAACGTCATGCATGGTGCCGTATAATAACTTATTTAACACATGAATCTCAGGTATCCATTTTATTCGCCGCACTCGCCGGCCAAAATAATTTATTCGCAATTGTGCAGTATGTCGGAAATTCTCACCTTTTGACGATTTCCATTCGGAAATCATTACGTGATCACGTCATAAAGTTGGGATGCGATTATACACATTAACCGAAAATAATAACTGTTTCGCAGTTATTTTACGAATGCAGTAACGCATAACGGTATTGGGAAAGAAATTTTATTACTTGCTGAACATTAAACACAAAGATTTCTCTCCATTTCTCTTGTAGACAACAAGAGTTACTTTTTTCTTCGAATATCGTTCTGTAATATGTGTACATGTACTTTTAATATAAATTTCGTATTTGGTCGTAAAAATTTCGATTTTTATTATCAAGTAAATAAAAACTACAAAATGTAACGTTATATTATATTGAAAGGAGAAAAATAAAAAAAAGTAACAACAAAAACAATATTTGTCCGAATTTTTTCTTGTCCAAAAACAAACAAACTCGCAATAACTGACGAATGCAAATTAAAAATAAAACGATGCATAAAATTCAAGCCGTAATGATGAAATAAACCATATCAAAAATAACGTTTACAAAGTGTAAGTATTTTAACAACTTCGAATGAACACTTTAAAAAAACAGGAAAATAGATATCTTTAAGCAAATTTAACGTATACTATCTCAAATAGCTTTTTCGGGACCAAATCAAAGTAAAGGAACTTAAATTCTTATTTTACATTAAGAACTACAACTTCTCCTGGTATTGGGTGCATACACCTCAATCACACTGTTTAGATGAAGCTGATAAGCTTCCGAGTTTATAAGTGTGATAAATTTTTGCTTTAATTTGTTTAAGGGAAATCCGTATTGTCAAATAAATCGATTATTTCTCATAGAGTAGAGCAGTTATCATAGTGATAATAACCAAACAGTTAGCGATACCGTCATTACGGCAAATAGCCAGAGGCAAAATAATAAAATTTCCTATAGATGTAACATATCTCAAACGAACAATGTTGTTTTTCTCAAACAACACCATATATATAATATATACAGGGTGATTATAATTAAAGTTAAACTTTCAAAACGCTATAAAAAGCGAACCACTGATCAGAATGACGTTAAATTTGAACAGAATATTATTGGCTAATGGGGAAAGCAGATGACACTAAAAAAGTTGTTTTTTTTTTGGCTCGTTAACCAAGGACCTCACCCAGAAAAAATTGGTGCTGTAAGCATCGTAATTTAAAATGGTTTGACTACAAATGTCAAATGAATCGTAAAACAACGGCTGAGGTGTAAGTTAAACGTCAAACCAACTGTACTGTTCAGTGTGCATGGCTTTACAGATGAAGTTTCAGAACGTTATATAAAATGAACCACTGATCAGAATGACGTCAAATTTGAACGGAATATTATTGGCGAAATGGGGGAAGCGGATAGCATAAGAAAAAGGTTTTTTTTTGTTTTTTTTTTTGACTTGTCAACCAGGGACCTCACCTAGAAACAATTGGCGCTGTAAGCGTCAGAATTGAATGAAAATACCTGTCATTCGCACTACTCATTGCAGTTGTTAGCATCTAAAATGCAACACTGCATTTTAGATTCGTTTAGAAACTAATTTCGATGCAGCGTACAGCGGTAAGTGAACGACAGCGCGCGCTATTACGAGCCCATAAAAAACAAAAAAAAAACTTTTTTTTCTTATGCCATCCGCTTTCCCCCTTTGTCAACAATATTCCGTTCAAATTTGACGTCATTCTGATCAGTGGTTCTTTTTTTATAGAGTTTTGAAACATAAACTTTAATTATAATCACCCTGTATATGTATATATATATATATATATGTACCAATGGTAGATCCATGGGGGGGATAGGCCCCCCCAAAGAACCAAAGCCTCTATGAAAAAATCTGTTATAACTCAGAAAATTAATTTATGCTATAAAAGATTTGTATGAATTTTACCTACGGATTTAATTATAACTACCGTATTTACTCGCGTAATTTACGCCCTCGCATAATTTACGCACCCTAATTTTTGGACACATTTTTTTGGAAAAATAATATAAACCATATTTTTGAGTTATTAAAATACATTAATAGGTTCAACATTACTAGAAAATGTCTAATTTCTTAGAAGTAAATTACCGTTACTCGAACTTATAAATTATCGTAATGTAGTTACACCTATTATTGTACAAATATACTTTTCGAAATAAAGGTTCAGTTTCGCTTAATAAGTGTTTTGTTTAGGTAAGAGGTAATTTTGAAATACACACCGATTACGTATAACCCGCAAAATGCAGGTTGATCTGATTTCCCGCGTAATTTACGCACCACCTTTTTTGGCAGGTTAACAATGGCTAAAAAGTGCGTAAATTAAGCGAGTAAATACGGTAATATTTAATACTATTTTCTAGTAAAACTAATTGTTCCTTTTTTATTCTATTTTAAACACAACTGTCGTCGATCTTTTGCCTTTTCATTTATTTTTAATTTTTATTTTGTAATGTAAATGAAAATAGTTTAATGAGAAATATATATATATATATATTTAAACTTGCTCACGAACAAAGAATTCAGATCGGATTACTAACAAAAATAAAAAAGAAGTAAAGTCTAATAAAAATACTATCTTTCTTACTATTTCTAAACTACCATTTTAGCTAGAATTTTATAATTTCGTTTTATTTGTCATCTAAAAATAAAACTAAATTCAAATTAAAAATTTTAATAATTATGTATTTTTAAAACATTTTCAAATTTTTACAGAGCAGGACGCTGATTTCCTTTATGAAACAAGGAGTATTTCTCAAATCTGCTGCCTACTGTAAACGATTTTACGTAATTATATAATCCCCCCTCCAAATGTCCTTCTGGATCCGCCACTGATATATACATATATATAAAAACTCAGCCCGTCGGATCCTGCAAGAGGGAAAACCCTCACCAGTCTTTTTTCTTCTAAAATTGTTTTAGAAAAATTGTTTTCAATCGACTACATCATTCTTCCTCGTTTTTATTTTTAGAAAAATCTTAGCAATTGTGCAACACAGTATTCAACCTTTTTTATCTTATGTAAAATGACGGGACTTATTCATGGGACATCAGATGTAATGTACCCCACGATAAGAATGACATGGTCACAAATATATGTTCCGAGTATAAATGGATTACAAGTGCATGCAGGTGGAAGATTCGGCTAACGCAACAATCGGAAGAACCATATTATCAAGAGGATGTTTACAATTTCGGTTCTGTACTCGTATTAATCTCGTGTAGCTGAACCCATAAAACTACATACTCATTAGACAAAGTCCAAATTGTCGACAGAGAAATTCTTATTTTGGCAAATCTTCCTGATAAAAATACGATGAAATATTCTTTATTTTGGCAAATCCTCCTGATAAAAGTACGATTAAATATTCTTTATTTTGGCAAATCCTCCTGATAAAAATACAATTAAATATTCTTTATTTTGGCAAATCCTTCTGATAAAAATACGATTAAATATTCTTTATTTTGGCAAATCCTCCTGATAAAAATACGATTAAGTATTCTTTGGAGTATGATGATAACTTGCGGTACATTGAATAATAACTCTAATATTATAAAATTTAAATAAACATAGAAGCCTGATGGCATTGTAAGGCACCTCGTATTGCGGGCGAACAAACAGAATTAGTTTTGTTTTCTCGTTTAACCATCACTGGCTATTTTTGAAGAGCAAACGTAGTCCGATTCAGTTGAGAAATAATGTCTAATTTTCAGTAGAATCCTAAATGGTAAAATACAAACACTGGTTGAGGGAAATATTTAAAATAATTCTATTACACATACACACCCACACTTAATTTTCTACCACAAGAGAGACTATATCTTCTATTTAATTAGATTAAAGACAAATGGCAACATAATTGTCAAAGGAAATCGGCGTTGAAGTTGCGAGCTGTACGACTACTAAATAATAACGCGGAAAATTAATAAAATATACAGACTGTGCGGACCGTTTTACTCGGGATAATGCAAGAAGCGTGGAGTTCCGCAAGTGAGCATGGATTTGTTAAAATTAATATGTGTACACCTTTTTCTTAATTGAGCGAAAGGTTCGGCAAAAAATTGTGAAAAATGAAAAAAGTTTAAAGTTAAACAATCTATATCGAACTTACCTTGCTTCACGGACACATATCTGGAATTAAGAGCAGCGATGAAACTGGCTTGAGGCAAAGAATCTTCTAGCGAAAACAGTTCGTCCTTTGTAACGCTCTGCGATCGAGTTTTTAAGATCGCCTTAGAGCCGATCGGCGATAAGTAAGCTCCAGTCTTATCACGCAAGGCCAATAAACCACTGTGATACTCCAGCGAAAAAAGGCAGTTCGGTCCGCAACTATCCACAAGTTTACCCTCGCGGGATAGATACTTGTTGTTGCACGTGTGCAGTGCGTACTTTCCGGAATCGTCAACTCTAAACTCCAGCGTGAACAGAGTATCTTCGCCCCAAGGAATGTTCGCATCCACGTGAATTTCGTCAAAGTTCTCCGACAGGTGAGCAAACCGCTTACGTCCGACCGAGCGCAGATTAACCTGAAAACAGCACGGTGCATCTGATTAGATTTTGATCAGGATACAGCTCTACCGCCGATTGTTGCGCGGCACTTCCGCGCGAAGATAGATTTTATTCGCTAAGAAGAAAACGAAACAAAAACGGAAGAAGAGAATTCAGTGTACAAAGGGACTTCAAGAAACCGCGAATCTATGAAGGATCTTAAGCAATTTTTTACTGCATTTAACACGCGCCAATAAAGCTATTATGAACCGTAAGTTTTTAAATTTTTGTTATATTTTTAACTATCTGGATTGGCTAAATTTTTATAATCGCTAAATTAAGAGGAAAAATATCTAAGAGAAAATCCGAGAAAACAAAATGAAAAAAAAAAAATTAAGAGAAAACAAAAGAAGTGTTAGGTGGACCAGTAGTAAATAGACTCGATGAGTAAACATAATAACCGAAACAGAAGAGGCATACTCTGAAATGCACACCGCCGCAAGATGCGAGAGATCAGAAAAAAATCTGAATCAAGAAAAAGATGACTCGATTACAGGAGGAAGGAATAAAATGCAATTTTTTGGTCAGTAGCGGATCGACCAGTAGGAAGTGTCATAATGATAAAATACGAAAATGCTTATTTCTATAGGCTGCACATACTATAGTGTATACAAATGATACGTGCCAATAATTACGTAGATTATATTTCATATTAAAGTTTTACTTCGAAGAATATTGAAAATAATATCGTTGGCTTGAAAAACATCTTTTAGGAATCGTAATCGAAAGTCGAATCTATTATTGGTAATGCATTTCGCGGATGTTAAAAAAAGCAAAAAAAAGAAATCAATTTAAAATAGCCGCTTCATTAGATACCGTGTATAGGAGCAATCATCGGATTTCTATTTAGTTTAGGCTCGTATTTTATTAAAGCAACTCGCTTTAATTCCATTTGCTAAAAACCGAAAATAAATTTAACGGTGCCTATTAATGTTTAGGTTAAACTACTTTGCGCAGGTTTTATTACCTTTTCTTCTTTTGATAACTTGCATTCCGTACATTCTTTAAACTCAAAACTGCATAAGGTTATATTAATAAATACTGCTCAAATAATATTTATACGTTTAAATTTAATAAATTTTAGAAATACACATCGGTCCTCTTGGGATGGAAGAGAAATAAGAAAAGAGAAAATTAACAATCTTATATTTAGCGCGATTTGTAGAAGAAGAAAAAAATATATTTAAATTTTTTTCGTATATTTTATTACGCGTCAATTAAGAAATTTGCGAAAGAGCAAATGGGAAAAATCGGAGAATACTTTTATGTTCACTTTAAAAAAGTGAAAATACAAAAATACGTACTGCATTTAAATTACTTAATTTGCCCGGCAGTACAAAAATACAACTTATATGTTTTATAATATAAGCAATTTTTGTATGTCTTATAATATGAACAAAAATTTTATATATATATATATATATATATATTATTTATATACATACATATATATATATATATATTTATATACATGTACTAGCGATTACCCGCGACTTTGTTCGCGTAGGATACCTATAAACACATATATAAGTTTGTTGAATTAAGTGATTGATCACCTCTTTCCTCATTTCTGGCAATCAAAATCAGTAAAATAATTCAGTAAACTTATTAAACTTCACCAGAGCTAGTTTAAAAAGAGGGTTTTGAAGCAATCTTTTTGTGAATTTATTTTTAACTTTTTAACTTTATTACCTGTCAGTACAAAAATCGATTAAAAGAAATACCAAATATGTATTAAAAGAAATTATATATAATTCATAAGAAAATATAATTATAAATTACATATCTTCAAAGACATTTTTCAATTTTTAAAAATTGAGAATCTAAATAAGGCAAAAATCGACTTACGGCCATAAACAATTTGAATATTTTTGAACAAAATACATATTTTTACAAAATGTGCCCGACATCGTTTATAGAAAAAGGATTAGAATAAATATTTTTATTTTATTTTATTTTATTTTATTTTCTTGAGTGGACACTATATTTCTTTTAAGTTCAGTCAAGTTGTGTATTGGACGGGTAATATTATTAAAAAATTAAAAAAAAAAAAAAAATACACAGAAAAAATGTATTTAAAATATTTTTTAAACCGTCTTTGGTAGAATTTACAAGTTTACTGAATTTAAAAATATGTAGACTTTTGGTCATAAACAGTTTGGTCATCATTATGCGAGAGATATTTTCCTCTTTCTTAAAAATTATCCCGTCAACCACCAGTGAATGGTTTATAAACCTCCCTCCAAAACTTTAACTGGGACAAACATGGCCTGTAGTATGTCTTGTGAGATACGTTCGTCTGCAAAACCCCTAGTGTTGTCCATAATTTCTACATTTTTTCAATTTCTACACAGGAATCCTGAATATTTCCGGGATAAAAAGTAATCTAGATTAATCTATGAAAAGTCTTCTGATAATGAATGTCTCGTCGAAATCAGTTCAGCCATTTCGAAGATTAGCCCAGACAAATAAACAAACAAACAGACAGACAGACAGACAGACAAAAAATTAAAAAGCGCGTGTTTAGGTTCTGATAACGTGCGAATAGTAATCGTATGAGCTAAAAAAAAAAGATTTATTTGGAAATCACAGACAGACGCTTCGATTTTATTTATATGTATAGAATATAACTGCGTCCTCGGAAACAGCTCTAACAATTTACATGAAATTTACGAATTAGAGGTTTTTTAGGAGTCCGGATAAATTGATTGGCCGAAGACTTAACATTGAGAAAATTTTGCAAAACGAACAATTCTGGAAGGGATTTAACTGATGATCGTATTTTTAGGATTTGCTAAATAGTAAATAATTTGCTCATTTACACCGTAGTGTAAAAATAATTTACACATTGTTCATTAAAAATAGATAAAGGCATGTTATCGTTATTTACTAATGAAATTCATTTATTTACGCTTTACACAACGAATTCAAATATAATATCACTTCAAATACACAGGATGTCGTTGCATATATGATAATTTGTAATAATCTTTCTGGCTTATGAATTTTGAATTTGTTTTTATTTTGTTCGTATTAAAAATGTAATTTTAGTATCGTGTACATATTACTGCTAAATGTTTGATTTGATTGATTTCAAAGTTCAGAGTAAATCCCAGTGAAACTTAGTATCAGGTATATTATTGAGTGAACGATTCTTCTATATACGTATGCAACTATAAATAAATACGTATTCAACTAGTTCTGGAAACGACTCTAGCGATGTTGATAAAATTCACGAATGGCGGAACTTTAAGGTCTGGAAATCGATTATTCTGCTGGGCATTGGAGGCGTGCAGTGTTCGTGTCAGTGATCAAACTTGTATTTCGGGTTTAGTTAAAAGTAAATAAAAAATAATTCGCTTATTTCCCCTGTTGAATAGGAAATTAAAGTCACGCGACGATATTAATTTTGGCGATTTTAAATATTGCACAAACTAAAATATACTTTTAAAACAAAAATAGAGTAACGTATGGAATTGCAATTTTCGTATTACGTGCGCATTAATACATTTTTAAATGTTTGAGGAACTCATGAATACTTTAATTGACCTATAAGTGCGCAATATATCCGAACAAAGTTTATCTCACACCATGTAGGGGTATCGTGACCATGATCTATCACCCGGATAATCAGACTGCGCCTCTTGCTGTGTGTACACAATCCTGAAAGGTACGACCAGCAACTCTGCACACTGCGTCCGACCATCTAGTCGGCGCACGACCTCAACTTCTTCTCCCGTTGACCTTTCCGTGGATGAGCAGCGTTTCCAAATTATCCGTTCTGATCACATGACTAAAATACCGCAGTATCCTGCAGAGCACCACAGATGATAGCCTCTTCGGGTTACCAATCTCATTTAGTATGGAGACATTGGTTCTCCTAGCTATCCATGGGACACGCAACATACGCCTCGAGCACCATATTTCAAGTGCGTCTATACGTTTTTTGCTTACGCTGGTCGTCGCCAGGTCTCCGCACCATATAAAAACACTGAGAAGACGAGGGAGTTTTCTAGCCGAATCTTTACACCTTTACTAACAGTGGAGTCGGACCAAATTCTTTTCAAACGGCTCATTGCGTTGCGTGTAATCTATGTTCTGTGGCGTATCTCACTTTTACATCCGCCGCTATTTTAAACTATAGAGCCTAAATATGTAAAGCGGCTTACTACTTTAATACCCTCAATTTCACGTATTATTGGGCATTTATTCTCTAAACGGTCGACGATCATTATTTTTGTTTTGACTTTGTTAACTCGGAGGCCACATTCTGCACTGATTTTTACCAGTCGATCCAGAATGTATAAGATATTTCCTCTCCGTTTTTTGCTACTAACGAAGAAAAAAAAATATATATATACATATATTAATTACAATGTAATTCTTCGGCTACCCCCCATTAGAAAAAATGTCCCAATTTTATGTAACGTTTGTTATATTTTATAGGAATCCGGGATTATGTTATTATATTCATATGGACCGATTTATAATTACATTGTAAATTTTGATCATTTTATACAAAGTATAGAAGAGAAAGAGACGGAGATATAAGTAAAATGCGTCAAGGAGTACAGTCCCTTGCGAGGCCAAAATGGCTGAGTTACATATATATATATATATATATTGTTTAGTTAGTGATTCTGATAAAATTCAATGAAATTAAGGGTTTTTAGGGGCCAAATATTCAACTTCAAGAAAATTATATTAAATAATTTTAAAAGGGAAACGACCAGTTTTTATTTTACAGCGACCATTTAATTTCTACGATTTACTGAAAAGTAAGTAATACGCCTATTTGATACGCTTATTTACAATGGTAAAAAGTGATATGTTTATTCACCGTAGTAGATAACAAATTGAAAACCGATAAAACTATAACATCTGCCTATTATGGCGAAATATATTTACTCACAATATTTAAACGATGTACCAATTAAAATACAAAGGTCGTCGTTATAGAGTTATTATACGGATGATGATTTATAATAGTTTTTCCGGCTTATGAATATATTTGGTTTTACTCTGTGAAACTGAAGAACACTTTAACATAAAAACACTTCAACATATTTAAAAACATAGATTTCATAGCGTGCGCACATACATTTATTTATGAAACTATTAATACATTGATTGGTATGTTAACGAAAGCAGTTAACACTTATAGGGGGTTTTTTACATCATCAACTCGTACGCGTTAGTTTTTAAATGTACTGAATGAAGTCTTCCTCTTTCAAAAAATGTCAAGTATTTCTGTTTTCCTAAGAAGAGAAATCGACACGAAACCGAGAACGTATAAAAAATATTTTATTCAAAAATTTAAAAAATCGTACAAAATTGAACATAAACGTAATTTATTCACTTGATTAATGGTCACAAAATCGATTTTTGGAGAGAAAAAAGCACGAAATTAACAAATTTAATCAAAATTAGGGACCGTGCTATTAAATTTGTTAATTTCGTGCTCTCTTTTTTTCTCCAAAAATCGATTTTGTGACCATAATTATATGTATTGTTTGATAATTAAGTGAATAAATTACGTTTATGTTCGATTTTGTACGATTTTTTCAATTTTTGAATAAAATATTTTTTATACGTTCTCGGTTTCGTGTCGATTTCCCTTCATAGGAAAACAAAAGTCGCTTGACATTTTTAGAAAAAGGAAGACTACATTCGGTACATTTAAAACTAACGCGTACGAGTTAATGATTTTCTGGTAGAAAAAACCCCCTTAAGTGTTAACATCTTTCGTTAACACGCTGCATATATTAATTACAACGTAATTCTTAGGCCGACTCCCATTAGAAAAAATGTCCGAATTTTACGTAACGAAAAAATATTTCAAAAATGTCTCCAAAATGTCTCAATTTCATATATGTATAACGTTTATAATATTTTAATTTTTACCGACTTCAAAAAAAAAAAAAAAAAAAAAAAAAGGAAATTATACATTCGTCAGGTTTATTAATTTTTTTTTATACTTGTTCGTGCATAATTCGTATTTATATAAATCGATTTTACTGATTCTTTGTCCATTAAAAAGAGTACCATTCAACTTAGGTACTACCATGTGAGTAATTATGAAAATCGGAAATTGAATATTGGTCAACAAATGTGGAATTTTTCTTTCTTATTATTTTTTATTAGTATTAAAAAAACGGTTGACTTAAAATACTATCAATTTGCAAAATTACCATGATAGTATAGCTCTGTTACCGACTTCCAAAAAAAGAGGAGGTTACACGTTCATCCCGTTTTTTTTTTTACATTTGTTGGCACTTTACTTATATTCATATGGATCGATTTAGAATTAAGTTGTAAAGAAGAGAAAGAGACAGAAATGTGAACAAGAGGGGTCAAAGGGCAAAGCCCTTTACGAGGCCAAAATGGCCAAGTTTATTATATATATATATATATATTCAATTGGCTCCTAGAAACGGCTCTGACGATTTAGGTGCAATTCACGGATTAGGCGTTTTTCGGGCTTAGAAATCGATTGGTCAAAGTTTTTCTTCTAGAAAATTCCATTAAAAAAGTAATTCTTAAAGGAAAGTGAACCGTTTTCGTTTTAGTGATGACACTTACATTTAAAAGGTTTATGAAAAAGGTGATTAAACACGGTACGATAACTAAATAACAGACTGAAAATGAATACAGGTGTACAATTTTTTGCTGCGTGATGAAATAAATTTATTTATAAAGCGGTTTAAAATATTACGTTAATTAAAATACACCAGCATTGTAGCGTTATGACAATTTCGATAATATTTCCAGTTTATAAATTTTGAATCCGGTTTTATTTTGTACAACAAGAGAATGCTCAGTACAAGAGAAGAACGCGACGCGCGTATTATTTTTTTGTTTTTAAATGTTCGCGAAACTCGTTAATACTTTGATTTATTTGCAAGTTCAGAATAGATCTGAGCAAAGCTCCGTTATTATGTATATTAATCAAGTTGAATAAATGAATCCGCATGAATCTGACTCAAACACGACGAACGATTTGAAGCGAACTTTTTCTTCACTCTGTTGCTGATTATTTTTATCGTTAATTTCGTAATCAGATATAATAGGCAAGGTTAAAAATAAACATGACGTTTACTGACCTGAGGTCGGGCGGCCAAATGAACCAGCCACAATTCTGCGTTTCCCGGCACCTTACCGGTGCAAATTAATTTGTCGGAAGAAGCGCCCAAATAATAGCCACGGGCTACATTGCGAAAAGACCAGTGACCGCTGTTGTCGTCGGCTACCGAAATAATAAACTTACATCCGGTATCTTTCTCATCCGATTCGCAGGTCACGTTGCCAAACGAATCCACCGCTAAATATTTATCCAGGTGCGATTTCAAGTAAATTGCGCTCGGCTCATTGCCAGCTGGTTCCAGGGTCCAGATCTGCTTTTTCTTCAGCGAAGTTCCGTTCGCGTTAATTTTAAATCCGAACGTTTCAGCTGTCAGATACTTGTACTGAACGTTGATGAGACCGATCGTCCAACTTCCTTTAGCGGCCGCGAACTGACTAATGTCGGTGCCACCATTCTCTTGGTGATAGCCGTTCAAGCCGTTTGTAACCGACATATTTCTATGGAGATACCTAAAAAAATTCGAAGAATAACAAGTTAAAAAGTCGTATTCATCCGTAACAACTATTCAAATTAAAAGTTAAAGCGATCAATCAACGTGTAATCAATGCAATATTGCTAAATAAAAAATAAGTTCCTTTTATAACGCTCACTTCTGGTTCTGTCACATCGTTAGACTCATGGGCGTAGTTAAGAATTTTTCCTAGGGTGGGGGGGGGGCAGCTAACCAGCTGAATATGTATACATATATATATATGTTATCGTGATACGATATAGAGAGGGTTGGTGAGATAATCTAATTAATTTGAACTAAGAAATAATAAATAGTTTTAAAATACAAGAGAGAGAATTATGTGCGAAATATATATGTATGTAAAATAGAAATTCCATTAATATCGGTAATTCATAAGCATACAGCTGATCATCTGGCGGCGTATCTAAAATGAAAAGGGAATTTCTATAAAATTACTGAGTAACATGATGAGAGACGGATGAATAGAGCGGAATCTGTTCGATCTCGGCGCACGGAAATTACTTTAATTTTGTCAGCGGCGGTGTGAATCGGTTTTACGAGCTGAACGGGTTCTAATACGTATCGTCTTTTTCTAGTCCGTTTTAGTCATTCATATATAGTATTAATCGCATTACATCGAAACTCATCATCCTAGTCACTAAGAAAAGCTTACTGCTTTAAGAAAGCTGCCACAATAATTAAGTACGATTAAAGTTAGAAGGAATAAGGAACAGCTTAGATATAGTATAGGCGGAAGTCGAAAACTTTGGAGACAAAAGATGGAAGAAAACGCTCGAAAGATACCAGTTCCTATACTAACAACTGGAGAAGCTGAAAGATCCAGCCTTCACGGTCACGAGTCAATCCGCCGGATAGATCACAGTCAAGTCACGGAAACTTACAGGCCAGATTTTTATTTATTCGTTAATATTTTATATTGTTTTATTGTTGTTGTGATCTGAATGAGTATAGGAAAAGGTATATGTGTAGGATATATGTATTTTAATGATTTGTATTGATTTGTGTTTATTTTTTTTTATGCAGCTGCATCTCACAGTCGTTTAGTGTCTCGGTGATTTAAATATATGTAAAGAAAATTAGTAAACGAAGTGTTAGATTATTTCCTGGGAGTGTGCGAAATAATTTCCGGAAGACCGAGTAGGAAATATTAAAGACAGAGAAAAGAAGTAAGAAGTATAAATTAACGTCATAAAAGAAAAAATATTTTATCACAGAACTGGTTACCTCTGGTAGCCGATAACGTGATAATGTACATGTGTATGTGTGTACGCACACATAATCGTATTATATTAAAAAGTTGATATAAAATTAATAACTTAAATAAATATATAACCGAAATAATTAACGGATTATTTAAAAAAGGGCTTTATGTACAGATCCCTTAATTTTCAAATATTATGTAAATCCGTAGCAAAGAATCAAAATACTTCAAAATAAGATACAATTTAATATAATATACTTTAGTGATTTATAAATTTCTTATATAAGTTTCAATTTTCTGTGTTTTTCGCTGAACCGATTAAAGGCAGACTCAGAAGTTGTTGTGTTTTATCAATTTCGAAGTACATTGTACTTTTACGAATTTTTATCCGTGCGACATTTAGACGATTCTTCTAGAGGAGCCGAAGAATTTTCTAGGGTGGGCACTGTCCACCGTTGCCCCCTCTCTAGCTACGCCCATGGTTAGAACGCGGAAATTCGCTGCAGTATTTTAGCATAATCGTCATCTCAGTGGAAATTGAGGAAGAAAAGACGGCCATTATTTTACGATAGCGTACGGCCCGGTACCTATCCTTTTTATTCCTTGATTGGTTGAAAATTACGAACTACACATTCGAATTTGGAAACGGTAAGGAGGGCTGAAATTAAATTGCACCGAAGCCTGTAAATGCCGTTCGAAACAACAAGCGAGCCAAACGGTCCGCCAATCTGTCGAACTGGGCTTAAAAGCTACACTTCATTTTTCTAGATAAATTTCGAGCAAATGCGGCCATAAATAAAAATAACCGATTATATACCGTTTTGCGAATAACAGCAATCGAACGCGGAGAAACAGTTAAAATAATGATAAATGTGAGTAATAATAGCCCATTCGATATGGCGAATTATTTAACCGCAAATCGAATCATTTAACCGGACTTTGACCGGAAACCTCCTGACCAAAAATGTTATGAGACACGCAGAAATGCAGAATATTACTAAAAGACCGCGATAAGATCCGATTATATGTGAGAAAAAAGTGAAAAAGTTCAAGATGCTTTAAATAATACACACAAACATATATACATATACATATATATATATATATATATATATATATATACTTTTTTTTTTTGCATTATAAACTAAAATAGTAAAGAAATGGAAAGTAGACGAAAAGATAATAGGAACATTGCAAAAAACAACATCGATGCGTCGATGTTGAAAAAAGTAGCCAGAAGAAAGTCTCTGCGTTCATGAACCCTGGAGATAATTATTATTTCCAACATGATTCAAAGCACCACAACAGCCGATTCCTAACAAACAAATTGAAATGCATTTCTAAGGTAGATACCATGGTTTCTATGACGTTACTAGTGTAAGAGATTTTTCTGGCGTTGAAGCTGAAGCTGCTTGAATTTGAAGTGCATAGAACGCAGACTATCAATGCGGTACATAACTTAAATGTTTCAATAAAAACCGAAATTTTATTCGAGTTTTTAAAAACTGACAATCTGTTCCAATATTTTCAATGTACGGTTGAAGAATGAAAAAGACAAAGTTTAAATGAAATTATCTATAACCGCTAATTGTTAATAAACAAACATCTCTGTCCTAAACTTCGTACATTTGGTGTATTTTTAGTATTTCTTTTACACGTCTAGCTGATAGAACACTTGACTGCCGTTGTGAAAGTCTCGAGTTCGATCCCAGGTGACGATAGACATTATTACGGAAATAATTAAATAATCGCTATTAGTCGCGTGAAAGGCAACCTCAAACATGCGTACCACCATATGCGCGCTAGTTGATGTGTATAGTATAGGCGGGCGCACACGAGACTTTTGTATCGCGATAAATCAAACATTTACAATCTCAGTTCCAAGTGTAGTCTTGCCTCTATACTAAAGCGTTGCATATAACAATTGCCACGAACACCTGGCAGCAGGTATTGCTGCAGCCACAAGGCATTTCCTTTTGTAGATTAAAAAAATATATAAAAACTCGATCCGTTGAACCTCGCCGGGGGAGAAAAAAATGTAACTGTCGCGATAGCTTAGTTGCTACTAGAGCGCTTGGCTTTCGTTACGTTAGTCGTCAGTTTGATCCCTAGGCGACGACAGATAATTATTACGGAAATTATTACAAAAAGTAATTAAATAATCGCCTATTAATCAGGTGTGGAAAACAATGGCAAACTAACACATATTATATACCGTCGTCATATGCGCGCTAGTTGAATTTCGTCACCCGTTGTTAATTTATAATACATTATTATTACATTAAATTCATTTAAATATGATTATAATTGCTGGAATCGTACTTATTTAAATTTAAAACCATTTCAGAACAATTAAAGACAGAGCGTCTATTTTATTATTCGGGAATATGTTGCTTTTTTATTTTTCAGTTTAGATAAATAATTACCGCGATAGATTCGATTAATTATCTCATGAAGAAATTACCACAAAAAGAAAATGTTCATTTGTATTTCTCATTTATTAGGTAATTTATAAAGTGAAAACATTATGACTGTTACGGTATTATTTCGTTTAACGTTTCGGAGGACCAAAATATTTTCAAGCAAATATCAAAGCCATAAAAAGGACTGTTTCCGAAACAAAAAATGTTTACAACGAATATATGTAACAACGAAATAACTCTAAATAAAAGTGAATTATCGAAACGAATATAATAGCGTATATCGAAGCGACATGACGAAACAACGAGTATCCATATTTAATAATAATACAATGGCGACGGTTAAAAAACTAATGCTCAGTTATTCTTTGGTAACGAAGGGAACCTTGTCAAATACTGACATTTTTTTTTCAATCATATAAAACTCCACACGACAATAAATAAAAACGAATAAACTTACAATATGCGAAAATTAATACATATTAAATTAATTTTTATTAACAATTATTTTTACTGAGAAGTAAAATTTAAGAAAAAAAAGTAATTAGCGTCGTTGTTGTATATTTTCGTAAATAATAAATCATTAGGCAACATAAATGAAACAAAAAATACTATTTCACATTTTCAGCTCTTCTTTCATGGAAAGAAACATTAGGTATAGTCGCGGGTTGCGTTTCTTTTTTAATATAATTTTATATATATATATATGTATATTATATATATATATATACTCGGCCACTTTGGCCTCGCAAGGGGCTGCGCCCCTTGACCCCTCCTGCTTTCATTCCTGTCTCTTTCTCTTCTATACTTTGTATAAAATGATCAAAATTTACAATGTAATTCTTACTGGCATCAACACACACAAAAAATAACATTGCCACAATAATCCTATTCTAACATTTACCTTCCGTTACATAAAATTAAGACATTTTTTCGTTATATTTTTCGTTACATATTTCATTACATAAAATTGTGACATTTTTAAATAACAATAACAAAAATCTTACAAAATATAACAAACGTTACATAAAATTGGGACATTTTTCTGGGACATTTTTTCGAATGGGGGGGTAGCCTAAGAATTACGTTGTAATTAATTATATATATATATATATAACTCTCCTCAGTAATTATAATTAGGGAATTATCAGACATTAAAAATAACCGATAACTGCATACAATTTTCACTGAATCATGATTCCGCTGTATCGTCAGACTAAACAAACATTAAATCTATATTTCGTTGACTTCTTTTTTTTGTTTGCAGTACCCCTTTCAATTACGAACGAACTGACCGACTGTATATTTTCCGTATTATTATTGATCGAACCTGATAATTTGTACATTTTTCTTTTCTTTATAGCGCCATACTTAATTACTGAGCGTCGGCGACTATCTATTCGTACATTTCAGCTGTACAGACATAGAGGCATAGTGTACACCAGGCAATTGTTATGTGCAACACGAGTGTACACACACGTTTACTGTACACATTTAGTGCTCACGTTGCAATTGCGCAGGCAACACTTGAGACTAATTGCAAATTTTTGATTTATAATACAATGGCAATCCAAGTAGGCGTATGGCTGTACAACGATAGTGATGATATGTACGTTCACCACCACTGACCCCTCGCGCGACTATTAGCGATATTTCGTTTTTGATAATTCTCCTACTCAGCCTTACTAAATCTTTCAAACTCGAGACTCTGATTATTTAGTAGTTCGATTGTTCCAGCAACACAAATCACGAGACAACGATCGATTGCATATAGCGTAGCCGATCCATTAGCGCTCGATAAATAAAAAGTCCCGGATTTTATTTAACTGTTCCTTTACCTAATATTTTTGAACACAAACGCAATTTCGGACATTCATAATGCGAATATTTCACCTGTTAACGCGGTTAGTTAAATATGTGTACTCATTACAAATAATCGATTCAATGCGAAATTTAATTTATTTTGGCAAGACAATCTTTTTTTCCCCCTAAATAATCTAAATGGCACTTTAATATACGAAATAAATCGTATATCGTATCGGGGATAAAAAAAAAAGCACAGAAATGGCTGAAACAGTCTCGAAATAAATATCAGAATTTAAAATTATCCCGATTTCTACACGTTTGGTCACAATATTAAATTCGGCAGTCCGAAAATGTACAATTTAACATTAAAAAAAGCTGTTTTTGAAGTTTTATATGTTATAGAAAAATGAAAGAAACAAAGAATAACTAAAAAACATAAAAACGACAAAAAATTTAATTCAAATAGATATCTTTATTTTTTATAAATGAAACATTCAAAAGCCGGCACTGTAGAACACGCGGCCTATTAAAAATATACTGTAATATTAATGGGCTAAAGTGAAAGAATAGCAAGTTAACGCGTATGTGTTTCATATATTCACGCTGTTCCGAGGGAATGATATAACAACACCACACTAGACGTGATGAGGCTTGTGGTAGAGAAGCATCGGAAACTATGAACTAGGTTAAATAGTAAAATATAGTTAGATTATTTTCGATAAAAAAAAAAAAAAAAACAAACAAAAAAAAACCAAAAAAAAAAAACCAGAATCATAGTGCAACTCACCTGGAGAAATTTCAGCAGCGAAAACGCGAGAAATATCTCGGACAATGAACTGAGGAGCGATGAACGTGTTCGCTGGGACTGTTTATTGAACTTTGCGAGTCCGAGTTTAGACTGGAAGAACGCGATAGCGTAATTTAAGTGACCTTGAAAAATTCCAGCAAAAGCGAATTCAAGTACGGGACGCATAATTTCGGAAAATGCTGGAAGAAAAACACGGAGGCTAACACCCTTTAATGGAGAAAGTCGGTAACCATAGAAACCCACGACGACGATGATGTGTAGTAGATAGCGGTGGTTGACACAAGCTCCGAACTTTTGTCGTGCGCTTTTCAGTGTAACAGACGAAGAACGAGAATCGTTGATCGATATCCTCTGCATATGCGGCGGCCGCCGAGGAAAAGTTCGAATTAGACACACTCACGCATACACATACTCGCACATATTTACGCATACACCGGTTAACACACACACACGCACATCAGCGCAATACTCGGCCAAGTGTCTACACAGCGTGTCATCAAAACATCGACATCAACTGGAGAGCAACTGCAACCCTTAAAGGATATGCTAATCGCAGGAGTTGCAGCGAAGCCGGGAAAACACGGCACGCGACTCGAATTAAACACCGGCGGAGGTAAATTTCTCCGGAGGCCGATATCCCTAAGGTATTCGGACTTTTACGCGAGCTATATACACGCTCACGTGTCGTGTTAAACACCCTAACCAAACGTTCTCTGCATGCCGCAACTCCTCTTCCATTCCAAGATGCGTTCACATATATTCTCACCTGAACCAAAGGATCATAATAATATTATACTTCCGGTTATGTACGGGGACACGTGAGTAGTCAAATCGGAGATTGAATATATTAATATTTTGCCACAACATCAACTTGTAGCACTCTTTCCGTGACTATAACGACCGTCACCATGTCACATTTAAGAATAGAAATCGTCGGCACATTAATCACCCGTTTGTCCCCGTTTTTGTGCTTGACACTGCAACGTTTAGTCTAACGCGCGTCGTTTACAGAAAACGGGTAATCGTGCGCATCGTCGTGCAGTCTGAAAGCTTTAATACTCCAAAAGAGAGCTTCTTCCAGAACAAAAATGTACGGTATTATTTAACGGAAATCACTTTTTAATTTAGAACCCGAAAACTTAAAATGTAATAAATATTATAACGGAATAGGAATAATAAGACAGATACGTATGTCGTCGAATAGATAGCCGGCGGCGGCTTCACAAAACACTTCCGGGAATATTCTCTGTCAACAATCAAGAACGAATGTAATGGAAACATTTTTTCTTCTTTCAGATCCAAAACTAAAATCCAGTACTTACCTGATGATGGTATATCTAAAACCTTAATATTTCGTACTGAGAAAAAAATATTAATTTATTCTACTTCTCATATTTAGAATTTTATCCGTCTTAACATTTATAAATATTAACCCAACTTTATAATGTACTTTTTTTTTTTTGGCCTTTTTTGTTAAAAACCAAATGTATACTTTTACGGCGACGTAATAATAATGAAACGTATACGTATACGCGCTACGGTTTTTTAACAGCTACCGCGACAATTAAACGCAACCTCTCCAGCTAGCCTCTCTGAGTGTGAGTACACAGATAACCCCCCGTGTCTTCGTAACGATTTTTGTATTTTAATCGATATAATCGTTATGGTATTTCCACCGACACGCTTAAATGCGATCACCGGTAACATCTAAAAAATATTCGCATAATTATGTTTAAGATTTTATTTCATTCTGGCGCGTAGTACAACAATCTCTAGGGTATTGCTGCGCAACATTTATTATTCGGAATAACACAACCGGACGGAGCAAAACCGAAATAGAATAAAGATTACAGATTGTTGTTAGGACACGAAATCTGATATCAATAGAAATTGTGTGCTTTTGCGGTCAGTAACGGAAGAAGAGACAAACTCACTCCGTGACGGGTAAAATTGCCGACGTCGTGGTAATGGTATAGAATAAAGATAATAGGGAAACTGTATAATCCGGCTCGCCTATTACTGGTCAATAGAAATCAAAGTGAAATTCGGAAAAATTGTGGTAATTTTACGATGGAGAAAGTACGAGGAGACGAATGAAGAAAAGGCAAAAAAGGCAATGATGCTAAGAAAGTCGAAGGATAAAAAAGTGGAAACTTGACAGAAGAGATAACGGAAGAGGAAGAAAATATTAGGGTAAAATGACTTTTTGACAAGGTCTTACTATTCTGTATTGTGCCTCTTATATCCTCTTTTTTCGTTCTCCACACCACATCGTTCCCACTATTTTGTGTTCCTTCGTACTAACACAATTTGTTATCGGCTCAAGATATAAATTGTCCTTCCAGTTGACGATCCTAAAAAAGGAAAGAAAAGAAAAGACAAAAAAGAAAAGATAAGAAAAGAAAAGATAAGAAAAGAAAAGAAAGGAGAAGAAAAGACAAGATAAGACTCTTTCTGATGATAAAGAAGAGATCAATTTCAGTACAATCCCTTTATTATTAGATGGAAAAAAAAAGAAAAAAAGTGATGTATAGAAATTAAATAGTCACTTTATGAGATTACAAATAGCGATGTATATTTCAAGCATGAAAAGATAAAAGTTATTTGCAGTTCATGTAAGGTACAAAACAGAATATGCATGTGCATGTTGACGTGAAAAATAAATAAGAGTACATACTCGTAATTTCAATTAGAGGGAATATAAATCGCCTTTACAAGAAAACAAAAACCTGCCAATCAAAAAGATAGATAAAGAGTCTGTGTCGGATAGGTAAACAATAAAAAATTTTAAAATGTGTAAAATAAAGAGCATTTTTTACTTAAAAGCCCAAACTTGGCAGAAAGAAACGGAAAAAGAAAACAATAGAATGCAAACATTGGAGAGTTAAAAATTCAACTATTTAAGATTACTGCAGAGTGTCATCAACGAGATTTGCAATTTATTTTACGTATAAAAATTGAATGTGGGGTCAGCAGTGTAAACCATCCGAATAAATAAAGGATTTGAAATTTATTCACGCGCACATTTTTTTTTAATAATAGGTGAAAAAAAAGTTCAACTATACCACCAGCAGCTGGTTCCTGTGTCTACACTGTTTTAGGTGAAAAATTTAAAAATAGCTAACGGTAAAAAAATTCTCGTAATTCTAAAAATTTAGAAGTAATTTGTTTTTTGATTATGGTAGGAAAAAAAAGAGATGAAAGCGAATAAAAATCACCCCAACAAAGGTACTCTAGTGTACTTACCGGGGAATACATTGAAAGTAGGCATTTTTTTTTCTTCAAATTTATTCCAAATTTATTCCAAATTTGAACTAATTAATTAAAAGTGTTTTTTATGCCTCCCATTAAAAAAAAAAAAAAAAAAAAAAAAAAGGAAAAAAATTATTCTGTTAATATCGATTTAAGAAATAAAAATACGTCGTCGACTAGTTTAATAAAAAATGTACGCAAACCAAAATGAAAAGGAAAAGTGGGGATATATACCTGGGCAACGTTTAAACGATATGATGGCAACGAAGAGACGCGGTTAAACATCGTACTCGCGGTCGTCTTATCAAACCGACGAGATGCTGTTGGATAAAGGAAAAACAAATGTAAAAGTGCTTACCGATAATCGAAAATACGGCAGCAATAGAATAAGAGAGCATAAATTAGACCGGCGGATAAAAAACAAAGCAAAGAAAAAAAATGAGAATCCAAAGAATCGAATAAGGGACGACGAGCGCGTTCTTAATCATCGACTTCTTTTATATGGAAGGTACTACACATGAGCAGACATCCCCATATGGTCGCGTGCAGTGGCAGCTGTACTATTATACTCGTTGGCTATGTTCTATACTGCAAAGGGAGACTGTACACAGACTGGTCCGGAGACCCCAGACAGGATTTAACGGGGCTGTTGTCGGAAGCATGCGCAGTCGATATAATGTATTTTATAAGCGGCACACATAAAACCAGCATAACGACGACATATATGGGTGTTTGGATATGTACCATCGATAAGTAGGGGAACAACATAAACGTGATCTTAAATAAGAGAGAAAGAAAGAAACAAAAACGTTCGATAGTACACGACGTTTCATCTTCAGTGCCGCGAAAGTCCTCCTTCATAAAATGGGCCTCTGCAGTTGTGTATTTTCGTCTGCGCTGCCACCCCACTTTTGTCTTTTCAATCTCTAATCAGCTTTATCTGCTGCTGCTGTTCTGTTTGAGAAACTAATAAATAATCAGCATAGATTGTGCCCTATTTAAATCTATTTTTATATCGTAACGCGATTCATTAGCCGAGCGTAAATTCGCTTTAATAATAATTAGTCAGCCGAAATTTCATCACCTAGGGAATAAACATGTCCGATCCGCTGCTCCAGACGCCGATATAATCGAACAGCTGTTTTATCAAGATGAGCGCCAAAAATTCGGAGCATTCGCTGCTACACAACTGCACGAAAATAGCGTATTAAAAAAAAAAATTCCACACTACCATTATAGTGATGTATCTCGCGGTTAATACAACTCTTGACTTTATACTCGATTTAATCGATTTAAACGTCAATTATTCCCCCCGTGTTCTACACTCACTTGAAGCATGTTTTGTTAGTATAGAACAATGTTGTTTATGAACATTTTTTTAAAATTCGGATCGCGATCGAAAAGTAAAAAAAATGTAACTCTAGACATCCCCAAATTCTGTCTGAGAAATGTGTCGTACCCGAGCGAGAAGTCGTTCTTCGCTAAATGGATTTATTGGAACTGACCGCTTTTGCGCATCGCAATCTGAATTCAAATAATTTCCGGAAACAACGAGGAAATTGTAAAAAAAAAAAAAAAAGGTGTCGTTCTTGTCTATTTAAAGATAATACCTAACAATGAGAGTACATTATAAAACAAAAAGAACATTCCGATATGACCGTTTGAAATCAATCAAAAATATTACACACGCCTAATATATCCGCCGGGGCTAGTGGTTGGTTGATAGTTTAATCGAAATTACCAATTAAAAGTATCGCTCGATGCATTTTCTCGTGAGAATATTTTCCGGCAAATTCCATACTGCTGGGGGTGGGGACCAGTACGCTGAAAGGACAAGGGACACTTTTCGCCGTATAATTGTTTTTCCGAGCTATACAATTCTATTCTGAATTGCATGTAAAAATACAACGTAACGCGAAACTGTATTACTAACGTTGCAGTTGAGACGAAGGTTCGCGATAAAGTTTATTGGAGAATTTTCATTTTTTTTTTTTTTACAGCTTTCTTATAAAAAAAGTTCTAATCTGCAACCGTTGAGCGAACGCGGTGAACGGGATAAACGGGGTGAACGGGGTGAACGGAGGGAGGGAGAAGCAAACTATGTATATACAAATAATTCCACGTTAAAATGATCTCGTTTAGCCACTACTATTATAAATTACGTCATTTAAATGTGTGTGGGGGGGAGTAATAATAATACACACAAAGGCGTCGCCAGCCGATAATCGACGGGGAGACAAAATAAGTCGCAAGTCGGTGACTCGGCGGGAGGAAGATGATAGAAAGAGGGGATACGAGTCATCGGAAAAATAAAATCTATAATTTGTAAAGGCTTAATATTTTATTAAACAAGAATAAAATCTTGATTAAAATATAATTTTTGTAGGTTTTTTGGCAAGTTGTTCTACTAATTTATTACAAAAGTCTTCGAAACTGTCCGTGATTACGCGCGCCTATGAATACTCGCCATGGCCAGTTAATTAAAAAGTTTCGAAACTCCAGGGGGGACCCTCCCCTGCCCCTCCCTTCTTGGCAACGCTCATGAATACGCCTCTCGGTATTTTTGGATGTTACACGTATTTCGCGAACTTGGAAAAGATCGATTTCAACATCGCAGTGTGTACTTCAATTTCACTGCAAACAGTGTAGTTGTTTCTGAGTGAAGATCCTCGGTTGACGAGCAGCCCAATTTTCTTTTCTTTTAATAAGAAAGTGTGGTGGAGATACATTTGAAAGGATTTACACAAAGAAATTTGAAAAGTCGAAATCGACAAGTTCGACAAGGGCCGTTTTTCCATAAATCCGAAATACGTTTTTCTTTCCTAGCATTTCACTAAAAACCTATCTCTATTGCCATACTTTTTTATTTCGTCTTTTTTTCCTACCGACGGCTTAAACCAAAAAAAAAAATCGAAAATCGAAATTCGCTAAATAAATAAGTACGCTAAAAACTCGAATAATCCGGGGGGGGGAAGAGCTTTTCGCAGCGATATTATCACAAGCGGTTATGAAGTCTAAGGAATGCGTCCCCCACTTTCCCCCACTTTCCCCCACTTTCCCCCAGTTCGTTTTCGCCGCGTGCACCAAAACGGCCAAGTGAACCGAGTAAAAGATACCATCATCGCGTATCATTATCAGGGTCAGATTTCTTCTTTTCTACTCCATTCCGCGCTGTACGGTCTGATTGGCGCGCTAAAAATGAAACAATACCGTTTATTTAGAAAGAATACTAGGTCGCGCCCCGCTGTTAATTATGAAAATTTAAAATTGTAACGGTGTAGCACACACACGGAATCGCGTACGGATGCAGAGGTCATATGTGTGCGGCAGCGGCAGTGGCGGCGACGGAATAGGAATGCTGCCGTGACGAGATCCCGTAATGCCGTTAGCGGCCGTTTCGTGATCAAGATACGGTAGAGAACACAGGTCGTCACGCGCGAAACGTTATCTTTTTCTTTTTGTTTTTGTTTAGTTAGCCGTAATCGCGATATTATTATTACACTCGTCTATCCTACCAGTACCAGTAGTATACTCATCAACGTATATCTATCATCTAGATTAGCATCCCCCCAAACGGTACCGCCCTTCTTACCGCTCCCGACGCTGTTCGTTTTTATTATATTCACGCTAAGCGGTGTAACGAAGCACAAAACCCGCGCCACGATCCGATAATAAATTACGATCGCCGTAATTATGACTATTACTTTACCACCGGTGTCCGAACGAATATTATGGTACATGGCATTCGTTGATCTACCGATGCAACCGTTTTCGAGTCGAATGTTGACAAGTCGGAGTTCTGCTCATCCGCCGCGTCATAACCGTCTCCTCCGAGTTCTAGATGGGCTCAGAGTCTGAGAAATTAAGATATACAGTGAGCAACGAAAATATTCGGACACTAGGTAATTTTTTCATTTTTTGATTAAAAAGTTTTATTTATGCAAACTTTTTGAAAAAAAAATGAAAGGGTATGTTAGAACAGAGCCGTAAGGTAATAAATTCAGTACAAAAAAAAAAAACAAAATCATCAATAAAACCATTGTAAAAATGAATAACGTAACGTAATATACGCTTTCAAGCGGCAACAAAAATATTCGGACACGTACGTACGTCGAGCAGTGTTGGGTTTTTCCATGAGATAACGATGCACGTTCACCGGGGGTGAGTCATTTCATACCAAAGGCAACCTGTTCAATGAACCGCTGATCGACATTTGGACATTTTACATTCATGTTTACGTTCAGTTTAAAATTTATTTTAAAAAAAATGCCTCGTAAAGGCAAAAACTCGTCTTTTGAGCAACGACACAATTGATGATTCGTGTAATCATAGTAAAGGATTTTCTGTTCGTAAAATTTCGATGTTATTAGAAAAAGCACTGCCGCGGCGACATCATTAAACGTTTTGAAAAAGAAGATACTCGATTCCACAAACAGGTCGGCCACAGAAATTGTCAATACGTGATCAGCGGTTCATAACGAGTAGCAGGTAAAGGAAAATGCAGCAATTATTGCGCCTAAATTATCCTACGAAACTACACGAAAAAGAATTATAATATTGAAGTTCATCCACAAACGATGCGTCAAATAATTAAAAAGAACGGTTACAATTCGAAAGTCGCGCGAAAGAAACCTTTAGTCAGCGAAACAGATCCAAAAATAAAACGTTTCAACTTTGCAAAGGAACAGCGCTAATCGTGATGTAAATTTTTGGAAAACTGTAATTTTTACTGACGAAAGTAAATTAAATGTTCTCGGAAGTGACGGGCGTCTAAAAATTTGGAGGAAACCGAATAAAGAGATTAAAAAATACAACCTGAACGCGACAGTCAAACATGGTGGAGATAGTCTTATGGTATGGGGATGTTTCGCCGCGTCTGGGGTCGGTAACTTGGGGGAGTTTATGGTGCGGATACATACGTCGACCTTCTGAAAAGAAATTTGAAATGTAGTGCCGAAAAATTTGGTCTGGAAAACAATTTCAAGTTCTACCAAGATAATGACCCTAAGCATAAATTGTACAAAGCGCGGTCGTGGTTATTGTACAACTGTCCGAACGTCATAGAAGCACCACCTCAATCACTGGGGACATCAATCCCATCGAAAATTTGTGGGTCCACTTGGATCGAAAAATTCGGGAAACGAATATTCGAAGTAAAACACGGCTAATTCACCCGAATTTACAGAAAAATTAGTTGAATCGATGCCTAGGAGGATGAATAATGCTGTTATTCAACAGAAAGGGTTACCGACAAAATATTAAAGGTGATTTCCTAAAATGCTCGCTTGCGATGGTACACCAGCAATTATGTACTCCATCATGATGGGTGAGATTCATAATCATTTATTTTAACTTAAAATTTTCTATTTAGTAAATATAATTTTAATATACATTTAAATCCCGCAGGCTAGTTGTAATTAGTTTTTAAATATTATACCTTCGATCCGTGTGGTGTCAAAGGCTTTTTCGATATCAATTAATAAAGCAGCTGTATATGTTTATTTAGATTAAAACCGTCAGTAATATTTTGTCACAGATTTCAGTTAATTGAACGGTTGTATTTAGTTTAGGTCGGAAGCCAAATTGATTATCAGATAATTATTTTCATCGCTGTACTTCTTTAATCTAAGCAGTATAATTTTCCGGAATAGTTTACTTAAATTACTTAATAAGCTAATGAGACGTCAAAGAAGCATCTTCACTAGGCTTATCTGCGCGAGATTTTCCATTTTGGTGAGAAATAACTTTAAAACACGAATTAAAAAAATGCACACTATAGCCATTATCGCTTTAGTTGGTAAGTGTTTAACCATTTTGTTGCTAACGTTATCATGTGTCCTACAGAATTTTTATTATTTAAATTTTTTACGAATATGAAAACTTCCTTAGGGCTGGTTGCGTAATAATTATTTTTGTTGTATCGCTTGTTATTGTAGAAAAATACTTATTGATTGTTCTTTTGATGTTTCTAACATGATTGCGAGTTGATTTTGTCTTTGTATCCTATTGAAAGTTTATGCTAGAATTTTTGTTGCCTTACTTTCAGAATCATACGCGTAATCGTTGTTTGTATTCGGTATTTTCATTGGCGGTAGTTCGTTAGGGTTTTTACAAAAATATCTTAGCGTCACAGGCATTCCGGAGGAGAATGTCTGTCTAAACGTTTTTCGTTTTCCGGATAATTTTCTAACTTTTTATTTATATATTTACTGGTTAGGTGACGATTACGCGACCGAATACAATAGTAGCCGGAGAAATAACTGAAAATAGAAATTATTATCTTAATTTTTCAACCGACTTCATTCTAGTGACAAAAAAGCTTTTTAAAAAGAAATTTTAAAAAATTCATGTTTTTTATATTTTTCATATTTAATTAACACCATCCGGAACTTCATCAAAGTGTAATATTATTCCAACTGGTTTGGGATATGGTTAACATTAAGTGAATATTCGTTAGTTCAAAAAGTTATTTCTTGGTATATAATTTACATCGTACAGTATACTGAACTCATTGTAAAATTGTAAACATGGGGGCTAAACTGTTGGTGTAGAATTTTTAAAAAAAAACAAACAAAAACCATATATGTAAATCTAGTTATAATATCGCTGCTCGCACTACTGCAGCGCATAGGTGACTTCAAACATAAATGCCCGAAATTCATAATTGTATATTTCATTGTGTTGTAAAATACATTTGATTTGATTTAATTAATATTCCGTCACGATTACGGGAAATCACATATCCCTGTGGACTCTTGTTAATATTTATTAATATTTGTTAATGCGTACTATTTCCGGAAGTCGCATTCTAATATTTTATCTATGTTTAAGGGAAAAAACTTAAACGAGGCGATCAAAAACAAAAAAGAATCAAAAACGAAAAGAATCAAAAACAAAAAAACCCATACCCGGTATTCACGATTTATGTTTGCACGTTATTATTATTTCAACAATACTTCACGATACTGTAAACTTAAAAGCTTATTTTAGGAATTATGCCGGGTTTTCGTGTTGTTTTATAATCTTATTCAATGAGGTTGTTTTTCATTAGCATCCGATCGAGTTCGAAATTGACGTAGTTCTGAAAATTTTATCAAACGTATTCTACTACATTTTAAGACTTGTAAGATTTAATTTTCGCAATCAGTTACTCTCTAATTAATTGCATAATTAAAAAAAATACATCGCGGAACATCCAAAAATGAGACGAAAAAAAATAGAGAAAATGGCAACTTTCTCAACTAGAGTCCACTACCTAACTAAAAAGTTCTGCGTTACGGCGTAATTTCTTACTAGCCCTTCTGGTCGCTTCGTTCTTCGCTTCGCCCTGCTGATTAATGCTTCAACAAGCTTCTCGATATCAGACGACAATGTCGATAAAACGCGTTCTAACATGTCAGACTGCTAGCTTAGATTGGCGGTTATAAAAGCATAGAAAAGGTACAATCAACAAACGAATACGGTGTCTATCAAGGTGTCTAAAAAAAATATATATATAAACGAAATAAATTAAATAAATAGATATTAACAACGTTGCGGACAGAGTTCCCGTTGCAAGTAGTCAAATTATAACACAGTATGGCGACTCCGAGTACTTCGGGATCGTACCGTAACAGCCTCACCACATCGAGATTTAAAGGTCCCTCGCGTACAGTTATCGAGCGAACGACTAACATCTTTATTGTTAATATAATTTATGGGATAATTACGTTAAAAATGCGCGAGTGTGTACAAGAGGGAGTGATTATTTATCGAAATTGAACTTTACATAACGTTCACGGCTACCGCATATGTCGGACGACGCATAATTTCATAAAAGACCAATGGAAAAACGTACGAAAAGAGTAAAAAATGTTCACCTTTTTTGCGTTATATTAAATAAAACGCAGAAGCCGCGATTAAATCGAAACACATTCGCGACACATTTAACATTCACGCGAATCCTCCGAACTACAACTGTGTTAATGTTTTATACCGTTTGCCGACGAATGGGAATTAAAAGTACAACATTGGAAATTAACCATGTAGAGGCGGCTCGCTAACCGACAAGAGCTCAGTACAATCTCATTTTACCAACAAAGTAAACATTCCGATCGGTACTGCCAAGGGCACGACCAATTATTAATGATGCACTAGGTTAATAGGTATTTAGATCGACTTGCCGTCTGTTTACACCTCTCTCCCATTCACGTATCGTTAAAATATCGAACAACAAAAAAAAAAAACACAAAAAACTATTTCATCGCTCTTCTATTTTAGCACAATCATACTGGGAACTTGTTTCTTCGCATTCTTCTTCATCTTCAGCCTATTGCAGTCAGAAACCTCAAAGGTATGGAGCACAATTAAATAGTAGAACCGATCGCCGAAATAGATTTACACACAATCGGCACGGTATTGTATTTTTAATGTTGCACATATTTATCTGTTTCGTAAGAAGAACTTAAATAAAAGACCACTTCAATAATCATTTTTTTAGCAATAATAATGTACGCGCTAGGTACTAATAATTGTAATGATGAAATAAAAAATTTTAACGCTTAATTACAAACTAATATCCATGAAGGATAGCCGTCATAACAAAGTTAAACTGAACGACCGAAGCGTAACCGAAAGAAAAGGAAACAGTGTTTCCATGAGCCGTCTCATGAGCAAACTTTAACTGGCAAGCGATCGAGTACCATCAGAAAATGCGAAAAACACAAAAATTTGAAAAACTATACTATCCAAAAAATGTTAACCCTTCAAAAATTATCGCTAATATAGATGATAATTCGATTAAGAATAGGACAAATGGAAACAGCGGTAACGCTTGTATAATTCTCTATGTCAGTTCCGCAATGGTTATAGAAAAAAACGGTAAATTATCTCATAGGCGCATTTAATCAAAAACGAAACCAGTTTGTGAAAAGTGTTCTACCCTATTTCATTGATAAATTTTGTTTCAACACACTTATAGGTCCGCCATGTGAAAGCACTATTGGAAATGAAATTTAATAGCATCCTTGGTTCTCAGAGTTTCCTTCTCTTCCACGTTCTGCTATTGTCTCTATTATTCGCCTACGCTTTAATCACACTTTACTGCAATCTTCACGCTATCGTATCCCTCTTTGGTTTCCTCTCCTTACTGTCCTCCAGATTCTAATGAAAATGAAACAGTTATCTAATCATATTTTCTTTGAGTGTTCTGTTCTTTCTGCCGACCGTTATTTTCTTTATTTACTCTTCTTAAAGTTAAGGCTTCCTGCTACCCTATTATGCTTCCTACATCCTGTTCTTTCCCTCTCAGTCTATCGTCTATTCTTTACTTCAGTTATTTCTGATCGATTTAAGTTCTAATTAGTTGACTCTTCTTCCTATCGTTTCTGCGTGGAGGTCCCTTGTTGACAAACCTAAATATATATATATATATATATATATATATATATATATATATATATATATATACATTAATTACAACGTAATTCTTAGGCTACCCCCCATCAGAAAAAATGTCCCAATTTTATGTAACGTTTGTAATATTCTATAGAATTTTTGTAATTGTTAGTTTACAAATGTCACAATATTATGTAACGAAATATGTAACGAAAATATAACGAAAAAATGTCTTAACTTTATATAATGAAAGATAAATGTTAGGACAGGATTTTTGTGATTACATTATTTTTTTTTGTTTTTTTTTTGGCCCGGCAAGAAACCATCTGGCCACCAACAACCTCTACTTTTTTTTTTTTTTTTTTTTTTGTATGTTGATGCCAGTAAGAATTACGTTGTAAATTTTGATCATATTATACAAAGTATAGAAGAGAAAGAGACAGAAATGAAAGTAAGAGGAGTCAAGGGGCACAGCCCCTTGCGAGCACAAAATGACCGAGTTTATATATATATATATATATATATATATATATATATATATATATATATAATATATTATATATAATGGCATATACGATAATTCAGTGTGAAGAATGACCTAGAGATGTATAGGCTAAGGCTGAAAAATAAAAAACTATTTTCCCCATAGTCCTTCCCTAATTACCCATCAAAGTTTTTTTCTTCATTTTTTTCTTTTTTGTCACAAAAAAATTTCTTATCTTAGAAATTCCGTTCATATTGAAACCGGTGTCTGCAATGCAGATTTTACTTTTTTTTGCAGGTTCGCCGGATTTAGTCGAAGGTGTATTCTGTATTTTTTTTTTCTTATTTTTGTGAGGTTATATTAGAAAAAGTTTAGAGATTGAGTAAATTAAAGTAATAAAGAAATAACCGGAAGAGAGGGAAGAGAGAAAATACAATAACTACTAAAAAAGAATCGGGGAGCCTAGTCTCAGAAAATCGGAAAAAAGGATCACGCATTCTTAGCAAGTAGAGATACAAATAGAACGTGACTCGCATCGCAAATGGATAGTCCGGAGGACAGAGAGGACCGAATAAGAGAAAAAAAAAAATGGAAAAGCGAAACAGGAAGTTAAGCCGATGAAGCGAACTATTGAGGAAATAACAAAGCGGCTATCGTTGGGGGAAAATTGTTGAACTACAGAAAAGGAGAAGGAGAGGTCTGAGTGGCAAGATTAACCGGGATCGGTGAAAGACAGAAATCAGACCAAAACTCATAGTGGAAATAAACGAAGACGGAAAAAAAACTTTGGGCAGGAGATCTGCTTACGAAACATTGTGATTGCTGCGAACGGTCCATGTTATATTCCCATCTGCTGAAACATACCCCGTTTTTCATGGCGTATCTCATATTCCATCTTTCCCCTCTCTATTCATCACTTCAGCTACTGGTTTCTTCTTATATTGCCAAAATATCCGACCGAATCAAAATTTAACTGACGGTTCTTTTCACCTTCCTTCTTTCCGATTATTATTTGGCCGAGATCCCTTCCCAAAAAAAAAAAAATGTAAATAAATAAATAAATAAATAATTAAAAATAAAACTAACAAAAATAAAGAAATAAAAATGTGCACAACTGTACGAGCTAAAAATAGAATTGTTTAATTGCTTCCGTAAGGGAACAAATTTCCAGAAATTTCTAATCATTTTATATGAATCGTAAAAAAAACGGCTATATATAGGAACCAAACACATTTTTTGGAAAGCACAACTTATTCTTTTCGAAATAGAAGCGTCGAAGCATTTTTCTTCTGCCAGAACAAGTCATGAGATTAACGTTGATGTAAAGGAAGCAACACATTATCGGCGGCATGTAATCTCATCCGGGATAGAAATATAAAACAAAAAAATTCCCAAAATTCCGCAAGATACTTGAGCACGCTGTTAGAAATTGGACACTAGCGTCGGTGTAAAAAAATTTAAATAGTTTCGGTAAGTTCGGATATTCTCTTGAATCAGCTGGACTACATTAGATACACACCATCAATGATGTAACATCATCGGCGGTTACTTCGATGAAGTTTAATGTTGGGTCCATAACGGTTGTAGTGCAGAAATGCGATACGCCTATTATTGTCGAAAAAGAAAAAGTGCTCTGCAACGAATCATTTCAAAAATTAAGAGCGAAGGATGTACAGCATATCTATCCGGGAAAGGAGGTAGTACATATTCGTTAAAGATCACACTAAACATAATGGACTTTCTTAAGTTAGGTAGGGGAGAGGCAAAAGAGCGCTGCTGGACGACACATACCATGTGGAAAATTAATTGTTATACGAAGAGGTGAATGGTTGAATTGAAGGTATCGGCTGAAGAACAAACTTGGCACCCACGACCTATTCCAAAGAAGAGGACAAGGAATTTGTGAACACTGAGAGGAAGAGTTTAGAACGGACGTTACATTAGGAACAAATATAAAAGATTTAACTCGAAGATTGTGTAAAATCAAATACGAGAACTGGAGAAGTTTTATACTTGACTAGAAGTGAAGAGAAGGTAATACTAGCGAAAAAATCGATACATACGATTTCAGATTAGGCTGTCTATACCATTAATAGGACTATTAATGAAAATTTCATTCGTCAAATGCGGCAAACGCCGAACATAATAAGAACACACGTTTTATACACGAACTCTTTATATTATTCAAAATTTTCAAATCAACTGAAGTTTCTCATAAATCAAACTTCATCGCTGAAATTTAGTTCAAAAAAAGTAATCGATAAACTTATAGAACGTAAACACTAAATTAATTAAAACAAAAAAGGATTAAGTACCTAAATACACAAACTTGCAAGACGTACTGCAAAATTTACTCGCGACAATTTAATGAATTTAATTTGTCACACGTTTATATCTTTAAAAAAGGAAAATAACTAATTATTCAAGGATCACAATTTTACTAAAACCATCGTGGATATCGCAACAAACATGGGTAAAATAAGATAAACACATAAATTACCGAATCTGCGATTGACACATTTTTAGCACAGTGCAAATATTTAAGAACGAAAGCGAAACTAACGATTATCGGTGATCATACTCACACGCAGATACAGACCTACACACACAAAAACATATGTGTATAAATAAAATTACGTAATTGATACACAACATCCTCATTTAAGCGAAATTGTTTTTACATCTTACATATCAACCGCTACGTATCATTATAATCATCGGTCTAAGAACTGATGCGACACACAATACTTTTTTAATAGGTACATAATTAGTAAATATACTAGGGAAAATCAAAATAAACATTCCCGATTAATTCTCGACGCTGAGAAAGAAAGAGAGAATGTATTTAAATACTTTGGCAACTACCTTGTTTGTTCTTATTTTCAATTGGTGCAGACCGAGAACAACACTGGAGTGAGTAGTTAGCGGCTGAACAAATATCATTTTAATTTTTTTGTTCTAATTTGCTTCTAACTTGATCGTAACGTGTATAATCGACATTCTCAAATGATAATAAAAAACTACTCTTTTGAACGTACCTTAAATTGTGCGCCGGCAAACAGTATCAATTCAGATTCAACAAACCGATTTTAACTTACAGGGAGGGGCAAGGCTGCCGTGTCGTAGTTGGTTAGGCAGTGGTGTTTCTTTCGGGTAGAAGAACCAAGTTCGAATCTCACTGCCGCATGTGTTGACACTTTGAAAAATTTCACTTGTACTTGGTTAATATGTTCATAGTTGACTGCCCAAAAAATAAAAAAAATAAAAAAACAAAAAAAAAATTACAGGGGAAATATCAGAAGTGTGGGTCATCGATTTAGTCCAACCTTTTCCTGGTGGTAGTATTTGGTAAAAAATGAAAACGAATTGGTTTTTTTTCTGCTATATAAATTTTTTAATAAACATTATCCTATATTTTATCATTTTTGTAAAATTAGAATTTAATATTTAAAATACTTCGGAGTTATATAATAAATAAGAATAAATAATTGTACAGTTAAAAAAAGAGAAATGGTATCTAGACACCCGGTAGAAACAAAGTTCCTTTCACCACTTTTTGGTACAAAGTCGTTCATAAAGTATACGATAAAAAATGCCACACAATATATAAATCCCGTATGAATTAAAACAAAAAATAAATCATCAGACTCGTTGAAGTGCGCTAACGTCGCACAAAAAAACCGCGCCAATTTTCAAATTCGATAAAATGTACACAGAGCTAACCGCGTACGATGCTTGCTGCTCGAATCTCGATACTCGCACGCATACACACACACACACGCCCGTATATAATAGAAAGGGACAGAATGCAGGTCGCTTGGATGACGTATAACGCGATTTTCGTTACCTCGCCTTTTCTGCCAGTTTACTCCTACCGACAAGCCGCGTATAAGAACTTCGTTCCAAAAAAAAAAAAAAAAAAAAATTAAAAAGTTAACAAAGTTCGAACGCCTAACCCCGACAAGATTTATTAACAAAGTTCGAATGCCTAACCCCGACAAGATTTACGACGTGTGATCAAAAACTAGGAATTTTGTAATTTCATTAGGTATAGTTTTACCGATTGATCATACAGTCAATAAGGACTTACAAGTTTCACGCAATTTGCGAGAGACAGTCAACGACCAGCCGAACTTTGGAGAAACAACTCTCGTGGAGATTTTGCACCACACGACGACAATATTTGCCTACCCAACAGTTCGTCGTAGTATAGCATCGCTTAACGCCGCAACCACTCTATTTTCCAGACATGGCAGACTATTTCCCTATTTCCCAAACTCCCGAGAAGACACAGCGAAAAAGGACAACGTTTTTCAACGACAGATGTAGGATAAAGGTGAAATCGTAGAGAGAGATAACATACCTAAAAAAGCGTTCCAACGATGTTTCCCGAAACTGCCGTGGACCATAAATGTACAATATCAAAGGGAGACCGACCGAAAACATTAAAGATTAGGTAAAGAATTTTTGAAAAATTTACGAAATTTTCGTTACTTTTTGATGCGTGTAGCTCGCTTTCTTTTTTACAGACTAATGCAAAAAAAAAAAAAAAAAAAAAAAAGGGAAATTCGTTTTCATTTTTTACCGAATACTATATACACATATACGCCACCCGGAATATATATATCGATGATTCACATTTCTGAAATTCCCCTTGTTAAGTATTTTTGTGAGGAATTGAATCGAACGAAAATGAACGTTTACAATTTTCAAACATATCAAGAGTAGTGTCGGTGTAAAATTTCGTCAATTTTCCACTTTTTTTATTCGTTAATGTTCCGCGTAAAATGCAAAAATAACAGAAACTCCAATGGCAAAAAAAAAAAAAAAGAAGAAAGAAAGTAGCCTCAGAATTTGTTAAAATGACGACGCCGATTCCAATTTTTTTTCTTTAATAATTCGACTGTGTCCTTAAATATACGGTTTTTGAATGTTTCAACAATTTCAGGAAGTTGAACAAACTCAACTTGACCATGAATGGATCGCTTGTCGCAGGCTATTATTCATTTTGAACAAAATTCGATCATTAATTACAGCCTCCTTTCCCCCTGCCGCGCCGCATAACTTGGCCAGTTTGTCTACGAATAGTGCTTTATGCTTATATGGTAGTCATGTATATTTCGACCAAAGTAAATTACTTCATCGACATCATAACAATATGTGTAGACAATAGAGCTTAAAAATATCATTAAAGAAGAAATACATAGAAGGATAACGCTGGCTTAGAAAAAGTATTGGTCATTACAAAAAAAAAGAAAGAAAAAAACACATATTTAAGGTCTCTTTTAGAAAAAAAAAAAAAGGTGAAGCGTAATTCCATCTTGATTTATGTATCTCAAACATGGATCAAAGGAAAATAAACCTCGCTGTAGGAATATCCGTTGAACCCTTTAACCGATCGTCATCGGTAATTCTTATAACAATCTCTCGGTTTTAACTGACTACGTAATTTTTAGACATTACGTTTAAAGAAAACGTTACACGGTTTTTCATATTTCCCTCGGGGCGCACATGGTTATTTAAAAATATATATATACATAAATCCGCTTTCTCTTTATATACACAATAAACGAGGGGACAAATAAATGAAAAGTAGTTAGAATGCTGGAACAGACGTGATTTAGAAAATCCAGTGAGGTGATGAATAAAAAAATTCGTGATGAATCGTAACATCAAAAATTAATATCGCAGTAGCAAACGAAATAATCTGAAGACGTTCTTGCGTGGAAGAAATTCTTATTAAGCCAAAAATCTGGCAATATTTATAATGCTTTGGTAGTTTTGTGAACGATTTTATCTGGTCTCAACAGTGACCTTACGTAACAATTTTGCAGTCGACGGCAATCATAATAACGCTGTGGCACTACAGATTTTACTCGTAAATTGCATTTAAACGGGAAAAAACTTTTTATTTTTTTCGATAACGCTTTTTCGCAATTTACTTCTTATACGTTTACTTGTTCGTAATTTTCTTCTTACATCTACTACATTTTAAAAATCTCATCATAACGCACAGCTCTTTATATGCGCCAAAATATTTCAGCCACTTAAAGGGACAACCACACCTGTATGCGGCATTATGAATTAGCGCGTGTAAAAATCAAAACAAAAGCAAATGGGGCACCAGCGCTGCGACATCACGTTAAGCTAGGTGTAAACTGGCATCATAACGACCATTACTGATTTTGATAAAACGACGCACGATAAAAGTGAGTGACCAAACGGTGAAGAGGAAATGCATATCGGCGCGACAGTGCTGGCGTCGTACTACAGGAGAGAATACCGTCCGAGTATTTCTTATTCTGTAAACATCGACCAACCGGAAAACCGATCATCTGATCGAAATACAAACTCTACTAATTAGCATATTTTCCGCGACCTGACGTGTGACAATGGAGCCATCGCTCGCGCTAACGAATGCACTACTACTCTTTGTTTTCCTTTCTAATGATGCCAGAATATGATAGAATATCAGACGGTATAGTTGAAAATTTAGGATAATACACGTAAGCTATTAAAGGTCTCTGGACTTGAATTTAACAAAGTTCATCGTAGTTAATGAAATATCGAAGCTATTAATGAAATTCGCGAGTTGTGTTATAAAGCGTTAAACAATTAGAAATCGCTACGCAAATTTTAAGTAAAAACGAAAAAAAAAAAGTATGGTACAGTCCTAGAACGCTGACATCAATTTCTTTCATTTTCTTCTTAATTAATGAGATGTCATTACTTTCTAGTTCATTTCCCATTAATTGATGAACGAATATACAACTATTGCTAAACTTTATATTTTACACAAAATTAAATAAAAGCAAAAAGTTTACAATTTAAGATTAGTTGAAATAATTACAGCATTTAGAATCAGTTAAAATAATTCGAAAAACAGTTTTGAATTGTAATTTAAAACTAATCGAAATTATTTAAAATAGTTCACTGGCCAATGGTAGCGTTAATTCCTACTGGTCTATGACGTGGCTTCTTACTACTAAAATGACTGATCAAACTTGTTAACAATAATCTAAAATGTAACCTTTGAAAGAGCCATTTCGTTGTCAAAGTATCTCTCTGAGTTTTTGAAAAAGTAAAATATCTTTATTAATGTATATATTACATGGGAACTAAAAAATTCTAAGAAAAATAAAATAAAAAATATAAAATAATATAAACCGAACGAAATAATAATAAAAATAATTTGGAATGAGAGGTGCGGGTGCAAATGTTTTTTTTTTGTGGCAAAATGTCGGATCAGAGAATTTTGTGTGAAATATTGTGTTAAAAAAGGGAATTAAGTGCAGCGAAGCATTAGAAATGTTAAAGAAGGCCTTTGGCGACCATACTATGTCACAAACACGAGTTTATGAATGGTACAAACGCTTTTAGGAAGGTCGAGAAGAGACACAGAAGATGACGCGAGGTCTTTCTTTTTTTGCGCTATTTTTAGTATGTTTCTTACTTTTAAATGTTCTCGCATTCTTGTTTTTTTCGCGTCGGCTTCATTTTGGCCGCGAAATTTCAGTTCGTTCATTTTTGCTCTTATTCGTAGTTCAGGAGCAAAAATGAACTGCGGGAAACGTCGCTCTTTCTTTCATTGTTACTTTTTGTTACTTTTTTCATTTTGTTTTTCTTTTTTTTTATATATATATATATATATATATACCAAATCAGAGGTGTCATAGGTTATCGAAACTTGTCTCGTCCCGGATTCAAGTCGCTCCCACGTATATATCCAATCTGAAATTGAATTGGTTATACCAGAGAATTATCTGGGGGAAAGTAAAGGCGGCCGACAGAAAGGAACTGGCCGCAGTATTCTTATCAGATCCATTAGATCCTTAAGTACCATTATGAAAAGCTTAACTTCACAATCCATGATACCTTACCAAGAATATATGGGACTTACTTTACTTTACTTTTTATGTATATATATATATATATATATATATGTACTAATAAAATAATGAAACTGAACTGTATGACATCCTGTGTAGCGTCTGGTACTTTGAATTTATCTGATTTTCATACAAAGAAATGCAATTTTACATTCGCACCGTAAATATTTCAGGTTTAATTAATTTTTATGAATTTCTTTGTTTCACATGTTTAGCCCTTTATCTCGTTCGTCTATTTTCGCGGTATTTTAATGCAAAAAAATTGGTCCCTTATATACCTTAAGTTTTACTCAGCGTGCCAATCTGGCCTATTAAGGTGTTTCAATTTTATTTAATACATCAGTTTTTAAAATTACTGCACCTCTGATTTATTATTTTTATTTCAATATGTTAAAACCGTTATTGTATGCGCTTATGCTATTTTTAACCTCCTTACGTTACACTTTGTTTTCTTTCGCGCCACTTTTGTTACGTCATAATCGAAATTTTACTTCGTTCATTTTTGATATTATTCGTCGTTTGTATCACGCATAACCTATTGATAACAGCAGAAATGAGCTAAGTAAAATTTCGACCAAAAATGAACTGGCGTCGACAATGAAATATATACATATATGTATCATCAGTTCTCTGCATCTCACCATCGGGAAACCCCGGATGAAGGGTCTGTAATATTTATGAAGAGCAACTTCAATCTATACTAATATATAAAACGGTAATGTATATAGAGCCAGTACTCGATATAAGGGACTCTATAAAAAATATCGAAATAATGTCAAAACAGAAATAAGGAAGGCAAAACAGGTGTTTTACTTAGTCAAATTGATAGAGCAAATAATTCGAGTAAAAACATATGGAGAATAATTAATAATATTGTAAATAAAAGGAATAAAGTATCAATTGATGATTGCATTTGCAGGCATTTTGGAACCGACTCATTATTAGTGGAGAAATTCAGTGAATATTTTGCAAAATCAGTAGAACAATATAAACATAAGTGTGATGTCCAATTATTGAATTCAAATGATGAAAACAGGTTGATGTGTTCTTTTTTCATTCCTCCAGCTGATAATATACAAATCGAAGCAATAATAAATATCCTAAAAAATTTCAAAGCACCAGGTTGGGATGGCATTAGGACTATGGACATTAAGCGAAATTTAGAGAGATTCGTTCCTATACTAACAAATATGATTAATTATTCTATAAAGAGTGGTACCATCCCTCAGGGGCTAAAAAAAGGAATTATTAAACCAATTTACAAAAAAGGAGCTCAAAATAAGCTGGAAAATTACCGCCCTATAACAATAATTTCGGTAATAGCGAAAATTTTAGAACATTACGTAAACAGTCATTTAAAGAATTACCTAGAAACAAATAATCTCCTTTACGAAAATCAACACGGATTTAGAGGAAAAAGATCCACCTTAACGCTATTAAGTAAATTTGGAAATGAAATAAATATGGGACTATCGATAGGGAATCAATTTATAATTACTTTCATTGACCTATCCAAGGCGTTTGTCTTAGTAGATCATGATTTATTAATAAAGGATTTAGAAAAGATTGGTATTACTAACAGACAGCTCCAATGGTTTACAAACTATATTAAAAATAGGAAGAATTGTGTAAAAATTGCAAAAAATGAAAGTAGGGATAGGTTGTTACAATATGGTGTCGGACAAGGAACCATACTGGCTCCCATTCTTTTCTTGATATATACTGACTCGCTTCACAAATATATTAGAAATGCAAAGGTGTTTGTGTTTGCGGATGACATTGCGCTATTGATAGAACACAATAATATACAAATGGCGGAGAAGTTACTTCAGGAGGACGTTGATAATCTTAGTAAATGGGCGCATGACAGGAGGTTAGCAGTGAACATAAATAAATCAAAGATAATGCATATTCGAAACATATCCAAACATGCTACTCATGAACCGCGGATTATCATCCACAGTAGCGAATGTGTCCATGATTTATATTTAAGGAACAACAGTCCAGTTTGTGCATGTAAACCATTAGAAAAGGTGCAGGATTTTAAATATTTAGGGGTTTTTATAGATAGCAATATGAATTGGAAAAAACATATACAAAATTTAAGTGTAAAAATCAGACAGACCATTCCAGCATTATATAAGATGAAACAGGTACTTCCATATGAAACACTAAAAATTTTTCTTAACGTAATGATAATGTCTAGGATATTATATGGTATTCAAATATGGGGAGAAGCGAAGAAATCACAACTTAACAAGATAGCGAAATTGCAGAAAAGATGTTTAAAATTACTGCTTCCTCATGGGGGGCATAATAATTCAACATCATCATGGTGGAAGGTAAACAATGTGATGTCGCAAAAATGTATTATTATTATAGGTTATTGGAGCTCAAAACCAATAATATCAGAATACCATCAAGACCTAAAATTAGAGTTACGAGAGATCGAAATAAAAAATACTTTATTCAACCAAGGGGGACCAATTTAAGGATTGATAATACACAGCAGACAGTACTAATTAAATTACTACGGGAAATTCCAAGTAATATATTAAAGGAGAAAAGATTAGGTGTGTGGAAGGAAGACGTAAAAAAATGGCTGATAGATTGGTGTGCAGATTAAGAAATTTTCGAGGATTCTTCTATTTGTACTACCATGTCGGTGACTTCTTTATTTCGTAAATTAGGTTCCTAAATTTCTCATTGCTCAGCACAGGAACTACAACAGGTGCATGTAGATGATTTTCAATAATGTAGCGGAAAAGATCTTCTTTCTTGTACATTAGTGGGAATGATTATTCTGAGTGTGACTGGTTGGTGATGTATAAGTGCTAAGTGTGTAGTCATAAGAAGTTACTGTACTAAATTAATTAAATTACTATAGTGATAAGAAATATTATTTTAGATGTATTGAAATGTTATTAGTAAATTGTAAGTTTATGTCAAATAAACGATAATGAGGGTGACGGGAACTCACGAAACGGGCAAAATTGCCTTGTGAGACCCACAACTTTCTTATTTAAAAATTAAAAAAAAAAAAAAAAAAAAGTTTGGATGTAGGAGGTAATCTCTGAAACTACTCATCCGACTTCACAAATTCTTTCACCGATATTTAGAATGGACTTTCAGGGTGTGGACGTAGGCTATATATTAGCCCGTTAAAATAAAATGGCTTTACGTGGCGACCAATTTTTCAACTAAAATCGATAAAAAAATGATGGTCGACCGATGGATCACACTAATATTATAATGAGGTAATATGTTTATAAGTTTGGATGTAGGAAGTAATCTCCGAAACTACTCTTCCGATTTCAAAATTTATGTGTTTTTTTGAATAAAATTACTTAGTTGAGGAGAGTGATACAATTTTGTATATTGAGTTTTTGCTGGTACCCCCCTTACAGTCACGGACTGGATTCCACGCGGGCGTAATTTAACAAAGTAATTTTTCAGAATCGTATTTCACGCGGGCACAGCTAGTCTTCCATAACAAAAAAAAAAAACAAAAAAATTGATATTTCGATTTCTCCTGTACATTTACTTTCCATACGTAACAGAAGAATGTTACACATGTTTCATAACGGTTTTTCTTTATTTTCATGTCACTCCTGATAAGAGAATGACGTGGTCATTATTGTATGTGCATAACTTGTTCTCAAAATTAACCAATTTCCGAAGAAAGGTTCTCTTCGGTGGGGAGTAATCTGTATAATTCCAGAAATACTGTGAATTGTCAACACTATCTTGATCAGACAAGTGTGACGACACACGGTTGTTTACAATTGTTAATTTTTCCAGTACATACTCAAAATAGTGCACAAATACACAGCAATAAATGCGTGTATATTTAGGAGAATGTGCTACAGCGTCAAAAGCACCATAAATAAGATCGTACACTGTCGTATTAACTCGAAAATCCACGTATAAAATTCGTAGTGGTTAAACTGAAAAGCTGTCTACGTAACCGCGTCGGCTCGAATCACGACGTCGTTTTCCGAAGTTGACAATCTTCTTCTAGACATATTAATCTCTTCACTAAAAAGCACACAGATGAACATTGTTTCTCATTTCGATCGATCATAGAAACAAGATGATAGATAGAAGCGGCTTTGACAGTCCATTTATGAGTTCTCTTACAACTCTCTAACCGTCTAAAAAAGCAGAAAAATACACATTAAAAAAAAAAAAAAAACGATAAAAACAAATAAATAATAATAATACCTCGCGGAAGACATGGGCAAATGACGCTATCGTTCGCGTCGACACATTTAGGGAGACATACCGAGCCAAATGCTTGAAAGGTTGCGAACGTTCGATAATTACGCTACGTCGACGAACGCAGAACGATGCTCGGAAAGCAGACTGTTCGAAGAACGTCAGTTGAAAAGTCGAGGCAGAAGATCGCGGTGTTGTCGATATTTAAATGTGACGCTAGCCCGGAAGCGTACCTTCCCGACTACGTGGCCGTTGTCGAGTTGTTAATGTAAGATGGAATGATAGCTATGCTAACTGGACTTGTGAGAAATTCCGCCTCTTTCGTGACTATCTTCGTCAGATGGTATTTAGCTGTCGGCTGGCGCGAGAATTTTTCTGCACGGACAATTAAATGTGTTCCGGAGCCAATGAGGAAATATGTCAAGTGGGTAATTCTCTAACGGTAACCGAATTACTCTCTTTGCGCAAAGTTAAAATGCCATTCCAACCGAAAAGTAGCCGGCGAAATTTTAGTTCGGAACGAAAACAAACCTACCTGGAAAACGGCCAAGTCGACGACGCACTTAATTATACAGATCGCGTCCCATAAATCTCCGAGATTTAACGCAGATCGCGAGACAGACGGCGAGGCAGTGCGGCACTTCCCCTCCGGTATAAATAAGACGTTTAACAAACGCCTGAAGATTGTGTACCGTAAGATGCATTCTCTTCCGAAATTTGTTGGTCGACACGTTTATGAATAATTCATAAATAAACAAGAATAAATATACGAAAAATCACCAAAAGTTGGGGTCATTAGAAAAAAGTTCATCCCCCGTTGCAATTCTGTACGTTCAATTTTTCAGAAAGCTGCGGGGACCGGCCAGTTTTCTTGTTTTAAGCTCTGTTGGAGTGCGCATTTTGAAAGATTACGGTACTGAACAGGCAAGACCTCCCGCTCGATACTAAAATATAGGGCGACATTCGCTCATATCAAATATTTAAAACTTGCCTATCGATTGTGATCTGATCCTGCTCTTTATTCTCTAATCCCTCCTCGCATTGCCCAGTCCAACCTTTTCCTAGTCTTCATTTCAAGTGTTCCTTTTCCTCAAAGTTTTATCATTGAATCACTCTTTTCTCTCTTCTTCGCGGTTTCGTTTTTCCCTATTCTTATTTCTCCATTGCTCTTAACGTTGATTACTTTATTCCCCAGTAATACTTTCTTCGAAATCTCGGCTCTTTCTGAGCTGAACGTCGGAGATTCTTCTTTATCATCAATTTCTAACTCTCAGTATTCCTACTTCCTATATTCCTTCCGATCTCGATTCCCTTACTGGATTGTCATCTCCTATTTTCAATTGGATAATAATATAGCTCTTTTTGTTGCCGGTGAAAATGCCGCTTGTTGTCACAAAAAAAAAAAAAAAAAAATAAAATAAAATAAAAGATACAAAATTTTCTTTCAATCAGATCCCGGTAAAAATAAAACAATCTCTATGTGATATAGCGCCAGCATTACTTTTAAGTAATAAGTTCTAGTGACTGAAAAACCACACCCATCTTTTCTTCAATCTCTGCGTTAGCAGTACGTATTCATATAGACTCATTGGCTGATCCACGGGGGGGAAATAGGGGACATCCCCCCCCCCCCAAGAACCAAAAGCCTTTATGAAAAAATTTGTTATAACGGAGAAACTTTTAATTTATAATATAAAATATTTGTATGAATTTTACCTACGGATTTTAATAATTAATATTTAATACCGTTTTTCCTAGTAAAAATGTTCCTTTTTTATTCTATTTTAAATGCAAATGTCATCGATCTTTTGTGTCATTTTTATTTATTTTTAATTTTTATTTTGTAATTTTAATTAAAAAATAGTAGTTCAATGAGAAATAATATATATATATATATATATATATATATATTTAAACTAGCTCACGAACAAAGAGAATTCGGATCGGATTACTAACTAAAATAAAAAAGAAGTAAAGTGTTTAATAAAAATACTATCTTTCTTACTATTTCTAAACTACCATTTTAGCTAGAATTTTATAATTTCGTTTTATTTTTCACCCCTACATATAAGACAAAATTCAAATTAAAAATTGTAATAATTATGTATTTTTAAAACATTTTTAAATTTCTATAAAGGTCGCCATTTGATTTTCTTTATGAAACAAGGGGTGGTATTTCTCAAATCTGCTGCCTACCATAGAAGATTTTACGTAATTATATCCCCCCCCCATGAACTCCCGGATCCGCCCCTGTATAGATTACAGCTAATATAGATGCACTACATAAGTGCGTATTGTTAACGCGAATAGACACACAACAGCAAGATATATTTCGTTCATGTTAGATATTACGATTTAAAAGATATGATTTAAATTTTATTCTGCGTGTCTCTTAACTGACTTTAGCTCATTCGAATAAAATTTATCTCCTTCGAATTCCTAATCGTTGCGGCATCGCAGAGCTGGTCCATCAATGGCTGATTAATCGATAAGTTCACTGCTCATATTATCCTTTGCCCACAATCTAATGCCTATTCCCCTTTTCTAGTCGTCATTCCTTGAAGCGTCTAATTCAGATTCTCTCCCGTCATATTTGTGTTTTATTCTTTGTTGTATATATCAGGTTTGTCCCAGTTTAACGCTTTTTCAAATTATCGTGATATTTTCGTTTCTAGAAATATAGCCTTTTAAGGACTTTCCGCACTTATTGGTAACCTTTCTTTTTAATTGTAATAAAACAAACGCTAATATATCCTTACAAGGATTTCTAGTATGTTCGTTGTTAAATTATAAACAATGCAGAGTATAAGAAGAGCTGCAAGTACGATGAAAGGAAGCGTGAAATTGTAAAACAATTTCTTTCTTTCGTTGTACAATTCTTGTTGTTATCATCTGCGTATTTTTTGCGGCTAATTTTTTTGTTAACAGTATATCGCGATGATCGTCTGATTATTAATTATCCGTCTTGCTTAATGCTGGTTTCTTTCTTATTCTCCGTTCCATCAAGGTTCCATGTTGAATTTCTCTTGTCGGATACGATTTTATTTCGCTCCTTCTCGTTCCACAATCATCTGCTACTGACACGCGCCATATTAACCTCTCTTCTCATTCCACACCAATTATCGTTGTACTTTTTCCCATTTGCCTTTCCGATTTCTTGAAACGTTTCTTTAAATTAAGGTATTTATCTTAACGTATTAAAATTCATTTATATAATTATTTTTGTTTCTTATTAGGGATATTATTTATTTTCTATTTTTAAAAAAGAAAATTTTTTCATGCGATTAGAGCGCTTAAATAGTTCCGCACCCCGGCAACGACCATGATGAAATTTATATACGGAATAGATAGAACAGCGTGGTTGGCCTCAACTGTTTCAACGCTACTCCTAATACATGCAATACTGGCGTTGTTCATTTAAAGAGGGGTTACCGTTTTAGTCGAGATAGTAGCAGTCGTTTGATAATCACTGTTGATAGATATGTGGCAGATACGTTAACAAAATCTACACATTAATACAATATGAAAAGTCCCCTAGAGAAAAGAAATTTCGGAACGATTATATATGATTGCAAAATGTTTCGGAAAAATTGGCATTCGCCTCTCGATATAATTTAAACTAGTATTATTCCGAGCAAACTCGTACGTCAGTAAACAAACCTTAACGTCGATATAAAAACCGTACACATAATGCGAATTAGTAATAAAACCTTCCGGAATGACAATACAAAAAATTTCCTATTAAAAAAAAAATACAACATTGATTGATCAACTAAATAATAAAGATGCTTACAAAATGAAGATAAACAGAAGAAAAACGTTGAAGAATTGGTAAGAATTCCAAATCTATAATACATATATATATATATATATATATATATATATATATATATATATATATATATATTAAGCAACCTTTCTCTGCATATTATATAAAATAATTTTTTGTGATCGCGGTAGTAGCGAATCATGTAGAGAATGGAGGAATTTTCAAAAATGTCTATTTTATAAAAGAACATGGTCAAAAAAAATGTAGATTTTTTTTTTTTAAATATATATATATATATAATTTATTAATTTGTACATTTATTATACGCGTGTTTATTAAAATTGTACGAAATCTTTTTATTATTCCCCCCCGAGCTAGTGCCTACGATCACATCGTATGACAGAAATTTAGTAAAATAACCGGTATGGACTAATGTAAAATATTTCTTTTCTTATACTCCAAACGACCATTTTTATTCGAATTTGCGCTTACGAAACAAATGAAATGCCACAGTTAATCGATAGTGTATTCTATTTCAAACGATTATTTTTTTTCTCCTAAAGGTGAAAAAGTTAACGTCTAATAAAAAGTATTAGTTACGATTCGACTGAAAACGCTTCACAATCGAATAAACAAAAAGATAATTAGAAAGAAATATCGGTTAGACTGCGATTTTGTTCTACATCGCATTTCCATTTCTCTTCGTATGTGATTTTCTACGAGTTCTTAAAATATCAAGATCTTCTGAAAATACTTTATTGCCTAACGATTTACAACCCAAGTTTGATTATTTATTTCGGATCGCCGTTTTTTTTTTTACAGTATTCCGTGTTCATAAAGATCGCAGTTGAGGAAAGCAAGGACCCCAGGACGGAGCCACTATATGTACATAATATATATAAAAATAAAGACATCACAGAAAAATACGCGTTAATTTTTATGCAGATAGTTTTTGAGATATCTCGCTTTGGCTCAATTAAAAATATCAATTTTTACATACGCTGCGACAACGAGTTTTAAAATGTAGCATATTAAATTACCATAGAAATTTCCAATTATCAAAATTAATTGAAACTTTATGTACGCAAACAGGGAAAAACATTTTATAATTATTTCTGTCCGATTATAAGTTTAAAGTTAAGAAAATGCCTTTTTTTTTTACCTTTTTTCGAAACGTAAAAAAGCAAAGTAAAGTAGGTCCCATGCCCTTGAGAGGGCGTTGGGATTGTGAAGTTAAGCTTTTCATAATGAATCTAAGGAGAAAACCGAGGCCAGTTCCTTTCTCTCGGCCGCCTTTACTTTCCCAGATTTCTCTGGTACCCAATTATCTCAGGCTGGGTAAACTTGGGAGCGACTTGGATCCGGGACGAGACAAGTCTCGAACCCGCGATCTCCGACTTACGTACTATGTAATTATTTTATTAAACTAATTTGTTTTGCCGATTTAAGCTGTTATTTTAACAGAAAATTAATTTAGGCACTGTGATTTCTAAAAAATCATAAATATGTTATAACGCTCGCATACTAAAATAAAAAATCGGTACTTTAGTTTTTGGGATCGAGCTCAGACAGGCACGAGTGTGCCTCCTTCACTAAAATTTTCCTTTTGAATACTGAATAATCTGGTAGGTCACGTGACACAATCATAAAAATATTTTTTACGTAACAAAATTTTTTTCAATTGATGTGAAACGAATTTTTTCTGTTTGTGTTTCGTCACTCCGATAAAGGAATCTACGACGCTTCGTCGTAGACTAATTCCTGCGTCGCTGTTTCAACCTTGTCCTACTCTGCAATGAGTTTACTTTAGCGTTGCCGATTTTTCAGGTATTTTATTTTCTTTTTTCTTTCTTCTTTAATACTTTAAAACAATCGTTGCGTCACACAAAAACCCTTCCTTCGAAATTACTATTTCTTAAAAATCTAATAAAAATTAATCGTTTATTTCCGGTGATTCCTTTTTCTTTTTTTGTTATTTAAAAAAAATTATCGCGCTTATAATTACCGTAATTTTCAAAATATTATATATAAAAAAGTCAATTTTATCATTATACATAATATTTTGAAAATAATAACAGAAAATGGACACTTATAATTTAAATATACCGTAATTTTGATGAGGAGTATTTTTCAAAATTAACCCGATCAGGACGTAATTTTCAATTGTTTTTTTTTTTAAATTGGGGGAGGGGGGTTAATCGACTTATAACCAATTTTTTACGCTCGCCAAAAATACACAAAATAAAGAAATTAACTCGAATTCGAAAAAAATTTAACTGAAATTTTCAACATTATCGATTCTGAATTACGTTCAAAACTTTTTTTTTCATTCGGTAATTTTAATAATAAAAAAATAAGTCAAATTTTTACGCCTTCAATGCGCGCGTAAAACTTGGAAGCATTTTTAACATGGATATGTTTGAAAAAAAATAAAGAGCGTCGACTAAACGTGTGTTCGGTGTCACTGGTATTTCTTTATATTTTAATTGAACTAAAAAATGTTTATTTTACTCCTTTCAAAAATTAACATAAAACGATAAAAAGTTTTTCTTTCCTTTCAATTACATGGTGTAACATTATAAATACAAAAAGAATTATAATCCTCAAAATACATATCCATGATTCAATGTTTCTTCGAATAGGATAGATAATGGCACTAAATTTCAAATGGAAATAAGATTTTAATCATTTGGAAAAAAATACTCGTGGAGCAGGTGCAAGGGCACACGCTAAGGACAAGGAGGAGATGCCGGCGCTAATTTTTCAAATATTTTAAAGTTTCAATCATTTGCTAGAAGGTATTTTGAAAACCGTTTCTTTTCTTCTTTTTTTTCCCCTAAATAGACAAATTATTGATAAAGCGAAGAATACGAAAATAAAGAGAGAAAAAAAAATAACGCAGGAAAAAATAATAAGTCAATTCTCAGTAAGCATAAACTAATTCCAACTATGAAAAATTACGGAAAATACTTGAATTGGAAGAACAATTTAAATTAAAGGAATGAAAGAAAGAATGGAATAAAGACGAAATATGTAAAGAACATCTAGAATTCCTTTGGAAAATTATGCAATGATAAGAACAGAATTTAAAAAAAAAAAAGCAATTAAAAGAGCTGTAGAGGTAACAAAGCAGCAGCAAACGAGTGCGCAAACCACCAAGTTACATTATTGAGTCACCTACCTGATGAATGCAAAGATATGCGCACCTGAGCGAAATTTCAAAAGCTCGCGGTAATTCCGTCGCTACAATTATTTATCTCGAAAACATTTCTGCGTTAGCATAAAGGGCTTTCGATAATATCAAGCGTCGAGAACTAACGAAGAAATATTACGGCAGTATAGAGTAAATAAAATATATATCACCAGTAAAGAACCTCTAGAAGAGGCTTGTGTCTCCGTGTGAGAAGATAAGCTGCATTCAACGGAAGAAGGGGTTAAGATAAGAATGACCTTTGACTCGGAGGTTTTTTTTTAAACATGTACGTGAACAGAATAGGTCTGAAGGAACCCCGGAAACAGCCGAAAGATGAATTTTTAATCGATAAAGAATTCGATGCATATGCAGCTGATAAGGTGCGTGTTATCTGCTGCAACGCCGAAACAATTCAATTAAAAATGCCGATGAACATAGTAAAAAATAAAAGGCGCGAAATGCCGCAAATTAAAAAATCTGAAAAATAGGACAAATTAAAATACGAATTAGCAAAGAAGAGGGCGGGGCACATCTTCAGTAATTCAAGGATAAGTAATTAAAAAGAGATTAAAAAATCCCCCCCCCCGTGAAAAGAAGACAAAGACGGTAGTCTTTTAAGAGAGTATTCGAGAAATTTAGTTATGGCTAGTAGAGTCGTTAAATGCTTCCTCGTATAAAATGTTTCGAGACTAATGAAAATATATTCAAAATTGAATGCAACGGTTAAAATTTTTAACCGTTTAAAATTTTATCTTCCTCGATAACCTTTGAAAAATACCTGTCGCAGGCATTAATCGCCTTCGAATAGGACATACTATTCCAAAAATAACCTTTGCACAGATACCCCACTAGTAAGCCGTTCTTTACGCTATACGGCTGCTAAAAGTTTTTCCATATCGATTACATGAGATCTCGTCTAGTACTACTAACGATGTGGTGGCATCTTGGCTTTTGTTAAAGCGAACTTTACCAATTACACCTGTCCAGATCATAACCGTAGCAGTTAGTCACAGCGAATGGAAGTCACATTTGCGGTAAATTTAAAACGTCGAAACATGTTCGCCTTACAAAACTAAACTAAGCTTGGGTAAACGGCAGGAACATTATAGCCTTCCTCTGAAAAAATGATAATCTGGTTACAGCGACTTTCGGACACTCTAACGATTGGAGCATCAACTTTTTACAAACTTTACACCAGCCGTCACTTTTCATTACGCCATCGTTCTCTTTGAAGTTAGCTACGCACCAGTAGACAATTTTTTACACTAACGGCGAATGTATTATTATTATTATTACACGATGGTAGCAGGAGATTATGCGTAACGTTTTTATTTATTTTAAGGCTACGCTGTCATTTAAATAGTAGTTAGCAGGCCCGTGTCCAGAATTTTGGAAGGGGGAGCGGAATTTTCTTCGCATATCTATTTTATAAATAAAAATAAATTTTTCACTAATATTCATACTATTAATAATTTCCATAATTTTGATTTATATATTAATAATTTAAATAAACGAATTACTGTATAAACACATTAATAAAAATTACACATATGTTATTGATTATACTCGTAACAAAAAATTTTGCATAAAATATTAATAAAGTACCTAAGCTATTTCAGTTCTCATGGAGGTGGTTTAACCCCCAAAACCTACCCCGTGGACACGGCCTTGGTAGTTAGTTATTTTATTTCCTATGGATACGCTATTATTACTACATACCTTGAATGTGTACGGTTCGCGTAAGATTATCGTAATTTTCTTTAATAAAGTCGTCGATGCACAATTATTTTCGAACAAAGTATGTTTCTGGTTTTGTAACTAAGTAAGTTGCTAAAATTGCTTTTCATTAAAATTTTAATTTAATTAACATGTACAAATATCACAATTTGCGTTTTTTTTTGTTTTTTTTTAAGTTTATCACGAGTTTCCAACTTTTTTCGCGAACCGTTTTTCGATTTTAGCTACAACTTTCGCTGATTCAGAGTTTTTGCAGCTGATAATAATGAAAACGTAAACACCGTCGCGTACATTTTCATAGTCACTGTCTCGCCGGTCGAATAAGTGACTAACGGGAGGGGCCTTCTTATTGCGATATACAGCAATCGCGAGAAAGAGAGCGAACAACCAATTACAGAATTATGGCGCGACCTTGCTCGCTGAGGTGTATGTAATGTTAAGGTTGCTTTTATGTTTCATGCTGTACGGCGCGTTGCTGCCGGTGTTCGCTATACTCCAGAATAGGACAAAGAAGAACTCTGCGCCATCAACTGCTCCATGACCAAAGATACCGTCGCGAATAACTCCGCTTGCTGTACGCGTTATGGAACACGCACCCGTTCACCTCTTTACATCGAAATCGGAAAACACATATACTGTCCTCAGAAGCTCGGAAACTTTTAAATACGCGACTGTGTATGGCCATATTCGTTATAGGCCGACCACATTAACCGGCCATATACGGTCCTAAACCTTTAACCAGCGATTCGAGCTACGCACGCTTAATACTCTACTATATCGTGCAATTGAAAAAGAAAGAAAGAAAAAACGCCTATTATTATGGGAGAACGCGAACACCGTGCCCCTCCTATACATAACTCGATATGACCATACCATTTCTTAGGGAAGGAAATTTTCGCCGACAGAAATTACATCTTCGACACGATGCCGCCGCTACGAAATATGACGTAGTCTCGCCGAATCCAGCTGTTCGTTAAATGCGCTGTAATAATTTTTCGAAATCGAAAGAGATGCTCGTATCCGTCGAAGGAAAACGTTCGGGCTGTTCCCGAAAAAAATCTTTTTGAAACAGGTAAAAAACCAATCTCGGCAAAAGAATTACAAATCCCTGATAAGAATGAAACAAGTCGAAGTCACTTAATTGATTTCGGTAATAAAAATAAGTGAAAAGTCCAATATCGAGCGAAAAAAAAAGAAATTAATCGGTTGTTGTTCCCCTGATAATATAAGTGTATCGATAACATCGTAACTCCTTCAAATTAGCCCCTTGTTTGAGTTACTTAAAAGAGGAAAAGTTTCTAAATGTTTAATCATTGTTTCTGGAGGAAAAAAAAGATTCGACAGCGAAATGCGAAACGATTAATTTCGACTTTTTTCTAACGATTTTTTCACGTACCGTTTTTAATTTCGAAACCTTTATCATTACGTATTTTCCGAAGCAATTTTACTTTCATACGCGACCTCTGTATTTTTAATGAAACATTTGAATCCATATTAGCTCTGATAAAGAAAAAAATACGAGAACCCAGTTAAAAATTTTGCTCATCAAACGCAATGTATATAATTCAAAAATTATTAGAAAGAAGCGTTTTTTCCAAAATGTCAATTTTTTCTTGGGTACACAATTCTCAAGGAATACCTTTGACGACTGCCCATTACTTCTTACTTTTTTTTTTTTTTTATTAAATTTTAGTTACATATATGTACGACATAACAAAAATTAATGTGCCCGGATATTAAGTTTATTCGGTCAGATTAATACTGTTTTATAATTTTTTGAATATATATATATATATATATATAGGTAAATTGTTAATCTTAATTATTTTCTTAAGATAAATAAATATTATTTTTACGATTCTTGTATTGTAAATTTATTAAAGTTGTTGAATTTATCTGTTACCAGTTGTTCCGCAATATCTTCAAAAACTGTATATTACTATTATTCAATGGGGGATGATCCTTTTCGGTATCAGTTACGTTCGAAAAAAGCGCCTCATTTTTACTAATACTTAACCGCAATTCCCCCGGGACAGATTAATTTAAATTTCAGATTTTCCTGAAAATAAGGAAAGAAGATGGCACGCGAGTGAGAAGAGCTCTCTGTTTTGTAACGATCCTGTTTAGTTTGTTTTTTTTCTCTTTTTTTTTTGAAGGAAAAGAAAAATGAGCTAAAAAAACCTTTAGCCAGAAATAATTAGAAATGAAAAAAAAAAAGAGGGAAAGTTATATACAATGAGACGATCAGCTACCGTTAATACGAAGGTAACAACAACGGGAGGGATAATAAGTGTAGAAGGATAAGAGACAGGATTTAACGGCTGTTTAGTTTGAAGAGATTTTAAAATGTTAAACACGATTACACGCAATAAAAAATACGTTTCAATCAACATGTACATCTTTTGTCTCGTAAAAAGAGAATATAAGCAATGCTTGGAGCCATCGACAGGATTGATCCGACTCCCAATGTTTAATGGAATCTGACGTCATGGTATCCGATTCACAAGTTAAAATATTTTCGATTAAATACCTACGGGCTATACTTAAATGTATTGATTGTCACGGTATTATCCGAGTTTTCAAGCGAATAGACTAAACCATCTGTCTCATGATGACTTTCAAGCGAATAGACTAAACCATCTGTCTCATGATGACTTTCAAGCGAATAGACTAAACCATCTGTCTCATGATGACTTTCAAGCGAATAGACTAAACCATCTGTCTCATGATGACTTTCAAGCGCTGCTAATTAAATTGCTCAAAGTGTATCCTTCCTCCCTATGAACTCTTTGCCACTTAGTCTATACTGTACTGTTGTAATGTCGCCTGATTTCCTTTCTTTTTCGATGTCTTCCTGTTACTTAACTGTTCCTTCCATCTGTGTTGATGAGCTGTAATAATGATATATACTATGGGTCCAATCCCTCATTGGGGGGGGATTTGGATCAATTCAAATCTTCACGGTCAGGAAAAAAAAAATATTAAAATCAACACCGGCGCTGTTTGTGGTATTCTTGATGACCGGTAAAGCGAAAAATAAAATATCCTAAAATTTCGGTAACCGTAAACTGAAGCATGGCGCTTTCGCCGAACGACGTCATCACATACAGTTTTTATTTTTGACAATGTGAATCATATTAGCGGAACGTCGAGAGAAACTATTACACACATTGTCCGGGGTAAATTCTACATGCATTTTTGAACAGCATACGCATACATTATATCGAGTGAAAGCAGAACGGGGCTGTGTTCACAATGACGGATGGAACAATCTCGCGAAGGAGATGTTTTAAAATGTAAAATTCGAAGCGTTTCAATTAAACGGGAGAATAGCTGACGGCACACTGTTGCTAGTTTGGATAGCAACGAAAGTACAAGAAGTTTAATCATTTGTTCAGCATCGCGAATGAAGCACGACAATGAAAATAGCCCGGCAGAAATTTGTATTTTCAATTAATGCAGCTCTGTATAACTTTTATTTTCTTACCGGAGGAGAACTTTTTCCTCTTATATTTTTACTCGCGCCCCATAGAAAATAAAACATTCTTTTGTTCGTTCTCAATAAGCTAAAAATATCGGGTACCCCTAGATTCACGACTACACAATGCGTCAAAAGAAAAATCATTGACCATGCTGTTTATCCGGAAAAAGCAGCATTGTTCCACATTGTCAGTAAACTTCGTAGTTACGGTCGATCGACAATCCTTAAGTGACTTTTTAAAAACTAACCTCTAAATGTTTACACATTCGTCTGTGGAAGAAATGGGTGACTGCTGGAGTTTAAATGATCTCCGGGTTTGGCTGATATAACATCTATGGAAGATGCTCTTTTTACCATTGCGAAAACTTGTGTTTGAACACGGTGACATGGACACGGTGAAGGCTGTAGATTGACAACGGATCGATGTTTCGAAATGTGGGCGCGGAGGTGTGCATGTTACGAATATCCTATAGGGCAAAACAAACAAATCGTTCCATTTCATGCGGGCCTGATATTAAGCGCAGACTGTCCAGTCTTATCGAAGAAATTACGCTTTCTTTTTTTTTGGTCATATCATGCGGAATGAACAGTCCACGCTACGGTGTCAATAATTATTGGACAAGTGATAAGAATACGTCCTCGCGGAAAGATGGACAGACACGATCAGGAAAGTATGCGGGGAGTCAAATTTAAAGATGCCGTAGTATAGTAAATGGTTATGACAACCCTTAGGAGGATTACGACTGAAGAAAAAAAAAGAAGATTATGAAAACTCAAATGTGTTTCGTCTCCACTTTTGCAATTTTAAAGCGAATAATAATAGTTCACCCGCTATTCTAATACGAGTAATGTATAAAAAGCGGGTTACTAACATCGTCAATATCCGCGCAGTATCGAGCCACAGTTGTTTCAAACCCGGAATTAACAAAAAAAAGTCACATTTAAAATCTTCAACTTCTCAAATGAGAGATCCAAAGTTAACTATGGTAACCAAAAATTTAATTTTTTAAAAATTTTGTTTTGTTTTGTTTTTTTTTTTTTTTTTTCAGGCATGTGATATATCGATGGAAAGATCTTCATTTATCGGGAACGAAACCACCTTTCATTTTTTTTTAACGAAACTTTCAAAGTTTGCGAAAAGTTCAAATAACGTGTCTTTCCATTTGCAGTGCAAGTATTATAGTTAAAAATTTCGAACAAGGTTAAAAATGCCCGTATCCCTCTATTTTTTTCCAGTTTGCAGCATCCAGGTTTCTAACTTCAAAATTAGGCCCTCAGAGCGCTCAAAATTTTAAAAAAAACTAATACTTTCTTTCCAATTAATAACTAAACTATATTTCATTATTCGTTCTTAAATGCAAAACGAACTTATGTAGTGGATACATAAGTATAAAGCGTGGGTTAATAAAAATTTTCTATCAACAATTATTGTTTTTTTTTTTTTTTTGTAATAGCAAAAATTAGGGTTTCTTTATTTTGAATTTAGTATTATATAAATGTAAACTATAGTTGTCTTTCGACTTTTTACAAACTATCTCATCTGCTATTCCTCATCCTTCCTGTGGTGATCCTATCATTCTTCGTATTCGCTCGATTATCCATAACCTTTCCCAAACTTACCACATTCAGATTGGGTTCCTTTGAATTCCAGACCATGTTAGCATAAATGAAGGAGTTGATCAGTTGTCTCGCGGTGCAGCTGTTAATGAACTCTCCATTAATAATAAGTTCACTGCTAATAATTTACTTGCACTGTCTAAAAAATTCCATTACAGGTTTTGGTCAGACCCATACCCTTCCTCCTTTTCTAACCAATTTTCCTCTTAAATTTTTCTATTCAGCCGTATCTTCCAGTTAATCCTTGGTTTCATGAATTTCCGTCTTTGCAGCGCTATTTTATTTCCTCTTTATGTCGATTGCGTTTCGATCATAGTTTGCTTCCTTCACCTCGCTATCGATTTTCAGACTCTCCTTACTGTCCGCTACATCCTCCAAATGATATTCACGAATGTAATTCTAACCACATTCTTTTCGAATGTTCTGTCGTCTGAACGTTTACCTCTCTACCCTCAACTTCTGAGACTTAATATTCCTGCTCCCTATAGTGTCTGTTCTTTCCTTTCCTTCGTTATCTGTTGTCGCTCCCCTTGTATCCTTCATTGATGCGATATCTGACCGTATACGAATTTAAATAATTAATTCAGCAATACTTTTCTTTCTTGTCAAACATGGATCAATGTCCTTTGTCAGCGAGCCCAAAAAAAAAACAAAAATTAACATACCGAATCCTCAGCGCATGAAATAACATGCTTGACTGTGACTTTGTTCAACGTACAATCTTGCAACCCAGAACCATCTAAAACCGTAAAATATGGTCCCTACAACAATATTCTTTAACCGCTACGAGATCTGAACGTCAACTGTCTGAAATATCGGTCAAAGTATAACACAAATGGTACCCCGAATAAAGGACAAGCCAAATTTCTCTTCTAACATACAAAAATACTGATCATTTCAGAAACTGATTGTTCAAAAGCGAAGATGAATACGAAAAGCTCGTTGGCAACGATAACTGCAGTACAGTAGTTTAGCGGAAAAATTATTGAGGAATTATTAGATAATTATTAATCAAAGCTGATACATACACACACATATACATGTATATATGTATATATATATAATGTGTGCATATGAATGTAAAATTAGTTACGTTGACCAAGAGTTAATTTATAACGATTCGAAACGAAATATTCTTAGTTTTATCGCGCGTATAAATTTTCATTCGAAAAATTTAATCTTTCATTTTTTTTAATATTGATAAACGGTTACGTAATTTAAAAATGAGTAAAAATTGAACGCAATTCAAAAGAAAGAATTATTGATCAGAGCCGCCATATAATGTAGCTCTAATTATGTTAACCAGGGTTTAATCAGTATTTCATGTCATGCCTGCGCAACCAAAACATCGATGTTCATTAAAAAAAATTTATTTTAGATAAATGGTATTTTTTTAATAAAATTCCGGTATAAAATATTAAACATTACTTAATATATATCACTATCTCTTGAATAGATTAATGTATATGTTTTTATAATTCCACATACAAGTTATATATATGAAATAAACCTCTTCATGCTTTATCATTATGATTAACTCTCGAGACAAGCTACTAAGTTTTAGGGGAGATTTTTAAAAAATTACTTCGCTTTTCCATTAAAAAAATGAAGTATTTGTTTCATCTCTTTTTGGTAAAAGTTTAATAAAGTTAATTTGTGTTTACTTAAAATTAATCAGGAAAGGTGTTTCAAATAAAAAAAAAGTCTGCTACACAGGCAAGCTCTAAAACCGATCCTATAAGTACGGAAGTACTGCAGTATATACGCATTAGAACAATATTAGACCCTTATTATTTTTTTTTCGTAATAACGAATTTCCGAATTTTAGAAATCGGTGACTAAAATGTGTCTGACTCTCTCTCTTTCTTTGTAAGCTAGCACGTTTTTTCTCCTAAACATGGAAAATTTCCATGTCTCTTTTTTATGTATTACTAAATTCCAGGAAATAAAACGAATTGACGCGATATTCTGCTCCTCATCGACAGGCTTACGAGAACATTGACTTCGATTAGTGCAACCAAATACACAAAAAAAAAATAAATAAATAAATAAACACGCTATTGTTTTTTAAATTATTTTCTTGTTTTCGTTTTTTTTTTGAAAAGATTCTTTTTAACAATCTCTTATAATTCTTAGAAAATCGCAGTTTTTTTTTCAAAGATTATTAATGCTTAAAATTCAAAAACTATTTTTTTTTTTTGTTTTTTTTGGACGCGCCAGCGGCACTGACCCAACAACAGAAATTAAGGAAAGGGTTAAATAAAGAGACGATTAGAAATAGAGCTTAGGAAAGATTGAAGTACAGGGATTATATCTGGAGATGGAAAGGAAAGGACAAAGGAAGAATTATACGGAGCAGGAAGACCCAGTGCCAAGATTTTGGAGTACAAAACAGAGCGCTCGGAATCAAGGGCAGGGCATTCAAAAAAAGAAAAACTAAAATGTACAAACATTAAAAGGTAATGTGAGCCAATGCAGACTGTAAAATAAAAAAATAAAAACAACAATATTATCATTTAAAAATACAAATATATTAATGTAGATGAAAAAATTGAAGCATATATGATATATACGAAAGCTGATATAAAACACAATCTGGAATTTAAGGGAAAAACATTTTTTTTAAAGTTTTTAGCTTGATGTGAACACAGAATCATTAGATAACCCATCTTCTTTGAAACTTTAAATCAATCGCCTAGGCGAGCTTCCATAGAAAACTGAAATCATCGAGGATGAGATCTGCTATTCAAAATCCTCTTGTATTGTTATCTTTCTTCGTCCCTATAATTGCTCTCTACTTCCTAAATTTAGTAATTATTCCTCATAAAAATTACATCTGTCATTTCGGTGTATTACTTAATACTCGTCATTTGTCCTTTTTTGAACATATTAAAATTTCCTCTCCTCTTCTACTCGTAAAAGACAGATCCTGTTGAAAGCCTTGTCGCCTACCAAATAGGGAGGGGGGGGGGGGGTATTATTTACTTATTTTTAACTATAATTCACTCCAAATTTGATTACTGTTTCTTTGTCTATGGTAATGCTTCAAAATCCCTTCTCTCTAAATTAAATGTAATCTAAGGCTCTCTTGTCTTCATCTCTATCTTGCTGTTCTTAAGTCTTCTCCGATTTCAGCAATTCCTGCTGAATCAAATAGGTCTCCCCGATTCATTCCTTAAATCCTATTTAGGTTATTACTGTTTCCTCGCAAAACGCTTACCGCTGACGTCTTCGAAACTTCTTCTTATATTTATGTTATAAAAAAGAAAATTCCTATCCTTGCTCACATCCCCTTATGGCTTAGTTCTTACTCTCCCTATGTAATCTTCTCCTTCAACCTACTCTACTTCTCCTTCGACTTTGCTAATCTCATGCATTCCCCTAACGTTCTCTACCTGTCCTTACCATCCGAATCTACGAAAAAACTTTTAACACCATTAATTACTTTACTGATGCCTCGAAAGGTCCTGGTGAAGTTGGAGCCTCTCTTATCCTTCCGAAATATAATTACTCTGAATCCTCTTTTTTTTTTGCTCTGTACTTACAGCCGAACTCATGACTATCCCCTAATTTAAATTTTCTCCCACCGCTATTTCACAAACTATTTGATCATCTGTGATTCCATGGTGCCGTTCAGACCATATGCTCTGCTTTTCCCGCATACTCCTGTGATTTCATCATTCTTTGATGAGCATCTCTTTTTTCTCTTCATTCAATCCGTTTTGATTTGTTACGCTGCTCACGATGGCATAGAAGGCAATGAATTGACGGGTTCTCCGGCTCGAGTTGCTGCTTCTATGTGTTCTTCTCTAAAATTCCAGTTTCGAATCTTCTACTTTTTTTTTTCAAAAAACTTCATTCCAAATACTGGTCCGACATCTTTGCTCCGTCCTTTTCCAATAATCTATCCCACTACCTGACTGTTCAACCTTCGCTTCCTTCCAACACGTCGTTTTTTGATGTCCCCTTACTTCGACGTTCTGCCATTGCTTCCATTATTCGCTTACGTCTTAACCATTCACTGTTACCTTCTTTTCATTTTCGTTTTTGCTTAACATCTTCTCCGTTCTACCCTCTTCAGCCGAAAGGCTTTCTGTGATTTAAATCATATTCTTTTTGAGTATCCATCCCTCTTAAATGAACGATCTATATTTTACACTCAACTCCTAGTACTCGACGCCTCTGCTCCTTACTGTGTGATTCGCATATCCGCTGTCATTCCCTTTGTTTTTCTATCTCTGACCGAATTGCTATTTAACTGTCGATTCTTTCCTCTCTATATTGTTGAAAATATAATAATAATCACAAAAATGAAAAATTAATTTTTTACATTTTCTACGACACACCGTCGTAAGTAAAATTTAACGAACAGCAAACAGCTGATGGGCTGTACGGATTTATTGGGAAACACATCGCGTCAGTGTCTTGTATATTTTCTTTTATAAATAAACATATCGATTTGAAATTACTAATCATCGTGTTATATACGAACGAAGTTACACATATTTGTATACACGCTGATAATATAAATGGCAAGTTTGAAAGATCGAAAAAGTGAATAATTAAGTAACGAAAGTCGAAAACAATTTCAAAATAAGTGAATAAGTAAATAAATATCGGTAAAGTTTTAAATGATTCTGTTCTTTTTTTTAATTTCACGTATCTTTTAATTCTCACTCGATAATTAAGCAAGGATCATCATAAAGCGCAACCATACTATAGTCGATTTGGTCATTGCATTACTGTCACCCCGCGTTGATTAGGCACACCCAACTTGCAGGGCAGGGCAGAATATGGCTGCCATCAAGGATGATATGGGTAAAATAATTCTCTCGTTTATTCATCCCTTGAATCGTCTATATGCATACATATAAAACACTGGATAAATACGTTGTTTTTACTTTTTGGCATTATTGTTAAACTGCAACTAAATTCAACAGATTTTCTCTTAGCAGCATTTTTCCAAACTACTGCTCGCCTTTAACTTATTTATTTAAAGATGTCTCTAATATTTAAACGAACTTAGCAATTACTAAATGCGTACAAAATAGAAGCAAGCCGTATTTGAAACTTACATTTAAAATTTTAGATTTAATTGATAGCGAAAGTAATTCTAACGGGAGCAAACGAAATCGAAAATTATAAAATTCAACTAAACGTAATATTTACTAGAGTAGAATTGTAAAATCGTCGTGATAAGAAATTTCGGGAACGTTTAGGGCGATATCCTATCATCAGCCAAAAAACTTCTGAATTTACATTTGTTTCGTTTCACACATATTGTACGAATATTACATGTAGCCATTAATTTTACCTTAATTATAATTGTAATTAACTCGCGCAACATGATAAGCGATCCTTTTCTTAATACATGCATACGTATATATATATATATATATATATATATATATATATATATATATATACCACTTGCCACGGGGATACCCTCTAACCCCCAGGTGAAGTTTTCTGTCATTTTTATAGAGGGGGGGTAGATTTTAATTGACCGCATCTTTTTTTTTTATAGTTTTCGTTACTAACTTCTAATTATCATCATTTCACTTCCAGTACATTTCCGTTACAACTTCCGTTAAAATGGCGTAATTATTAAAATCCATCCGTACACGTTATTCAAATCGAAGAATACGAATCAGCAATCAAATGGCATTTAAAAATTCGCCAGTTACCGTTCGTTGATGGTCCTAAATTATTACGTGTTCTTGTCACAAACATGGCATATATTAACCAATCGTGCTCCCTCATTTTCCTATTGCTCCTGCTCTGTATAAAATTATCACCAATTTCTCTTTCCCATCAGCATTGTCACAGATTTATCGTTTCCTTTGATACGCCGTGTCATGTCTTAATAGAGACGGCTAGTACAGTCGGTCCCGCGTTCCTTCGTTTCAGGTAATACATTATTCAACATGCTTCTTCCGTTTCGTTCAAATTCATTCGTTTCTATTAGTTCACGATCTCTTGTTGTTGCAACCGGACAAGATGAATTTTTAAAAATATACGAACAATGAAATAACGTTCATAATACGAAGAAATCCGTTAAACGCGCTAAACCTAACTTCTTATATGTCTACTCGTACCACTTTCCATCTGCCGTCGAATTTACTGCTGAAGCTAGCGAAATCTTTAATATTACCGCGGACGATTTATAATTCTATTGCAAGCATGTCGCATACCAATATGCTTTCCACGGTAAGTTAAGCAGAGATCCGGTTCAAATTAAAAAGATACATCGAATCTGATTTCTCCGAATAAAAATGATTTATCAGTCAAATTTTCCCATTTCCTAAAATGATGGTATATTTCCATGTATTTTAAGAAAAGTTAAATGACTGAAATAAAAAAAAATATATATAAAAACAATTAAGAATCTGTTTTTTATCCTCTTTGAATTTACCATTTAAATAAAAATAAAAATAAAAATAATAATAATAACTATGAAGCTTAGCTTCCTTCTTGCTTCACTCACCAAATCTCAAAAACGCTCCTTCCCCTTACCCATTTCGATTGCACATCACAACATTGTTCATTGTTAAACTGTGAAACCGTTAAATGTTTATATTCCCGTTCACTGTAATTTATGATTAAAATATGCAGATACTTTTGTACGATTACTTCTCCAAAATAAATTCTGTCTGATTTTGAAATAGCAGCTGATGTCGCTAAGGCACGACGCGAAAAAAAGCAAACAGGGATTTTTAAATACCATTCGAATGTTTTTAATTTTTGGTTACCTGATTAAGACTGAAATAGTTCTAAAAGTTTTAAATAAAACACTTAAAACAAAAAAAGAAATTAACTAAATTTTTTTATTAATAAAAAGACGATAATAATAAAATAAATAATAATAATAATAATAATCAAACCAAAAATTTATTTATATAAATAGGTAGTACAGAATAGATAATACATAAAATACATTAATAATAATAATAATAATAATAATAACGATAAGATCTTATACAAAAATCAATTTTATTAAACACCGCCACAAATATTTCCTTAATCGTCAAGATATAGAAAATTTATAGTATTTGCTAAATACATTAGCCGTATATTACAAATCTAACCAGCATAGCTGTGATTCTTTGGAGAATAATAATAACAATCAAATCAAACCAAATTATATTTATTATTATTATTACCACACATATTTCCATTTATGGGCAAATTTGGCGAATGATGGAGCAATGAATTACAAACAAAAACAAAATTTTTTCGTTACATACAAGTATATAAATATAATATATATATATATATATATATATGTTTAAGGTGTAACAAAATAAAAACGAAAGAAAAACTAAACAATGAAAATAATAATAATAATAAAATGAAAGAAAACAAAACCATAACCCAATGTTCACATTAGTAAAGGTATAAGAGCGGCACTGATTTAATGATAAAAAAAAATTAATTATAATTTTTATTTCATTCTTGGACTATTCATCAGATATTTAATTACCCTAATTCAGAAACAATTTTCATATTCCTGACCTTTTTCTAGTCAAAATAAAGTCGTTCGAATGACCTACAAAAGATTTGCTCCACTCGTACCGACATAGACAAATCATAGCGATTAAACAGGCGTTGAGATGTCGTTCGATGTCAAGACTACAATACTAGTAGCGGTAGTAGTAACAGCATATAAAGTTGTTTCATTCGTATGTTAAACATTATTCACGTAATATCCGTTAATCGAAACCGATATGCGCTTACATTTTATTACCATAAAAAGTTGGCCATTGATGTTCTAAATAATAACAAAACCGGCTTCGTTTAGGCTAAGGAAGGAACTTCAGAATATAAACTAAAAATGACCTTTTGCTGGAAGCAGTGCACGAGATCGGCGCTTTGAAAAGATTATTAATTCTTACTCCGGAGTGCTCTTGTTAATTAGAAATCAAAAAGAACTTCATCGAGACAGAAACTTCGACGTACGTTTGAAAAGTTTTCGTAAAAATCAAAATGCAATACAGATTTTACGTGAAGCCTACCAAGAGGAAAACCGGTTCCACCGAGAAAAATTTAAGTGCACTTTTTTCCATCCAATGTACAAGCCTCAGCTAAATTCTTCCTTTCAACTGTTCTTCTTATTCGGCTTTCTTCCTTTTTTTTTCGTTCCGTTCCGAATTCTTCTCAATCGTATGACATCGGCAGCTGGACGCGCCTCGCTCTCCGGTTATTCGAAAAAACTATCCAGACCACATCAGAGTCGAACAGGTTAAGGCAACAAGATTTTCCTCGCACTACATTCTTCATCGGGGCAAAAAATCTTCCATCCCCTATTCCTGTAGTGTACGTGATCTGGCAGAGTCGGACCAAAATTTATGAACGCTACTACGCTAATTCTCCTTATGCTCTTTATGTGGTGGCTAGTTTGATGGGAAAACATTTCAAAGGCTTACTGTTTGATGGTCACAACCTGCGATTTATATATTTCATCCGTAAAAGAAAAAAGAAAAATTATTGAGTAACGAAAGAAGATTTCAAGTTTCCTTGAATATTTTTCCAGCATTATAAAGATATTTTGAAATTTACTGCTTCTTATTCGTTCCTTGATCCATGTTCCTTTCCCGCTTAATCCGAACGGATTTCCTCTGGATTGCTGGCCATGTCACAATCGAGGGAAATGAGTTGGCATCCGCTCGATTATCTTCCTCTTCTGGTAGGTTTCTTCCTGCCTTCTCAGCTTCTAATATTACCCTTCTGTCTGCAGCTGCTCATTCCAGACTGTGGTTTGACTCCTACGTCTTCTCATTCTCCAACCCGAACTTCTCTTTTTCTTGTCTATTCAACCTTCCCTTCCGCGCTTTTCATGGTTTATTAACTTCCCTTCTATGCGCCGTTCCAATCTCTCTGCGATTTGCCGCCTGCGTTTTATGGAAACACTCGTTTGCTGCGGAAGAATAATCTCAAAAAAAAAAATGCCGAATCAATTGTTTTTGTAGTTCTTTCGTGATTGTACAATTGATAAAAGGCTAAGTTTTATCGAAATCGTTAGTGGAAGTGTAAAATATTTTCGGAAAAAAAATAAACCCAAATTTCGAGCGGGGACAATGTTCCGTTATTATGTATTTGCTCTTCGAAGTAGCTGATATCGGTTTCAACGGGAAATTCTGAATTACCTCTAAAACTATACGAAAATCAGCTGTCTTATTATCGCAACTAAAATAAAGAATGATCCCCCGGCCCATTGATGTGAGATATAACGCATGATGATATTGTGAAATTAAACTCGTCGTACAATGTACTTTCTGGCAAATCACCAGAAGAGAGAATGTTGCAAATAAAGGTTCTTTTCCACGGCCGCATTTACCTTTTTTACAGATTTTTCCGCCATAATCGATATATTCCATTACGGATTAGATGCATATCTGGAAACGACTTAACTAACACATGCTATACAAATCGTAACTATTTTGGTATCGCATTTCGTCGAAAAAACACTACGACTCTTTTAGTGTATTTTTCTACTCGCGCAATTAATGTCTAAAATGTTTACACGTAAAAAAGGAGCCTTTATTGTTAAAAATGAAATCTTTGACGACAGATACTGCCAATTTACGATCCGCATAATTCCTAGAAATTTGACCGGTAAATTCTACTAATTATTCGATAATGAAAATTAATCGCCTATTCTAGATTCAACAAGGAATGCGATGCGGATTTGAATTAACAGTGTCCCTACTAATTCGGCGTGCTTGCGGCATATGAAACGACGATAGTTAGTTTCGAAGCTCCAAATAGTTATAAAATCGTTTCCGCAATTTGTCACAATTACGAATAAATTAAAATGTTTTTTTTCCCTTTTTCTTCTTTTTTCATCATTTTCACATTTTGCCCACAGAGTTAGCAGAATTACTGATTTCATTAATCTCACCCGCTGCATAAAAATATTTAAAGGAATGCTATTGATATAAAGCGACTAATATAGCACGATACAATGTAACGACAAAATGATTAGATTTCCAATACTGAGTGTTTTATCATTCAAGGTGATCCATCCCGGGGGGGGGGGGTATAAACATACGATTCGGAAATTCTCCGGGCAAGTATTAAAATGAGTTGTTAAGAATATCCTTGATGCAGACTACGTAATCTGAGTATTATTTCTATACCATACATTATACAGAATTCACAGAGGAATACAGGAAAAGCTGGCACAAACATTTCCAACGAAATTATTGGATGATTCCAAGTTTACGTCTCCTTTGTTCCTGCACTCTGAGGCCTTCAGACTTCCTTCTTTCTGCTCCATCTCTCATTAGTGAGGCTTTGTACATTGTGAATCTTAACTTCACAATTCATGATACCTTATCAAGGGACTTACATTAATTTTACTATCTTCTCGGCAGAATCGATCTCAATTCTTCGTTCCATTTATTTTATACCATCTACAAGAAGTGGGGTTCGCAAATTCCTGATCGTTTCCGATTCTAAAAACGTTCTTCAAGCCATCTCCTCTCCTCCTTCTCGTTTCCTCTGACGGAATCATTCTCTCAATTCGATCTCCCATCTCTACCTTGCTCAGGTCCCGTTCCATAAACTTTCTATGGATTCCTAGTCATTCCAGTATAGAGAGGGTAATGACTCAGCTGACTCGTTAGCTCGCTCAGCCGCCCGCAATGGCCCTTTCCTCGACTCTTTCCCTTCTTCAGACATCCTTTCCTTATCACGCTCTAATCACTTCAGACTTTGGCTGGACATGTATCCATCTTTATTCTCAAATCGCTTTTCGCAGTACCGTCTTGCCCTGGTTTCATTCTATTCCTGTCTGTTATCGTTCCCCGCTGTTGTTTCTTTAATTAGACACTCGCGGGATCAATTATTCTCTACTCCCTTTTTCTCGTTTTCGATTCGCTTTGTCGCCTTCTCCTTCTATTGGTCTCTTCATGTTATTGAGCGTCCTTGCATTTACGATTCAAATCAAATCCTTTTCGAATGCTCTGCCCTCCTTAACGAACTTTCGCCCTTCGTTACGCTTAATTTTTAGCTTTGGGTCTTCCTGCTCCCTTTAACGCTACCTATATATCCTTTCCGTCCCATTGCCTTCACAGCTGCTCCGCTGCTGTTGTCCTTTGTGAGCTCCATTTCTGACCGCCCGGCTATTTAGTTCTATCTCTTGAATTACCTTGTTGTTGGGTCAAGGCCGCTGGCGCGCCCAGGTTAGGGAAACAATAAATAAATAAATAGAGAATTATCTGAGGGAAAGTAAAAGCAGATCCCAAGTAGAAATTCTCATCAGAGGTCCATTATTAGGCTATAAGTACCATTATGGAAAGCTTAACTTCACAATCCATGAAACCTTATCAAGGATATTGTAGGACTTGCTTTACTTTACTTTATTTACTAGTATAACCTCTATAAAATTTATGATAAATTTTGATTATTTTCTCTGTCTCGTAGATTTTTACACATTTTTCCCTAGAAAAATTTAATATTATTATACTCGCTTACGTATAATAATGCAACTGGTGTCTTTTGTTAATAATAGGTACTTGGCGCTGTAAATAAATGCTCGTAACGTGTCGTGTAATTAAAAAAAGAGAGAAAAAAAAAGTCTATTTTAATTCCGATTCTGAAGTTGTAACGAATTTCGAGCGATAAATGTATCTCGAATTACCAAAACCAACTCATGTACGGCTTCGAACTTTGCGTTCAATTCTAGTAGCATCTCCATGAGTAATTCCATAAACGTATATTTTACGTTGTTACGTTATACTTTTAACCGGTGTACAGATTACAAGCACAGCACGTGTATATATAAGTGCGTGTATATGCGTAGTGCAGATAAAGTTGGACTAGATCAGTTACAATATAAGTCTTACAAGTTTCCTAAATAAAAAATATCAAATTACCCCTTCGGTTTCGTAATAGTAAAACGAAAATTTAATTTCCCGCGTGTGGTCGTAGACGTGATTTTATTTGTTCCAGGTCGATACGGCGACGATCGATATCGATTCTCTTTTCATGGCTGCAGCCGAGAGATAATTTTTGCTAAATTCTCCGACCACAGGACTTTCGGACGGATAGTAGAGAGAGCAAAACAAAATACGCGCAATTTAAAGAAACAGAAAGTTCTCCGAACAACAAAGCCGAATTTTAAATTGAGCCAAAAACAACGGTTCGCCAGTTAAAAACTTGAAAATATACATTAAAAAAATCACCTGCAATTTTCAGATTGCCTTATTTTTCTGAATTTTTCACGGAATACTCGTATTAAGCGTAATTCACTTAAATCGTTTCCAATAACGAGTCAAAATTGATTAGTAGTTTTTCAGTATAAAACAAGATTCGCCGTGTCACTGAAACCATTAGAGCTTTTCAGATATAGAGGAAATATTAACAATCTCCTGATTAAGCTTTTCGGATTATATATATATATAGTATTTTTGTTTTTTTCAACAATACGACTTTTGAGGTCTAATTCAAAGTTTATTTTGCAACACAACTGGTAATATAACTATTTTCGATAAATATTTCTTTCGAGAATTGGCGGTTTTTCCAGACTGAATGTACTGTATTATAATCGCGATCCGATGTACTGAACTAAATAAAAAAGAACGATATAAAAAGAAAAATTAAACATCTTCCGTCGGAATATTCTAAGAATACTCTACTCGCGCGGAAATCAAGGTTTACACGTTCGTGTAGCCGTGGAGAAATGACAAAACTTACTTTCGTCGAAACACCGTAGTCAGAGAGCCAAGACAAGTGAAGAGAGAATATTTTATTATTTAATGAAGAAGATCTTAAAGCTGAAACTGAAATTAATTGCGACTCCCGAGTAAAATTTAAATATACGTATATTAATGAACTGAAACCGCGAATAAATAAGAGGACAACAATTTCAAAAAAAAAAAAAAAAAAAAAGGACTCTAATGATGGTATAGAAGAGTGTGCAGAGTTTCTCGTTCATTGAGAAATAGAATAGAATAAATTTCCGCAAATTATGAAATGACGTCAACGGTGCCTTAATAATAAGATTAGCGTATCGACGAATCGTCTAAACGCGCACGACGTCATCTAGGAAATACAGTTTTAATTATTACAAATTGCAGCTTAGTATATCATGAGCTGAAGGAAAAAAATTATAAAAAAAAAACAAACAAAAAAAACCTACAAATAATTATAATGATTAGTTTAAAAGTAAATCCGCATTTTAAAAATATTAGAATCCAGATGATACTATCCGGAACAAGATAATGACGAAGAAAAGATAAAAGTTAATTTACGAAGATTATTATGTTTTACACGCCTATGCTTATATTTGAGAAGTGTATAAGTTGCAGTTAATTGCCGCTATGATTAATGAAAAGACTGTGCTATTAGGCAGTTTTCACAAAAAATCCCTTTGCTGAATAAAGTACATAACTGCGAAGATACGAAGAGCATTATGCATCGCAGAAAACCCGTGTATAGCGGGATGAGTCCTAAGACATGTGATTTGTACGAGCTTCAATTGTTTATATCGAACTTTAAGTTAAGATTGGTGTCTAATAAGTGCTCTGTAAAAGGTAAAAAAAAACCAAATATAAACACCGCGCATAAAAATAATTACACCGTGTCTAAGAAACTAATATTAAAACAATGAGCAAAAATCCTTTACCTCAAATAAGCAAAAAAATACAGAGTCTGGTAAAAGATAGACCAACACAGGTTGAAACTATCTTTCCCAGATGTGTTGTGCAATTTCTAATAATAAATTATTTTATATATGTATATATATATATATATAACTCGGCCCCTTTGGCTTCGCAAGGAGCTCGGTCCCTTGACCTTCTTACATTTCTATCTCTTTCTCTTCTATACTTTGTATAAAATAATCAAAATTTACAACGTAATTCTTACTGGCATCGAAACAAACAAAAATACTTTCGGTACATAAAATTGAGATATTTTTTGGGACATTTTTTATAAGGGGGCCGGTCTAAAAATTACGTTGTAATTAATATATATATATATATATATATATATATATATATATATATATATACAAATATACAGCGTTAATTTTCAACTTTTTACGTCATATTAAAAGACGCCTAATAATTCAAATTGTAAAAATTTAGCGTACGTTTAAAAAGAAGGTTGAAAAGACTAGCAGTGACAAAAGCTATATGTACGAGCAAATGCTGCAGTGTAATGCGAGTATTTATACATACATATATACATGTTAATTACAACGTAATTCTTAGGCCGGCCTCCATTAGATTTTATCCCAATTTGATGTAACGAATGTTAATTTTGTTTTTGCGTCGAAGCCGGTAAGAATGATGTAAATTTTGATCATTTTATGTAAAGTATAGAACAGAAAAAGACAGAAATGTAAGCAAGAGAGGTTAAGGGGCAGAACCTTTTGGGAAGCAAATATATATATATATATATATATGTGTGTGTACATGTATGTATATATATTTTTTTGGGGCGCGTCAATATTAACCCAGCGTAAATGAATCTTTTTGTTAGAAGTTTCAAGATACGACAGCGGGATCCTACCCCGAACGAAAATGAACTAATCACTACGCCACATTAAGCAAGAGCTGTTCAAATATTTGTCGAAAGATTTCAACGGCGTACGTTTCGTAGATAAAAAGTTTAACTCGTGCAACTTATTATTATTATTATTATTATTGTTTCATTACTCCCTTATTTCATTCAACTTTGAAACTGCACCTTTTCCGTTCGAACATCCGTAAAGTTAAAATTTGGCTCGGCCGAAAATCCACTTTATTCGAAAGAAATCTACAAAGTATAATTCCGCGTTTAAGAATAAACAAAAAAAGCACGTCATTGCAGAATGAGAAATGGCAAAAAGAGCAAAAGATGCGTAATGAATTGTCGCAGAAGAACGTCGAGTAACTTCGGAAAGTTGTGAATGAAAACATTAAAATACGACAACTGAAATTCGATTCCGACAGCGTGCGAGAAGAGTATCGTTATACGGATGCGGTTTCTGCGAAAACGAACGGAGGAAGTCGTTCGCTGTTGAAGAAAATGGTATATTAAAAGAAAAGTAAGTCACTGAGCCAGTGGTCTCAAGAGAGTCTCGTTTTCCTTTCTTTCGTACCGTTCGTTGGCGGCAAACGGAACATTACAATTGACAAGTCTTACCGGCGGCCGGATCGGACAAACCGGTTTTTAAATAAATTAAAATACGAAAAAAGACCCACTTCACTCGACTGTGTTTTCTTTCGTCATCTCCAGCGCGGCCCCGGTACACATTCGTGACTTCCGGTGTTTTCGGATCGCCGAAAAAAAAAAGCGGACCGGCATTCTCGTTATTTTCTTAAACGGTGAAATATAATAATTTATATAGTCGCCAATTAATAATTTGTCACTTTATGGCCGCCATTTTTTAATTACTTTAAATATTCGCAAAAATCCTTAATCGGTCGTTATCGGTGTTTAATTACAGGATAATTAAGAAAAGCACGGTGCAGCCCCGAGAGACGACAACTTGCATCTGCCGAATAGCCGAGGAATACTTTATGCAAGGGAGATTAAGCCGCAACGACGCAAAGGACGAATCGCAAGATTAGTTCAAAAGACGAAACGAAATAATGAACTTTAGAGTTGTGATATATTAGCGCGCAATGCACATGGGGGAAAAAAAAAAAAAGAGAAAAAAAAATGTCGTAATCTCAAATAGTCAAATGAGCATTATCAACTCTATTGATAACGAAAACCGCTTATCAGGAAAATCGAGTGTACTAAATCGGAAACGATGTATCGGTGATGTTTTCATTTACTCGCTAACGTTCTCTCGATACCCGCTTCTTTAATTTTACAAGGTCCATCGCGAACACGATCAGTCTGCTATCAGATGTAACCATTTATCAGCGCGGAAACTAAATAGGTGCGCAAAAGAAGAATATATCGAAAAATAAAAATACATCAAACCGAAGAGTTAAAAATAATTTCGCTCAAAAAAGTCGCCCCAGCAACGGATTACATGCCACAGCTGCTGCCGTCATTTATGATCAACGGCCAATTGCCGAGGAACAGTACATTCGGTTTTCTTTAAAACTTTAGCCATTGCCGGTGGTAAATTTTAATCAGTTTTGCATTATTAATCGACTTCGGTAGTTAATGGGAATACACGTTACACAGACTACATTCAAGCAAGGGTGCAATTTTTCTTTTCTTTTTTTAAATAATTTGCGGGTCCCACAAGGCAATTGCCCGTCTGTGGGTTCCCATCATAATTATATCGTTTATTCATTATATACATCTTAAGTCTAATACATCATATTCGTCTTATATATAATTACTTAATTCAACTTAACTTCTATTTTTACTATTCTACGTCTAATTTTAATTCACAACATTTATACCTACCGCACATCGTACCACAATATGTTCACATAAGCCATAAGTAATGCAGCTAGAACTGAGCACCAAACATTTTTTTTTTTTTCATTACATCATTTATAATTATTTACTCTTTCAATCAATTACCCGTCTTATCGCTGTTCCTTTCCTATGACTATCCATTTCTCATTCTTTGCACCACGCAATCAACCGTATTTTAATCTGGTCTTTCCATATATTCAAATTACATTCGTCTCTTAATTCCTGTGGTAAGTTACCTCTCTCTGATTCTCCTTAGTTTTGCTTGAACAATGAAACCCCTACGCCACTCGATACTGATTTCAATTTCTTTTTGATCCGCACTTTTCCGTTACATCCGATTCGCCTTAAAATTACTTTGAGCTTCGCATTTTTTGCTTGCCCAATCTTGCCTTCTTCATCCCTTTTTACACTCTACACATATGCCAGACTTACCGCTTTGACTGAACGCTTTGGCTGACGACTTTTTTTGATTTTTCCTCATCCCGTCAAAAAATAATACAGGTTTTTTTACCTCCCATTTCTTAATTCGAGTCTTTTCACTTTTTACGAGACGCCGTTTTTCCTTTCATTTTAGTAATTTCTAATTATTTTTAAAAGCCCGATTTCTCGTTTTCTGATTTTTCCGATTATTCCAGCAACTACTATCCGGAATTGCAAGAAATATTTCGGAAAAAGATATGTTTTAATCCAAATCGCTGGGCAATAATTTTCATGCATATAGCGCTCCGTGTTATATCAATATCCTTCGGGAAAAACAATTCGTGGCATACCTTGTGCTTGTATCGCTTTAATCCCCCCTTGGGCTTTAGGTTTTTTGAACAAACAATTTAATACCCGACCGAAAATGAAACATTTAAAAGTAGGCGCATAGATCCGGAAAATGTATTTTTTTTGGGGGGGGGGCGCTTTAACATGCAATTATTGACGTGTAATAATTGGAATTTTTGTGAACGTTAGAATTCTTTAATAAAAATGACCGAAAAAACACAATTTTTTTACGACATGTTCGGTAATGCGAAAAAAACCTTATGCAGATATTTTAAAGTTTTTCTTTCGAATCGAAATAGAACTGAAATTTGAAAACTGCCTTTAACTTTTTTCGACAAGCTCAACAAGTAGGAACGACGTAATCAACTGAAACAGCTCTTCTGTACGCGTTAGAAAAGAAAATGCTTTTATTTTCAGCCTGTAAATTTGTTGTTTTTTTTTTTTACCTTTCATTTGACTTGCACGCCGAAAATGGCGAAATCGCAATTACTATGATTATTATTATTATTGCCATTATTATCGCTATTATTATCAAATTAATCTCTGCTCCGTACTAAATAGAGTGCTAAAAAAACAATGATGTAATAATGGAAAAGAGAAGAAAAATCAATCAATTAAAAAAACAGTATTAATTTACGCGTTTTTTTTTTAAAAAATAATAAAAAAAAAAAAAGATCAAGTAACGTGCGGATCTTGTTTGTATTACGACTGTACAGCGAAAATGTACATATCAGGAAACCGGTCAGTAGATATCGATTATTTGCGAAGCTGAACATAACACGTTACGGAAGAGATTCAGAAACATTTTCGTTAATTAAAAATCATTGCATAAATAAAGCACCGTGATAATAAGACGAAAGTGAAATTCAGCAATCAGGAATGCGACGAAGATTGCCAGTGACAGTAAGAATAATTCACTAATTTCTTATCGACAAACGGAAGTAGTAATTATTCTCGTTGCGACATTACTCCGACAGTTGACGACACGGCTTTCTGACGAAGCAACGTGCGCGAAACGGCATTCAAATAAACGTTGTACTACACTTCCACTAATACGTTCTCCGTTATTGTTAGCGTAGCCTCGAACTACTGTCCGTTATTTTCTTTCCCTTTTCACCTTGAAATTGTTCATTACTATTTCATTGAACCGAGCATTATCAACATTTACCGAAACCGAATTTGCATTAATACCATTTAAGGAATCTAAATGCCTATGACATGATACAGTTACAAAAACATTCCTTATTTACACCTTTACTAGCACAGGTGAAACCCTTCTTTTCCAACTCTCGAACTGCTGGTACCTACCCCAGTCAAGGATATATCTCTACTTTACCCCTCGATGTCAAGGTGTAATTCGTTTTCCTCTTTTTGAGGGGGCTCGGGTCAATTTTCTTCAGCCAGAAACAGTAAAAGGGAAGAAAAGTTATTCAACTCGTTGATTGTAGACTATGTGAAAGAACCTATAGCGGAGGTTGCGGCAAACGAGGAGAAAAGTATAAAATAAAGGAACCATAATAGGAGTGTCAGAATATTTCAACAAACGAGAATGAATAAGAAAGCGCGCAGTACAAAAGAACGGAACACCCAAAAAAAAAAAGATAAACGATCAGCGTCACAAATACCTCTGTTTCACTGAGATGGATTAGTTGGAAATTCTATTCGCAAATCTTACTTAGGTCATTTCTTAAAGGTCTCTGATTCACGTCACCCAAAAACATGTTCACTCCTATATACATTTCCATTTTTAATAATTTGCACTCCTAGAAAATTTTCTATTTCAGTTTCAATTTTAGGTAAGCCATTCCTTTCACCAGTCCATCCAACCTAATCTCAAAGCATGCTTTTTCAGTTTTCTTCCATTTTGTCTTTTTCTTACTGCTTCTACTATTTTTGTCTATATTTCGGTTATTTCGCGATTTCTTCGTTTTAATTTCTCTTCGGTCTCCTTTTTACCTAATCCATCTCAGTGAAACAGAGGTATTTGTCACGCTGATCGTTTATCTTATTTTATTTTTTTTCTCTCTCTCACGGGTGTTCCGTTCTTTTGTACTTCATTCCCATTTGTTGAAATCTTCAGACCCTTCTATTACAGTTCCTCTATTTTATCCTTTCTCCCCGTTTGCACATAACTCCCGCTATTGGATCTTCCATAAGCATTCAACGAATTTTCCACCGTTGCGGGCTGAAGAAAATTGACTAGTCCCTTCAAACATGAGATCGAAAATAATGAGTGTGAAGCGTATCGAAGCATTAATTGCTGCCGTCGTATCATCTCAAAGAGTAAAATTTAAGGTGGCATCAAATATGCGAAACCAAAATTTCCGTTACAGAACTTTGCAAATATTTCAACCATTAAAATAATCGAGGGAAAATTGGAAGGAAGAAGAAAAAGGGGAAGACCTCAACATGGATGGATCAAGTAAAAATAAGAACGCAAATGACGATGAAGACACCAAGAACATAGCAGGCAAAACAGGAAGGGATGAAAGAAGATGGTTGGCTAGCTACAACGAGCAAGGATCTAAACGACATAACCGAACTTATAATTATTCGTATTTAAAGGGAATTAAGAATTACGTAAAAAAAACAAAATGAATGAAGATTTTAAAAGTACAGCGGCATACATGGAACGCATGAATTACCAAATGTACTCGACTGCGATGAAAGATTATTGAAAAATTTACGAAAGAAAAGTCTCGAAAATAAGGCAAACATTTTCAGACATTTACTACGTGCAACTTTTATAACACGAATATAAAAATTAATGTCTTTTTTCTTTTTGTTTTTTTTTTCATTTCGCAAGTCGTTCTTAAATAAAACCTACGAATTATTTTTGTTATAATCGTTATTTATGATTAAAAATTTCTCGTTTAATTGAAAAATCGAGCATACAGTCGTGTAGTACTATAAATGGTGTTAATTAAAAATTTATCAAATAAGATCCTTTGTAACTTTATCGCCCGGGACTACAAACAACAAAATTTGGCGCCGATTAAATTTACGGATTCGTTGCTACTTTATCTCGAGTAATAAGGTCGCTGTATATCAAACAATTCAAAAAATAAAAATAAAGTTAAAATTTATCGCGCGTTAACTTTTCATCCGGAGAAAAATAGTTGGGTATCGCGATAAATACCAATTTATATAATAAACTAAATCCCAGGAAGGGCTGAGGATAGAGGTCAATGGCAGACTTTTTTTACCGTATAAAAACACTAATCAGTGTCACAAAGTAGTCGACGGCGCAGAATAAGAGCTTCGCGGGCGTGTTTAATCTGCATTTCGAAAAACGGTATTCAAAAATCAGTTAATTTTTACCACACTCACCTTCGGGGAAGTGGCAATCTTTCGCGATTACTCCTACGTTATGTAAATTTGATACATGTTCAAAAAATTTATTTTTACTTTTAAGTACAGTTTAGAAATTACTCAAAAGCGACGAGTTAACCTATTTTTTGTTGTTTTTTTTTTTTTTGGTAACTTAACGTTACACAAATTACATTCAAGATTTTTTTCACACGCCTGAACTGACCGTATCCGATTTAAATTAAAATTTATTATCGCAAAAGTTTCAAAACAAAAATGGCATAAAATTTCATTAATTTCACGTTGAAAATTTAAAAGAACTGTTGTTTCTCTGTGACGTAATGGAATCGAAATTTATTCCAAGAATAGAAATCCGCTTCAAGCACTATAATCAAAAGAGATAATAATAGGGTGACGCCGTTATCGTTTTCCAAACACACATTATAAAAATCTGCACGTAAAATCTTCTACCGCGTGGTACGTGTCTATACGAAAATTAAGGAAATTAAGTATAATTCGAATTTTGAGCGCGTAACTTTTCGTGATCGGCGAATTTAAAACGGAAAATAAAAATTGAAAAAATACTTTTATAAATAATCAAAGTTTGCATCAAAAAACCGCGATACTGAGGCTGTTTCTTCTGTCTTCCTTTCCTATGTCAAGGGGTATTACAGAATGAAAAATTAGAGGATATAACTTTTTTTTGTTTTTTTTTTTTCTATGGAAAAATTGTAACTTTGAAATTAAGGACATTCCAAATGTATCGCGAATGACAGTAATCAAGCTGAGAATAGGACTGGAAAAAGAAACACTGCCAAATAATTTTCAAAGTATTATGAAGAATAATTAATAATTCTCTACTTAAGAAGTATAAACATAAAGAGGAAAAAAGAAAAAGTAGTTCTGTTTAAACAGGATGTGTACACACCAGTCCGTTCAAAAATTTGCACGAATAAAATAGGACAACGGCGATAAGGTCACAAATCACCAATGAAGTGTATCGGAAAATCAGCCAGTCTAAATTAATTTCAAGTACTAGCGTTAAATAATTACAATGAGAAGTGAGCGAACTAAAAAACGTTGTTATCTTCGACGTATGATTGCAAATTTGACATTTCGAAAATGTCAACGAATAAAACTGTTCCCTTAATGAAAATATCAACCGATAATAATTAGGTTATAAATATAAAAAAGCTTTTAACCGATCAGTTTGGTCGCCTTCCATATTAATACTTTCTATCTACTTTAATATGAAAATATCCATTAATTCGGTTAAATCACACAGAGGAAAGCTGAGACAAACATTGCGTGCGCAGTATGGATTAAAAAAGAAATAAATTAATTCAATACATAAATGAACCACATTTTACTCGGAAAATAGCCACTACCATAAATGGCGCTATTTTATTTGATTAGACCCATTGAAAATATAAATATCATTAAACTGGGTTAACGAGTTCATAGTTGGTAAATCGGAATAAATAATAAAAGAATACCCGGAAAAAAGTATGATTTTCTACGAGCACATTTGTGCACGACTCTCGTGTTTTTAATCAGCTCGGTAACCAAACGAACTACACTTTCCCCTTCAGGTTAAATGGCTGAAAAGGGAGACATTCAATGACACGTAAACGCAGTTGCTACTAATTCATGAATGTTTCTATCGACGATTAATCTCCATAGAGGAGTAGCCAGTATTGCACACCGACATGGAGCAACTAGTGGAAAACAACCCGTCAGAAAGTTATCTGCTCCCTCGTTCCCTAATTGAGAGTACAGAGTCGGACATCCTACGACAATTTACCGGTTTAAGGTATTTTCGGGGAAACTAACAAATCCGTAACATACTCCCTTCTCTGCAGGTGTTAATAAAACGAAATAATCGTCCTACAGACACATAAACTCGCGTATAGAGGAAATTCGTTCGTTCATGGAATTAAAAATCGAAAAATCGATAAATTAATAAAAACATTAGAATGTCGCTGTTCGACTACGTGAGATTTCAATAACTCCGGTAATAGCGAAAAATAATTATGAAAACAAACGGGAGGGGGGGGGGGGGGGGTAAATTAGGCTAAATGATGTGGAGAGAAATTTTTCATCGCGGAATTCCACAAAATCAAGCGTAAAAGTTCGTAAAGTTTCAAAAGGTTAATTTTCAGTTCGCAATTTATGTGTAAAAGAGAAATCGCTCTATACGATTACAATTAAAATGCGTCTGACGTTTTCTTAACATTCGTTAATATTTAAATAGCTGATGTAAGATCAGCTACCGTAAAATTTGTGGCAAATAAAGAAACGGATGAAATACGCAAGATAATCAGTTGTTAGAGGCAGAACTGGTAGAATCTGACTACTAGAAATTAAATTCCGGCTAAATGGAACGAACAATTCCACCGTAACCATAAATCGGAAGGAGAGAAATACAAGAATCTGACTAAAGAGTCTACTAATTCGCGTGAAATTTAATCGAGAGAACTCTATACATGGATAACCGTAGGCTAGGTTGGACCTAATAGGTCTCTAGCCAACATTGGCACCATCAAGGTTAGCAGCTGATTGTGCAATTTGTTTGAGCGAGAACGAACTCGGGAACGGAAGAATTTGAGAAGAGCGCATCTTCCCGACGACTATAATTCAAAAAGCGGTAATATCACATTCAACCATACATTCTAATGCGAATAACGCAACAAAATATGTAATAATCACGAAGAAATGGCATCGAAATTGTAATATCACAAAAATACAACGATGTATATACACATATCTGTGAGTGTAGGATTTTAATTTATTTTTAAAATATAATTACGTTTAATTTATTCGTTGGTTCCCCCGAAAATTCTTTAGACCGGTAAATCTTTATTGATTTTACCGATCCGGTTTTATACTTTCAATTATCGGATGAGGGAGCGCGCATACAACTTCTACTGCAACCATTACATGTCTACTTGACGTATGCGGGCCACTTTCCCCGCTAATCGCTCTGACATCGTACACTAGTTGTCGATATGCAATACCAGTTACGTACGCGTTATTATTTCATCGATCGGACAACAGATTATAACAAAAAAAAAAAAAAGAATCATTACGTTAATATAGTTCAATGATCAAGAAGCATCATTAGTTAGAGAATTATCGAAAGATGTAAAAATGATAACATTTGTAGACGATTCGACAATTATAAAGCAGATAGAAATACAAATAATTTAGAAAAGAAAATAGCAAACATATATAAGAATTTAAAAAAAAAAAAAGTTTCTTAAAAATACATAGTAATCTCCTAAAGATTAATATGAGCAAAACAAATCTCCGATTACATTCAACTGCAGGTAAATAAACGTAAACTTACAAAAATACGGACTTCAGATCACAGGAAAAAAGACTAGGGGTAAAATACCCGGGTGCGTTAATAGATAAAAACCTGAAATTTCACAATCACTGCAAGTACATTAATAATAAAATTACTAAATTTATAAATAACAGAACGTGCTTACATACGTGTGTCATCGTGAAAAATTGATAGAGAAAATTCATGTACTATGTGATAATGTGCTGGAACCTTGATTGCATAATAGTCATTGCATCTAGGTTACGACGCTCGATCAGGCAAGAAACTTTTTGAAAAGCTTCTAACAATCTAACCGAGAAATATTCGCTGTTTAACGATAACAATCAGATAAAATACAAAAAAGAAATAATAAGTTATTACACAATATGGTAGCGTAATTTGCGAAGAAATACACTGAGGTTTAATAAATTCCAAAAAATTTTTAGCGAGTATACTCAGAACATGATAATAATTAAGCTAATTGAAGCTTACGAAACAATAAATTATACAAAACTGCATTGGTAATAGCTGGAATACTACCGTTAAACTTAAAAATAGAAAAACATATAACAATTTTCTCAATCAAAAATAAATTAAAGCTGGTAGAACATACATTCGATAGTATATCATATATGCGAGTAGTAAAAGATTTATAATAGCGAACAAAAGTTTAATAGGCAATTTAATATCAACGAACAATATGTGGAAAAATTTGAAGGCGTATATGGTTAAATCATAATGGAATAGCTCTAAAAGTTTTTTCCCCCGATAATTAAAGAAAGATTCAGTAACACAATACACCAAACTTTGGAAATTTTAAAATCTACCTCCAAACGTGTTTAATATAGCGGAGACGGTAAATTGAATTAGATGTAATACGGCGTATCAAGAGACGGATGTAACATCTTCAATACAGGAATAAAGGAAAATTGCAGAGAACTGATACGGGAAAAAATAAGCATGTTCAAAGGTTTTTTTTAAAAAGATTAACTTATATTAAAAGTAAATTAAAACTACTTAAATGTAAAAGATTGTAAAATGTGGAAGGGAGGAATCTAAAACTTAATTGGATAGTTCTCACCCCTGGACCACATTAAATACATATGTAGTTAAATAAATAACATTTAGGGGGAAAAAATGAAAAAAGCTTGCTGAATAACGAACGACAAGAAAAATGCCTTGCATACATCAGGGGGCGAACGCATTCGTTGAGTAAGTTTCAAAACCACCAAAGTGTTCTACGCAAGGGCCGAAAAAAATAAATAAAAAAAAAATCGAAATTATTGAAACAAGGAAGCATTATTTTCAAATCTGTTTTCCATTTGAATAATCTCGGTTTCCCCTGAGTATTTTAAAAAGAATATTAAAAGCTCGCGAGTACCATTTTTCTAAATTTAAATCTACAATAATCCGGTTTCATGAAAAAAAGTTCTTACAGTACAGGCCGGAATAAAAATGTCTCTTGCCCTTAAATATTTAGGACTGTCCGATAATTTCACGATTACCGTACAATTTCCGGAATCTATTTTTCGGAACGGACATTTTCCAGAATGACCAAAACTCCGAAACCTTCTTTCTAGAATCCGTTATCCGCAACGCCGTGTTCAGGAACAAATTTTTCCGAAAGAACATTATCCGGGATTAAAAAAAAAAAAAAACAAAACAAATGTAATTCTCGTTGTTAGGGAAGTAATAATTAATACTTAGGCCAAAGTGTCGCGTTTTTTCGAATCAATTTTCAGTGAGCGTAAAATAAAATGGAAGCAAAAATGGTCCAAAAGGAAATTCGCAATTAATGGTTACCGATATACACTTACCGAAAAAGAGAGAATGAGAAAATACATTAAGAGTGCGTGCGATATCGAGCAAAAGAATGTCGCGCGAAAGTTTTTACCATGGAGAATACACCGGTAGTTGTTACCACCCCGATCTATGCTATAAAATAAATTCCAAAAAAAGAGCTGCCGGATACGGAGATAGCCATTGCAGATTAGGTTTGGGAAAGAAGGTGAAGGCGGCCCCGAAAAAGAAATGGATTGCATTTCAAAGCAGAATCCAGTCAATCGTGCCAAATTACGCCGAGAGTATAAAAAACGAACATGGCAAAGATTTGGAATTTTACGGATAACTCCGCACAATGTAGTATTCTGAAAAAATTGTATACACCCTTTTTTTTAATAATACATACATTACTGTCAGCAGTTACATTATTAGAATTCCAGAAAAAAACATTCCAGAAAATGGATTCTGGAAAAAAAAGTTTCGGAGATACGGAAGGTTCGGGAGGGTCGGTCGTTCCAGAAAATGTCCATCCTGGAGAATAGACTCCGAAAAATGGGCGAAACCTAATTTCACAACTCGAGCGCCACTCTACAAATTTTTAATTCGTAAAATTCTAAAATGCATCTCAGAATCACCCTGTCCTCAATTTATTTATTTTTCCGCCCTAATTACGATTATTTAAAATCGAACCTTTTTTTTAAGACAAAAACCGCTTGTTTCCAAAAAAAATCCAAAAAACCGTTTGCGATTTCCTTAACACTTATTCCTATTTAAAGGCCACTTCCTTTAAAGTTTCCAAATATAACGAAGGTAGGAGCTTTAATGATACATGGTCATTTAACCACTGGTTAAGACAATAATTTGTCAACTATTATTGCCCATTATTTGGTTATTATTAATGATGTATTATACTGTTGCGTTATGTAAGTAACGGCAATACCTCTATACATATATATATATATATATATATATATATATATATGTATTATTATTAATTACAGTTTATCTTATGCTTGCACAAACCACAACACAAGATGTATAAAGCCGTACACACACTCTAAAAAATCACGACAACACAGGAGTGTTTCAAGAAATTAGAAAGGGACGCATCTTAATCGAATAAATGCGTGTACGAGGGAGTCCTGCAAATCAGCCGTCCCCAGAACGATGCTGGATATATGACTTATACAGTTCTCTCTACAGATTTATCCGAGTGCAAAGGACAATTAAGATTACGCGCTCGATCTGTTCAATATAAAAAAAAAACGCTACTAGTACATCGTGTAGCCCGCAACCTTAACCCCGTCGAAATAACCTACGTACGTTTAACCGTAAGAAAGAAGACAGCTGTTACTCGTTTTAATGTTGATATTTTATTATTTACTGCAATTAATGCGTTTCTTCACGCAACTGATTTTAAACATTTCAATTATTTGCAATTTTAGAATTTTGTAATAAAAATTCATCAGTCCACTAGCAACTTGATGAGGATCATGCAGTGCACAAACGTAATAAAGAAGAAAAGCAAAGAAAAATGGCGTTATTAACGGATTTAAAAGTTAAGCGTGTCCTAAATTTTTTAATCAATTATGGAAACCGTTAAATAACCGAATGTTAGATGAACCGTGGTAGATTGTAGTGAGGAACGGTGAAATGTGAAATGCGAAAATGTGTTTTTTTCGATCGCTCACTGCAGCCGGTTCGCTGAGCGAAGGAATTGTAGTTTTTATTTTTAGTTAATTTGTAAATACGTGTAAGTGTGTAATAAATGCGATTTGTCTTTATTTGTTGTTTAATTAAGCTTTTGTGTGTTAGAAAATTACTTTTCTTTTCGTCACTGTACGGGCATAAATACTAAAAGTAATTTTCTTTTTATTATATAAAAATTCGTAATTTCTAAAATCTTCAGTCAAGTCAAAAAAAATATATATATATAAAATGAGTAAGAAATAAATAACATAAATTGAGGTAAAGAAATTCGAACGGCTAAATATTTAAACTTTAAAAAATAGCTCAATGAAAAACTCCGAAATACGTGAAATGCGTTTTTAAAGAACTCGTTCGTTTTTCTTTTTGGTGCTTAGGCAATGTTGTATTTAAATGTACTGTATTTCGAAGAAAACGCATTACACATTTTAAATTTTAAATTTCTCGTTACAACGAGCATTCACACGTGTCTCGAAATGGTTAATTGAAATAGCGGTAGTATAAATATGAAGCAGATTTTAATTAACATCGCGATTAAACAGAACTAATAAAATTGTAATTATTATTAAAAAATAAAATTAGGCGCACGAAAATCAACCGTTTATTACGACTATAACAATAAATCGCTAGTTTTAATAGAACAGGTTTGGGTTCTACCGGGGGCTTTGGAGACTACTTTTTTCACCCTGAATTTTGATGGTCCTTTTTAAAAGTAGCTTTATAGTATTTTTTTATTCCCTTTCGCACTTTGTCCGTCTCCAAAAACCGGATTAGAAATCGTGTATTCCCCATTCTTTCCCTTTTCCAATTTTAATTTTCCCCAGTGTAATGTGTTTTTCCTCCGATTATTTTTTAATTCATTTCGGAATAAACTGTTCAATATTGCGCCAAATTCCACCAGTTGGATGGGGAATTTAAAGAAGAAGAAAAACAATTTCTTTCCCTTTGAAAGAACTGAGAATAATAATATCTAAAAAGGATCATCTTCGGTATGTTTTAAATTATTCGCGTTCAACAGCAAGGATTACAAACTCGAACTTGCATATAGATAAATTTAAATATTGACCCCTACACCGTAATCCGCACCAGAGCTCAGATGATCGGTCCAATTATTATGTTTTCGTGTAAACTTTTCCTTTTTCAGCAACCGGCATAAACAGATTACATCGTGTGAATTAATTTAGGGAGAGAAAACGAATTATTTACACGATGACGGCACGCATACGACTGGTATATATAACTGCACTATTCCGACTCCCGAACGTGCATTAGCTACATATTTGTACGATTGTACGATGTACTAATAGCAGTAAGAGCGGGGAAAATATTAGAAATAATGCATACCTTTTCTTTAATCTATGGTATAATTAAACCGCTGGTATTTCGTGTCATTAATAATTTTATGCGCCACAAAAAAGATTCCTCGTTGAATCATATTTTGATACTACATCGCTACGCAAGTTTACCTCATCATCCGATTATAATTAATTTTGATGAAAAAAAAAAATAATAAAAATACCAATTCCCGATTTATTGCAGCGAATTACATCGTTAGATTTTTTTTTCTTTTTTTCTACTTGATGGCAATGAGGTCAGGCAATATTTCGGTAGCTAAAATTTGCTCTTTTACGCTTATTATTTCGCACGTGGAATCCGAACAATTTATATTAATTTATAATTTTTTTTTTTTTTTTGAAATGCAAAGTTCTTAGTTGCAATTACTAAGCTGCTAGTACGATAGCGTTAAACTAAAAACCAACGTGCTGAATTCGAAATCTAGCGACAAGTAGTAAAACTTTTCGAAAAAATAAATAGCGATTAATAATCGTGTAGAAGACAACAACGAACTACCACGTATAGCACACTTTATGTGATATCAGTGTACAAATATATTATTCGCATTTGGATTGCACTTGCATTATAACAACTATAAACCAAATATTTGCAATCAGTTTTAAGTCTTGCGCGCACTTGCGTTGCATAAAGCGTATACTGTTATGAGCACTAGATCTGCGTGGTAAGACTGGATGCATAACGCCCGAAATCGTACGACTAATAAGAAACAAAACACACACTTATCAAAATATCAATTAATACGTATTATATACAAAGGAAACAGCGAGAGAAACAGTAAAACATCTCTTAACATGGTAGTACCATCGACCAGAAATTATTCTTTACGCAGAGACCCAGTCATTGAACGTTGGCCAGAAAGGATTTAATTAAAATCACACTCGCGGGTAAATTATAACCAACTCAAACAAACAATGAATCAACTATTATACCTTTCCGAGTGGATAAATTTTTCTTTTTTAACATTTACGGGTTTATTGATTTTATTAAACAATTTAAATTCGTGCTAGATTGGAGTTGGTTTATCGGTTTTGATAACTACTAGATGTAAACTCGACTAATTATTGTTAGCAGGATACCGCATGCATGGCGATTGTTCCCACTGCTGACTTCCGAAATTAATTAAAACTTCAAAGTTTTAAAACTGGTCGTATTTGAATTTCTGTTTTTTACGTTCCACAGTTTCGAATTTATTTAATTTAATCGTTTTTATGATACGAGAAAGAACGTTTGCAACGTCAAACGACGAAAAATTATTAAATGTTGGTAAAAGAATAATTATCAAAAATATTACTCGGTTACGTTGTTAGAAGCTTTCCAAAAAGTTTTTTGCCCAATCGAGCGTCGTAACCTAGGTGTAATGACTATTATGCAATCAAGGTTAGAGCATTATCACATAGTACATGAATCTCCTCTATCAATTTTTCATGATGACACATGTACGTAAGCACGTTCTATTGTTACAATTGTAAACTTTGTGCTCCAGTTGTGATATACAAGGTGCGGCAGCATAACTTCCTTTTTTAAAATGCGCCACTTTTTTTTCTACTAGATTTGTTAAAGGGAAATAATAACAGAAAATCGAAATAAAACTGCAAGGGAAGAAGCATACATTTTGCCCCAATGGGGGATCTAGAGTATGTATTTCGATTTTCTGTTATTATTTCCCTTTAACAAATCTAATATAAAAAAAAGTGGCGCATTTTAGAAAAGGAAGTTATGCTGCCGCACCCTGTATGTATATGTATATGTATATATATATATATATATATATATATATATATATATATATATATATATATATATTATGTGTCTTTATAATAATGTATGATAAAAATTATCTAATAAAAAACTTCTGAATTCGTCTTTATTTTATTAAACTTCATAACGTTTTAATTTTGCATTTATTAAATTAATGGTACGAAATTATTTTATCCGGGGGCAAGCAAATATTAAATAGTGACATTTACTACTAAAAAGAAATTTGTAATTCAACTCCCAGTGCATCGAACTATTTTCAATAGTGGAACCGGAGGCGTAGTCGTGGAAAGTTGGGGATGAACTAAATAACGTTTCTCTTTTAATTCCATTTTTTTCGAATTAATCGTTGATCCGTACACTTCATAATAATAATGTTAGTGTCTAACTGCAAAATCCGTTTTATTTCTAAAATTAATTTCGCAAAAGAATTTTATAAACATATGCAATCCCTTTCTTCCAATGCTAACACGTCTAGATACGTCATTACTGAACAATGACATTTAATACACAATGAAAAGGAAGAAGAAAATGAAACGGCATATTTTATCGTTTACAAAAATTTTATTTAAAAAAAAATTGTATAAACAAAAGCAAAATCAATCGATTCTGATATCAGTAACAACAAGATAAGCCTTTCCGGCCGGCAAAATTAATCAGCCCTGTTGAATTATAAAAAGGTGCGCATTTCAATCGCCCATACCCCGGATAACGAGTTAAAACCGAAAAAAATCCTCTAAAATATACTCATAGACGTCATGCAGATGAATTACCAAGTCTACAAGGAGTTAAAGGATGATCGAAGTTTAATGAAAAACACGCTAAAAAAAAAGGTCAAATTAAAAAAAAAAAAAAAAAAAAAAAAAATTTAAAAATTAATTATCAATGTTATTGCAACTGTAATTTAAATGAAAATAATACAACCGTACCAAAAATATAAAATCGGAGGGTGAAACGTATTAGCGATATTATGATGATTCATGGTGCCGTGAGAATGAAGATTTATAATTTATACAAATAACCCGATTCTCCTGACCTCGCCATGGAGAGACTCCGTAAACTCTAAATGAGACAGTCTCCTAAAAAATACTTTATGGATTTCGTTAATGAAGTATTCATTAATGTCACAAATGTATACATATATAAATATGCATAATATTTCTGTAGTGATTACATTATTTTCACTTAGATAATAACAATTTCGATGAATTGAAATTCATTAAAAAGGTGTGCATTTCAACCTAGTAAACATAAAGCGATACAGTACAAAAAGAGATATGTAGTTTTCAGCTTAAATAGTTGCGTGTTGAAATTACAATTATCGCGGTACCGTTCTGGCTATTATTATTCAAAATAAAGTGAGAGATGATAATGCGATAAACGTAATTTACCATCGCGATACGTTCAAAACAAAAATTAAGTATCATGTTACGCCGAGTGTAGCATACAAACAAAACTGATTGGGAAATTTCGCTAAATCAATGAAAAATAATCGGTGCATGCAGCAAGCTAGATCAACCGGCCTTTGAAATGTGAGGTTCGATACAAAGTTACGATATAAGCATTTTTTTCCCGATGCGCTGTTCGAAGGTTTTTTTTTTTCTTTTCTATACGCTTAAATACTTACCTCCAAAAGACCGAAACAGATAGAACAAAAATCTGGTTGCAAAACTTTTTCTTAAAAAAAACAAAAAAACAAACATAATACTTAATAATAATAAACAAATAATATTAAGTTTACACTGTTTATAACGACCAAAAAATAAACAAACCAAAATTACACGTAATAATAGGAAAACAATTTATCTTATGAGAAAAAACGGAAAACTAAAAGAAACAACAAATTCTCTCAATCCGAACAGGCTAAGGATTTGCCCATCGATTCGACAACACGCCGCTATTCTTAATTCGCTCATCGTAACATTGCAATAGTTTACAATTCAACAAGGACACGACCACAAAAAAAAAAAAAAAAAAATAAAGGTTAGGCTTTGTAATTTCCCCTATCTATTGATAATACAAAAATCACGTAAATTCGGTACTTGCTTGTTACTTACCGAGACAGGTCCAACCGAACGGTTCTTGATAAGATGCGCAGGACTTGCCAGTGATGAAATTCGGTGTGAAAAAAAGATACTGTTATTCAATTAAACGGCGATAAGCGACATAAAACAACACCGAAATGGGGGAAAGATGCAAGAAAGAGATCAGCGAATGGGGCTCGCCAATAGCGCGAATCTAAAACGACAGCAATTTATGAAGAACCGTCACAGAATTTGAACGCCGAAAAAACCGACACACAACAACCGCGTATGAGAGAAACAGAGCGGCGAATGATGAAGCATCTGACGATAAACAACAATAACGGACATCACTAGTTCGCTACATCTAAAACAGCTGAGCATAAAATATGCGGCGATGGTCCACCAATCAGAGGTGGCCTGCCGATGACGAAGCTCATCTCTACCTGTTTTAACCGTCTGCCAGCAACGCTATCTAGTGACAATCGGTCTAACTACAAGTGCGCGATCAACCGTGTAGAGTACGATTTCTGTACACTGTTTAAGATGAGCGCGTTGATTTTTCTTCCATTTTTACGTTGATATAAGTCTTTCCGCAGATGGTTCTGTAGACAGTGTTTTAAAAGCCACTGTAGTAAAACAAAAAAAAACTCCCGGAAGTGTATCATTTCACTATTTTTGCGAATTTTTTTCTCGACCCGAAAACTAATAACAATTTTTATTGGAATTATAATTTTCGCCCGGTTGTTTTTACTAAGCAAAAATTTTATTTCGCACGCCGACATTGAATCTCGGGAAATTCGGGAATTCGATATTTCCACGCTATAAGTAAACTGGAGAATTCATCCAGTGTCATGAATCAACGATGAGTTAACGAAGCAAGGATGATTTTGGATCACTACCGCGCAATAGTCCCTACTTTTTTGTGATATTTTAAAATATGAATATTTCCCCGAAGTGGCAACTGTACTAAAAATAAAAATGAAAAAGGAAATGAAAATAAAATGAAAAAGGAAATGAAATGAAAAAGGAAATGAAATGAAAAAGGAAATGAAATTTGTCTGTAAAAACGATTTCTCTTCATTGCTGCAAATGACAAACGATGGCACCGTCTAAAATTATAGAAAAGTGTGATGTGTACTACCTTGCGGTAAAAATTATAAAATGGCTGTTTAAATGTTTCGATGACTACACACGTATTTATAATATAAGTACGTATAGAAATATAACGCAACTACACGACTCGTGTTAATGAACGTATTTATAAATATTCGTTATAACTCTGTTGAATAAGACAAGGGTTACCTAGCGCGTTTTCTCCAGTTTATTTATATAAACAAAAAACAAAAGAAAAGGAAAAGCCTATTTTCAACTATAACCCTTCGTTAATAAATATTAATTTAACACTTATTAATTTTCGCCTTTTTATATAAGTTTATTCGTTTTAATTTATCATCGTTAGACAATTAAAGAAAAGTTAGTATTTGACAAGCATCGCTTCGTTACGAAAAAATAAGGTGGCCAGTAGATTTTTAACCATCGTCATCCTATTATCATTATTAAATATGGCCCCATTCGTTCTTCCTCGATATACTAGGCTATTATCTTCGTTTCGGTAATTCACGTTCTCTTTTATTTAGCTATTTCGTTGTTATTATTCATTTTCTTTTAAATTCTTCTAGAAACAGTCCTTTTTAGAGTTTTGAATTTCTATTTGATATTTCATCGTATTTCGTAAATAAACAATAATCTATCAGTTGATTGCGTTTAACATTTGCTTAAAAATATTTTGGTCCTCCGGAAAGTTAAATGAAATAATATCGTAACTCTTCCACTGCAAAGTCGGTGGTCACAGACGCAATATTAAAATAGTACTCTAGAGCCCTTTTAAACTTCAACGTGACACCGATTCATCTGAAAATTAATGTTCGAAAACAAACAAGCTTTTAATAGAAAAATATTTTTTTATAATTTTAACAAAATTTTCCCTGAGAGGAGTTCTTAATTGAACGTGTGTACCCGACCGTTTCACGGAGCTTTAAATATTTTCGCCTCGCTGATGACAAAATGATTTTCAGAACCAACTACGTCCAATGTATTAATTCGTATCGTAAAATCAACGATCACACTACTAGTTCCGTCGCTTGTTTAATTTTACCACTAAAATGAACGGCTGCGTGAAATAATTTTTAATTCGTTAAATTAGTACATAGTTTTAGTTTTCAAATGGCTCGGGGATTACGTTAAATATGCGTTCGGTATATCATTATCTTAGAAATTTGAAAATTTTACGCAATATTTTTATTCATTTATCAAAATTTAATAGCGTTACCCTATTAGCCACATCGTACTCTTCTTGTAATTCATCATTAAGCCGTATCGCATCGATCAAATGGTATTAGCACCTAATCTAATTCTATACGCAACACTCGTAATCGTTTTACTCCCTATTAGCGTAAAAATCAAAATTAAAAAAAAAAAACAAAAAAAAAAAAAAAAAACTATTTATTATTAACGTGTATAACAGTAATTTTCAATTTCCGCATCATTTTTTTCGCAAAGGTTATTTATAAGCTAAAATAGGATTTAATTCGTGAATTTAAAAAAAATAATGATATTTTTATTCGTCATTATTTCGCCGAAAAAACGACAATTTCCGTTCAATCGGAAATTTTAGATATTTCAGAAACGTTTGAAGAACGTAAAAATAAAAACGTCACACTTCTCTGCAGTCAAGTAAACAGCCGAGAACGATGTCAGAGTAAAGATTTTGCAAAAGTTTTTTTTAGTTCAACCAATGCAACAAAACTAAAACGTACGAAATTTGTAGAAACGGAATAGTTGACTCTCATTGGAAAACACTTATTAAAAACCGACCGCGAAGGTCTTTTTTTTTTTTTTATTTTACTTTAAGTGAGTTTGCTAGCCATTAGTTCAAGAAAACAGAAAAAAAGGAGCAATAAATTTATATCCTGATGCGTTTAAGGGCAAAGGATAAAAAAAATACTTCAAAGACAGGAACAACTGAAGCAGAGGGAAATGCGAGAATATTATACAAGCAGCACTGATAACGGAATATCAAGTTTTAATAGCGAAGAATAGAAGGACGCCTGCTCAGTAGAAGAGAAGGGGTCGCACATTCAAAATAAAATGTAAAAGTATATGGCAGGGAGGTGAAAAGGACAATATAGAGTAGATGCAGGTGAAAACCAAGAAAATGATGCAGGAAGAAGACAATGGTTAAAGCGAAAGCGACAAATAGCAGAGATTGTAGAGCTCTTAAGAGAGAGCAAGTATCAAGAGAACCACGGATGAAGTTGAAGAGGTGGCTGAATAGAGAGATAAAAGAGGGCAGAATTAGAAAGTGAAAAAGAATCGGAATTGAGCCATAATTTGTCATGAGCGACTGAACAAAGCAATATTATGGACTGAAAATGTGCTCAAAAATGTGCAGAGCGAGCTAAGGAATCCCCTAATTCATCGGCTTCAGTGCCTAAATGACACACCAGGAATCCATAGAAATCGATCTTGATCGAGCGGAGGCGGAAATAATCATGAATGAGAAAGCGTATGAGAAGTATTACGTAAACGGAAGAGGGAGCAGGAAGGTTAGATTAGCCTGTAAAGCACTTTTAGAAACTGAGATAATGAGAACTTTATGGGAAATTAATTAATGAGGAAACCAAAAGAGAACAGCGTGTAAGAGATTCCGCATAGAAAATTGAACAAAAGGAGGGAAGCTTAAAAGACCCAGAAACTAATTGAAGGCAGGACAGAAAAGGGAAGAATCGACTCCGATTGGCCCTTTAGAATCGTCCGCATAGATACAGTGATGTGTGAAGGGAAAAAGGAGCCTAAAGCATAGAAGAATTCAGTTCTTTGTCGAGGAATAGATTTAGAACAGATCGGTTAGTAAAAGACATTTTCAAAAGGATGAAAGAAACTAGAAAAATTGAAAGACAAATAAGAAAGTTTATCGTGACACTATTATAAACAAATGGCGAAATTTGACGAAAACGAACAGAAGTATAATGCGGATAGAATTGGTGTTTTGTTAGAGGAAAATCGTCATTTATGACGGATAGAAGAGTGGGAAGAAACAAACGAAGAGGAATAAATATAGGCAGGCTCCTAATCAAAAATCGATAACCCAAATAGTGGTCTGCGAATAAAGAAAGGAAGAATATGGGATTCAGCAGGTAGGGGTAGATCTCAGGGCACCGAGGCAGAGTCGAAGACAGGTATTTTGAATTCGATCTAATTTTGAAAGAAGCGATCTAGAAGAATTGCGATAAATAAAGCAACAGTAGTCCAGGATAGAGCGGATCGCGAAAGTCGCCTCACATCGAATGATTTCAAACCGCTTTAAACGGTAGCCCTTAATCTTTAGCTTTCTCGCAGTGGAAAAAAATTACACAGTCGTTCGTACATCAGTTTATTTTTAAACTTCGAACTCGGTCATTTTTTTTTTTTTTTTTTTAGTTTTCCTACGCCAGTTGAAGTATGGAGTTTTTTTTTGTTTTTTTTTTTTTTGAAAGCTTTTTCTTTCCTACCACATTGATCGCTTTACTAGTATTTTTTTTGAACAAATTCGCAAATCTCTCTAGTTTATTCCATCATTGCAAAACTAGTTTCGAGAAAAATATTCATTATCATCGCTGCGTTAACCCTGGTTAAAGTAAAAACTTTCTCTCGCCCGCTGCGGCGACACTGAAATGCTACACACATTCTGCTTCCGACCACGAGTAAAACATGTTAAATTTTTTTAAAGATTTGCCAAGACGAAAATCGAGTAATGGCAACGTGTCTTCTTCCGTTAGCGCCACAATAAAGACTCCGATTCAGCTAAGCAGCGCCGATTCTAATCTTTTCTAAGCAAATTTCGATTGAGAGCCCCTTTAAAGGCATTCAAAAGTAAGTCACTGAAAGCATTTAATTTTTCAATTCAATGTTATCGATATATTTTAATGCAAGCAATCTAAAATATAACATTCGAAATCGAATGTAATATTAAAAACATTACTGTACCCCCCCCCCCCCTTTAAGCTAATAATTCAATACCAACCTTCGGGGTCTTTCGTTTTTTCGTAAAAAATAATGCCAAAAAGTTATAATTAAATTTTCCGAAACTAAATAGCCCCTCTTAATGATCAATTTTTATACGATATAATCTCCGCTTTAATAATTCCGCTTTAAAATTTATAAATATATACGCGTGACATACGACAATACTATTTCTTAATTATACCAGAAATGTCAAACTCTGATGCCATTTCATTTTCAATGGATAAGGCTCGAGAATCATTCTTGTTTTTATTAGTTTCGAGTGCCGAAAAAAGTTTCTCTCTAACACTAGCTACTGTGACTGGCGTTTTCAACAATATCATCTGCAATCAAATCCGAACTCTCATTTGAGTATATAAGAGCCGTTTAATAAAATTAAGTATGAAAAATAGAGACTATTTTTATTTTCTGCTTTTCCATCAACTAAAAATTACTTATCAGCTACTCGCATTTGATCCAGTGATGATACATTTTGCATTGTTACAACAATCGAGAATTTAAATCTATTATAGTTCTGAATAAGCCTTGAACTGCTAAAATATTTTACCGAATTTTGAAACCATATCTATCGAGGTAATGAGAAATTCAGCTTCAAAGTTTTTCTTTGAAGACAAATAATAATTGTTTATTCATCGAATCCGCTTAATAAATTCCAAGATGTAACATTCCACTGCCAATTCATTTGCTTCAGTTTTAGCCTCAATAAAACCATATTATCCGTAATATTTAAACGATATCTTTTTTTTTTTTTTTTTTTTTTTTTTTCTTTAGTATATTCCTGCTCTGGGCGATATCCATTTCTTTTATTCGAAATAGTTTGCTAGCTACAAGTACTTCGATTTGAAACGGAATATCTTGTATTGAACGATTAAAGAAACTAAAAAAAAATGAAATTTTAAGCTGCTTCGCTGATGGCCTTGCGCGTGTTCTTTCCGGATCACAAACCTGAGAGTGTGTGTGACAACTCAATCAATGCATCATGAATATCGCCTATTTAAAATCGCACTACAGCGCCACGTGGTGACAGAGTAATTACTTTCCTCTGGTGGCAATAATAATTTCCGGAATGCGATTAGTACAAGTTGTAACATATTTACCGAAATGGCCGAAGCATGAACTTGAACGGTGAATAACGACGAGACCACACAGAGTTAATGTAAAACTGTTACAACTTGTACTAGCGAAAGGTACCCCTAGGCAACGCCTCGATTAGCTCAACCCTCCAAAGCCGGCATTGCAGTCAAGTAATGCAAATGTTATACGCGAGATATACTTGTTAATTTACATAACACACTACGGAATAATAGATTCTGTTTTATCTTTGTAACTGCACTTTATGCTAAAGACAGAAGTGTTCGAGGAAGTTTATGTTACTGGGCGGAGAAAGGGAGGTAAAATTTATAAATGCCGATTACAAATATCGATTTCTTCTTAAATTTGCTGACCCGATAATATAACTTGGATTACTTAAATTCTTTTTACGCGTTTCAGCCAAAACTTCAACCGAATTATAATCTTTCGGCAGATTTCCTTGCAAGTCTAAAATCCAAACTGATCCGAAATTGCGAACAAAAACTAAATCTGAAATTTATAAATTATCTAAAAATACCGACTACTAAAAAAATTGCTTTTCCCGGGATAAGCCAGGCCCCCCATACTCTGCTATCGGCACATACGAAAAAAAAAAAAAAAAAGCAAAACAAAAAACTACCTGCGATTGCACCTAACCAAGCAATAAAACCAACATTAGTCAGACACTTTGATCCGCCATAATTTTAGACTACAATCTAAATCGGCAAGCGAACAAACGCGGTTTCGCCTATTCTGAAAATTAAATACGCTACATTATCGTACGCCAAAGAAGAAGAACGGCTCCGGGCACTATGAGGCAATCAGAATAAATTTCGCGGCATAGCTGAATTCTCGAACGTTTGAGAGTTACTTTACAAAGAAGAAGTAACTTGTCGTGTATACTGATTTTGTTGTGTTCGCATTCAGATGATTAAAAATTAATCATCTGACGGTTTAATCTTTTTCTAACAATAAAATAGTTCGAAGTCCTCTCTAGATCTTTCGTTTTCGACGGTCGGACAGATTTATATAATTCTTCACTATTAAAAAAGAGTTGTTCGTCGCGCGCGAGAAAAACTTGTATACGCATACCGTAGAATTAAAGTGAAAGTGTTTACAAATAAACCATCTATGATTCTCCTAAAAATATTGCTATAGAAAATGAATTTGAGTTACAGTATCAAAATTGATCTTTTATTTTTTTACGCGTATACGCGATTTATAATTTAAGTCAAACTAACTGGTATGTGAAAGTTTACTAAATTAACATGGCGTAAAATTAATAAATTTCCTCCCCGGGCGATAATCTAAATTTAGATTAAGCTACTTTTGCCATTTTATTTCGGAAACAAAAATTATTCTTAAAAGCCTTATTAAAATCTAAACTGGTTTCTGTCCATATTTTAGACGCTTTTTAAGAAGTCTTCTTCACTTATCAAATGGCTATATTTTTTTTTCATTTAAAGTTGCATTAAAGGTTTTTAGATACTTTTTCTGACTTTTAAAGGTCAGTTTAAACACTTCCGCCTAGAAATAACAAAAACAAAAAAAAATCGGATTTTAACTCGATCATATTTTGTCTGTTATGAAGGAACTGCAGCGAAAAGAACAGACGAACGTAATTGGAGCGTGCAATAGAGACAGTCCGGAAAGCAGAGTGAGAGAAATCCGCGAAAAACCAAGATTAGAAAAAAGCGTATTTTGCACAATGAGACAGAAGAACTGAAATAAGAAAAAACTCGGAAGCGTTTATAATATTTGATCGAAGGGCGAAATATTTTACAAAGGTTAAGAGAAGATCAAATTTTATTTTTTTACCATTTTCAACGGTTCAACTATTTCACTACTCAAAAAAAGGCTGCCCCCCCCCCACCTCTTTAGTCATTTAAAACCATTTCGAGGGTTGTTCCGGAGTTTGTACAAATTCAACAGTACCTATAATAATAATAATATAAAACGGAATTCGGACGAAGAAGGGCTAATTATTAACAGAAGTTTCCCGCAATTTTAAGCGAGCAGTTCGATTTGAATTATTATTCGTAATGAAATATTTCTTCAAATATCTCTCGGCTGCTAACACCGTGCCATAACACTTATTAGTATAGTAGATGAGCGTTTTTTTTTTCATTTATTTTTTCTTTATAGATTTTCGACATTCATCGAAGAGTCTTCATCTACAGACACTGCAGGAAACATTTAACAAACTTCGGTCTTTCATCGGTAATAGACGATGTGATTCCGAACGCCGTCCATTTAGCATACTGATATTACGATGCGAAAACTTTTTCATTTCCCTGTTACCGGGAAAATCTTAATTTTTCTTCTTTCCTGCGAAATCTATGAAAATTGTTTAGATCGATAATAATTTATGATGTACGCACCGGGGTATCGAAATACAATCTGAATTTTCAGAAGCGGTTAGACAGTCCGAAGGAAGAAGACTTTCTAATCGTGCTGTTTAATTAACATTTTAAATGCTTAAAGCGCTACTTTCGAGTGAAATTCCGTGAAAGCAGTTCTCGTAATTGGCCGTATTATAATAATGTTGCTCTGCGCGCTAATTGTAATTAAATTCTTTTGCCCTGATAATTTCGCAGCCGTGATTCACGCATGACCTCACACGTTCCCATTGTGTCATGCCGTCATCAGTAAATAACACCGAGCAACAAAAACTATTTAGGATAAGGCACTTCTTTGGAAAGTTTGTACGCGTTTCGTCTTATTTTACGTACAGATCATACGGATGTGGATTACGATAAATATTTTATTATTACCATTGTTGTTCAGCTGGTCGTGAGTTTTTATACGAGTAATTATTTATTAGTACTACTCGAATTAAGAAGTGCATTCGCTATTTTTCACGCCACGCAGGTGATCAAGTTCGTCATTTTCCCTCGTTCATTTCCAACTCATCTGCTCTGCCGTATGCAGTTTATTATACTACCCGATAGCATGTAAAGCAAAACATCGCCGGAAGTTGGTTGAATCTCTTAAATAGAGAAGCCCTTAAAATTGTCACGAAAATTTTAACTCGTACCATTCTATATGTATATAATACATTACCTACATGTACATAGTAAATTTTATATGTGTCCGAAATAGCCTTTTCTATACACATTAATACGGAGATCTCTGTCTTCGAGATTCCTGGTTATTCCAGAGGACGAATCGGGTCCTAAGGTGACATTTAATGAGACAGTATGTTTATGTCAAAGATCGATTTAATACGAAAAACTCTAATTTAATGTGAATCTTAATTGAGCAGCAGTTGCGGACGTCTTTTCAACGGCTGTAAAAATCTTATCTGTAATCAGGATACCTCTATCGGTGATTTTACTTCGACACTTCAGGTTCCTGGTCAGCCTGCTTCGTTCCGCTGCGCTAATGATAATACCCGTGCACCAAAATAGGGGGGTAGTTCAACAATATCTTTTTTTTTTTTTTAAGAAATCGAATGTATTTCTCCGTGAGAAACTCGTGAAAAACGATTTATTTATTTATTCACTTTTTTCCGAACACGGTTTATACGCGAAATATAAGTGTATTTGTCTAAAAAGGTTTATTAAAAATTCGTATTTTTACATAAAAACTGCGTTATCCGTCGTAAAATGGACCGAGCAAAGAGTATACCGACTAATGCATTACACTATATTTTGCAAGATCCGCTAATTAGTAAAATTAAAATTATAATACAACACGAAAACCGATAACGCTCCATCAGTTGTTAATACGCAGCGAGCAAAATTGTATATTTATTACAACCAAAAACAGTACGGTATATAATAATTCTTTCGTCGCTTAATTGACAGAAAAGATGGCGCCACAAACCTGGATTCGTATCAATGTGTATAATTATTTATTTATATGCGTTATAAAGCCATCGATCGCACACCGGTTATAATACATAGTCTTCTAAATTTTATTATATATATATTTTTTATAAATGTTCTTATTATACATGTACGCGTTTTTTTTTTTCTATTATACAAGTTCATTTTTCTATTTCTTATTACAGTAATAATAGAGCAGGGGCAGATTCAGAAGGACATTGGGGGAGGGGGGATTATACATATAATTACGTAAAATCTTCTACGGTAGACACTAGATTTGAGAAATACCCCCTCTCTTGTTTTATAAAAAAAATCAAATAGTATAGAAATTTTAAAATGTTTTAAAAATACATAATTATTACAATTTTTAATTAAAATTTTTATTTTAAAGTAAGTGAAAAATAAAACGAAATTATAAAATTCTAGCTAAAATGGTACTTAAGAAATAGTAAGAAAGATGGTATTTTTATTAGACTTTACTTCTTGTTTATTTTTTTTAGTAATCCGATCCGAATTCTTTATTCGTAAGCAAGTTTAAAAACATATATATTATTTCCTATTGAACTCTATACGTAACATTAACAGTTTTACTAGAAAACAGTATTAAATATTACTTATAAAATTAAATCCGTAAGTATCATTTATAAAAATCTTTTATGGTATAAATTAAATTTCTCAGTTATAACAAATTTTTTCATAGAGGCTTTCGTGTCCCTTATCCCTCGTGGATCCGCCACCGAATGGAGGGAATATAACGTAATTATTCTGCTGTTATTACACAGATAATCTTGAGGGTGCTTAACACCGACATCTATCGAAAAAATCCGTATGCTCCCCGGTATCGCTCCACCTGCAATTAGACGGCAAATAGCTGCTAGCACTGAAAAGAGCAAGCAGGAAATGAATAGCCGGCATATGATGTTTGGATATAAACCAGTTTAACGAAGATAGAAGTCCGCAACAGTTTCATGGCAGTTATCAAGCCATTAACAGTAAGCCCGGAAATTGCTCGACACAATGCCTGGAAGGAAGTACGAAAATATTTTTATAAATATACATTTATATGTATATATATATATATTATATGTATATGTGTGTATTATCATGAAATATATTTATTTATAAATAGTACACTAAAGCCTTGTAGTCAATGATTGTATATGCAATATTTGAACATTACAATAAAAACAAATAAAAAACAGTCATTTCCATAGAATTCGTGAAAATTTCATTTTTCTTTTCTTTTGTCAAAAATTGAAAAGAAATAAATTTATTTTCAATTTCGGTCCAATTAATTTAAGCAGTTATTATTTCGCAGATATTTCGGGAGGGAACGCGGAAAACCCCCCCTCAGATACGGCCCTGCATATGTGGATCGCATAGAGATATCCTTCATCAAAATCAGCCGATTCTTCAGACATAAAATCGTATTTGCTAGTTTCTAAAAAAGTAATAACTAAGTAAGTACTGATTTTTATTCTTAATTTGTTTGTTATATTTTACTATATTCTAAACAAATTCTCTTCATCTTCTCCTTCGCTAATAAGTACACACATCCTCTTCGTTAGCACCGAACAAGTCTCTTCGAATATTTCCTACTTCTTATCAGAGAATATCTTTTATTTTTCTTTGTTTTTTTAAAATACGTTCTTCTACAGCCGAATTTATAATTACAATAAAAATAAATAAAAAATACCGAACAAAATAAAAATATTTAAAATAAAAGCGATGTAAAGTAACAATAACTCTTCCGGGCTGAAAAAAAACCTAAAAGCGATAAAGCGCAATCGGCTGGATGAAATATAATCTATTTCCCGCAAAAGCTACAACGACAAAGTCAGATAAAGACGTTGCCTATTGCATCGTAATTATCCGGACACAGGTACGGAAGCGAGCTGACAACAGTCACACGTAAAAAAATTACGAACAAAAATGTAACAACACAGTCTAAAAGGCATGCAACTCATAAAAGTAAAAAAAAAAAAGTAGTCTTTAACAGCACAAACTTCAAAACACAATATATAATTAAAATTTTATAACCACCGATAAAAATAAAAATTAAAAGTTATTATTTAATTTTATTTCTATTTACGTATTTTCTTGATCTCGATATTATATCGATTATATACCCGTTTTAAATTTGCGACTATCGCTCTTTAACGTATTATTTATAATAATAGTTTTAATTTTTATGTTTTTGTATTACACCAAGAATATGGAAAAAATTTTACTAGTCGATGGCTATAAAATTTTAATTATATTGTGTTTTGAAGTTTGTGCTGTTTGCTTAAGATTACGCAATAAGTGTATGTTTTTCTGTTATATCAAAAAAAAGTCGTCTTGATGAGATGTCGGGGATTGTGTAATTAAGCTTTTCATAATGTACTAAGCCTAATGAATCTAAAGAGAATACTGAGACCGGTTCCCTTTTTTTCTCAGACTTCTGTGGTATAGCAATACTCGATTTCAAATTAGGTGTAAACCTGGGCGCAGCTCGGACACGGAACGAAACAACTGTCCGGTTTGATAAGCATTCTAATTACGACCAGTTAATTATATTAATTTTCAGTTCTCTGACATTTTCCCCAAAATCGTTTAGAACTTACGGCTAGAATTTTCCTTTATTCGTATTTGCTTAATGATCGCAGCCATGTTGTTAACAGAAAATAAAGCCAAAAAGATTTTCAGTTTTAGAGCTCGTTGACAAATCCATACATTTAAAACCCGCAAGTAATAATAATAGCAATAATGATTATTAATAATAATAATCACGACAAAAATAAATTTTTAACGTTTAATTAAATTTTTATATTCCCGGCGCGTTTCGAAGCAACCACTTTCATGTTCACCGGAGTAATTATAAATATAAAAAATGAAGACGATAACTACATTTAAAATTAACTGAAAAAGGCCGATATTAAAAGTCGATTATTGAATAAATTTAGCACCATACTTTGACCATCACCGGTAACATTTTGATTTTGATCTGCATCTTCATCATTAGGCCAAAGTTTGCGCCAGGGCCACTGTAGAGTCACTTCTTGCACTAGATTCCAAGCTAAGGTAGTTTCGAAAGTTGCATCTTTAATATAAGGCTGTTTTTGAAAGTCTGTTACATCAGAGTCAGCGTCCAAAAAGCCTTGCACACAAATGATCTTCTATAGAAACACTTGAAATTTTTAATCACACCTTGATCCAGCGGCCGAATCAAGGACGTAACATTTTTTTTTTTTTTTTTTTTTATTTTTACAGCCCCTAACGGGTATGTATTAACATTACAATCTAGTCTATAGACTAATCAGTAATTTAATGCTAACTTAACTTAATATTTATACTATTATACTAATAAGCATATACCCACTGCGGTCGCTTAGTTTACGTTAATTAATATGAATTATATATGGTACAAATTTCTTTATTATACAAGCTCAAATGGTTTCGTCCTTTTCAGTCTTCTAACCGCATCCGAGTGATCCAAGAGCTGCGCTGCTTCAGCATTAATGTGCTTACTTAATCTTTCTTCGTGTTTTTTTGCAAACTTTTTAACGACATCTTTTACTGGCTCAATATTTAAATCCCTGTGGAGATTGTTATTCCTGATGTACCATGGAGCATTAACAATATTTCTAAGTACTTTATTTTGGAACCGTTGTATAATCTGAATGTTGGAATTTTTGGTACACGCCCATAATTGGATTCCATAGCTCCATACAGGTTTTAGCACTTGATTATAAAGTAATAATTTATTTTGTACTGTTAATTCGGAATTCCTTCCTAATAACCAATACATGTCTTTATATCTGATGCCCAGTTCTTCCCTCTTTTTTTTAACATGCGTTTTCCATCTTAATTTTGCATCCAATGTCATTCCTAAATACTTAGATGAGTTGTTCAATTGCACTACCTGACCGTTTATAAATACTGGGATTGGAGTAATTTGTCTGTTTGTAAAAACAACATGAATTGACTTGCTTTCATTGAGTTTAATTTTCCATTTTTTTGTCCAGTTTTGTACTTTGTCGATGGCTACTTGTAGCTTAAATGTTGCTTCTTCATTATTATTGCCTACTGCTAGGATCGCCGTGTCATCAGCAAACGTAGCTGCGACTGCATTACTTTCAGCTATCGGTAAGTCAGAAGTGTATAGAAGGTACAGTATTGGCCCCAGTATACTTCCCTGCGGCACGCCAGCTTTTATTTCTCGTATTTCAGTATATATGCCTTCTTGTTTGACTCGAAAGTATCTATTTGATATATATGATTCGATAATGTTAGTGAATTGGCAAGGCAGCATTGTTTTAAGCTTCCAAATGAGCCCATCATGCCACACTTTATCAAACGCTTGTGCAACATCTAAAAATATTGCGGAACATATCTTCTTTTCTTCAAGCGTTTTTTCTATTACATCGGTTACTCTATGTAACTGGTCGATAGTAGAATGTTTTTTCCTGAAACCAAATTGATGTTGTGGTATCAAATTGTTCGCTTCTATTATTGGTTGCAGCCTTTTCAATAACAATTTTTCAAACAATTTTGACATAACGGGTAATAATGAAATTGGCCTGTAGGATGTCACTTCATATGGTGATTTCCCTGGTTTTGGTATCATTATTACCTCAGCTACCTTCCACAGACTGGGTACATATCCTAATTTGAATGTTGCGTTGATAATATTTGTTAACTTAACTATAGCTTTCTTTGGTAGCTGCTTTAATACTTCACCCGTAATAAGGTCATATCCGGGTGCTTTTCTGGAGTTAATATTATTCTTGATTTCAAGCATTACTTCTGCTGGTGTTGTTAGTTTTATTATTTCCTCTTTATGTTTAATTTCGTTGGAAGATTGTTCACTTTCTATTTTTGGCTTTACTTCACGAAGCGTTTCATCACTTTGTTCCGTATTAAGTTGAAAAATACCTTCTAAATACCGAACAAATTGTAATGCTTTTTGCTCACTACTTCTAGCCCATTTGCCATCTATGTCCTTTATAGGTGAATTCTGTATAATCGGTCTTTTAATCCTTTTAGTAGTTTTCCAAAGTGAGTAGTTAGTTCCACCATCATTAGTTAATCCGCGTAGATATGTTTTGATAGTCTGATTCTTAATTACTTTGATTTCTCTTTTTAGTTGTTGACTTAATCTATTTAATTTATTTTTATCTCTTGGGTCTCTCGTCATATGCCATTTGTTTCTTTGCTTTCTTTTTTCAGCCAAAAGTTTCACTATCTCTTTTGGGTATTCATTACCGTTATTTCTTTTCTTAATCACAGGAGTACATTCCCAAGCTGCATATTGTATGTCTTTAACAAATTTTTCTAGATCAATGTCTAACTCTTCTGGGCATCGTAATGATACCCTTAAATTAATTTTTTCTTCTAATTTAATTTTGAAGCTTTCCCAGTCTGTATGTTGATTAACTAAAGCTGGGTTTTCAGGTTTGTTTATTACCTTATCGCTTATTATTAATAAAACTGGAGAATGGTCTGAACATAGATCTAATCCTTCCGTTACATGAATATAATTTGAAGTGATACTTTTGAGGATATAAAAATCAATTAAGTCTGGGATTTTACTTGGATCTGTAGGCCAATATGTGGGTTTTCCTGTTGATGCCACTTCGCAACCATATTCATTAACTGCATTCAGCAGCTCTTTACCTTTACTTGTAGTTAGACGAGAACCCCAATAAGTATTTTTAGCATTAAAGTCACCTCCAATGATAAACCTACCTCCAACTCGATTAAACAGTTCAATATATTGTTCCTTTTTAATCGTATGTTTCGGTGGACTATATATCGCTGCTATTTTAATTTGGTATTTTATAGTTTGTATGCTAATTACTGTGCCTTGTATTTCATCTGTTTGGTATTTAATTTCTTCATAATGCTTGATCGTTTCTTTTATAATGACTGCACTGCCACCTTTTGCTGAATTTTCAGGATGTGGAGTGTGGTACACTTTATATCCTGAAAATGTAATGTAAGATTGTTTTGTGAAGTGCGTTTCAGAGATAAGGCAAATATCTATCTTTTCTTTGTGTAGCACTATTTGCAATTCATGTTGATGTTGCAATAGCCCATTAGCGTTCCACGTAAGAATTTTTAATTCCCTGTTCATGTTTTCCTTTTACTTCCGGGTAAGGACGTAACATTTGATGGTAGGTAAAGTGCAAAAATATTCCCAAAAACCGAATCAGAAGCAAGAGGATCAGTTGTCTAACGGCAAAAGTGCTCTACTATCTTCTGGCATTCCACGTTTCTTAAAGTTTTCCTTCACATCGGGGACAAAATGGTTGGAAAAACCAATCCTCGAACAAATCTACTGTCATCCATGCATTACTCTGCGCATTATAATGTACAGGCAAGTACACAATTCCTTTTAAAACTCTAGGTTTTTTATACTTACCAACCACAACAGGTGTCAGCTGATGGTCGCTAGAAGCATTTGTACACAACAAAACAGTTAACCGGTCTTTATTTTTCTTAAATCCCTTAGCAGATTTTTCATCCCCACCAGCCAGAGTAGATGTTGGTAAACAAAAGGCCGGTTTCATCCGCATTATAAACTTGACAACTGGTTAATTCCCACTGAGAAACAAGGCTGCTGAACGTGTTCTTATATTCTTCAGCGGCATTTTCATCGACTGATCTGCTCTCTCCAGCCACATCCAGCTTCCGTATTCCGTGTCAAATCTTAAATTTTCGAAGCCAACCATCGGAAAATACACACGCACTTTCAATATTCACATCACGGTGAAACTGTTTTGCTTTTTTGATGATCATAGGCCCAGTCACTTGATCGTTTTGCACTAAACCAAGTGTACAAGGGGCACAATCGAGAATTTCATCTTTAGGTTTCTTTAATGTATGTCTTGATTCTATATTCTTTGCTGTAACAGCTTGAGCAGCAAATTTCTGAAGTCCAACTTTTTGGTTTTTTATATCGTAAATTGTTGATGAACCGAAATCGCGCATTATGATGTTTCTGTTTTCACCTTTTTCGGGACAAGTAATTATCTCTAGCTTTTGCTGTATCGTGAGAGTCACGTGCTTACGCTTATTAACTTTATTAACGCTCGAAGAACTCGTGCTGGGCTTCGAAAACATTACGCTAATGTGATTTGTACCTTAGAATACAGGAAACACTGTACTGAAATGAACACTGATAACTGATTACCTGATAGTTAGTTACGATAAACACTGAACAAATTAAAACCGTGGGAATAAGAGTCCTTGACATTGCCGTATAGATAGAGACAATCTGATAAACCACCTGTCCGGTAAAGCCGGTGTAGTGGGGGACGTCGAATCCACCCGAAAATACCCGAACGCGAGCGGCTCAATCAGTGCCGGATTACAGAATGTGCCGAACCGTAGAATGCGGGACTAAACAGCTTCATTATGAAAGAAAGCAACCAACTTGTTTTATTATTATTATTATTTCACTTTATTCTCGAAATGATCTTTTCGGGATTTATTACAGTTTGTGACGGATCGTAATTCATTGCTGTTTAATTTTATTATTCTAATCTATATTATTTTTACTGTTTTATTGGTTTAGGAATTCTCGGACTACGTTACATGTGTTCAGAATAACCGCTTTTTGTGCATTTGTGTGTGTGCGTATTTTGGAATCTGAAGAATATTTAATCCTTCTACGAAGGAGTTCATAGTTATTCCTGTAACTGATAAGATTAATGGTACTACTATAAGTTTTTTGCTGCTCATTGTTCATCATTGCAATAAACGATCTCCATCATTCATCCACTTATATTTTCAGCGCTGTTTGCTGATGATTTCACCATATTAATCGGTTTCAAAAAGGTAGAAGCAGGAGCCGCACTAAAAACAAAGGTCAGTAAACGAAGCCCAAAGATGGGCTTTACAAAATAGACTAGAGTTTTCAGCCGCGAAAACAACTTGCATCCTTTTCCGCAGATTACGGACATGCCAAAAATCGCTACCACTATCATTACAAAGCACAAGAATACCAAAATCTCCGACTGTTAAATATCTCGGCTTGTTGTTTGACCAAACCTTATCATGGAAACATCGTGTAAATCAATTAAAACGGTCCTGCTTAAAAAACTTAAACCTATTGAAGAAACTATCCCAAACAACATTCGGTTCTGACAGACACACACTACTCAAAATATATCGTACTATTATTAGATCTTGCCTAGACTACGCAGCACCCATTTACGGATCAGCTTGCAAATCGACACTGTGCTCGTTAGACTCGATACACAACACCGCCATCAGGCTGGCGATCGGCGTGTTTCGCACTAGTCCAATAAGCAGTATATGTATTATGAGAAGCTAACGAATGGTTTTTAAACGTTCGTCGAGCTTATTTAGCGGTGAAGTTTTTAATTTACCTAAGAAGTACAAATAGTATCCCTGATGTTCTATTGACGCCTGAAGTTTCGCACCGTTCTAGTCATTTAGCAGAACTTCTAAACAAGCGCGCATATGTTGACACCAGAAATATTAATGTACCGAATAATGTCCATCATAAAAGAATCTCTGCTCTTCCGCCAACACATTATTCGGAAATGCGGTATAACGTAGTATTGACCAACAGTACAAAATCTGACATACTCTTGTCATAAACGAACGCATTGAAAAAATACAATGCACATGAAAAATATTACACGGATGCTGCAAAAAACATCGAAGACACTAGATGTTGTACATTGACAGCAAGTCACCTGCTATGCGCTTCCAATGGAACTATCGGTAATGTCGGCCGAATTAATTGCGATCAAATTAGCCATTGAATCCGCGATAGATCAGAATTACAATCGTATTATCGTATTTACAGAGACTCATTACAGGCGGTCAATGCGATTAATGAATGGCATGCTACCCTGAAAAACCCGATTGTCCAACAGATACACTACTCGGGTATTAGTTTAACTTTGGACATAGTAATATGTTGGCTACTAGGACATTCAGAGATAAGTGGAAACACCACAGCCGATTTAGCTGCGAAACGAGCAATAGGGAAATCCACATTATTATCGGTTGCAGTCCCAAGGAAGGATTTTTACAAAGCTACAAAAATCCACTGCCAGCTACAGCGGAGCCGTTCCTGGAAGAAATTGTCGCTTGCAAATAAGCTGAAAAGGGTCAAGCCTACTCAAGACTGCGCATCGGCCATGCAGCACTAACGCATAGGCACCTTTTGGATCGTGCCGACGCTCCACTCGTAGTCAAGGTCCTCTAACAATAGAGCATATCCTTTCCGACTGCACCCAATATTCAATTTATCCTCCTACTACTATCCAAACTGCCTTATCCAATGATCCCCAGATTATTACTTTTCAGATTGCTATTCCGTTGTTAATCCCCTTTACCTCCACTACATTACTTTTATATATTCATTTTTAATAATAAAACCGTCTCCTTTTTGTCCTAAGTTGTTACCTATATAATATAATAGGTTTCCCCCTTTTGAGTGCGTATAATTTTCTTTCCAGGTTTTCTTACTTCGGACAATCCCAAAATTTTAGTATTAGATTTCTGAAATGCCTCTTCTAACTCAATCAGGCTTTCTGGGCTTTTAAGAGTTACCTTACATTCAGAGTAGCTATATGAACTTTGTGTTTTATTTTACTTTTATTACTTTTTATATTATTCGTTTGATTTAATTTGCGCTTAACTAAACTTTTAGAAGTATTTTTAAATGACGGGAGCGATGGAGGAAAATGGTATACTCACCCTTGCTTATCGGCGTTTCTGGGTGAGGAAAGTTCACGCTCATAACAGGCCGAGAAACGTTTCATTTATTTAAAATATTTTGTTTATTTTTTGCACGAGTGGTTGGAGGTGATTGTGTTATCGTTTGTAGGTCTGCTGCTGGGTATGCTAGTGTTCGAAACTGTGTGTATGATGTAGACGCTGTCAATACGAACTTATCGATAGAACTCTGCTTCTGGCCACCTTTGTGTTTTTCACTGTGTTTCACTGCCAAATCTATTGCACTGATCTTATCTATCTGCTGGGTCGCGTGGCTAATGTTCCGCGTAGTGGTACTCTCCCGGGTGAAATCATGCCAGCATTCGAGATCTGATTCACTAGTTATTATTTTCGTTTGAGTCTGTTTTCCGTACATACATGCTTGGCTTATTTTATCTTTCTGACGCGCTAGCCTAGCAACTGCATAGAGTTTCCTAGCGCGGCCGATCAGATCTTGATCTATGTAAATTGCTGCCGATTAGGGTAAGCCAACATCGTTACTGTTTATGTTCAACTTCTTTGCATTATTTAGTAGTTGCGCTTTTTACTCGTTATTGTGAAGTTTCACAATTATCGGCGCCGGTGCGGAATCGTTTTTAGGCAAACAATGTAGTGCTGCTTTGATATTCCACTGCGCCAACTACACACCTATTTTTGTTCCTATCCTATTTATTAGCGTTTTTACACTCACCCCCTTTACGGACGGTACTCCGCGAACTATCACATTATCCACTTTTAGAGTGTACTGACTCAATTTTGCAGTTCCTGTTTTAGTAGTTCGTTTTTTCTTTTTTGACGCATCCGATCTCGCTTCTCAAATCTTCATTTTCTTTCCTTAATTTATTAATTTCTTCCATTCCCTTATCAATCTTGGTATTTGTGTCGTTACATGTAATCCCTATACCTTTTATTTCCTCGTGCATAGTCTAATGGCTTATCAAAAAATTGATTTTCCATTTTTAAATTTCCAAATTCGAACGAAATACTATTATTATTTGAAAAAAATAGAAGTAGTGTTTAGACACCCGGTAGGAACGAAGTTCCTTTCACCACTTTTTAGTAGATATACAAGTATAAAGTCATTCATGAAGTATACGATAAAAAATGACACACAATATATAAATCCCGTATGAATTAAAACAAAAAATACGAATACCGTATGAATTAATTAGAACAACAATCATCAGACTCGTTGAAGTGTGGTAACATCGCATAAAAAAACCGCGCCAATTTTCAAATTCAATAAAATTTACACGTGTTTAGAATTGAGCTTATACAGCTGACCGCGCACAATGCTTGCTGCTCAAATCTCGATACTCGCACGCACGCACACACACCCCCGTATATAATAGAAAGAGACAGAGTGAAAGAGAAAGAGAGTGAAGATCGCCTGCCGGACGACGCATAACGCGATTTTCGTTATCTCGCCCTTTCTGCCAGTTTACTCCTACCGGCAAGCTGTGTAAAAGAACTTCGTTCCAATATTTGTTGAGTCTCGTATTTGTGACGACGTAGGTCGTGCTGAAGTACAGTCAGTTGTTTATGTTAGTAAATAAATAAATGGAACGTGCTTACTTTGCTGGTTGAAAAATACTTTACGCCAAGAATCGTGAGAACGCGCTATCAGAGTTCACCGATTTTAACGCGAAAACAAAATACATTTCAAAACAAATCACACCGTGCAACTCCGATTTTCATATATAATATATTGGAAATTGAAAATACTTTCCCAGCTATATGCAAAAAAATTTTTCAAAAGTGAAAGTCATTGTTATCATTTCAAGCATAAAAATTGGAAATTTCACGACACATTTATATTTCCGAATATGAAAAATCAAAAACAAAAAAAAAAAAAAAGCATTTCAAACAAATGTTTTTGTGTATAGCTGTAGATAGAAACAAATGATGCTGCTTATTTACTTTTGGCTCATAGCATTCAACACGTGTTAGTGTAAAATATAGAACAGAAATGATAAAATTTTGAACAAACTTGATCTAAGAACTTTTTTTTAATAGGAAATGTAAAAAAACTAGTTACGCCATAATAACGAGTTTTAATTTTAAAAGATATTTAAAAAAAAAACTGTTTACCGTTGTCCACGTCTGGGTGTATGACATATTTCTGGTGCACCAGGCACTTTACAACGAATATGTACATATACATAATCGAGAAATTATTGGTGCGGTACTATCCAGTTACGGTATAGGTTTAATGTGTTTCAATACCTGTCTAAATTTAATTATCATATAAACAATAGTCTCTTTCTGCATTCAGATAATAAAATATCTCGTATGAAATAGCTAATAAATCCGTCCGACAATTAAACCAACGAAAAAAGTGGTAATTAGAGCCATAAAGTACCCACGTAGATGTATGACTTGTGTTTAATTTTTCAGGTACATTAATTAAAATTCATTAGAAAAGTTGTTTCCTTGTATTTAGGAATACAGTGAGATCATTGTGTCTAATGCACTTTATTACATTCATTAATGTACAAAATCGCAACGAATCCTGTATTTCTTTGAAACATACGTTTCGCTTCTTTTTTTTTTTTTTTAAATATATATGTGTATATATATATATTTATATGACTATAGCCAACAAAGGCGACTACCAAGACACAAGTTGTAGGTTAGTTGGAGGAATTAGAATTGAATTCGATTGAATATGGATTTAGTAAAGGAAGAAAGGACTGGGATAATTTGTGCAGGAGAAAAGGTTAGCACATAGGAAGCCCAATAGAGAGCAGAAAGCCCCAGTCGCAACAGGTGTTGTGCATACAAATTATTCCGTTCGTTAAATAGAAAAGAGCATTAAAAACAAAATATGGTTGGGGTCTCCTATAAAAGAAGAATCAAAAGTATACAGCGGTGGGCAGTGCGGACTTGGAGAAAGAGAAAAACAATATCGGGAAGTCCGCCACCTCATTCCCCTCAATTCCCACATGGCTGGGAAGGTACAAGAACTCGACGGTGATGGAGTGCATAGAAAATAGATTGTAAATAAGAGAGCGAATACGATGGGACGATGAAATCACGAGAGTTCACTTCTGATTTACTTTTACCGGTGATACTCGAGATATTCTAATTTTTTATCATTGTAATCTAAACTGAAGCAGAATCCTATGTAGGCTGATCGGTAACCTGAAAAATAACGACACTTTTTGTTACATGACAAGTAATTTTACAAAACTGATTTTTCCCTTTTATCGTTTTGGTACTACAAGTATATCGACATCTTCCTAACCAACATTAATAGTAATTAATGAAATATCTGAAGAAACGTTATCTAAATGACTTACAACTCACAAGTCTGAAACTCAACATCTCCCTCATCTTTTCCATCCAAACTGACCTGATGTCCCGGATATTCTGGAATCGAAGGTAACGCGACTCAGCTAATATTTTAACTCGTTCGTTTCCTTTTACTGGTGGATTTTTCAGTGTTTTTTCCGCCCAAAGTATTACTCTCTTCTCTATAGCTGCTCACTTCAAATTATGTATAACTTCGTATTTCTCTTCATTCTCAAATCCCGATTCCTATTATCTTTCTGTCTAACCTAATATACTGCCTTATCCCTAGTTTTTCAATTTTCCCTGCTTACAGCGTTCATTTCTTCTTTTAACAACCCGTCGTTTCCACTTTGGACACAGTTTGCTTCTGGCATCTATTCCCCGCTTGTCCCTTCCTCTCCTCTCGGTTCCTTCTGCCCTTCCACTCACAATTCTACGGGTGATGCGGATCTCATTCTATTCAAGTGCTCCTGCATCGCTTCTGAACATTTCTTTTTCTACTCTTTGCATTTACTAATTAATCTTCCAACCCCGGTATTGTACGTGTTTTATTTTTTCTTTACCTTCTCCTTCAGTTGTTCCGACCCTTGAGTTATTTTTATCCTCCATATCTGATCGTGTAAACATTTGATAATTGACAATGAATACCTAAAAACATAAGAAAACCATAGTCTACCAAGACGGAAACGTTGTCATCGAGAAGATCTAAGGGTTAAAAAAACAAAGGTTATTTGATTTGTTCCTATAAGGTCGAAAATTGTTTTCTCCGATACTTTATTTAATAATGCCAAAAAGCATGGTCTACCGAAAATCTAATGTTGTTAAAGCGCTGATATATGCAACGGAATACCCAGTCTCTTGACAGTAATCGCAATGCCGACCCGTTGCAGGCCGCTCTTTTTTCTTTTTTTTTCATTTTGGTCGCGCCAACGAAAAGCAACAACCCAATCAACTAAGGAATCTAAAGAATAGCTAGAAAAGAACGTAACATGCCAGATTTTAAATTGGTGCGAGATAGACTGAATAAAACAGCTAGAACAGGAACAACCGATAAGGAAGGGAACAAGAGACCATAAGAGACATTATATGTAGTAGGAAGACCAAGATCTAAAAGCTGAGAATGGAAGAGAAAATGCTCCGAGGAAAGTAGGGAACATTCCAGGAAAACATGATTGACATCGCACAGAAAAAAGAAATCGTCAGGATGAAGAAAACACCGGGCAAAAAAGACGATGCAAAACGAAAAAGTGACGAAGGGAGAAAAAGCTATGACCGCTCCAAATCACTACATTTATAGACATAAAATCTCCATAAGGCTTTTTTTTTTCCTTTCTAAAAGCAATTAACTTTTTATTAAATACGCATCGTCTACTTTCGGTAACAGTTGCTAAGGTTTCAGTAGATGAAGTAAAAATTTCGGAGTGAAAAAATAATTGAACAGTATGTTAATACACACCTTTCTTGTGACTATGTGAAAAATAATTGTTCCTGTAACTTAAATTTTCTTATTTCTTATTTAATTTCAACAATAAAAAATGTAAAAAATGCGTGAATTATTTCTCATTAATACACAATGTTCACTGAAAAAAATGTTTACAATTGTTTTACACATACATTTAAATTCGAAACTTTTGAAACGAATGTAAACAGATAAATAATATTTCATTTTAATAATTACGAAAAATTTATTATAACTAAACTAATATTAAATTTGCAATTTAAGGAAACCGATACACTCTAATTCAAATTTGAAAATATGAACTTAAACGATTACGCGTCAAAAAAAAAAAAGAAAATAACAAACGCCGTTAGCTTAACACTGCTTCAAAAGCAATATTTGCTGTGCGATAAGTGACCTCGGTAGCGTACCACGCATGGAACATTCTCCGTAACAACAAACAATTCTACCGATGACACGCTCGCAACGACACGTACGTATATTTGCTAATGTGTCCGGATTTTTTTGAGAAGTAAATTTTTGTAGATATTTCTTTCGGAGTTTCTAATCCCTTTCATTTTAATCATAATTGTATTTGTAGAAGTGTGTGCGTGTGCGCGCGTGCAAATAATACCTTTCTGATGCAATCAACGAATACTATTTTTTCTCACTCCCATTTTTTATGAAGTAAATTAAGAAAAAAGGAAAATATTTTACTTGTTTTGATCTTTTTATGAATCACTGTATACACATATATGTATATACGTCGGGTCGAATCACCAAGCCCAACGCAAATGTAGTGTATGCGGAATGTGCAAAAACCGCGGATTCTAAATCATAATGTTTTATTTGACGTAAAATAACCAAAGGATTAAAAAAAGCGAAAAGTATTCGGAGATTTTATTTTAGTTTATTTACCTACTTTAGTAATTATATTCAAATAAAATTTTAGTTAATTAAATGTCCCTCAACAGAATTAAAACATTTCTAAAATGATTCTATTTTAATTTTTCAATTTATTAAAATTAAAAGGCAATTTAAGTTGTACAATAAAATTTCATTACTCCCGATTTCACTTACATCCAAATAGTGACGTCATTTTTAATTGCGTAAGTAGCCGCGAAGTAGTGTCACATACCGTTGTCTAGTGTATCGTTAAATGAGATGTAATTTCGAATTTCAATTAAATTTATAAGACAGCTTTTAACCACTTCCTTAACAGAACAATTAATTTTTAATTTTAATTTTTACAAATGTTAAACTTTAATTTTTAATAGCGCCGAATGATAAGTACACTATAATATTTTTGCATTATCGCTCAACTAAAGTGTATAAACGTAACATAAAAACAAAATTAAATATTTACACCGTTAAAAGTGGAATTGATAAATTTCTTACGGTACTCCAGATAAATAGTAACACGACAGTGATCACAAACGTGGGATAAATTGTTTTCGATATACAAGTTTGTACACTTGGGAAATACTTTATTTTTTTCCCAGAAAGTTTCCTAAATTGCTATTATTTTTTCTTATTTATTGAAAAAAATATTTTTATTCTATAAAAATTCAGAGACCTCAAAAAATATCGTGTATCCAAAGAAATATTGTAAAACCAATGCATACACGTGCGAGTTTTTTTTCAGTTCTGATTCAGTTGATAAAATTTTCTTTTTTTTCCTTCTAAATATCAATATTTCTTCTAGCGCGATTTCTATTCTTCAAAACTAAAACTATCATTCATATAATAAAGCTTTTTAATAACTCTGATTACTTAGAATTCGAATTAATAAAGCTCTGATAATAACTTTTTTAATATTTCGATAGTTTTTAACTTATATCGTAATAAATATTTCAAATTACATACGCACATATGATACAATTTTTGATATCGAAACGATTTTTACACATATTGGCCAAAAACAATAACAACACATTTTATACAAGTCGTTCAAGAATCGAACATTTTTGTTTATTATACAGATGATTCGGACGATCTACTAGGTGATCTCTCCAGTCTTCGCTGCCTTTTAAATGCTCTAAATTCATATAATTCTTGTTGCCCACAGAACATTACTTTAAATACCGCGTGCATTAATGGTAACTTTGGCAAATCACAGAATCGAACCTAGAATGATTTCAAAAATAAATAAATATGCTTTAATTATTTTAGTAATACAGTGAAGTCAGTTTTTTGTTACGCGTAATCAAAATTAACGTCATATTAAAAAAAAAAAAAAACGAATTGTCCTGCCCTTTAGAAAGATTAAAGACATAAAGTCACCACTAAATACGTTAACTTCACCGGTTAGTTTATTTTAAATATTTTTTACATTTTAATTTATTCAAATATTATTCCATATTTCTTATCCAAGCAAGCGTTCAATACACATAATCAAAAGATGAATTTACAAGTAAAATTTAAATAGATACAACTTATTAAAAAATTGTTAATCGCAAAGAAGCAAATTTTTCTTTTTAGTATTCTGTGCAGTAAAAACACGGAACAATAGGTATATAAAATGTAAATATAAAAATTTTAATCTCTTTCCCACGAAACATTTAGAAAATAAAAGGCGGCTGACAGCGTGCAGAACAAGCGTGAAGTGCGGACTAGAAAAAGAAACATCTGTCCCATCATGAACCTGCATTACGTTAATTACCGTTGAAACGTGAATATTAGTTTAGATGTTGTTAGGTCCTTACAGATGCCACCACGGTCTCTTAATTACCAATGATGGAAAAGTTAATTATTTCATTATTATTATAAAAATAATATTAGTTGAATTTTTTATATAGCGCATTAATGAAATTAACCTACAACAGTGTTTCGGTATCGGTCGACCGCTGAAAAACAATATTAAATACGAACAAGCGAGCAAATATACAAGTATAAAAAGATTATCTAAAAGTAATACAAAATTTTATGTATCACTGTTTCCGGCCGTGAGTCTCCATATTTCACCAATCGATTTGATATTATAGATGTATATAATTTGTAAGTAAATTGGACTGTAATTTTTTTAATATAGTGGTGTAGCCTTCTTTATGATTCAGGATTACTTCGGACTTGTTCCACAATTGTCGGATCGAATTCTCTCTCTCTCTTTAGGGCATTTAAACAAATCTCTCAGCGAGTTCAGTAGATTCACGTTTCCTTCTTCAATTATTTTCCCTGTTACACCACCTGGTCTATTGGATTTATTTATTTTAAATTTTCTTTAACGCGTATACGATTTCTGTAATTACAATTCCCGATAGATTACCTTTAGTTTCAGTTATTATTATAAGATCATTTGTGATGGGTTTAACTATAGAAACATGTAGATCTGTAAAACCCGCTTTATTATCTAGCGAGAAGTGTATTTTGCCATAACAACGCTTTGTCATCTACGACTGACTGATTGTTGAATAACCTTAGCTGACTATGATTATTACTTACTCTAGCATTTAAAGAAACGATTGGGTTACAGACGATTCTTAAAAACAACATAAGCTAAAAGGATAATGATCGTAACACTGGTAGCGAAATTTTACAAACATGGAACATCGAAGTAACATAAGAAGGTAGTCAATGGTGTAGAAAAATAAAATAAAGGCTATAGAGGACGGTGCGCATAGTGAACTGGCCCCGGAGGGACATCTGGATCATCTTTTGAGACTATGCTGGAACTAATAAGATATATTGATTCTGCAAGTTTCAGACCTCTACCTATTTTGGTTTTCCCCAAAAACGGTTTAACCGATCTGAATGAAATTTAGACATATCATAGCAGTATATAAAGACTATACTCGGAAAAAATAACAGTTCATAATCTTTATAATAACCATTAGAAACAGGCAATATTTTTTGAATTTATTACTTTTTTTTATAATAACGTTTTCGTATAATTTTGAAGCTATTTTTTTTTTATGTTTTTTTTTTTAATGTAGAATAACCTCTCAAATTTATAAATTGATCGAAAATGTACACCATAATTGAAAAAAATTAAAACAAATTTTTTGATATAAAAATCGCTTTATTTCAATGTTTTTAAAACAACAGAAAAGAAGTTTATTCGATTAATTTATAAGTGTACAAATAACATAAAATATTCAAAATAGTAATATGAAAAGAATTTTTTAAAATTAAAATATTGAAATAGTCAAAAATTAATTATAAACTATATTGAGATGTTAATAATTTTTTTTTAAAAATTCAAAAGAATATTCTCCTAACTCAATATAGTTCATAATTAATTTAAAAATCGCCTATTTCTAATGGTTATTAGAAAGATTATGAACTGTTATTTTTTCCCCGAATATAGTCTTTATACGCCTTTATGATTTATCGAAATTTCATTCAAATCGGTTAAGCCGTTTTTGAGAAAAAACTGTTTTCATTTTTTAATTTCGATTTATTCAAAAACCGAAATAGATGGTTGCAAGATTAACTTACGTTTCTTAATATTTTATCAAAATTGCTTCTCTCCGCTTAACTATACTTCGCTTTTCTTTACCGATGATATGCTCATCTACCCCTTCGAACTCAATAGCCTCGTTAGCTAACTTCCATCTTCAAAAAAAAAAGAAAAAAATGCTCTTACTAATATTCACCTCTTTATTTCTCCATCTAAATTCTGTTTTTTTTTGTCATTAGTTTTCGACCTTTCGATACTTCGTTGATTAGTATTACCTTAAATAGTGGCACAATCCTTATTAAAAACTATTTTCGTTATTTAGTAATCTTTCATGACAGCCGTCTCTCCTTTCACAATCACATTAATCATTTATATCTATCTTCTTTCAAAAGACTCAATCAATAAAAAGCCCCCTCTCTCATGCTAATTGAGGGGGGTGATTCCTGTATATTACTCATGTTCCCTAAATCTTTTGCCCGTTCTTTCTTAGATTTTCCCTATCCTCCAGGTTTCAAAATTGGATCACATTCAAAATACCCGCCTTCGTCTCTGCTTGGTAGATCTTTTTAAATCCAAAATTTCTGATAACACTTTATTGATGAATATTTTCCCAGTAATTCGTACTGTACATCAGTATATCCTACTGAAGAAAATATTGAGGTAGTTATAACAATTCTCTTTTCTCGACAAGTTCAAATCTAAATTTAAATACTTTAATACACATAGACACATTTTTACAAATTTAATAATAAAGGAGATTCATTGTGAACTACACATTACAAAAACATTTCAGAATACCTAATTGTCAAAAAAAAAAAAGATTAACTTCACATCAATGATAAACATTTGGCTCTAGCAAAAGGCGGTTTTATTTTCCTTTTTCTTCTAATACGACTCTTTCTCATCTACTTCTGCACACATACGTTTTTACGAGTATTAATTATTTATCGGTTTTTGTATTGTTATTGATATTTTCAATATACTACTTCTACCGGATTATTTTTATTATATTACTACAGACGATATGTATTCGTATGATTTAACATGTACCGTACAATAATCCTTCTCCGCAGCTAAACTCCGGCATTTCTTCGCAGTCTACTAGACTAGAAGATCTCCTTTAAAATAATCAGGCACCACGCACCGTAATAATCCTCGCGTTATAAAAATTGCATGGATCTCTACCCTCACGTATTAAATAAATAAGAATTTTTCGATTCTTTTAACACGATGATCGCGTAACGATCTAGACAGATTTTATAGCACAATACCTTCATATTATCGAAAGCAAATCCGACATTGTTAGCGAAATTCAGGTTCAGTCGAGGAACATGCGCGTAACGCTGACTAAAATGAGTTAATAGCGTAAATTTGGCTTTCATCTGCTGCCCAATTTCAACAGCTTGCGAAACCGTACAATGTTGTTTCATTATAGCATCCGCTAATAACGAATCCTCCAGAGTAGCTTCGTGAATTAACAGGTCAGAGTGCATACCTGCGGGTACATCAGTTGCAAAAAAATTATTACCGATATTATTACCGAAATCAATGTGTGCACTTGATCAAGCTTAATGCTTGAAAATTTGTTACCTCTTCGAAACAGAATGATCGTTTATAATTTGACGGCAGTACTGGTAGTGTTTCTGATTAATATAAAGGCCGACACTTTAAAACGAACTGTAAACAAAATTCATTTTAAATTATAAGGGTCAGATTGAGCTCCTGTACTTAACTAAGTTAAGCGAACGTTAATTATAGAATTAAAAATCATTGCCTAGTTTTGAAAAGGACAGTAAGACATCTTATTGTACTACACCTCCATTATAAGCACTCTCCTATTCGTTAAAAATGTGGCCCGTGCATACTTATATAAAGTATAGACCGGGACAAAAATGACACAGGAAGATTAGACTGAGATACGCGAGATTAGTAGAATTAAACAAATAGCCCAAGATCGGCAAAATTTCGACACAGATTTCGATTACATTTTGTTCTTATTTCTAAATGAAGTAAACCCTCAATAATAGAAATAAATTTAAAATTTGAAAAACAACGAACTGTCATTTTCTTACGCAACCATTCCAAAAAAATATTTTATTGCAGCATTAATAAAACGTAAATTGAGAATTTTAAATAATTATCTGTTCATTGTTATTTTTCGTTGCAATTTAAAAATTAAAAGCGGCCAATTTCAAGATAGATTTTACCGAACCAAGTATACTTGTAGTACGTACAAATATTGAAATTTCACATTTCGCGAATGTTAAAACCGATCAATACTTTTTTGTTCGTGAATGTAAAGGAGTCTTCTACTGTATATATATTTTTGTTTTTAACTATTAACAATGAAAAACAATCATTCAAAATTAATAACAAGTCAGAGTCGTTTTTCGGGTACTTGAATAATAATAATTTTAAAATTCACTTCTAACGGACAACACGATAACCTCATAAATCGTTTTAATATAAAAAGAGATCGAGGGAAATTAAAAAAAAAAAAAAAACAGCTTCAGTACACCATTTTTAAGCTGTAAGTATAACGTTCAAAATTGTAAAATATCATTACCTAATTTTACCAACGAAGAGCACGGTAACGTGTCACCAGAATACGTAATTTTCCATCCGGTTTCATGAACTAACGAAACTCCGTACGAAAACGGACAATGTAACACAGGAGTGGTCATGATCGTTTTTATTTGCAGCAACGGAAATTCTTTAATTTCTTCCAAAAACGAGTAATTACTAATCTTGTAATCCTATATATGTGAAATATAAATGCATAATGTAATTAAAGGACTTTCTAAATATTGCAATTGCTATTTTTATTATTCAGCGTTACTGATTCTTAACGCGTTCAATTTTTTTACGTTGTTACAGTATTTATTTTCACTTTAAAACTACCGATTACAGTATAATCCATTTCATAAAACGTTTTCTGTTCATCGTCTTTCACGTTAATATCGTTACGATTTTAATTATTTAACGTTAATTGAATTATACACGGCGTACAGTTTTCCACGGGTGGCAACTAATTAAACTAGATAAATTTATTGAACAAATATCTGAAGAACATAAAGCACCCTAGGGGTGGAACAAAATGAAATCCTACAGGCGAATCAAAAGAAGTATTAGCATTTTGGAAATGAAGTACTTTTCTATAGATTTACTCGCAAAGAGGCTTAATTTCAAGAACCGATGATAACCATATGACCGCTGTATTAATAAACATTGAACACGAGAAATACTACTTTCTACTGTTAAAGATCTGAAGAAGAACGCAGATATAAATTCATTTCGGCAGGATACAGCGCAAATTTTTGTATGGAAGATGAAATATTTGTCACAGTACGGATTGCAACGCTTAAAAAATATCTATTTTAATAATAGCCTTATCGGGGGAATCTATGAGCCGCGAAAAAATTCGTTCTATTCTCCGCTTCATTTTCTATTTTTCTCTCGCATTTATTTTTAATTTTATTAATATTTTTCTAAATTACCTTGTTTTTTTAATAAATATTTAAGAAGGTTTTAGTAGCGTTCCGGTTTTTCCTATTTAAGGCTGCTGTAAGTAAAGAGTTGTGCAAGGCTATTCATATTACACAATGTGTATTACACTATCTTACTACGTGAGACACGTGTCGATAATACATGATTAATAATTGAGTATCTGGATACTTTTACAAAAACTCGATTCTCTTTCATGTCTAGTACAGCTTAGATTATAAAATACGACAGCTCACAATCTGTTCAAACTATTGCACCCCACCTTCACGCATCATTACTTCTTACGGTCACTCTTTCGCTAGTAGCTATTCAAATGAACAACGCGCAACTTTTAAATGATTAATTCTAAATGTTCATAATTTACGAAACATTCGATGACTTTTTCAGAGTGTTTCAATTTACGATATACTAATATTTACTGAAACTCGAGTGGAATCGATCGTGCCAAATAATTGATTTTATACGAATTAATTCTATAATGTTCCGCTTAACGGACCACATCTCCTCTGAGATAGACCTAATAACTAAGCAAATCTCAAAACATCAAATGCTTCCGTAATATTAAAAAACGTTTTTGTCACAATGACTTTTACTTTAATCTTTTTGTTTACTACGGGGTTACGTTTTTCGTACCAAAACGTTTAAATTAGGGGTAATTAATCATAATTATTCACTTTTATCGCGGCTAGAGCTGTAGGACGATTGTTTGCACTACGTAACAACCATCCTAAAACTTTCATAACAATCCAAAACTTCAGCTGTAAAAACACAACTATAACCTCCGGCTGAAATGTTTCAACAATAAAACCTTAGTTTTTGACAATTATGAATATAATGTGTATATCACATTATAGGATTGATATACAGAAATCAAAAAAGAGTCCGTCTCTTCTAACTAATTTTTCAAACGAGTTATTTCGACTTCTTAAAAATTTACAGAATTTTATCGCAGTAACTTCCGTATTTATCCTCTTTGTTGTTTTAATTATTGCATACATTTTTACATTCGATTCACTAATTTTACAAATTTAGAAGTAAAAAGCAAAACAAAAAACCCTTAAAGATGCTAGATTTTAATTATTTAAAATAAAAAGAGAATACAAAAATATATGAATACTAAAAGATTAATTAATTTTCACTTTTTGTCGAAATATTGTAAATTTCAACAATTTATTACTTTTTATTTTATATTAATAAAAATCTGAGGATCTTAAATCGTAACAAAAAACACTGGTATACCTTACATATAAATAAATAAGCACGAAAACAGAAATATATTAATTGACCGAATAAAATAAAAATTAACCGGCATGTTGCGGAGCCACTACTACATAATCAGAATTATTATTTCTGTTTCCGCGCTTATTTATCTGTATTTAATATGTCAATACAGAAATGGACCGTGCATATTGATAAAAACCTGTTTCAAGACCACCTAAAATCTTTAAATATCTCGAAATTTATTGATTTTATTGAATATTATATGTAGCCAGTTAATTTGTTTTCTAGATTTTAAACGATATCTTTCAGATCCGAATAGATTCGTCGGATCTGAGAGCACATGGATCTTTAGTGCCTAAAAACGACATTCGGGGCTTGCCGTACAGCAAATATTAATAAAGACAATTTGCTGTCTCATAGATAGAATGAACTGGACGAGATAAACATAGCTTTGATCGTTACTATTGATAAAGAAAGTTGGCTGATTATAACAGTGCATGTATAACCCTTTATTGATGTATTTGTAACTGTATAATACATTAGGGTAGATCTATTTATTTAGACTGAATTTTTTTCGACCACGACTGTAGGAAAAAACTGATTTTACGATTAAGAAAAATTGTTGAAAAAACCATAGATCCAAAATTAAAAAATTCCGACTCACTTTCCGATTGAAAATAATTTGGTAAAAAAATAGGCTTTAAACAAAAAATAATATCCTAAAGTATTACAAAAAAATTTCCAGAAATCACTTCTAGGGTCACCATAAGATGGTTGATCAGCTGACAAGTAATAATAATATACAAACATTTATTCACACCAAACAAGAAGTTGCCTGTTCGAAGTTTCGTATCCTTTCATTGCAGCGTTCCAAACGAAAATATCATCAAACAATAACAAATTCAGTTTATACAAAATGACACAGCGGCGGGGGGGAAAAAGGCAATTCTGTATTAATATTAATAACATGGTTTGCGATAAGAACTGTCAATACCGAACCGTATATGTTAAATATAAAGCATATTTACATGCGGCACTACTTACCAACCTATCATTTGGAATTAAAATATAATCTGCCCGGATCATTTCAAAGAAATAGTTAAATTTTTGTAGAAATGCTAAAATCGTGGGAGGAGCAAATAACATCAATTTTCTGAATGGTAAACGTTTATTAATAAATGCTGATCTTCTGGCACGAAGTAAGCCAACTAATCCCATATGATGATCAGCGTGCAAGTGAGAAATATAGATCGCGTTCAATTGTACTAAAACATCATCCGCTTTTGCTACACCGTAAAATCTCACCATCTGCGTATACGTCCCTTCACCACAATCCAATAGCATACAGCTGGCCGGACTAAAAAAAATAATGAACCGTGAATATATAAGGGGCATAGTGTAAAGTTACAAAATATTTTTCGCTATAAAAATAAATTGAATTACAAAATGATAAGAAGGGAAAAACACGAGAATACGAATGAAACAAATATTGCTATTTACAAACTATTCAGCTGCACGAAAATATGATTGAAGAAGATATTAAAATAAAAAATTGAATGGCCGTTTATTAGTTTAGTTATTAAAAACGACTAAATTTAGCTTTGGTGCAAATTTAATATTGCAATCAACTACTTGGTTTTTAAATAAAAAGTTATTTTTTGAAATCTTTAATAGCACGCATACTAAAAAATTCAGTAAATAATAAAATGCAAGCGTCTCTAATTTTCACGGATATATTTTTTTCTTTTTTCAACGTAATGAAATATTAAAGTAAAGGGGGAAATTAATTTTTCTAACATACTTTAATAGTAAATACACATACGGATTATTTATTTCTAATAATATGTATGTGTGTATGGGGGGGGGGGGGGCGTAAAAACATCTATGTAGAAAATTTTGTCGTTTTCTTACTCATTCATAGAACTCGACGATCGTCAATATACAGTGCCAACTTATACCTTATAATTGGCATTATTCGTTTTTCACATAGGTACATTAACATTAATAAACGAAAAAATTTACGAGTTGTCCCTTTTTCCGTCCTCTTTATGTTTTAGATGATAACTTTAAGCCACATTTATTGTTCTCTATCGGTTCGCCATTTGTAATATAAGGCAAATACAACAGTAGTCCATCTATTTTTAATACATAACGATCAAGTAAGATATTAACGAATTTGTCTTTTAAAAACTGACGTGGTTTGAATTAAATCCGAAAAATATTAAACTATTTATAAACTGTATCAGATTTTTAAGGCTAAATATGTAATTAAAAAAAAAATGAGTAAAAAAAGTTCTAACATTACGTAATGCAATATTTAATTATTGTTGATTTTAAAATAGGACACTACAAACAACTTCGGCATTAACGGAAATAAAGTAGTGATTTTCAATATTCATTGTAGAATTTTAATCTGATACCAAAATATGAATTTTCCAGATGAAATCGTCATAAGATACGATATCCTATGAACACGATGCAGAAGATTAAAATAATGAAAAAAAGATTAAAATAATAGAAAAAAGCTATTGTCTTTTACGGGGTAAATTTAAAATTTCGCAATCAAGTAACAAACAAGTCGTAATATTTAAATTATATATTTTTTTTGGATTTTCTAACATTCTGATAATATGATGCGAATAATAAATAAATATTTTATTCTTTGAATTAAAAAAAAAATATTAATTTGAATGCGGCTTATTATAAAAATTCTTCCGCATTTGCTCTATTTTCTATGTCAGCGCAATTAATGACAATAACCTTAAAAATGCAATTAGGAAAAAAAAAAGTACCGCACTTAATATAATTTTATAATTTTCATTCTAGTAACATATTTAATATACTTTCTACGGATGTAAGTTGTAATCACATTTGCATGCCTTTAAAAAAAAAATACTACAAAGCATTTTAGGAAAATACATGACCGATCTGTTTTGATTACGTGCCTTTCTCGTTACTAACATACATAATATTAAAGGAATAGTATGAAGTAACGCTTTGCGAATGATTTGGAACAAAACCAACAGAATACAAAATCGTCATTTCCAAAATTATAATTTACACATATAAAAATTCAAAGTATTTTTCAAAAAAGTGCAAATCACCAAACCCCTGTTCGAATTTTGAGTGTTACCTCCGAAACATCGATTCAACAAATCATTTTTTTTTTTTTAAGGAACGCCAACCAAGGGCAATGACCCATCATCAAAGAATTACGAAAACAGGATTAAATTTTGATATATAAAGAAATAGAGGAAATGAACTCCGCTAAGATTGGAACAACATCTGGTGAAGGAAAGGAAAGTATGTAGGAAGCACAAAAAGGAGTAGGTAGTTTTAGGTGGAGAAGCTTAGTGTAGAGGAGGGAACGCTGCTGTACAAGAAGAGAGCATTCAAAAAGGATATGATTTGCATCACAAACACAGTCATGATCCGAGGTATGAAAATTACAGTACGGGGAAGAAACAATAGAAAAACGAAAGAAAGACGAAGGAAGACAATTATGGTTGAGGCGAAGACGTGTTATGGAGGAAATAACGAAACGACTGAAGCCAGGGAAATCAGCAAACCAGGAACCAGCAAATCATCGGTCGATAAAGCTTCGAAAACGGGTTTAATGACATTTCGAACTTTCTCTGATAGAGGTGGCTGATGCTTAAATGACTCGAGAGTACCGTCAGCTTCAGCTACACGCCACTTGCACCAGCTCTCTTTGCCGACCGGACGGTACGAGTGCTGCGGATTTTTGTCAGTTGAAATATATTACGATAAAATACTTCCCCTACGCAGTTTTTTTCATATTTTCCATTGAATTCGGATTTCTTCTAATAGCCAAACCGTAATAAATAGTCAGATCAGAAATCACCTTGCCAGTTAGTTTTCCAGTAGCTTTGCCACCAAGACCCTTTGTACCTTTCTTTACTGTTCAAAGACGAGTTCCCATCCTTTGCTGTACATGATCACCACATTTTTTTTTTTTTTCACGATAAGATCATCATAAGGATGAAGGTCTTGAATCGCGTTAAAGGTTTTTGTATCGCCGCCACCTATATAGTTTTCATGCTTGACGCCAAGCAGTATAGTTTCTCTTACCACGTCAGCTTCTATTTTTCCGGCACTGCCATGATGGTTTGCATTACACTCTTCGTTGCGACTTTCCTTCCATAAATCATACTCGCTCGAACCTTTTTTTTTTTTTTGATTTTCAATTGGCGAAGCTTTGGCAGTAGTCAGATTTAACGAGTCACATCCGTAACTTTATTCAAAAATTTTCCAATTAATGCTGTAACGCCAAATAATGACGATAATCCTCTCTTTTTCCAGGAGCCATCTCCTGACTTAGTTAAGTGCAAACGTTCATTTCCAGCTGCAGAATTCAGATCAATTTCTTCATTGACTGCATCTTTTTGTAAGTTTTTTCGAAAACGAATTTTGATGCTATATGTAAGTTTTCGAGAAATGAGTAATATAGTATATATTACTGACTGACGATGTAATGTCTAAAAGAGCACAAAACATTTCTAAATTTCACAGAGCTCCTCCCGGCTCATACGCATAGCAAACATTAAACAACGATTTATTTCGGAAAACCCTCTTTTTTTATTGAACTGGAATCACAAGAACGAGACGAACAGGAACATTGCGCCACTAACTTAAAAGCAACCCCTACCCATTTGTTTTAAAAAATGTAACGTCGCTATTACAAAATTTACATGTAACAAACGTGCTGGGAAAAGAAAAAAAAAAAATTTAAGAAATGCAAAATAGCGTAAGTGGAGGTTAAATCAACAGGCACTTTTGATCGTAACTGGCTTGCTTTAATTCTTTTGCTGATGTGCTTACATTGTCTACTATACTGACTCTCTTTGAACTTTTTTTACGACTTTTTCCTGCGCGATCATTCGAACTTCTATTATTTCCTTTCCTGCCTAAATTAGGCAGGTTTGTACACAAATAGTAAAACAAAAAAAAAATTAATTTTCGGAAAAAAACTAAACTAACAAATCAGTGAATAAGGTGACGAAAACGTGACAGGTAAAAAAAACAACGGTTACTGTTCGACAGATAATACCGCAATTTTACGGCGACCGGATTCAAACCGTCCGCTAGCGAACACTATTAGTGACAAAAGAAACAGACGAAAGCCATGCCAGAAACGCGCTGCTCGGCTAACTACACACGCGCACGCGGAGATCAACCGCACGCGTCAGCACACGCCGTAACAACCCCTTATGAGGGAATGAAGTTAGAGCTGGCGCACACTTTCACCAAGACACTAAGGCTACGAACCCGAAATCTATCTAGGCAGAAAATTCCCGGCTCAAGCCCGAACGTCGTCGCACACCTCTCGGTCTAAAAATAGCTCCGCAAAACGAAAGAAAAAATTTCTTGCTGTACGATCGAGCAAAATCGAGCCAAAACTGTCAATTTATAATTCAACCCGCTCTTTAACTTGGCGCAGTGAAAAGGCTTCTCGTGTACTATCAACGAGTTCCCAGTAGACTAATAGTGCATATTTTGTTTGTTTACATCGCAGTTTACGTAAAAATGCGCTTCGTCAGTTGATCAGTAAAGAGTCTAACGGAATCTCACCAGAATAAATCCTTTCGAGCATATCCTAAGCAAATGATTTCCTTGCTGATGGATCAGTTTCTTCCAACTTTTGAGTAATTCAAATTTTATAAGAATGGAAATTGAGGTCATCGGATAAAATTCGCTGCAAAGAAGTTCGTTTAATTTTCAAATGTAATGCTCGTTTTCGCGTTGATCTAATCTGTACTATGATTGTCTTACTCGTTCTACATCGTTTCTGGCGTTCTTACGGATCTTTTTCGGCCGCTTGGTTTTTTTTTTAAACAGGCGTGTGCGGTTTCCTTGAAGTTTTTAAGCCGCAATTTCATCATCGGTCGCGATGGTAGCGCACTCTTTCCGCCAAGTTTAAAATGTTTACGAAACGTACGAATTGCACTAGTGTACGAGTCATGATTTCTATAAAACGTCTTTACGATAAAAGCGCGTTGCACAGGGGTCCACTGCTTCATAACGAAAAACATCTGCTGAACCATAATTCGGCATCCGTTGGCTACTTGGAACCGCGTATATACCATTCCCCTAACCCCGTCTGAACACAAATAAGTGCTTACCAAAATGTAAAAGGTTTTTCTGGGCTACCCGTTATGATGATTACAATTTCAATTTGAAATCATCATTATAAAGATAAAATTTCTAAAACATTTTTAGTAATTCTCTTATTTTTTTTTAAAATTGCGTATAGCAATTGCCATGAACGCTGCCTATTCTGTGCTGCTAGTGTACAAATAGGCAGTCACGATGCTCGGAATCGAGCGATACGACTCAGAGAGAGAGAGAGAGAGAGAGAGAGACAGATTTCCGCAAAATACTTTTACATTATTAATTATATTAAGATAAATTTAAATCGTTAAAAAAAATTCCAATCATTTATGTTGTCGTAACGAATGAATTTAATTACTTCTTCCTAAAATAAAAAAAATTTATACCACATTCAATTTTGAACAGCCTAACCAATTATTTCAAACTTTATAATTACAATTACAAGTACCTGATAGTTAGTAATATGGCACTGACATTTCTCGTTTTACTTGGAATCGACGATCCTGTACCGAAAAATATTACGTGCGGATACTCAGTCTTTTCATTATTATTGGAGTCCAAGGACACTAATTTCGATTTCAGATTGCTTAATTCTTCTTTTACTTGGTCTATTCCCAGTAATTCCTCAACAGCTTCGTTCGGGCATCTTTGCAACATTGGTACAGTTCTAAAAATTTACGTTTCAAAAATCATTATTACTTTTCATTAAATAAATTTGATATCTTACAATTGTAGCGCGAAGCTGTGCTCATATAACCGACGAAGAATTAATTAACTGATAATGTACAATGGCTGACGTATAAAATTCGGATAAAGTTAAATTTTGAAAAGTCCGACGACCGATATAAAAAAAGCGCTAGTGTTTAAGAAATAAAGAAAGCGATAGAATAGGCGAGTGAAAAGGCGAGTAGCTATTATCATTATGTAACTGAGCACTGAATTTTTAGAAGCTTTTTCATAAATTAGCTAATAATTAAGGGGAAAAAAGGAAAAACTTTTGGCTACTATCGATTCGATTTTAGTCACTTACAGAATTCGAAAATTGCTCGAGTTTAGATGTAGGTCATTCAGGATAACTGCAGCTTTAGCAACTTTTTTAAAAGTAAAATTTAATTCGTTTTTTAATTTTAATTTTTTATTGACACTTCGGTTAAATTTTGTAGATTTCGGTTTAGTAAACTACATTTTTACTGTTTTAATGGTTTCATTAGTTATGTCGTATGACAGTCGCTCAAAAACGATAAACAAGAGAAATTACAAAAGTCAAGTATTCTCTTTTAACTGTCAAATTAGTTTCTATACACTTCTGTTTTCTAACATCGACATACTCAATGTTATTTTAAATAAAATAATAAATAAGCAGATGTCTGAAGCTAAAAATTTAAGAAATTATTAAAGACGTCGACAGATTAGATAGATAGGTAGATAGTAATTGTTTTACATTTACTGTGCGAAAAGTTTACTTTCATATCTGCTCTATTTTTCTATTAGTTCATTGTATTATACCGAATCCCACTTTAACTTATTTTCCATCTGTACAATAGTATTTGTACACTAGTGTGATGTGTAAGTTCATTATTGTTTATGTTTTCGGATACAAATCCGAAACTGAATCCTGGACACGTATTTATATCGGAATCATACGGATCCGGTATTTACGTTTAAAGGACGCTTAAACCCTGGCACTAAATTGGCACTGGTTGTCAACTTTGCGTATTGTTACTTAGTATTAGGCTAGATTACGTCATGTTACCCAAGCCTAGAGCTGCATAGGTTGCACATAAAAAAAAAAAAATATATTAAGTCCCATACCCTTGATAGGACGTTAGGTATTGTGAAATTAAGGTTCACAATGTACTAAGCCTAACGGCTATAATGGGAGTAGGGGGACCAGTTCCCATAGTAAATTTCTTATTGACACTTTTATTGTTAGTACGCTTAAAATTCTCTTTACATTAAAAATCAATTAATCAAATATTTTTTTGTTACTACTGCTTTGCAGGAAGGTGCTTTTTTGTTTTAAATGTTCGATAAAGAAACTTTTAATCTACTATGTTATAAATAAAAGAAAATAAAATGCAACTAAGCTATAATTTATAAGCATTTACTTAATTTTTCATTGTCTTTTTAAAATCGATTAAGCCAAGTCGACTACCTATATTATAATACAAGTATTTATTAAAATGCAAATTTAACGAGTAATATTGCACAAACGATTAATTTACTCGCTCCAAAAAAGACATAAACCAAATTGTTGGAAAAAATCGTTTTTTGTCAAATTTACCGTCAGAAAAAAAAATATACGGAAAAGATGAGAAAAACTGGGCAGAATTTGATACTCTGTTCAAGGTCAACATTTTAACTGAACCATGTGAACCTGGATCAGAGTTGCGGATACGTATCCGGCACTGTAGTCGGAGTTACGCATCAACTTCGCTATGAGAAACAAATCCGCAGATACGTATCGTTCCGAACCTACTCATCACTATTATACACTGTCAATATAAACGGAATATTTTCACTCCTTAATTTCAAAAATACTATAAAATCATTTAACTTTCCTACGGAACAATATCTCAATTTTTCAAACCAAAAAGACAAAAGAAAATCTCATTTTAACGAAAACGAAATTACTCAACCTAGCGACTATACACAGAAACATCTGTTACACCAAAACCAAATTTTTTATAGTTTCCTAATCATTTGTTATTTATCAAAATAATAATAATAATAATAACAATAAGAAATAATTTTAGTGAAATGATACAAAAATAATAAAATTAAATAATTATCTTGAAAAGAAATTGACTAACTCATTATAATTTAAATGTATTATAAACACTAAAAAGACATTTTGTTCATTACACGGTGAACATCAGAAACATTTTAAAGATCCTATGCCTAACGTTACCAAAAGTAAATAAAAATTTTACTTAAGTCGAAGAGAAATAATTAACCGTTTGACTACCATTAGGTTATATATGTCCCAGTAGGTGCCAAGAACTACAAAACAGTTCAATTCCCATTGAAAACCGATATATAACTTTGTCCCATTGGTATTTCGTTTTTCCCAGAATCTGCAGTTCCACCAAACACCGATAGATGCCTGTTCTACTCACTACAGGAATGGTTAGCGCTTATCTATGATAAGCTATCATTTTATTGTTGTGTTTTTCGCATTCTTAGTTTGTGTTGACGACAAATAGTTGGTAAAAATTCTGACTACTTTTTTTATGCATTTTTCCGGTTACTTAGTTTTGTTGGTAAGTAAAAATAATGAAATTATTAAAATCGTATGTCGCAAACTAATATTTGATTACGTTTTATTTATTTATTGAGATTGAATTGTAATACGGAGCCAAAAATTTTATTAATAAATGTTACTTGCATTTATTTTCGTGTAAAAGTTGATAGTACTTATTTCAACCTAAATTTGTTTTTAATCTACGACTTTATTTGAAATAAATGCATACGATATAACATAGGAAGAGTTGAGTTATAGATTAAAATTTTCACATTACCCGCACCAGTTCATTCTGCTCCTTTACAGTTCATACTGATGTGTACAACGTCACTACTTTATAGTTTGTTTCTAGTTTAGTCATTTGACAAATAACTATCGATAAATTTATATCTTATTGAAAATTAAATAAAAATGCAGATCTGTACATTTTAATATTGCGCGGTGATGCGTTACTATTTTTAAAATTGTATTTTATTTTTTTTATCATCTAGATCTTTTCAGACACAGATTGAAATTTATGGAAAGTTGTAGAAAAACTACATTTACAAAATTTTTTCGAATAACTATCGATAAATTTATAAATAAATTTAGGTTGAAATAAATATTATTAGCCTTTACACGAAAATAAATGCAAATAACAATTAACAAACTAAAGTCATGTTTTCTGAAACTAGCAGGAAGAAGTTTCATTTTTCAGTTATATAATACAACAATTTATTCAGCTCAACTCGTAAAATTATAATTCTGTACCGCTTTGCATTTATTTGATAATGATAACTTTATTTGGTCAACACCTGACGATACATTCCAGCCCAGACTAGTACTCAACTTCGGCGACCACACATACTTTTGGATCTACCTGAAGATGCTGATGAACTGAAATGTTTCTTGACCCTATTCCCCCGAAATCTTTTTATGTATGTGGCCCAGTGCACTAACAAACATCTGTATATTCTGAGACAATTGAAACTGCAAAAATACAGAGAATCGCGAAACATGAAAAAGCTAAAACATCCACCATCTGCTACCGAGAGTTTAATGAAATCATGTTGCTGGTAGGTTGTACGCTTTTCACGACGTATAATAAGGTACCAATTTTATCTGACTACTGGTCAAATAATCATTCTCTTGGTAATGCGACCATCAAGAATGCAATATTGAGAAACAGATTTCAACTGCTCATCTCAAAGTTGTATTTCAACGAACCAGTACAGCCAGCCAATACTTCCAAGGGGTATTATACATTGAAGAAGTTGTAGTGTGCCTCAAACATACATTTCTTAGAGCTCGAGAAGAGTCACCATTTCAAAGCATTGATCAGTTGATGATAAAGTGCAAAGGAAGAACTGCTCTCAAGCAGTTTATGCCTATGAAACCTGTCAAAAGGGGCAGGAAAATGTGGGAACGCTGCGACTCAGAAACAAACTATGCGTATGGTATCAACATCTACCTTGGTAAAGAAGAACCTGCACCAGCTGTTCAGGTAAACACTACTCTTGGGGAAAGAGTAGTTCAAAAACTTGTGAGCACCCTCAGGAATACTGATGTAACGTTGATATTTGACCATTTATTTACCAATATCAGTCTTTTGCAGACATTGCAACAACCCGCTGTTAATACGCTGATTTCCAATCGTAAAAATGTACCTAAATTCACGGGGAAATTGAGAAAAGGAAAATGTCAACTAAGAGTTTCAGCAAATCGGGTTTTAGTGGGCAGGTGGCAAGACAGCAAAGTTTTCATGGTTGCAAGCAACTGTCACAGTACTATCTCAATGACTGCTACCAGAAAACAGAAGGACGGGACACATTTGAAGGTTCCTTGATCAGCTCAGGCCAAGTTCTACAACCGCTATATGAGTGGTGTAGTAGATTTATCAGACCAGAAGGTAAGCTGTTACGACTTTGGAAGAAAGTCTTTGAATTGGTGGAAAAAGGTTTTTTATCGCCTTCTCATGGTCGCTGTAGTCAATGCATGGATCATCCATAGAAATTTACACGAGAAAAAAACTAAGTTGCTCCAATTCTTGGTTCCACTTGCAGAATCATTGATTTTTCATAGAAAACAACATCGTACAGTCAAACATCGGGCCAGACAAGGGAGGCCTTCAAAACAAGCACGACTACTGCATAATGTAGGCGGACATCATCCTGTTGAGGGATCAACACGGCGACGATATTTACGGTGCTCACAAAATGGCTTTGAGAAAAGAACAAAGTTGATATGCACACAATGCAACGTTCCTTAGTGCACACAATGTTTCGCACCTTATCACACTTCATAGATAATTTTCTGATTCTTCAGTTTTGCTTTTAATTGTGTATTTTTATGTTTATTCAGTTTACTTGTATTTAAATAAAATTATGTTTTTTTACGGTTTACTTACTTTTTATTGGGAAAAAAAGTACCAGTGGGACAAACGTAACCAGCCATAAAATACCAGTGGGACAAACGCAACCAGCCGTAAAATACCACTGGGACATACATGTCCACCTGTTTTGCCCCTCCCCCTGATCAAAAAATTGTATTCCTTCGTTTCTGAACTAAGAAAGACGTGCCTAAACAAGAAAAAATGAAAATACTAAAAAAATTCAAAAATCTAATAATTGGTAGTCAAAGGGTTAAATGATTAATTGATAGCTTTAGCTCTACTTTATTTCATACTTTTTTTTACGTTGAAACATTTGAAGAAATTATAATGCTTCGTTCGTAAAACTGATATTTTTTTAATTTAAATTGTTACCCATGTACATAACACGGTCTACATTTTTAAAGACTATTATTGCTATACAATTTAGTTTTGTTTTTATCTGTAATATTGAAATTCATGCTAATCTTTTAACCGTAATTTTATTCAAAAATAATAAGTTAATAATAACAAATATAATAAACAATTATAACAAACGAATAAGATAAATTTTCTTACTTAGTAACGTTTTCGGGCATAACCCATCATCAGCTAAACCAATATGTGAACAGATACAAATTCTAAATCACACTCTCGCATCTGTTCACATATTGGTTTAGCTGATGATGGGTTATGCCCGAAAACGTTACTAAGTAAGAAAATTTATCTTATTCATTTGTTATAATTGTTTATTATATTTGTTATTATTAACTTATTATTTTTATATATTTAACAAACAGTATGAAAAAAGATTCTTCAGTAATTTTATTTATTTATTTATTTTTTGTTGTACGTAACTCTCGCCATCTGACTAGAGTATCTTTATAAAATCCATATTTATAATTATTCTTCTTTCGAAAATTTTGACTCGTCAGTTTACAGAATTCTTTTTAAGAAAAAGTCATCTTTGATGTCGGCGTGCAATAAAAGTGGACGAAACATCATTCGTCTTTCTACTTCAATTTTTCGAAGTTCCTGAAAAAATGTATAATGGAAAAATAATACTATTCCCCGTTAATGTGCATTATCAATAAAACTTTTCACGTAGACAAATTAGGCGTTTTCAAAACTTTTCTAATACAGGTAAATTTTGACCAACAGTAAAAGCGTAAAATTTTTTCATGTATTTCAACTTCGAGAAAGGTAGTAATTAACCAGGTTCCGAACGACGAATACTACTGGTTGTAACTCGAAGATGACGTATTTATAAAAACCTGCATACTAGAAATTTTTCTATTTCAAAATTATTATTTAAACGTATTTACGTAAATAAAAAGTATGTACATCACCATATTCTTCATTCATAATGTAGTTACATCGGCGTTAGTTATTTTTTGTTTAAATGTCATAATTCTTTCTTTTTTTTTTGCGACACATTGTAGCATTTTAATTTGTAGTTTAAATTTTTTCAGTATAATTTATAAATCTAATTTTCATCGTCGTAATTAAATATGATCTCAAGCCCCCCGCCCCCGTCAAAAATAAAATTAATGACATAAGTTTACAGCTCGTGCTTTAAAGCCCTTCAAATACGTAAAATTATGCCATAACTAAAAATCCCGGAAAAGACCAGTATTCCAAAAGTAGAAACTTTGTGCTGAAACATATTACGTTAAATTGTTTCTGAATTAAATTCTTAATCAATCGTTAAATTTCAAATAATTTTTTCTTAAAAAGCATCAGACAGTGTGTTATATGTCATCCTCGATCACATGTAGAGAAAATACATTACACATTATCTCACCATAAATTCTACCGCACCTTCTTCCTCAAAGAAATCAAGAATAAAAACTCGTATAATTTTATAATTCTAGTTAAAAAGTATGCAAAGAAAGCTTTAAACTTACATCAAATTTATTCAAAATAACTATCATCAGCTTTGATACATGTCACTTATTAATTGCCTGACAAATGGTATCGAGGGGTATTTCTAATGCGGCTTTCATATTTTCCTTCAATTCTTCAATAAAAGTGCGCCAACGGCTACAAGCATAGCCAGTACCTATAATCCAAGTGAATTAAGATCTAGAATTCCAGACGGTCAATCGAACGCTACGAAAAACGAGGAACATTTTTCACTAACCACTGTTACACACAATTCGTCTCGCCAAGAGATACTCAGTCTTGCCGAAAACCTAAATGTTTATTGAGTGTGATTCATGTGTTTTCGTATACCGGAATCCACCTTCACACCTGTTTCACAGAAATAAATCTGAGTGACGCCAGCGTAAGCTACATCTCACCACAGCATGAACTCGAAAATATTTTTCTTTAACTTATATGAATTTCGAGTGACACCGGTAAACAAAATCTTCTTAAATTCACCTTTTCCGCATGTTTTTAACAGTTTTATGAAGCGTTCTTTACAAATTTCCGTCAATTCCACGGTGCCCACTCAAATATAATTTTTAAATTCCCGATTTATTCCCAATTCCTAGTTACTGGAACTCTGTAGAGTTAAGACGAACATTCTTTCACTTGTATACTAGCAAACCCAACAAATTGAATCGAAGGCAAATAAAGTATCAGTAGACACAAAAAAACTGCAAACTAAATATTTTAATTTTTTGAAATTGTTTTATTCGCATTTTAAATAGTTTACCGTTATAATGACCATTAACTAATTCAAGCAATACATGCTTACTTTATTATTACAAAAGTTAATTTAAATAGTTCTAAGTCATAAAATTTATTTGACGTCTAATATTTACATTCGTAACTTCAAGTGTGTTTTACTAAGAGAGTTTATCCCCCACCCCCATTGCCAACAAAAAAATATACTAAATATTACCCACCACGAAAATAAACCAGCTGCTATAGAAAAAATCTTTTAGTAGAAAAATTTGAAGCAAATTGTAAAAGAAAAATCGAATTTTTTTGTTACTATTGATAATGTTTGATCGCCGCAGAATGATTTATAGAATTTCGTAATTTATTATTGAGTAAAGCACATTTACAAATGCATTCATTTGTCGCTTTAAATGATTTTTTTTCATCAAAACAATAGTTTGGCTGTTTTTACTTTTTTTCCCGAATTTAGAACAAAATTCTCAGCTTATTCCCGATTTTCCTGGTTAGATGGCCAGCCTGTGTTCGCATGCCTCTAAAATCTATCTAATTGTAAATCTCGAAGAAGTAGGCAACAAATACACCGCTGGGAGACGTTCATTTTCCTCACTAAAAGCTTCTGATTGCATAAAGGATTCCAATAAACTCTTGCACGCACAGCATAAGTATTGAAAATTCAAATTATAAGAAAACAAATGTAAAGAAAAATTTATAGATGGTTTAGATATACTTTGAATGCTTCACACCACATATATGCGGATATACTTTGCAAAGACTCGGAATAAAAGAAAAGCTGTAAGAGCAAAATTGAAAGACTAAAAGAGGATTCTAAAAAAAATGAATCGACATTATTCCGAGAATTAATGAAGAATCCAGCTGTAGATCACACAAGGCAAACGCAAAAGCCGGTAGTTTTGAATGATACAAAAGACAACTACATTACGGTTAACTACAGTAATAGGGGGGGATTAAACAGTATTAGACTAATATCCTCGCTTAAAATACGATTGTACATATATACTATTCGACTAATTAATCTTCCGTTCTCTTTAAATTACTACTTCATTGGTTACCTAAAAATCAATAAAATTATTAATCACAATTAGAACAAAAAACAGCTTCCCGGGATGTCGATACATTTAATTTATTGCCGTTTTTCAATAATGTCGAATTTCGACAGTCGATACAGAAACACTTATTTAACGTAGAGCATCGTCGTTGTCAATTTCCTTAAATAGCAAATTCGCGGTTAAGTTTTGCAATAACGTTCCAATTTATTCCAATTTACACACACACTAGCTCGAACTGCAGTGTCAATGTGAAGAAATTCACAGCAATCCTTCGCATTCAGTATATTAATAAATAGCGCCGCTATCGAGGTGTAACGGGCATTTAAACATAACTAATCAATAGAAGATGAAAATACGGCAGGAGAAAGTGGTTGAAAACTGTGTATAGTAGTATCTTACTATACCTTAATTCTCATCCGGATTCGATCATAGACTTTAGTTGGTTACTGTTGGACGTATATAGGTGAAAAAAAAGCATGGAATCAAAGAGAAGTAGGATTAAAATAAGTATAAAAAAAGAAAGAAAAACGAAAATTAAAATGAAAAAATTCTTCAAACTGATGATTTTTTTACATAAAATGAAACGAAAAACATTTATACCGTCATTTGTTCTTTGCAACAATATAACTAGTCGATAAGATAATGAAGAAAATATTCTCCTTCGAAGTTCTTACGTCACTGCAGCAACATAAAAGCGTCTTTGTTTCGATCGTACAAATCCGCATTCTGGTCACAATAATTTATGTTTTTTCAATTTTACACATACATTCAAGCGCTTATTTGGTGTCTGATGTAGCATTATTTATTGTACAAAATTCTTTTTCAATTTACCCGTTACATGATCAAATTTTCCAGCCATCATCAACTGTACTTTGCCTTTCTAAAATTTAACAACGTTTTTAATGTTACCGCCAAGGAATCCACCTCAGGCAGAATATTATATTCAAACATAAAGGAATTCGTTTTATTTAAAGACTGAAATTTCAAAATAATGAGAATAAGTCTTATAATAAATACGGCCACTGATTCCTTCGTTTCCTTTGTCATTTTATCTCACCACCGCTCCCCAAAACTTTGTTCACAGCTACGTTACGGCCTTTTGCAGGTTGCGCATGAGCTAGTCTCATATTACTCTTAACTTCACTGGAAGGAATTCACGTTATCACAATCATCACTTAGTTGGTTTTGCCCGAGATACCAACTATTTATTAGTTTCAAATCAGAACTTCGAAAGGGAATATTTTCTTCATTATCCTACCGACTAGTTATATTATTTGCAAAGAACAAATAACGGTATAAATGTTTTTCGTTTCATTTTATATAAAAAAATCATCAGTTTGAAGAATTTTTTCATTTTAATTTTCGTTTTTCTTTCTTTTTTTATACTTATTTTAATCCTGTTACTCTTCGATTCCACGCTTTTTTCACCTATATACGTCCAATCTAAAGTCTACGATCAAATCCGGGTGAGAATTAAGGTATAGTAAGATACTCAACCACTGTCTCCTGCCGTATTTTTATCTTCCGTTGATTAATTATGTTTAAATGCCTATTACACCTCGATAACAACACGATCAATTTACACATATTATTTTTCTGCTCAAGTTTTTGGCGGCTATGCTAGATTATTTACTGCTTGTTCATTTGAATTTTATCTAAATAAGTTCAAAACGGCCTTATTCGAGTATACTGGAATAACATTAAACGACAGTTTGATAGGTAGATGTAGTTTTTTAACTAATAATTATATTTTATACGTTATTCGATTTTGTTGTATTATTAAATATTTAGTGGTCAAATGGTTTTGACGCTGAACTAAAAAAAAAAGAAGAAAGAACAGAATTTTTTATTATAACATTTGCTTTATCACCTTTGTTTTTCTACATTGTTCCGTAAAAACAATTATATGTTTAACAATCTTTAACCTAGCGTTAACTTTACAACAGCTCAATTATAATCGGTATATGTATAAATTTGTTTTGTGAAGAATATACGCGAATTTTTGAAAATAATTAGAAAACAAACAGAAAAAAAAAAAAAAGTTAAAATAACGTCTAATGTAATGAAAAAAAAAAAAACGCAATTAATTTTGATAAATCAATTCCCATATTTTTTTTAAACTTGAGAAAGTAACCAAATTTTCCGATTAGATGATAAAATTAGCTTAAAATTGATTAAATATGCACGAAATATGATCATTTATTTATTATTGATGAAATTAACATTTATAACTCTCTTAATGCAGGGAAGAAAGAATAAATCGAATCGATAAATAATGAATATTAAAAACTAACCTAATTAACTTCTTTCTTGGTTTAAAATGCATGGTACGGCAGGTATAACCAATTTGATCGGGCGCAAAAAGTTTATCGTCTACATTCAAAACGAACACATAAATTATCATCGCATTCTATAATTTAATATTTCCATACAATAAAATAAAAGGTGCTGGTGGAAAAATAAAAAAAGATTTATTCTTCCTATAACTATTAAGTGCAATAATGTTAAATAATTCCTACATGAAAACTACAGTTTCGATAAAAATTTCATAATTTTTTAATGTTTGATCTGTGTGAGAATAGATCGTTGACTTGAAAACTTAATTTTCAACTTAATTTATACCATTTACACAATAATACAGGTAATTATTTACACGGAATACAATTCAAATTTATATTAACAATAATAAGTACCTAGTTTTTCATCGAGCTGTTTATCTTCCAGACAATTTGGAATCGGAGTGGATGATTCCACGAGTGGAAGACTGTCGTCCGCAAGAAGTGGAAATATCTTTTGATCCAATAAATTTAATTTATACTGGATTTGATGAACAGCACTGCTTCCTAAACATCGATTATTCTGATTGATATTTAAATGCAATGTACTTTTAGGAAAACGGTTCATCCATTCTACGTATCTGTTTAAAAATAAATAAATGAAAATACAAAAAAATCGTAATTATTTAATTTAAATATACGTGTAAAAACGAAAAATCTTAAATCATAAAAACATACATACGATGATTATTTCAAAATCATTTTGAAAAATATTTCTAATTTCATCTCGCGTACCATCACAGAAGCTGTAACATTTATTGCAGAACCGTAGTACATTGCTCGAAACACCGGGCTACTAAAATTAATTTTCAATAACAGAGAGAATAATTGCTTGTAAGCATACTAATTTGATCACTTTACCTAATTTTGTATAAGTTTATCTATTTACCTCACACCCTATTTAAGAAAGAAATTGTAATAATGTAGTGTTAACCTTTTTTTCGAGTGCTAGTTCTAAACTTTCTATAATTGTAAGTTTACAATTACTATTCATAGCAAATAGTTTAATGTTTTTTATTATCGGTACTTGTTTGCTTTAAAACTTACAAATGTAAAAATCTCAACTCACCACTATTTATTATGCTATTAATAATATAAAATTCAATATAAAATGTTTAGTGTGTATTGATACAACGCACAAGAACACTAAGTTTCATCGTCTATAATTCATTAGAAAACGGTTAGTAAAATGTATATAACAATTCCTAGAATTTTGATTACAGATAAATTACCCAGGTCGTCTGATATTATTCGCTACTAAATTTATTTAAATTTTAACAGTTCGACAAAAATAAGGGAAAATCTTGCCGAGTTATACCATTAAGTTATTTTATTAAAAACAAAAAACAACGACTTACTTTTCGCTTTCCATTATCTGAGGCGGTGTAAAATGAACAACCATAGCAGCTATATCACTTTCATTAGCCGTTCCAGACTGATGTTTTTTAAAGGATTCTTCCGCTAGTAAATTATGCAAAAATTCTAAAGTAGGACACTCCAATACTGCAAGCAATCAGAAAATTAATTATTATTTTATCCAAAATGTTTGATACAGCAAACATACATTAATACAGAAAACTGATTCATCCTCAACAACTTTTATTATTTTCCTTTTGAAGATTTTATCCTGACAGTACAAGCTTTCTCAAACTTCATGTACGACAATACAAATGTCAAACACACACACACACACACGGTGTATGGCACACTATTTAGAAATACGCTTCTTCATAATAATTAACATAATTAATGAATACATTCCAATTAAATACGTTTAAATTAGTTATATAATTAATAATAACCGCATCACCACTAATAAAGTTACTTGATTAATATTTCAAACCTTCTGTCTTAGAGTAAAGAATACTTCTGATATAGTAATAATATATCTAACTCAGTACCTGAATCTGACTCAGAGCTCAAATTAAGATATTCCACCATCTTTTTTATAGTACTCTATTTAGAGCTTGCAAAAAATTTTAGCTCACACACCAGACCAGCTCTATTTCCGTGAAACTGCGGTAGAAATCTATTATAGTAATTTTTTTTTAATCCGCGCAGTTTAACACTGCGAGCTCGTACTGCGACCGCAACTTGATAGGCGCCTAAGCTAAAAGTAGTAAATGTATACATAAAATCCAACTAGATGTCTTGAAATTGAAGCCTATAGAACTAATGTTCTAAAAACAAGTCTCTAATAATATTCAATAACGCACATCTACGTTTAGAAACTTTTCTACTTCGAGTTCTACTAAATTAATTATTTGAGATGAGGCTTTCGGCGCAAATAAAAAAATAAAAAAAAAATAATAATGTATGTAAACTGCTTATTAAAAAGAACGCGAGCGTTCAATTTGGTGGAAAATGTATCATGCTCGAAGTTCGCTAATTATTTCACTACTTCATTCAATAACGAAGAGAGATGCATAATTTATAAAAAACCTATTTTGTAACTTATTCTTTTTCTCGCCATAATTAATTGTGTTGTTAAATTAACAAAACTAGTTAGGAAAAAAGTTTCATTGCATCATGAAAAAGTACACATAACAATTAAAAATATAATTCAACCTAAGAACTTTAAATAATACCTATAATAACTGCTCCAGGAACTTCTGGATAAACAACATCAGCTGATTTGACCAAATTACCATTAGGTAAAGTTACATCTTGCCTCGCTTTTAGTTTTCCTAAAAGAGGACCTGGAGGGACACCCAGTTCGACGCATTTCTCCAAGTTCAGCGACCCAGGTTTTGAAGCCAATGTACAAATGTAAGCCATGGAAAGTACACTTCGCACTATTAAACCAAATTTTAAAACTCATAATATATTTGAACAAAATTAAATTTTTTTCTTCACTCTGATGCATCTTCTATATTATAATTCAATTAGAACGGAAAAAATATTTATTCGCAAACAACCGCATGCATGTTATAAATTTATTAAAAGTATATAAATAATATATTAAACAAATTAGATAAATTAAATGCCCTACTTAAATTTGTTATATATAAATCCAAAGTAAAATATTCTTCTGAAAATACATTTCTACTTCTTTAGTAATTTATTACCGAATCGTCTATTCTATTCTTTGATATTTGTCCTTTGATTGCACGGCATTCGCGATGCAGTGTTTTTTAAAAATCAACTAAAAATTCAAATTATTTTACTGTTTCTCAGAGAAAAAAAAAGAAAAGAAAGAAAGAAAAAAGAAAACGGTAGGTTTTAATATACGCGCACACACTTGCTCTTTCATTTTCCAAAACACCACATTTTCCTGTACACACAATTATCGCCTGCGATCTGCGTTAATAAATATCGCTCATGTTATATCCATGTCGCTACTAAATCTTGTCAATAAAAATAACATCAACAATGGCATGTCTTCATTGACTAAAAGTAAAAATATTATTTGACTAGTAAAGCATCGGTACTCAGAGTTAAATCAAAAATCCCCCATTACGGAAATACTGCATATAATTTTTAGCAAGATATTTAACATTCTGCTGTTTCCACCACATATGATGTTTAGCAATTTAAAAAAAAAAAAAAGTTAATAAACTAGTTAAATTGAGGATGTTATAAGAAAAATTTAACAAGATAACCGCTGGAAGAAGTTAAAAAAAAAAAAGTTAAATAAAAAAAAAATTGAAATTTAATACAAATTTATCTCACGCTCGAATGGACATTTTAAACATTTTAAAAATATGTTTAAAATTTTTATTGGTCGAAAATTCGTAAGTTCTTCGGAATACTTGATACGTTCCGATAGAAATTGCTTAGTACCAGTTTAACAGAATAATCTGATTCAACTTCATTGACTTCACTCGACTGTTTCTTTTCTATTTCAATTTTATTTTTTAATCAATAATTTTTAATGTGCTCAGCATTTGCTTTTTCTTTTAAAAATACACTAGGTTCTTCAATATTAATTTTCAATTTCCCGTTACGCTAATACTGCTAACGTCTTCCATCATCCTTTCTAGTCCTTTCTACTTCTGTTTTTTTTTTAACGCGTAAATTTTTCATCATCCATTATGCTCGATGAAAAAGGAGTGTATTCATAAAAAATTCGCACAAAATCCTTTCAGATACTTTTCTCAGCGTTTGCATTGATGTAAACATTTTAAACGTCGATTGAACGTAGTGTAAAATTTTTTGTATTACGTAAAAGAATTTACTATACCATTTTATGCAATTTTTACGATTCTGCGCACATATAATGTACAGAATCCTAATACGATGGTTCAGAAACGACAAAAATATTCAATTAAAATATGCAATAAGTCACGAACGGTTTAACATATAAACTTCAAAATTGGATCATAAATTCTAACTAAAATTCTCTTTAAAACCATATCTAGAACTTCAAGTTAACCGATCACCTTGGGTCCCAAAAAACCATGAATAATATATAATATGGAATATAAAACGACCTCAAAAATCACCCTTAAAAAATTCATCTCACCTCACCAGATTAACTTATAAAAGTGAAATTCAAAATACAAAACAAAACATAGAAGCTTTTTCATAAAAGCAAAAAATTACGAATAAAAAATTATATGGACCCCCTACTTTTGGGCCCAAAAACAATAAAAAAATTATGTTCACGTACATAATAACTCGAGTAAAAAAGTAGATAAAACCAAAACCTATCTCAAACTTATGCACAAAGGACCATTTTATAGGAAAATTATTTGGAAAAAATATTCTTTTTCCCGGCATGTGATATATCGTTGAAAAGATCGCTACTTGCCGAGAATGAAATCATAAGTCATTATCTTAACGAAACTTTCAAAGCTACCGAAAAGTTCAAAAAAACGCGAAAAATGACGTGTAGCCCCCTTGCGGCGCGAGTATTATAGTTAAAAATTTTGAACAATGTTAAAAATATGCACATCTCCGTATATTTCTCTAGTTTGTAGCATCCATGGTTTCAACTTTGAATTTGGACTCTCGGGGCGCCAAGTGTTCGAAATTTTTGAAAACATTTTTTTTTTTTTTTCGGGCATGTAACGTTGGTGAAAAGATCGCTTTTTGACAGAAACAAAATTGTACTTCATTTCCTTAACGAAACTTCCAAAGTTGGCGAAAAGTTCAAAAAAGCATGAAAAATGACGCGTCTCTTCCTCTTTGCAGCGCGAAAAATCTGATTTCTTGTTTTGACTTTAGTATTATATAAATGTAAATTATAATTATCGTTAACTTAACACACGGAATCCTCAACGCCTGAAACATCATGCTTGACTGAACTTGTTTTTTCTAAGCAACTTACAAAATTTATTACATTACTTAATTTATTGCATGTTTTTATACACAAAATGGCGCAAAAAATAAAAAAAAAAATAAAAATTACAAAAGGTTGAAGAATATAGTGCAAATAAGTCAACAATACATATTACGAATTTACGAAATATAGACAAACAGCAACGGAATGAAGTTTAAGCACTGAATTTTAACTTCAGTGTTTCGGCAAGACATCAATCAGTTTCTATCAGTTCCTAAACTTTTTTGTGGTACATGGAGAAATGTACCAGATAAACATGAAACAATATTATCGGGGGAAAAAAGCAATCTGTTTGGTGCAACAAACACTTTCATAAACATTAAAATAAACTCAGGATTACGAAATGAAAATATTGTTTTAGAACAGAAGATACAAAAAACTACATTTCAGTCAGCCTGTTGTCATTAAAATAGAAATTATTCTAGAAGCAATAATAACTGAAGAACTCTGGTGCACGAATGAATCTATGATGATATCTTCTTTTAAGAGATTTAAAGCAAAACTGACGAAAATAATTCCGCTACAGAATTTTTTATGCTAATATATTCTTAATTTTTTTTTTTTTAATAAGAACAATTAATAACATATTTATATAGTATGTGTATGTATGTAACAGTCGTATTGCTCGAATTCGAGCGTCGTGACTACCTATTCGTACATTCTAGTTGTACAGAATAGGCAGCGCTCATAGCAATTGTTATATGCAACGCAGGTGTACACATGCAAGAAGACTACATTCGGAACTGATTAGTAATCGTTTGATTTATCGCGCCACTAGTGCAGTCCCGTGTGTGTCTGCTGTGTACTGACCTAGCGCGCATATGATGTTGAACGTGGTGGTTTGCCATTGCCTGCCACGTGATTACCGATTATTTATTTAATTCTTGTAATAAGTTTGTCGTCGCTCGGGATCGAACCCGTGACCGCCATATCGGAAGTCAAGCGCTCTAGCAACTAGGCTATCGCGACGATGGAACGGTCAAAAAAATTTGAAAAATTTTCCCTTTGCGCATAAATCCCGTTCTATATAATTATCCCCTCCTTCTTCTTTTCTCCTATTATTGACTTGATACGACATAAAGGACTCACCAATAAAAGACGGGAATCCATACTCGGAATCGAGGGCATATCATCATCATCATCATATATATATATAACTCGGCTCTGGCTCACATTTCTGTCTCTTTCTCCTCTATACTTTGTATAAAATGATCAAAATTTACAACGTAACTTTTAGGCCGCCTCCATTAGATTTTATAACGAAAAAATGTCCCAATTTTATATAATCATAAAAAAAAAATACAACCGCTAAAATCAACTTTTTGTCACATTATTACGTTTAAAAAAAAAAAATCGATTTCTTTATTTTGAACTGCATTTCCATGGAAGTCAGTAAAAATTAAAATATAACAAACAAAATTGGAATATTATTTGGGACATTTTTTCTAATGGCCACCAGCCTAAGAATTAAGTTGTAATTAGTGTATACTCATTTTTAAATTCCCGGTTTTACATTGAGTTTTCCCGGTGCGAATCCTTAGGATTTTCTAGTTACTAGAATTGTACAAAAGTTAACACAAACGTTCTTTAACTTATATAATAACAAAACCCAACAAACTGAAGCGAAGCAAATAAAGTATCAGTAGAAACAAAAATATTGTAAATTAAATTTTTTAGTTTTTTTTTTTTCGAAGTTATTCTATTTGCATTTTAAATAATTTACCGTTATAATGACCATTAACTAACTCAATGCTTACTTTATTGTTATAAAAGTTAGTAATAAAGTATATAACAGGTTCATTTACTTATTCCTCATTTAAATGGTTTTGAGTCACAAAATTTATTTGACGTCTATAGTTACATTTGTAATCAGACACACTGACTTCAAGAAGTTTACGGAGTTCAAGCCTCTCCAAAAGTTTTACTCAGAGAACTCTCCGAATAAACTGAAATACATAATAAAAATTTTTTTTAAGCGTTTCATTAAAATTTTAAGTAAGATGTACTGGCAACAAATATAAATATTATTTATCGTAAAAATAGCCTGTCGTTATAGAAAAAGAGTTTTCTAATCGAAAAATAAGAGGCTAATGGTAAAAAAAGAATGGAATCTTTTTTGTTACTATTGATACCGTTCGACCAAGCATGCTTTATGTAAATAAAAAAGAACTTCGTAATTTATTATTGAGTAAAATACATCAAAAAATACATTACTTTTTCTTTTAAATGATTTTTTTTTTTATCAAAACTATCATTTGGATATTTTTACTTTTTTCCTGGTTTTATAACAAAATTCTCGTTTTTTTTTTTTTTTTCGTTATGCCAAATTCCCGGCTTATTCCCGGTCGGGTGGCCATCCTATATACATATATGCGGAGTTCACTTCACATATTTATAGTGATTCGTATAAAAACTCAAAATTATGCGAACCAAATTCTAGTTCTAATGAATTTATGCATAAAACAAGCACGCCATAACAACAACAATTAGATATATACTTATCTGATTTATTTGTACTACACAATTGCTACATTTATAACATAAATCGAATTTGATAAAAACTTTTCTATAATTCTTCTCAAGTATTACACTCCTTATGTTCCCAGTACTTATATCAATAAAAAAAATACTTCTTAACGTCAGTAAACATCAGAGGAAAATCCTTCTTCATATTGCTTCCCTATATAGGACGGTCCCCAACTCCGCAGCTTGCATCATCAACAATTTACCTCCCTTGGACTTATTCCTTATAAAGCGTGCTATAACTTCTGAATACCGTATTACAAAAAATTTGGATAAAGTTAGTTCTTTAAAATTTTTACCAAACACAGAAATTTTACTTAGACTTAGTCCAACCCCAATCATGAAATTACTAAAAAAACAAGTTAATATAGAGATTACCAACATTTGGCAACATCGTTGGAATAATGAAAATATGGGCCGAAAAACCTACACTTTTTTCCCCAACATTAACAACAGAGCTAAATTACAGAATCTTAAAATAACTTTTTTTAGTTCGTAAATATTAACTGGTCATGGCAACTTTGGTAATTACCTTTTCAGATTTAAATTACGTGACACCCCTTTTTGTTAACTCTATAGAGTACCTGTTATTGGTGATCAATACCACACGATCTGTATCTGTAATAAACTTGATGACATCAGGAAAAAATATAATATCAACATAATTACAACCTTAGAAATAACTCCAAAAAATTATAAAAAACTTCTTAAATACTTTCATGATCTGATGGCCAAGAAATTAATCCTTAAACCGAGTGCCTAATTTTAATACAAAATATTTGAAATTATGCTTATATAAGTTAATAACGTTACATGCGCGCTATTATTATATTAAATTAGTTAATGTATATATTTTATTTAGCATTAATATGAGAACTTGTTAGGGAATTTTTCCTGCATGGTATATGTGTGCGTACTTGTCCACTCATATATTTGTATATATTTGTATACAGCTGTTTGTTTGTTTACACTATAATTCATATTATTGAGTTCAATTTATTAAGTTAATTAAAGTATATATAATGTAATGGCAACTATGTATCAACATCACCATTACATCTTCTCACAATCTATTATTAATTTTAAAAGAAAAAATCTGTACTGAGTACTAAGTACCCACCAAACTTACAAATATTTTGTAATTATCATTTATTTTCATAAGTACATTATAATCAATTATACACAGATTATATCAAATATATTTGCCCCGCTGGTCATATCCAGAATGGGGAACCAAACGAAAAAAAAAAAAAAAAAAACTATCATGCAATAACTTCTTTGAAATTATGTTATAAAAATTACTTTTGTTCTGATAAAATTAAAGTCAACCCAATAATAACTTGTAAAATACAGTGCATTAAAATTAGAATTGATAACACAGATAATATATCTGTTTGGCACAAATATGCCAATTAAAATTAAGCACGTAATTTTTGATCCAATATTTACTTTCTTTTATGCTTGTAATTTATTATTAAGTTAGTAGATAAGCGCCACTGTGATTTTTGATTATAGCTGCTACGTTTTCTTCCCTGGCTGCTATAAGTTTTTGTCCGTTGCTTCGTTTTAGCTCATGAAACAGTTTTAAATTGGATTTTTGCATATATTTCGACCATTCGTTTCCTTTTCGCCTCCCATTATCCATTCTCGTTTTCGGTTGTTTTGATTTCTCGCTTTCAATAATTAATTTCCTTTTTTCCTTTTTATCCTAAGTATCGTTCGTCTACAGCATTGAAATAGCTCTTTTAAAGTTCCCGTTGTCATTGTTCGTATTGTGGTCGTTCTAAGTAAATTGCTTATTTTTACTAATTCGCAATTATCACAAAATAACATTAATTAGCGAAAGGCACTAAAATATATTTAAATTATAATCAATTCGAAAAATAATCTTAACAAAAGGAATAAATTACCTCCATTTAATCTACTGTTTTCCGTAAATGCATTTTCAATCGAATTACTTTCATTACTGTTATTTCCCATGTCAGATACATCATCTGAACTAAAAAAAAGAATATATATATATATATATATATATATATATGTATCTGTACATGACAAAACTAACTGATATAGTAACATGAAATACACTGAAGAATAAACTTTAATTAGCCAATTAACAAAACAGAATATAACTACATACTTGTTAATTTGATTATTAAGAATTCACTCTACTGCATCAAACGTGTAAAATTTATATCAAATTAAATTAACAATATGTGCATTTCATCTAAAAGGAAAGAACACCTACTTGTATTAAGTATATTCCAGGAAAATTTTAATTAAACATTAAAAATTTAGAATAGTCGCAGTTCACTAATATAGAAATAGATTTTGTAAGGTATATATTTTTCATAAAATGAGACACATACAGGCAAAAAAGGTAGATAAAATTAAACATTTCATATCTACAAACAAGAATTTTAATAAGAAAAAGATGAATATTGAGAAATTGTAAAATGAAAAATCAAATATCAAACAGAATTAAAAAAGAACCAAAAAATCCAAGGACATAATATATATTCGAAGTTTCAAATGTATAAAATAACTGGTTTCAAAATGTTTATAAAAATTATTTTATTATTATTCAGATTCTATAAATTGTTACGCTTTTTTGAAATTCTTTTTCGCTAAGTACTTTCATTCTGTAATATTTTTTTAAAAATACGTACATTGCAAAAATGTACTTTATTTTCACATATCAACAAATTCAACATTTCTAGCGCAAACAGTTATAAAGTTATCGAATTAGAAGTAATCTCCTCTCTGTTATAAGAAATTCGATAGAATACGTAAAATTGAAATAAAAAAAAATTAATTAATTTTTTTTAAACAAATAATATACTAATTACAAATGGGGTCTACTGTTACAGTTAAAATTATTAATATAAATGGTTTTTGTTTATTCAAAAATATACAAACCTCAATAGCTGCGTACTGTCTATACTGATATTATTCTGCGTTAAAGGAACATAATTGACTCTCATTACATTGTCTTGAAAAATAATATCTTTGTCGCAGTTAGGAGGCTTCAGTACAAAATTATTCAAACAAACAAATTCTTTGACAATTCTAAAAATGCGTTCCTGATACAATAAGTTATTATATATATTAGCAATCGAAATCTAACAAATTTAAAAATATAAAAAAAAAAAAAAGCTAAATGATTATTTTGTTTATATGCAATACTCCCTTTATTTCGATTAAATGATTAAACGTTTTAAATGAAAATAGTTTCACATTTAATTCAGTAAATATACACGAATCAAATAAATATTATTTATTTTATTTCCTTAAATATAAAAAACAAATGAGTTTCTTACTTCTAACAACTCTGTTACAAATCAATAATGATTACTGGATGCAAAGAGTTACCATAGTTAGGACTAGTTTATTAAACATCAATGCATTCATAATTTGTTAACTGCATTAAAAAATAATTTATCAAATCAAATAACACAGAAAAATACTTTTAGCAATTTTCAATAACTAAAAACGCAAACATCTTACTGTGTTCATAATTATAGGGCGTTCTCTTGTATAAACAGCAGGAAACAGTTACTTTGTGAATTATGCTTTACCACGTTAAAAATTACATTCCAATCTACATTTCGCTAATTTTTGAAGACTTTGTTGACAAAATTATTCATATTTCAAAGCTACCGACCTCTCTCGTTTAAAACAAAATTGAAAATCCCACAGTAAATGCTAATTTTTTCAGTTAATCCCTATAATGGACCATAATTACAGCAGTTACAAATATAAGAACGTATTTGATCTATAATTTATGTAATTTAATTTTTCGTATTTAGTAGTACCAATTCGAGTTTATTGAAGTTTTATGCTTTTAATGATTTTCCAAAAATTTCTAATAAACATTGACATAAAATTCACTTTTAAAATGGATATTCCGGAAACAAAAACATACGCAACAGAAATAATAATTAGTCATCACTGAAGCTAGATAGAGGTTGCGAAAAAAATGAAATAATAATTAACACAGAAAAGACAAATACGCTGAAAAAAATGCGCAGAAATTAATAAAATGTAAATAGAAAATAATAAAAACAGTAAAGGAATATACAAATCTGAAATGTAGGCCAACGAAAGATTGAGATGTGAAAAAAAAAATTAGAATAAGAATAACTGTCGAAAGGGAACATTTAAGAAACATTTAATAAATGAATAACTTAATATGAACAAATGAAACTGGGAAAGGAAATGGGAAGTTACTATATTTAAAATGATTTTTTATAAAATTCAGAAAAGTACGCATTAAACCAAAAAGATGTACAAAATTAAACAAATGCTGAGTGTTGAATTTGAAACGACGTTGAAGATTAAATGAATAAAAAATGTGTGAAATAAAGAAATGTAGAAAAAATAAATGAAAAGGACGAATTTTGATAAAGAAGATAAAAAAAAATAGTAAACAAATTGGATAAGAAATGTATTAAGATAAAGGAATTCCAAAAAAAAAAAAAATCAAATATCCTAAAGGTGAAAAAATGACAAAAAGAACTGAAAGTTGCTGTTAAAGAAAAAAGAAGAACTATGGAAACAGTAAATAGCATAAATAAAACGAGATACAAAAAATAGAAACTTCTTTAGACTTACCTTTTTACAAAATACAAAAAATGATAATAAATTTATAACCCGTAAAAATTGAATGCACACGTTTGCTAATGAATAATCACTTTGATTAAAGCTCAAACATTTATAAAATATCATATAGACCGCATGAAATGACTTGCAAATTGATTTACTTTTATTTATGAAGAGAAATCTCAAATTTTAAATAAAAAATTAAAACTGTATTTCATGTGAACTAATGTTCTGGTATTGAAAACATAAGTATTTCTATACTCTTGAAATATAAAGACCTGAAAAGATTTAACACGTTTTTGATATAGTATCGCGGTTGTTTACATAATCAATCCATTATTATCAACCAAATTGTATCCACAAAAATCTAAAAGAAAATACACGAATAAATCGAAATAATACAAATAATTAATTAAACTGTTGCTATACGACAGAAACATTTATTTTTATTTTACGAAATTCATGAAACTAACCAACATGTTTCGAAATCACTGTATTTACTATTAAGACACATTGTTAAATATATTCATGGTAAAATAAATTTTTAACACTTCAATAAACAATTAAATGTATAATTTTTATATCCCCGACGCGTTTCGAAGCAAACACTTCGTGTTCACGGGAGTAATTTACGAACTTCATAATCATGGTTGTATAATGATCAGAGTTAACATTAACTTTGATTGTTATACGATCATGATTTAGAATTTGTTATTCTGAATCATCTCGATCAGTTTTGTGGATTTTGTAAAATACAAAAATTTCTGTTGCGCGTATAACAATTTAATTAATAATCTACAAAAATAAATGTTATTAACATTAATTGAAACAAATAATGCTGGTGAAAAAAATGTCTTCAGAACATTTCAATTTTTAAATAATTATTATATACATTTGCACCTATTTTATAATAAAATTTACAGAAAACGTTTTTATTAAAATTGTTTATGTTGTCGTACCCGGTTTTTTATAATTAATCAATTCCGTAAGTGTAACAGGAGCTATTGGAGCAATGCAAAATTCATTTGCACTTTTTATTTAATTGCGACGTTAGGTTTATTTTTAATCTTATTTTTCGATATTTTAATAAACTAAACTTCTCACACATGATTTATAATTCCTTCACAAGTTGGCAGACTAAAACATAAAATAAGTATGTTCCTTTAAATGAATTCCCACTTTATCTCATTTAGCCATCAGCAGGTAATGTGATGCATTAACATCTAAATCATCAAGGATATAGTCAGAAGTTACGCCTCCTATGAGTAAAAAATATACAACTCGTCATCTGAATAAACATCAAAATATACAAAGAACATTGTGCGACAAAATTAAAGTAAAAATAGTCCTTGAGAAAGAATTTCAAGTAGATTATTTAAAAAATAATATACTTAACTTACAATGCCGTATGGTCCATGAACTGATAATTCCGGTGAACCAGTGTCTTTCAGCGTTAACGATAAACCAGGAAGACCGCCTATATTTTCCCATCGCGGATATGTAATAAATACATGTTCTAGTTTGGAAATTCTAATTTTATGTTCATTAGCTAATCTTTGTGTTCCTTCGCCACAATTAAACATATACCTTAAAAAAATAATAAAAAATTACAATACATTAAAAGCAATTAGGAGTAAAATGAAACTGTAAATGAAATAAAATAAATACTTGTTGTGGTCTGCAAACATAAATAATGAATTTCCAATTCCTCTAGCACCGCTACCAATAACTTGAAAATATACATAGCCTGTATCATATTTAGTGCTTCTTTCTCTGGACATTAAATTTTTTTTCTTTAATTCTGCTAAATCTTCTAGCGTTTTTGGCATAGTGGAAAAAAAAAATTTTAACCCACAACTAGGAATAGACCATTTTATAAAGTCACTTCTAATGAAATACACCCGTGATAATTTATAATGCATTAATGATAAAAACACCACAAACAATAAATAAAAAGATTTATTTAATAATTCAAAACATTTTTAAAACACCGTATTTTCTTTATTTGCTTTACAGATGACAATGCGACTAGTAATATTACATAATGCTACACTACACCGGTAATACGCAAAACAGACAATTGCGCCGTGACACGATTACAATGTTTTTTTTGTTTGTAAATTTAAACCGTTGTTATCTATGCATAATGATTTTTTACTCCTTTTTTCCTTCTTATATTAATTTAAATTATATTCTCTCATCACCATTTTTTTCTGCATAAAGAAAAATTGTTGTATTTGAGCTTCTCAATTTATTAAGAAATATGAGTACAGCTATGACTATAAATAGGTAATTATTTGTTTAATCAGTGAAAAGTTATTCTACTCTTTAGTGTCTCTATTATTTGTATAATGCTTCATGCAATATTTATTTGAAATTTTGAAGTTAGAATTATTAACAGAAAAATTAGATTTAAATCCCAACATGCATATCCCACAAGATTTCTATTCTGCAAACCAACCACTACACTACAAGTTCATTTGAGGAACATTTCCAGAATACTTCTTTATAATATTGAATATAAAAACAGTTCAATTGTGTCACGACGCAAATATCTCTTTTGGGTATCATCGATGTAGTCTAGCTTATATAATATTATAATCTGAATCGAAGTCCTCCCATCATACGATTATTGCAATAATTGCATCGAACAATTACCGCTAGTTTACATGGCGGAATTGGTAGTCGAGTACACTAGAATACTAATTTGACCATTTTTTATGGAGTTCTGTCTACAAATATTCTACAATCCTGCTTACTATTTTTAAGAGTTTAGTTACGAATTATTTCCTTTTCAATCTGTAAATTTCAAATTAAAATTTTATAATCAACTAGCGTACTCGGCAGATGTTATCTTGCCTAAACGTTGACTTGCCTACTATTAGTGGATTAAGGAAACGTTTTTTCAATATTCTAATTTTCTACTATTGCCCAAAACAAAATTCAAAAAATGAGCACAATTTTTCGTTATCTTGTGCCCTTCAATTCTCGAGAAACTTAAAATTTTTTCCACAAATTTAATGAAATCGAAAATGAGGGCCTACATAGCTGGAATGTGAATGAATGCGATACAATAACAGTTAGATGATAGTAACACATGTGGTAGGTGGATAATTTGGACCGGGGCAGCAGTCCATTTCTTCGATTTTTTATCTTTCTATATATAACCTTTTTATAATTTTTTGTTTTTTTTAACATACGAAAAATCTAAACGATTAAACAAAAGAAAGCACAAAAATATATATATACATACCTTTTTTAAACGTAGTATCACCCGTTCCTCCTTTATTTAGAAATAGAAAAAAAAAAAATGATATATATATATAGCTGTATATATGTGTATATCAGTGGCGGATCCACGGAGACGATAGGGGACATCCCCCTCCAAAGAACCAAAGCTTCTATGAAAAAATTTGTTATAACAGAGAAACTTAATTTATACTAATAAAAGATTTGTATAAATGTTATCTATGGATTTAATTATAAATAATATTTAATACTGTTCTTTAGTAAAACTATTAATGTTACGTTTTTATTTTATTTTAAACCCAGCTGTCATCAATCTTTCGCCTTTCTTATTTATTTTTAATTTTTATTTTGAATGTAAATGAAAATAGATCAAAAATAAATATATATATATATATATTTTGTGGTTGCTTACAAAGAATTAGGATCGGATTACTAACAAAAATAAAAAAGAAGTAAAGTCTAATAAAAATACTATCTTTCTTACTATTCAAATTCTAAACTACCCTTTTAGCTAGAATTTTATAATTTTTTTATTTTTTACCTAAAAATAAAATAGAATAATTGTAATAATTATGTATTTTTAAAACATTTTTAAATTTCTAAAGAGGTCGTTATTTGATTTTCTTTATGAAACAACGTATTTCTAAAATCTACTGCGTACCATAAAAGACATAACGTAATTATATACCCCCCACCACCACTAAATTTGCTAAATTAACGTTTCTGAAATCAAACAAACCAAACAATATTCTACTTTTCACAAAAAATAACGGCGATAAAATCACTAATATGACAAAGAATCTAAACTACTTCCTATCCTCTCTTTTCCCGTTAGATGGCACTGACAAAGACGGCAATAAACAGAAAATACTAAGAGAAAACTTTAAACTTCTCGTTCAGGAAAACGTTGCTCACTCACAACAGACTCCTCTTGATCTTCCGCACTAAATAGCATTATAAAAAATTTAAAAAACAACAAAGCTGCTGGACCTGACAATATTATAAATAAGACACTAAAATTAATCCAAAAAATCTATCCAAAACTCCTTCCACTACTATACAAAAAAAAGTCTTCTCCTTAAACTATTTCCCTAAACCCTGGCGTGAAGCAAATGTAATCCTACTTTATAAATCAAACAAAGATGCAAATCTCATAAGCTCATATCGTTCAATATGTCTTTTAAATACTGTAAGAAAAAAATTTACGAAAAAATATTAAATAATAGGATAACTTGCCATCTGAACTCAACAAACTTTTTAGATAAAAGACAATTTGGATTCAGACAAGGTCTGTCCACAGAACATGCTGTGAATTATGCGATCAGCAAGATTAGCAGCGGCCTTAAGAAAAAATCGAACGTTCTCGTCATAGGAGTGGATATCAAAAGAGTCTTTGATAACTGCTGGCAACCTGCTTTGTTTGACATTTTAAAATCTATTCTGATCAAAGACATACTATTGCTAAGTGCAATATATTGCTACCTTAAAAACAGAACGTGTAACTCACAAATAGGTAATCATAGTACAAACACTGAAACCAATAAAGGCTACCACAGGGTAGCGTTTTAGGTTCACTTTTCTACAATATATTATTCAGCCAAGCTCTACCATACGACAAGAACGTTGACCTATGCGCATATGCAGATGACTTACTATTCGTAATATCGGACGATACAAGAATCAATTTCGAAAGAACAGCTAACAAAACGCTTGAGGTACTCGGAGCCTGACTAAAAGACGGAACACTTAATCTTTCAGTTGAAAAATGCTTTGTGTCCCTTTTCACAAACTCCCTGAAATTAAAAAGGAAAAATATTAAAGTACTTTACAGGAGGATTACTTTAAAAGTAATCGAACATTTTAAATACCTAGGAGTTATATTAGACAATAAACTCTCCTTTAAACAATACATAGACTACACCGCATCTAAGTTGGGCGCTAAATACTATCAATTACTAGAAGTGTACAGAAATACATGGGGCTTTCATTACAGATACAGACTTGTACTGCACAAGTCACTTGTTGAGAATACAGTGTGTTACTGTAGCTCCATGGTTTTCCAACACCTAAAAAAAAACCCCCTAAAGCAAAAAATCTACTCTAGACAATGTAAATACTTATTAAACGCCTGTCGAGCTTATAGAACAATTTCTCATAGCACCGCTGTTGCTCTTACGGAAGTCCTTTCACTAGACATAAAAATTAACTATAGATCAATCATTTTTACCATAAAAAACCATAAAAATTTTGAATATATTAACGATCATATCTATCACATAATGAACTTTCCACCTCCAGTAAATCCTCTTCAGAACAGTTCTTGCATGCTAATCCACCATGACTTACATATAAAAATGTCACTAAAATAACTCAAAAGACACATTAAAAACTATTTCATGTGCATATTGCAAAACTCCTGGGAAAGACAACAGGTCGGCATACCCACAGGCTAATCCCAAATATTAGAACAGGCTTACAGTTGTCACCTGACTTTTACACTACCCAACTCCTCACTGACCAATGACATTTCGGAGCCTACCTAAAAAAATACAAAATTACTGAAGACAACAAATGTGACTGTAGGGAAATTGAAAACGCCGATCATGTAATCTTTCACTACAGTAAGTATAACGACATCAGAAACTTTAACAAAGAAAACCTCATTTTGAGCAATTCAACTTCGGCAACTAAATTTCAAACAAAATTTACTGGCAAAAATAACAACCTATAGTGATTTACATTACTCAATTAAATAAAAAACATTACACTTAAAATCTACTCATTAACACATATATAATTTTCAATATTAATATCCGGACAAGATAATCTAACCTAAATGGTAAATCAAACCAAAATCAGTCACATGCGTCTTTCAGAAAAAAAAAATAATAATAATAAAAATATTATTGTCCATTAAATAAGTACACAGTGCATAACCCACCAGATCATGTAGCATTAAGTTTCCAAACCTCGATATAAAAAAAAAAAAAAAAAAAGAAAAAAAAGTAAAGTTTATTACTTAAGTTTTATTGTAAGAAGAACAGGTCAAGATTAAGCCTAACAGCGGTGCTTGGCTTGGCGCCTTTGTACGCAAACTCGTATTGTAAAAAAAAGCGCTATTTTTTTTTTTTTTTTTTTTTTTGTCCCCAATTCGTAATACGATGGGGTAAGTATATTTAGAAAATTTATATAAATAACAGGTCTGTCCTGAGCCCTTCCATTTAAGTTTATGGAACCCTGACAGACTGTTTTACAATGTTAATAATAATTAGTATACATAAATTTAATATTAATACAGGTGTACATGTACTTTACGGTGATTTATTTCGGCTATCGTAAAACTATTGAATATTGTAAATAGCTTAGTTACTAACTGATCAGGGCTAATATTGCTAAAATCTGTATTACTGTGGTTACAGCCGGAAAAGATATGCTTAATATTATCGGGAAAGTTACACGTTACACAGTTATTTGATTGTGCAATTTTATGTTTATGTAAATAATCTTTAAATAGACCGTGTCCAGTAAGAAATTGTACATTAAAAAAATTTGGCGTAAAAACTTTATTATGTAGTCTATCATCTATGGTTGGAAAAAATTTTTTAGCTATACCGTTATATTCGTCCCACTGCGCCTGAAATTTATTATTATAATATTTATCTAATATAAGTTTAAACTGTTTAAGCGTTAACGAGGTTTGTTCGTGTATGAAGTAAGGTTGACGATACTGTACGTTATGAAATTCATGATTTAAATTTATATTATTTTTTATTAAAAATATGTTAATATGTTTCTGTATTTCGTAAGTTAATGGTTTAATACCTGCAATGACAGCGCTTGCCATGTAGCTGGTAGTTCTATAAGCTTTAATTATTTTTATTGCAATAGTTCTCTGAAAACTATTTAATATATTTTGAAATCGTTTAACTTTTAAAATGTCTATATATATTACACTACCATAAAGTATGTTAGGCAATATTACGCTTTTATATAAGGTTAGTCCCTTCTTGTAATTTAATCGGTTATTATTATTATATAATTTGTTAAATATAATTAAAAATGTATTTATTTTTTTAGTGATATAGTGAAAATTAAAAAAAAAAACGCTATTGAAATACAGTTCTTAATCAAAAGAAAAATTTCTCTCTGGATCCGCCCCTGTATATATGAATTATAAATTGCGCTACAATTATCTAACCAAAATACTTTTCTTTACATAAAATTCTACCTTTTTTTTTTCTTTTTTTTTTTATTATTGAAAACAAGTTGTGAGTCCCACAAAGCATACACAAAAGCGCACAGGACAAAAGCGTACATGGATAAAAGCGCACACGAACAAAAGCGCACATCGATTTGCAGAACAGGAGCTAAATTATTAATTTTTCCGTTCTCGGCAATTGCATCATTTGTGAAAAGGCAAAACTGGACAGTTGCCCCGCAAAGAATTTAAAATTCAAAAAAATTATTGGTAATTAGCGAAAACAAAGTAAAAATAATACAATTTTTTGTATGATTCACTTGTCATTTTTCTGTTTTTTTTTTGTTCTTATATGTGTATTTGTTTGTTAATAATCATAGTGTCTATTGACTATGACCGCTAGGAAGTTACCGTATATAAAAAATAAAATTTGTATCAATAATGTATTCAGGGGCGTCTCAAGCATGCCAAGTTGTGGGAGTGGTGCATAACCCAAAATACCGATTCATGAATTCATATAATTTAAAAATAATTTTTTTTTATACTGTATAGCTTATATAACAAAATGTTATATGGTGTTTTTTAATGATTTTCTTTAAACTTTTACAATAAGGGTCTTTTATTTTTTACTTTTGCAGTCAAAACTGATTTAGATCGAACTGTGAGGACTAAATATATTTTTAAAAAAAAATTTTATTAAAAGAAATCTCACCTTTTAATGCTAAGTCTATAAGACTTTGTAATAATGCTTTACTTTTTCAAACAGTGAGGGTAACTTTTATTTTACACTGTTGTATACTAACCGTTTCTTTATAAATTGTTTCAACTGGTCTGAATTTTCTTAATAATTTTTGCTTTTAAATTAGTATCGAAAAATCCGCAACTCTTTGTTAACTTGGTAAAAGTTTTCATTATATTTGACACTTCTATATCGTCAACCGTTTGTTTGCTTATTTCTTCTTCATCATTTTCATCACTGTTGTTTATTTGACTCTTTGCTCGCGGTTTCATTGCTGATTAAAACAACTGTTGCAATATTTTTGTCAACGTTTAATTATTCCTTTGATAATAAATTCCCCGATGATCATTCTAATATTGTGAAAAACTTGAACTCTGTTTTTATTCCGCAATACTTCAAACTTTTGTATTAAGGGAATTTTACTTACTTTCATTTTAATATGATCAGAATAAAATATATAAATATAATGATTGAATGATTTAAAACTGAACAGAATTCGCTGTTAATTAAGCGGCTTCTATTGTATAATTCTTTAAATTTCTACAAGTTTGTTGTAGTGACCTAAATTATACGATTCTTGGCTGTTGTTAAGAACTTTGCAATTCGACCATAGTTGCAGACAAATACATAAATTAAATATATTTGCACTTCCTTGTTACTAGGTGAATATCTTGATGCAGAGGGACTAAAAACGTACACAAAAAAAATCTAAAATTTATTTCAATGAAATAGTTCGGAAATTTAAATTATGGTGAAGTTGTGAAAGAGTTTCATGTAGAGTTGAGAAAAAAGACGTCAAGAACATTATGTTTGATTTACTTGTTACTTGAAATAATCAAATTTCGTACTTTCAGCTAAAATTCATCTGCTTTTAAAATTCATAATTTTTAATTTCTAATATGGGAGAATTTAATTTTTTTAAATGCATGGGCCGATACCTTCTGTAATTTTAATAATTTAAAATTATTTTTACTTTTGTTGTTTGTAAAAGTTATGTTCTGTTAATTTGCGTGAAAAATTAATAAAGAGTAGAATTTTAGTAGATTTGTTTGTTTTTTTTATTTCCGTCGATCATCTGTTGTTTCTTTTTGTGTAAACAATAAATTCGTTAGTTTAAAATTTCGGTCGACAACAGTGACTTTAATTCAAATTCTTTCCAATACTAGAAAACGTTATTTTCAAATGATAAAGTTCTTTATAATACAATGCTAAGGCTGAGAATTGTTTTAAAAAATTGAATTCGTATTTTAAAACAAATAAAGATTTTAACAGTAAAACACATGTTTATACCTTTAGTCCGCTTAAAAAAAGTTAATCTTTGATTTTATTTGTTCATTGTTTTTTGCTAAATGTATCATGCTTAAAATCAAAAATTTAATGGAATCATTGAACGGAGAACTCAGTAATAGGTTTGATGTTATACAACTAATTCGAAGTACGGTAAAAATATTTCAAAAAATCAATAATGATAAACAAATTACTGCATTGATCAACTCTCTGGTTCTTTTTGTAAAAAATATTCATAATCCTGAAACTGATTTTTCAAATACAAAGTGCGTTGTGCGCTAAAAAGTTGTGATGAAGCCCTGGGGAGACTACATGTGATGAAGATTTTATAACATTCCATTTTAAAAAAACAGTGCTGTTTTTGAAGCCTTTACTTCTTGTATTCATGACGACTTATTTAAAATTCTTTCAATTTTTTAACCTTTTCGAAAAATATTTACAATTCCAGTAAAAAAAATAATTCTTGAATCAAATTAATAATAGATATAATAGATGTAACTTTAAATTTTTGAAGGAACATATAGAACGTTTACATATTGACGTCCAAATGCTTCTCAACTCTTGCGAAGATTTTACAAGTTTTTTAAGTAATTCAAAAATTGCATTTAAATCATAAAATGTACTGCCTTTTGCATTCAAATCTGGTCATTTTATTTTATCATTATTTTTATTGTCACCGTCTTGTGAGCGATCATTTGAGCGCTGAAATCAATTTTCAATCATTCACATACAACGATAAGCGGAAACCGTTTGTTTTCATTAATGTTACTTTTTTCTTGATAGAATGTAGTAAATAAAATAAATACTCATAAAACAGTCAAACTATAATCAAAGTTAAACTTTAAAAAATAAAAACGAAAATCGAAATTTACTTCGCAATTAATTTCTATTATAAAATATAACATTTGCTTTATATAATTCAATGCATATTGTCCTTTTCAGGGTCGATCAAAAATAGAAAGAGTTTTTCAAGTTTAAATAAAATACATATTTTTAAAGTCGGACTCATTAAATTCACATTTTAATTAAAGATTTTATAATATGTTTATTGCTGTTTTCAAATTCGTCTCATTTAAAATTTTTTTTATTAATTTCAATAAAATATATATTTCAAAATTAAGTACATTAAATCTCATATTTGAATTAAGAGTTTCATAACGAAAACATCATGATTTTGCCAAATGATTAATGTTTTTTTATCCACCTTAAAGTATTTTGTCCACAAAATTGTATTTATGCTACAATGCTTTTAATTTCTTTTCTTCTATACAATTTTTCCTACGTTTATGGGCTACTTATTGGCTCCCCGTCAACCACACTCACCACAAAACCTAATAATAAATTTCTCCAACAACGAATGACATTTCCAGATAATAATAAAGCAAATAACCGTTTTGTTTAGAATTCTTAGTAAAAATAATTTTAAATTATTAAAATTACAGAAGGTATCGGCCCATGCATTTAAAAAAATTAAATTCTCCCATATTAGAAATTAAAAATTATGAATTTTAAAAGCAGATGAATTTTAGCTGAAAGTACGAAATTTGATTATTTCAAGTAACAAGTAAATCAAACATAATGTTCTTGACGTCTTTTTTCTCAACTCTACATGAAACTCTTTCACAACTTCACCATAATTTAAATTTCCAAACTATTTCATTGAAATAAATTTTAGATTTTTTTTGTGTACGTTTTTAGTCCCTCTGCATCAAGATATTCACCTAGTAACAAGGAAGTGCAAATATATTTAATTTATGTATTTGTCTGCAACTATGGTCGAATTGCAAAGTTCTTAACAACAGCCAAGAATCGTATAATTTAGGTCACTACAACAAACTTGTAGAAATTTAAAGAATTATACAATAGAAGCCGCTTAATTAACAGCGAATTCTGTTCAGTTTTAAATCATTCAATCATTATATTTATATATTTTATTCTGATCATATTAAAATGAAAGTAAGTAAAATTCCCTTAATACAAAAGTTTGAAGTATTGCGGAATAAAAACAGAGTTCAAGTTTTTCACAATATTAGAATGATCATCGGGGAATTTATTATCAAAGGAATAATTAAACGTTGACAAAAATATTGCAACAGTTGTTTTAATCAGCAATGAAACCGCGAGCAAAGAGTCAAATAAACAACAGTGATGAAAATGATGAAGAAGAAATAAGCAAACAAACGGTTGACGATATAGAAGTGTCAAATATAATGAAAACTTTTACCAAGTTAACAAAGAGTTGCGGATTTTTCGATACTAATTTAAAAGCAAAAATTATTAAGAAAATTCAGACCAGTTGAAACAATTTATAAAGAAACGGTTAGTATACAACAGTGTAAAATAAAAGTTACCCTCACTGTCTGAAAAAGTAAAGCATTATTACAAAGTCTTATAGACTTAGCATTAAAAGGTGAGATTTCTTTTAATAAAATTTTTTTTTAAAAATATATTTAGTCCTCACAGTTCGATCTAAATCAGTTTTGACTGCAAAAGTAAAAAATAAAAGACTCTTATTGTAAAAGTTTAAAGAAAATCATTAAAAAACACCATATAACATTTTGTTATATAAGCTATACAGTATAAAAAAAAATTATTTTTAAATTATATGAATTCATGAATCGGTATTTTGGGTTATGCACCACTCCCACAACTTGGCATGCTTGAGACGCCCCTGAATACATTATTGATACAAATTTTATTTTTTATATACGGTAACTTCCTAGCGGTCATAGTCAATAGACACTATGATTATTAACAAACAAATACACATATAAGAACAAAAAAAAAACAGAAAAATGACAAGTGAATCATACAAAAAATTGTATTATTTTTACTTTGTTTTCGCTAATTACCAATAATTTTTTTGAATTTTAAATTCTTTGCGGGGCAACTGTCCAGTTTTGCCTTTTCACAAATGATGCAATTGCCGAGAACGGAAAAATTAATAATTTAGCTCCTGTTCTGCAAATCGATGTGCGCTTTTGTTCGTGTGCGCTTTTATCCATGTGCGCTTTTATCCGTGTGCGCTTTTGTCCGTGTGCGCTTTTATCCATGTGCGCTTTTATCCATGTGCGCTTTTATCCATGTGCGCTTTTATCCGTGTGCGCTTTTGTCCGTGTGCGCTTTTGTCCGTGTGCGTTTTTGTCCGTGTGCGCTTTTATCCGTGTGCGCTTTTGTCCGTGTGCGCTTTTGTCCATGTGCGTTTTTGTCCGTGTGCGCTTTTATCCGTGTGCGCTTTTGTCCTGTGCGCTTTTGTCCGATGCGTTTTTGTCTGTGTGCGCTTTTATCCGTGTGCGCTTTTGTCCGTGTGCGCTTTTGTCCATGTGCGTTTTTGTCCGTGTGCGCTTTTATCCGTGTGCGCTTTTGTCCTGTGCGCTTTTGTCCGATGCGTTTTTATCATGTGCGCTTTTGTCCTGTGCGCTTTTGTCTTGTGCGCTTTTGTCCGTGAACCTATGGAATCATGTGACAGTGGAACTGTCAAACTGAACTTCACGTCGTGACGCCATTTTTGCCATTTTTTTTTTATTGTTCCGACTTTTTCGATGGATTTTTCCAAAAATTTTCTTTCATGCAAACCTTGTCTTGACAATTACGAACATAACGAAAAAAAAAAAAAAACAACTAAATCGATGGAGCCATTTTCAAGTTATGATCTTTTATACATGCACACTAAAGAACCCCGACGAACGACAAAATTCACGACCGCGATCGAACACCGAAGAGCAATGAAGAGTGCCGCGTTAAGCTATGTTTGTTTACATTATAGTTGCATAAATAACGTATACAGGAATAATCTTTTTATTGTAGCGTCATCTGTCGGCAATGTTGGTAATCGGTGTTTTGGCTAGTCAACACAGGTAGCTACACTTTTGATCGATTTTTATTCATTTTGTAATTTTTTTTTTCTTTTTTTTAAATAGCCTATATTGTTCCCCGTGACCCCATAAATAAACTGTTCAAATTTCATAAAAATCGGACTAATAATTTCGGAGTTTATCGAGAACATATAGAAAGACAAACAGATAGCACGACATACATTAATTTTTATATAAATAGATAATTGGAAAGCAGTTGTGAAAAAACCTTCTTAAATATAAGTGAAATTCTATTAAACGTAATTAATAATGCTTTTAAAAAAAAGAAAAAGAAAAAGAAAACTGTTTGGGTAAAGAACTGGATAAAAAGGAAAAATATTTAAAGAGCATCGGCAATGTTATTTAAAAAATTGACTGCGAAATATACACAAGAGTACAAATTGTATTTCAGGATGGCACTAGCAAATTTTGAAAAATAACTTAATTCATGTCAGAAATAACAAAAGAGGATATTATAATGAAGGATGCATTAACAGTAAAATTGAAATTAAAAGTAAGAATAAATTTTCTAACAACTGGAAATATTTATAGAACACGATACTTTTTTAAAATTTCTAAATAAACTATATCAAAATTTACTTTGGAAGTATGTGATGTCAAATATAAATACCTTAGTCATCACATAAAGCTTAATGGTAAATATATATAAACGTATAATGTTAAACTAATTTTCTTTCTTTTCTTTAATTCAGCGCTAATATATTTTGAAACTACGAGTATATAAACCACATAGGGAAGAAATATTGTGCTAAAATCTTTTCTTTTTCAAGTCCAAAGTAGCTATTACACTGTATATATACAACGCATATCTTGTGTTTTTATGTGAAATATTTTAATTAAAACCACCATGTATAAAAAAAAAAACAATCACTATAATGAGAAATACCTGAAGCAACTTTTAAAACATTATATTATTATACGAGAATATAAGTATGTTATTATGAGAGACAGATTAATTTGCAATGGAACTTTTTCATACCATATTAAAATGTATTAATCAGTTTTTAATAGTGAAGCGATTGTGTCGATAACACGCCAGTTCATAAAAAGTTAAAAAAAAAAAAAATTTAGAAGTATTTTGGCGGATCATCTAGTAACGAGGTACGATCGAAATGAATAGAGCGGGTGATACATAAAACTATATATTATAATCATTTACATGGCAGGTTATGTGAATAGTATGCAAATGTGAATATAATCATGTTGACCGGTTAGTTCTCTCATTTGTGTAAATATATGTATATATAAATGAATATCCACATAAAACAAAGGTAAATAATCGTTTGAAAAAACATTAAATTCGTAAGTGTAAAAAATCGATCGTAGTAAACAATTAGTATGTATGTCCAAGATTGTATTCCTATCAATAGAAAAAGTTACTGCGGCATTATTCACTTCTAATACGAAGTATTTTTTCCCTTGGAAAGTTACTTTATATGGGCCAACATACAGCGACTCGAACGATTTTCGAGTATGGTCCACACGGACATAAACCTTACTGCATGTTTCAAGACATGACTGAATTCTGTTTGTATGGTGTTGAATAGCTAAAACTTGCATAGTTCCGATTTGCAGAGGAAGCCAGTAGGGCTATGTCGTCTGCAAAAGAAGCTAAGACAGTCTGGCTAGAGGTAGGTATGGCTGTGGCGTATGTGGAATATAAGACTGGCCCTAGGAGACTACCCTGTGGAACTGAGGCCAGAATGCTTCTCTCACTAGATACTAAAATGTTCACTTTTACTGTGAAAGTTATATCGGGCAGATAAGAAAGAAAGAATAAATTTAAGTCCGGAGGTAGTAGTTGTTTGAGTTTATAAAACAGACCAGTGTGCCACACTCGATCGAACGCCTGAGACACGTTCAGGAAGGCCGCGGAGCATAACTCCCCTTTTTCTAGAGTCGTTGAGATGGCATCCACTATCCTATGGCACTGCTGTATTGTAGAATGGATGACTCTGAAGTCAAATTGATAATTGGGAATTACTTTACTAGCAGTTATTATAAGTTGAATTCTTCTTAATATTAGCTTTTTCAAAACTTTAGATAGAGTAGACAGAAGACTAATGGGTCTATAAGACGATAACTAAGCCTGAGTTTTGTTGCGTTTATGTACTATTAAAATTAAGGACTTTTTCCAGACTGTCAGAAAGTAGCCCAATCTTACTATGGCGTTGAAGTAAACGTTGTTCTCAAATGAGCTGCAAATGCATTAGCTTTTTTATCGTCGATTTTGGCCCACTTTCCATCTGCTAGTTTAATATTACACTGTTCGTGATGTTGTTGCATTATTTTTTTTTTTTTGTAGCAACCCATAATAAGTTATCCTGAGCGCTTAAGGAATCTAAGTACTGCTTGAGATTTTTGTTCTTATAAATCCTCATCTTCTCTTTTAATTTATGACGAAGTTAATAGTACGTAGCTTTCACAGTTGGATAACGGTTTGATTGCTAAGCTCTTCTCATTGCTCGTGTTAATTTTATTAACTTCCTAATTTCCATAGGAACAAAATCTCTAGTATTCCTTTTAAGAGCTTTGTATATAGTGGAATTAAAGCATGCGGTCTGTATTAATTCCATAAGATTTTTAACTACTACTTCAAGATCTTTTCCACATTTTAGTCTAACGTTCAGGTCGAAATTGTTTTCCATAATGTTTGCAAAATAATTCCAGTTAGTTGTTCGATTGTGTAGTCTAAACTGCCTATGTTGAATGATGGGGTTAATAACTAAATTGGCTATTACCGGTACATGATCGAATGATAGGTAACTTACAGTGTGACGTGTCTTATAGTACCTTTGCAAACCTCGACATATGAAGAAATCCAGCGTATCCGGTAATCTGTTAAGATGTTAAGGCCAGCAGGCAGGAATCATAGGTGAGAGTATGGAAAATGAATTAGCACGGATGACGTTACATAAAATACACCCCGGTTTATTGTTTATTCTCGAACCCCACTCTTGATTTTTTGCATTGAAATCACCTCTGCAAATGAAGTGGCCACTTAGATTCCTGATAATCATAGTAAATTTTATTTTCAGGAATGTAGACTCCAGGGTGACAATCTTCTTCTTCTTACGGTTTCGTACACTACATAGCGCGTTGGCGCAACCTATTCGTACACTTTTAGCTGTACCGATATAGGTTGTGTACCAGGCAATTATTATATGCAACGCAGCTGTACACAACACGTAAGACTACATTCGGAACTGGTAGTAATCGTCTGATTTACATCGTTTTACAAAAGTGCAGTCCCCCGTGTGTGTCTGCTGTGTACTGACCTAGCGCGCATATGATGTTGTACGTGGTGGTTTGCCATTGCCTTCCACCTGATTATTAGTGAATATTTTAATTCTAATTCTTTGTAATAAGTTCTGTCGTCGCCTGGGATCGAACCCGTGACCTCCGTAACGGAAGTCAAGCACTCTAGCAACTAGGCTATCGACAATAAATAGCTGCAATTGTTGGGGGATTATTACCTGTAAATAACTTATCTGGTACTATCGGGTAGGAATAAGATTTTTGGGAAATTTGTTCATGTTGAACGCATGAACTTTTTACAAGATCATGGTGCCACCATGCGCTATACGATCTGGGTGATTAGCCCTATATATAATATATCCGAATATTCTTACACTATTTGTTCCAGTTAAGTGTGATTCAGATATCAATGCTACCTCTATAACATTCTGATTTAGGAATACTTCCAGTTCATTTTTCTTCCACATTATTCCATTAGCGTTCCACAATATAATCACCGATAAATGTTAGGTGTCCACTTTGGTACTACTTAGCATCTATGGCAGAAGTCGATCGGTAACTTTCGTAAGCAAAATAATTAATGGATTTATTAGAGACTTGAATTCTGATAAGAATAATGTTAACATCTTAGATACACTATAAGTATTTTCATTATATGTTTCGTGTCTCCCTGCACACTTGACACAACGAATAGATTAATTGCAGTAGTTGGCGGTATGGCCAAACAATTGACAGCGCTTACATTGCTTTAGACCGAAATCTTTCCTCGGTTCTTCAAAACTAATAACTGTATGTAGTAGTCTATTTACTTCAAAGATCATTTCATTATTTTTCGAAAGTTTCAAGTCAACAAAAAACATTGGAAGAGGTTGTTTTGTTTTGTTTTAAGATATTAACCACTCTTAATACCTCGAGGCCTTTATCTTCTATGGCTTGTTTTAGGTCAGCAACTTCAATTGTTCAGTGCAGATTCTTCAATACAATCTTGTATGGTTTATCTTATATGTGTAAACATAATATTTACTATCTTTAAGTGATTTAACGATCATTCTATAGCTCGGAGATTCGTCAGGTTAATGGTAACTCCTGACAATGTGGATTTCAATGTAAAATCAATGTTAGGTATGCTTAGAAGGAAGCTTCTAAATACTCTAAAATTAGCTACATTTTTAACCATTATTGCAGGAGGCTTATCATTACTATTTATTCGACTATGAATAGATATTTGGGTTTTTTATTATTTCCTTCGTTAATATCGTCGCTGGAGTTGCCCACAACCACTTGCATTGAGTAATTTTCCTCGCTGTCATAAACATCGTCTTCAACCTCAAGGAATTGGAAAATGTTTCGTTTTGATTTTAGAACCTGTAGTGTGCCCGCGGACCAACTTGACTTATTATGTTGTCTTCTACGTTTAGGAGGAACGATACTCCATTACTGTTCGCTTTTACATCGCGAAATGTCTATCGAAGAGAGACGATATTATCATTTAATTGATTAGAAGGGACGGAATTTGCCAAATCAGTAGGATGAAAAACGATATTATTATTTAATTGATTAGATGAGACGAAGTCTGACTGTTCAATATTATTTATATTCGAGTTGTTATTTTGAAATGTAATAAAATTAGCGTTTGTACTGGTGTCGACAGTATTAATTTTACTAGCGGTAACAGCGTTAGCTAACTTGCTGGAGGATTAGGTAAACTGCTAGCAGTAGTAGCGGACTTAATCCCACTAACAGATGGTTTACATGAAGAGTCGATAGGTTTACCGAAACGATTCGGCTATAAAATCGGCTGGCTCACTATAGTGCTAAGAACGCGTTTAGTTCACCTGATGACAGCGAACAAACGCCGCTGTACGAACAGTTGCTCCGCTGCAAGGCCCAGTCGCACACAACACAGACGCAGAACACATACTTACGGAAAATTTCAGCGTTAAATGAACAATATTGGACCAAAAAGATTCTAGCAATAAAACATAAATTTTTATAAAATTTTTAACAACTCAAAGCCTAACTGTATTAAATGAAAAAAAAATATATACCTTTAGAAATGTAAATGGCTATAGTGCTATTGATTTAATAATTGCTTTGCAACACACATTATCTTTGATACATGGCCTTAGAGTTCTCATGGGGGAGAATCTCTCTCAGACCACAAATACATCTCATTCAATTGCAACACTCAATTCCCTGTACAAAAGGTAATCAAAAATGTGAACTACAATTTATTTTTTAGAAAATAAAGGGAAAAAATGGCCTGCTTAAAACCTGCAAATTAACAAATAACTATGAATCTTGCGATCAGTGAGTTCAGAACTTCTCAATCCATATTAAACACCTACTATAATCAAAATAATAAATAAAACTAATTGCTGGTGAAACAGCGGCATATAGCAGTATAGCCTATTAACCAGAAAATATAAATAAATTGCGAAAACGACCGTGTTAGAAAGAATTATATTTGCTTAAGTTCCGGTCAGCATACACTAACCATCAGCCGAAGTTCGCTTCCGATGATGGTCAGTGTAAGCTGACCGGAATGTTAAGCAAATATAATTTTTCCTAACGCAGTTGTGTCCGCAAATTATTTATTATTATTAAAACTAATTTGTAAAAATTTCTCAAATCTTATCTATGTTATATACCAAAAAACATTTTCACTAACATATTTTCCTAAAATTCGGCGGGAGGCAAATGCAATCCTTCTCCATAAATTATAAAAAAACCCAAACAGTATCACAATTTATAGACCAATTTGCCTTCTTGACACCTTTGAAAAATGATATGAAAAACTTCTAAAATATCACATCTTAGGACATATGTATATACAAAAAACGATACCTTGACAACAGGCAATTTGGTTTTAGAAGAGTATCAACAGAACATGATGTTAACTATCTGACCAAATGTATAATGATGTTATTAATGGAAATTAATTCTGACTGATGGTTAAAATCGCTAGACTACATATTGTAACTAACCAGCTTTCACGATGAACAAAAAGAATGTAAAAAAAAAAAATAATCGAAAATAAAAGTTCCGGGCGCCAACGTTACTTCAGGTGTAACGTAACCGTTAGCTCGTTCGGAAAGAGCTTTAGGCTTTCCTAAGGTTTAAACGAAAAAAGAAAGGTCTCCGCGGCGGAGATGTCACGAAAACGTGTCCTTGGAACGAAAAGAAAAAGAAAAAAAACACAACAAATTTTTTGGTAAGATGTGTAAACCGAGTTATATTTGATTTAAAACGAACATATTTCAATTGATCACCAAAGAAAAACGCCAACGAATATTCGAATCGGTACTATTTGCCTTAAGCGGCCAAAACAGTGAAAAGATATAGATTTTGCCTTAACGGCGCGTAGCAGTGAAAAGAAAAAAAACGAACGTATGTGCCCACGGGCCAAAGCAGTTGAGATCTAATCGCGACCACGAGGAAGCGAAGACTGATCGCTCGAATTCACAGAGAATTCGACGACGATTTTGTTAAACGGCCATCTTGCCTAATAATAAAAAAAATATATATATAAAAATGAATGCGCCACCGATTTTTCTAGAACATTCTGAAAATCGGTGGAACGGCGGGTACCTTGCGTCGGTTTTTTCGGGTTCTAAGAAAAAACTTCTCACGCCTCGACGTAGCTCGAATCGCATCTCCGACGCACACAACGCCAGATCGGACAAACAGCGGACGAACCACCCTCATATAATTAACACACACATATGCACGGATCGCCAAATTGGCGCCGTGCACATTGGCAATTCCCACGAAATTTGTCGATCTAGCATTACGGTCGGAGTATGCTCAGTTTGCACGCTGCCCGAAGAAACCGGAGAAATAGAAATCGGAGGCCTGAGAAACTGTCAAACTGCGGAGAAATGAGGAATTTAGAATTTGGAAAAGAGTAATCATTATCATTTTTTAATTCGGTACAGCGTGATAAATATCGAAAGTCATGGCGGCCGAATCCGTCACAATATGGTAATACCCGAACGAGGTATTTGCGCCGTGACACAATTGAACTGTTTTTATATTCAATATTATAAAGAAGTATTATAAGAAATGTTTCTCAAATAAACTTGTAGTGTAGTGGTTAGGTCTGCAAAATAGAAGCCTTGTGGGATATGCATGCTGGGATTCAAATCTAATTTTTCTGTTAATAATTTTAACTTCAAGCTTTCTTTTTATTTTTTTTGGGCCTGTCAATCGGGGACCTTTACCCAGAAACAAGTAGAATAGGAAGGAGTCAATTATATTTTCATACGATATCAAATGTTTTTAGGAGAAAGGAACAAATAATAGGAACAATCTGCGGAGAGAGAAAAGATAGAACATAAGAGGCGCAATATGGAGTAGGAAGACCAAGTCTCAGCAAACTGAAGTAGAAAGCAGAGCACTCAGCAGAAAGAAATCAACACTTAATAAACACATGATGCGCATCGCAAACATGCTCTTCGTTTGAGTGGAAAGGACAATATGGAGAGGCAACCAACGAAAAACGAAAACGGGAGGAAGATAATAAAGTATGGCTTAAGAGCGTAAGGGAATAACGGAGACAACAACAGAACGACGAAGTGAAGGAAACAAAGAGAACCACGGATTGGCAGGAAGACTAGGTTGGACAGACAGATAGAAAGAACAACTGTTAGAGAAAGAGGAAGCGTATATACCCGATACTATAATCTGAGATGAAAACCTTTGCACAGTGGAAGGAGATTGGACGATGGGACTTTTTTAAAGAAGAAGTGAGAAGAGGCAGCAACCCGAGTATCAAAGAATCCGCCGCTTCATTACTGAAGATGCCCGAATGACTAGGAACCCGTAGCAAATATCAATATAAATGGAATGAAGGGAAGAAAGAACGTGGATAAGTGAACACAAGCGGAGTATAATAAAATCACAGGAATGATCAGGAAGGGGAGAATGAATTAAAGGGCGGTCGTGGATCAAGAATTTAGAGCAAAGGTGATTGGAGAAAATGAAAATAATGGAACTTAGGATAGTCATTAATACGTTTATGAATGTAGAACAGAAAGAAGGTAGGCGAAAAGGTTCTGAAAAGCCAAAATCTAGGAGGATAAAAGAGGCACCAACATCATCCGGCCTCTTCAAACCATCCGTAAACACAGTTGTATGCGAAGGAAATTGAGAATTGATAAAACTGTGGAATTCCTGTCTGATTAGGGCCTGTGAAAGAAACTTAGAGAACGTAGGAACAGTAAACATATTTGGAGGATGGCAGAGATCGGCGAAATTAATAGTGAAATAAGGGAGATTGACAAAGGACATTATGCAAGGACAAAACGAACTGAGCCGAAGGAAGATGAGAGACAAAATAGGGTTTTCCTAGGTGTGATACACCAATTCTTAAAAATGGAGAGATAGGAATGGATAAGAGTAGAGGACGTGAGTGGGAGACACTTAGTAAGAAAACGATAGCCCAGATAAGATCTGCGAATAGAAAGGGGTGGTGTATTAGATTCGGCAAGGACTGCTGGAACTAGAGAGGATCTAAGAGCACCAAGGCATAGACGAAGGCAAGAGTTTTGAATTACATCCAATTTAGAGAGTCGGGACTTAGAGGCACAACCATAGAGAAATGAACAGTAATTAAATTTTGAGCGGATGATAGATTTATATAGAGAACTTCAAAATTTAAAGTAAGTATTGTGTAAAATATTATACAAATAACAGAGGTAATAAAGAGTAGAATAACTTTTCACTAATTAAACAAATAATTACCTATTTATAGTCATAGCTGTACACATATTTCTTAATAAATTAAGAAGCTCAAATACAACAATTTTTCTTTATGCAGAAAAAAATGGTGCTGAGAGAATATAATTTAAATTAATATAAGAAGGGAAAAAAGAGTAAAAAATCACTATGTATAGATAACAACAGTTTAAATTTACAAACAAAAAAAACATTGCAATTGCGTCACGGCGCAAATGTCTCGTTTAGGTATCATCGATGTAATCTGGCGATCTTCAAATACTTGTTTGGTTGTATGGTGATTGTACATAGCCAACAAATGTCGTGCAAAATATGAAACGGTTCGTTTCGTTGTGACATCATATGGTTAGTATTTTTAAAGTGCTGGACTACATCGGTTATGCCGAACTGTAAACTTTGTGCCGTGACACAATTGAATGTTTTGTATTCAGTACCATAAAGCAGTATCTTGAGATGATTTCTTAAAGTAATCTTATGATCTAGTGATTAGGTCTCTAGAATAAAAGTCTTGTACGATGTGTGTGTATTCTCCCATCATCGTTTTTTCTACACAAAGAAAAATTTCTGCATTTGTGCTTTTCAATTTATCAAAAAATATATGTAGAGCTATGATTATAAATAGGTAATTATTTGTTTAATTAGTGAAAAGTTATTCTACTCCCTTAGTGTCTCTATTATTTATATGTGTATAATATATTCGATTTTTCTTTTTCATTCATGTATAACCAGTTAGTAATCGCCTCTTGTTCGAATGCCTCTTTATTTCCCTCGAACGTGCTACCTTCTATTCTAATCTTCTGCGCCTTGGCTTCCCTACTCCTTATAGTTCCCACGCCATTCTTGCAACTCCCTCTCTCAATATAGTTCCTTTGTTAGCCTCCTTTATCTCCTGAATTTCTAATCTTTTCCTTATATAATGTACAATTCTCTGCGTTAGGTAAGTTTCACTGTTGACCGGCCCAAAAAATTAAATTAAAAAAAAAAAAGAAGATTTTCTTAATATTTCTGTAGACACATAGGAAGGGCATTTTAGAAAAAATTGCATTTCCTAACTTGTTCATGATTTTTACCAATGAAAATATATAAGCATAAAAATGGAACCGGAATTTTTAGATATATTTTAGACCCCTAAATAACACATATTTTGGTAAAAAAAATTTCGGGTCGGTTATGGTCAAAATTCGCAAAAACTTAGGGTAAGTTTAAATTTGATTGAAAGAAGCTGTTTATGATACAATATTTATATTCCACCTACATGCTGCTTATTTCAATACATGACCATGAACAAAAAACAGTTACTCTTCTGAGTTCTCTTATGGACCCTTGTAAGCACTTCAACCACATAAAATTGAGTCATAACGAGGTAATACAAATGTACACTATACTTAGGCAGATTCTCAAATAAGAATGCAAAAAGTGTAATGTACGGAAAGGAATTTATTTATTTCAATACCTGGTAAAAATAAAATCTAAAACGTTAATCCTCGTCACAGTCTTCTTCGATCACCACCTCAGTCTCATTAGTGTTGAATAGCCGGTTAAGAATCTCAGCCGGTCTCACAATTTTGGACTGATAACAGCTATATGGTAAATAATAAATTATGGCTATTTCGGGTCGTTACATCCTCATCCGACGAGATGAACTTGAAAGTACTATTTGTCTTTCTGAAAAATTTATTACAGCGATAGCACTTTGCCTCATTTTGTCCAGAGCTCATGATTGAAAATAAAAATTACACGAAGCAAAGAAAAAACCTAGAATCCCGGATTTTTGGGATGACCAAGAAATAAAATTTTCTTTTCTTTCAGAGTCTTTCTAATTTAATAAAATCTACCCGTATGAGAAAAAAATAAATAAAAAAAAAAAACACGCGATTAAATTTTTTTGTTTCTCAAGAGACTCCTCTCGGGTAAGTAACATACAGACAAAGTATTTGGTTACTTGCCGCGGAACAGCAATAAATAAAATACGGGTGAAATCTTAGATCACATAATCCGTGATATAATGATAAAAAAAATGCTATATAAAAACGTATATTCTTTTTTCTGGACATTCGCCAATTTTCGTAATCAAGGGAATATACAACGCAAAGACGAAGAAGGATATTTTTCTTTTCATTTTCCTGCTTGAAAAAAATATTAATCGTTTCACTATAGTTGGTTTGGTACTATTTATGAAATTAAAGTTACAATAAAGGCTAAATCAGTGTGGAAAATATAAGCTTTAGATATATAAATTTCAATTCATCAAATAGTATTTAAAATAAACCAGAAGACAAACGGACAGGCAAAAATACTAAAAAACATGTTTTATGAAAATAATCGAATCTGGTAATTAAATGGCGGCGGATTTAGTAAAAAATCGCTTTGAAGTTTATTTTATATATTAAACAGTACTAATATTCTTAAAAATTTAATTAGAAATTTATGTACACCTTTTTTTTTTTTTTTTTAATTCTTAGAGGTGATAATAGCCTTCATTAGTCCTTTTTAAGTAGTAGCGTATCCTGCTATTTTTGTAGGGGATACCTCAGACAAATCCCCCTTCCTCCACCTAACGCTAAAAAATTTATTTAATTTACTAATTACATAAAAATGCCGTAAAGTTAAAAATGATAATAAAAGTATACAGAATTGTTTGTTTTATGTGAGAACGATAAATAAATTTAAATTATGTATTTATATTTACCTTCCTGACACATAACGAAATCATTAATTAATGGTATACAAATTCTAGTCTTCTTCAGTGTGGCTTATAAATTCATTTATTACATAACAGTAGAATTTTTAATGTTGAAATTTTCAACGAATTTCATTACATGGTGATATAACGCATTAGAAGAACGATCAGTACTAACGTCAGGGAAAAAAATAAAAGCTTCCATTGTTTCTCCATTTTTAGCCACATAACAAAGAACTGTAGGTAACTGTGATTTATGTAAAATGTCAGTAGTTCCATTCAACATCATCGACATAAATGGTGCTTCATTTACTTCCTCACTAATATCTCTTCTTAGTATTTCACTAATGGCTTTAATAAGATCATTTTGTATTAGCGGTGATGTACCATGAAAAATGGTACTTTCTTGTAAATGGTTAGTTAATGTTGGGTCATATATGCTTTGTTCGGTTAAATACTCAATATAATTTCTTTTGTTCAAAAGGAATTAATTTTCATCGTGACCTTTAAAAGATAATTCCTGTTCCCCTAGAAAACAGGTACAATCGATCAAAAGTCTTAGTATTTCTTTTATTCTTTGCATTTTAGAATTATGTAGCCGATCGGATAGCACTTTTGGTGATTTAATGAACAGTCAATGCAGCTTTGTTTTTCAAATTCAATTAACAAAAATGGGAACCACTATGATCATGTTTAGCTACTGCTTTTGATAACGAATTTAAATTGTTAAATCCATTACGAACGCATGGCGATTTAATTTCTTTGGAAAATAATAGGTAGGGCCAACAATGTAACTAGTTGCTAATAGGACCACATGTTAACCATAATTTTTTATCATTATTAGATTCCTGAAAAGTTCTACTGTATGTGCCTTATTTTGTCTTTGTATACCGTGTAAAGTAAAGGCAAAGGAGAGCACGATCTTCTTTGTTCAATAATATTTTTCTTTTCTTCGAAAAGGCGGCTACTAAAAGATTTAGTTAATATTTATTATACAGTGAACATATTAAAGAAATATCTATTTCTTTATGAGAATTTAAGTTTGTATTTACTTTAATTTTAAAAAGTTTGAGTCAAATAACAAGCTTAGTAAAGCATGATGTTTTATGCGCCGAGGATTCCATATGATAAGATAAAGATAACTATAATTTACATTTACATAGTATCAAATTCAAAACAAAGAAATCTGATTTTTCGCGGCGCAAGGGGGTACACACCACTTTTTGTTTTTTAAAATTTTTCGCCAACTTCGAAAGTTTCGTTAAGGAAATAAAATGCGGTTTTGTTCTCGACAAATCGAGATCTATTCAGCAATATATCACATGCTCTGAAAAAAAAAAAAAAATCAAAATTTTCGAGCTTTCGACGTCACGAGGGCTTAAATATAATATTGCAAGCTCGACTATATTTTTTTTTATAAAGCGGTGCTTTGTACATATGTTAGTGATACGTTTTGGTTTCCCCAACTATTTTACTCAAGCCATTTAATTTACGTGTGAACATCGTTTGTTTTGCTATTTTTGGCTCAGAAGGGGAGGATTTAAATAATATTTTAACCGTAATTTTTGGATTTTATGAAAGAGCTTTTGCGTTTTCTTTTATATTTCGAATTTGATTTTTAAAGAGTCATCTAGTGATGAGTTATGAGTTTTTAAATGATTTTTAAGGTTGTTTTAAATTCAATATTATATATTCTTGATGGCTTTTTAGATTTTTTGCCGGCCAGGGTAATCGGTTAGCTTGAAGTTATTTAAAAAGAATTTTAATTGTAATTTATGATCCAGTTTTGAAATTTAAAAGAAAATTTTCCATGAGTTATTGATTTTTATTTGATGTTTTTGTCGTTTCTGAATCATCTTATTAGGATTTCGTATATTACCTGTGTTCGAAAATCCAAAAAAACGGCGCAAACATTAAAAACGCTGTTACCAAGGCCGTGTTAACACCCCCCTCCCCCGTGAGAACTGAAATAGTTATTATAAATACACAAAAATTTAAAAAAAATCAAAAATTTGAAATAAATATTGATGATTTTTTAGGATGTTCTTAGCTTTAAAAGAAAACGGAAAAAATATGCTCCATATTTTTAGGTACTTCATTAATATTTTATTGCAAAATTTTTTATTACCAGTATAATCAATAACATGTAATTTTTATTAATGTTTCTATACGGGGTAATTCATTTATGTAAATTATTAATATATAAATCAAAATGATGGAAATTATTAATAGTATGAATATTAGTGAAAAATGTATTGTTATTTATAAAATATGTGAAGAAAATTTTTAATCCCCCCCCTTTCAAAATTCTGGGCACGGGACTGGCTGTTACTATTGTCGAGTATTCAGTATTACAAGAGACGGTTCTCTAAACAACATATTTTTCTTATAATATGCGCGCACAAGCAACGAACTGGATGCAACGATTACAAACCACCTGGTGACAGACGCACGCAAAGACACATAAGAAAATTTTCCTGCACATTTAAACCAAGAAACGCGCGCAATCGGTATTTCTTTTAAGAGTATTTAAATCGTCAGTTCGGTATCGCTTCGTAAAAAGATACCTGAGACAAACTACTTCACACAATGAAAACAAATTCAACAATCCATGCGGATATGTCTGTGCAACTGACATTAGCAGTAATGAAGAACATATAAGAGACAGACCAGACAGCCGAGCCGAGAATTCGGAATCGTTTAGTAAGCGGAATACTAAACTATACTTATATACTCAGGCCTGGAATTAGGGGGATCTAGGGGGGACTGCAGCCCCGGGCCCCGTCTTATAAAGGGGCCCCAAGAGACACCATTTCCGACATGTAGTAAAAAATTAATCTATCATTTGTCATATACATGAACTTTTTCTTTGAAATAAATAAAATTAACTTTATAGGAGCAAGTGCATTTTCGAGTACATTTATTTGTTAATAATTTTGTATCCATTTTTATTTCCTCTTAAAAAAGGAAACTTCTAAAATTTCGAGTTCTATTAAACGTATCAGAAATTTGTTTTAAGGTATAACGAGACAGAATCTACGTTTTTACGGAATGCCTGTATGAATGTGTATGCGTATGTACATGCGCAATATACGAATACACACCTTCATTTAAGGCAAATTTTTGGTTAAAGTTTGCTGAAAAATTCATTGTTTAAAATTATATATATGTATATATATATTTTTTTTTTTGGCATCGAAAATTCTGCCCATTGTCTATGTGATATTTAGTTTTGTTTGCATTAATAATTATATGTTAATTCGTGAATTCAGAATAATATAATTAAATTAAATTAAAGAAAATTTAGTTACTCTATAAAACTGATAATTTTGTCACTTCCGAAAATGGTCCCTAATATTTCCGTAGCCCCGGGTCTATCATACAATTCATCCAAACCTGTATATACTTGTCTACTTGACAGTTTTTTATGTTATTATTTTTTTACAAATCGCTTCGTTTTTTCTGTCGGTGGATTCTATTTTTTTTTGGTACCTTCAGAAAACCTAGATACCCCGGTAGATACACGGTACTGTTTTTAAGTAGTGCTAATGTTTTATTGTGCACTAATTTAAAAATAAATACATAAATATAAATAGTAATAATTCCATTCTTTCTTTTACCATAATCAAGAAAACAATGAAATTAGTATGTTTTTTTTTTTTTTTTTTGGATTGTGATATCAAAATACTGATAATTAATAAATAACCAAAATAACAAAAAAGTGTTATCATTATAACGAATATAAATGATACACAGTTTTTTAATGTTCATTAAATTGGTACGATAGACAAAAAATCTGAAGTTCCATTACTTTTCCTTTCATGTGTTAAAATTTGCAAAACAGTGACATTACGAATTTACTCTTTTCTTTTTTGCAAAAAAAGGTGCAGAAATAAATCTGATAGTGTTGAAATATTGTCAAATAACGTTAAATAAGACAAAAAGAGAGAATAGCACCAAATTATTTCTTTTCGTGCCGATTCCCACAAAACAGCTTATTTGGCTAGAAGTGAGTAAACGCTTCGTCAGCACGGCTGCTATGAAATGAAATAAAATAATAAACGGCGATCCGGTTTCCTGAGTCAAAGGTAATTTTTGACAGCTCACGAAAGTTTTGCGGGACAATTAAAATGAAATGTTCACATCAGCAACCGAACAAGGCGCGTTGTACAAACACAACGATCGACATTTCGTTCCAGCGATAATTTTCACCGTTTTACAATTCGGTCTCATTTATAAAGAATATGCGTGCACATAAGCATTTTTAATCAGCTCTTTCGTTACTGTTAATGTTTTGTGAGTATTTCCGTTGCAAACAAATTTTAAGACATAAATATACTCATATACACAAGAATATTTCCGTCTCTCCGCCTTTCTCGAAAATGATTTTAATTAATGCTCAACAGATTGTAACGAAATTTATATAGATTATAAATTTCAACCTAAAATGTGTCATATTTGAATTGTTTCAATGTTTTTCACGATAAACGCGAAAATGTATTCAAGTCCTTCTTCAATTACATATAGCTCATTTTATCTAGCAAAAAGACCGCCGAGTTACGATTTTTGAAAAAATATTACGTTTTTATTTATAAAATTCCATTATATTTAATTTATTCTCCCAAGTTTTATATCTTTAACAGTGCCCACTTTTAAAGCAAATATCTATAACTTTTCCAGTGTAATATCCTATTAATGAAGAAACACCATATAACGAAAAGAAACCTCGCTTTTGCCAGGTACCATCAACGGCTAGGCCCTTTGAAAGAGAAGAAAACAGCTGCTCTGGTTACCTGCCTGCCGCTTTCGGTCGGCTCAAAAGTAGTGCAGCGCACAGCTTACTATATTAATGAGTTTTACTCCAAATGACCTGAGGTTTTGGGAAAATATTTCTAAGAATTTGTACTTTTGTATGAAAATTTTCCAGAAAAACGGATTTTTCAAAGTGGTTATCCCATCCCCCTCACCTCCTAAACAAACAAAAAGAAAAAGGAAAAACAGAAACAGAAATTGGACGTCTATTCTCGGCGTCTTCTCTTTGTGCCGGATCTTTGTATACGTAATCTGTCTTTCTGGCTCTACGTTCCAGTAATGGGCATATTAGAAAAGGGCACGAGTAGTTTAACAGATTTTGTTGATCACTATACACATTATTTTATTATGTATTGTAAAAAAAAAAAAAAAATAATTAACAGAAACAGAAACGCGGCGACTATTCTTTTTGTTTTTTGTCACTCTCACTCCTAGGCATTAGAAAAGAAAAGTAGCCTCACATATTTCTTTTTTCTTTACTCTCACTCACCGTTAAAGTGAACGGGCATTAAAAAAGGACAAAGTTTAACAGATTTTGTTAATTCGACGAGTTTACTCTCTATTTCAAAACTCGTAGTGTCCCATAAAATGTTTCACTTCAAAAATCCTTAAAATTGCATTAAAAAATATCGAGGGCCATTTAGCGGGTCCAAAACTATCCTATCTTTCAAGCTAGAACCAACCATACACATTTACAAAATTTCATTGAAATCGGTTGGGCGGTTTCGGAGATTAATGCAAACGAACATCATGATACGTGATTTTTATATATTAAGATTATTATTAGGTTTATTAATTATCAATTTTTTTATCGTTTGTAAAGAAACTTTAGTGTAATATTGCCTTTTATTACCGACTTCCCAAAAACAAAGGTAATATATCCGTCGCGTTTTATTTATTTATTTTATATTTGGTTACATATAACACTATGCAGACTAATTTCAGTGATTATGCAAAAGTGTACCACCCGTAAAAAAGTGATACCGACCTCAGAATTTACTGTAAAAATATGAAAAGACAAATGCGCTAAAAGTAAAAAATAATTAGATAAAAGATGTAATATATTTCAGGGTAATATACTTAAGATTATCTTATGATTATTTTTCAACAACATTTCTTCTCCTTCTGTTATTCCTGTATTGGCTACCACCATTTCTTCAATCGCTTCCTGATATAACTTACAAATCTCTACGTTTCATTATTCTGTTAGTTCTTCATGTTCGATAAATGTCCTGTATTGATGCGCCCAAGGGGAAAAAAAAACTTTTCGCAACCGGCAACAAATTAAAGTGGAGTAAATATATTCATTACTCACTTACGGAAATGTTGCAATTTGAATTCGATGCTGACTGCAAAAAGTTAATGTCAGTTGTTTGTTGTTTCTAACAAAAAGTTCAGCTGATCAGGAAATCGTGAAGGCGGCAGAAGAGAACCAGAAGGAATAATTTAAACGATACTAAATTTAAAAAATGATATAATAGAAAAGAAATAATTAAAAAGTGGAAATTAACAAAAAACAAACCAATAATGAAACGAGCAAAATGAACGGCATACTATGCGCCAATTACATATCAAATATTGGAAATAAAATAAAAAAGATAAAATAAATGAGATGAATAACAAAAACAAAAATATATTTTGGTTACCTCTACGTTTGTTTTCAAACTCATACCATACATGCCAATACTTAACTGTTACGTTATTTCAATTATCAAGATTTTTTAATTTGTAATTACTACGTACTAAATTTATATTTCCTCTACTGCTTAAAATAATATTTAAATCCATTTAAATTATTCAATTAATCCGATATAATAATACTAATAAAATTAACAGTGTATAAAATGCACGGTGCAGTTATCAATGCGTATGTGGAACAGTATAACTAGATGGAATAAATAGATCTCTATCTGGATATCGCGAGAGATTGTGCCGTGAATTTAAAAAAATTATATATGCATTTACGAAGTGATAATCATTTTGCTCCAAGTCGGATAAGTGAATATCGATGCGCGAAAGTATTGTGTTCATATGTGTGGTATGCCGTGTGTTTAGCGTAACTCGAACTTCTTTCCGTTTATAATGTGCTGAATAATCATTTCCTAAAATTGCTCACCAGTCTCTTCTTTTATCTACAATTCGGTATAGCGATGAGGTGTGTTGTTCCCGGAGCAAAATTTACTTCTTGTTCATAAAATCATTTTCGTCACTTAAAGTCCATCAATCATGTCAAAATAAATTATTTGGCTCGCAAAACCGTTACGCCCAATATAAAATATTACAATCGGCATATTCAGCGATATTCCTTTAAATTAATCTGTTATTAATGAAAATAAAAAAAACTTAATAAAACAACTTAAATTTAGCATTTCTTTATGAATCCAGTAGTTCTTACATTTCTGTATGGATCGCAATATTTTTAAATTCCTATAATATTTTTATAGTTCTTTTTTTCCGAAAATTCGATGTCAAACATCCGCTTATTCAACTTTTTAAAGGTTATAAGGATGAATATTGGGTTTCTAATCTGGGAACAGAAATTTCGGATTCCTCGGATTATCTAACATAATTAAAAATTCAACCGCGAGTAAACTTTTTAATCATTAGACTTTTTTTGTTCGTTGGTTAACTTATTTGGAACACAGTATCGTAAACAATTTTTAATGTCATCAAAGGGCTTGAAAGCCGAATAATAATACGGCTTAAACTTAATATGGCTTATGTCCTTGAAAAATACAGCTTAGGCTTTCGGCTTTTGGCTGTTTAAATTTAAAATACGACTTAAGCTTTCAGCTTTCGGCTTACAAAATGAATTTTAATAGAAGTTAATTAAACTCATTTACTAATTACTATGCATCAAACTATTAAGCATCACTATTAAAACTTCAGCTTTTTTCTTTACGCACAAAAATAAAAGTTTTTAAAAACAATTTCTTATGCAAATAATTATGTCAAAAATTCAAAATCAAGAAATTTAAAAAATAAGCTTAAGTCGAATATAAAGCTTAATTTAGCCTTTTTAAAAATACAGCTTAAGCTTTTGTCTTTCGACTGTTTAAATTTTGAATATAGCTTAAGCTTTAGGCTTTTAGCTTATGGAAATTTAAATATGGCTTTTGAATTAAACTTATGACATCTAAAAATGATTGGCTTTCAGCTTTTAGCTTTCGGCTGGCTTTCAAGCCCTGGTAACAACTATATTACAATCTTTCAGATGACAGTGATAGAAAATATAATTTGAAGATGTTATTTCACATTGTCAGCTATAAATTTTTTTACAGTTTTCTTTATGTTTAATTAACAGATAATTTTTTAAATGGAGTCAGTTTACTTTTTATTGTAAACATTTTATTGCACTATATATAATATTATCTGTACATTTAAAAATTAACTTTTTAAATGTTATATATATATTACCAATAAAATAAATTATTATTTATTGTTAGGAAAGTACTTTTTTTAATCTAATTTACAACCAAAAAGATAAATTTCACATAAAACAAATAATTTAAGAAACATATTTACGAAGCTCATTACTTTTATGCTTGAATAATAAAGATATATCAAAAAATTTATTTAAATACTTTCAGCCTAAAAATAAATATTAGCAGCTAACTAGCGCTCAAGCAGAATAATGTTTTACAATTGATATGACGTCAAGATGATCATAGACCGTTTTGTGTTTTGAACATTAATCGGTTGTTTTTTGGAGGGAAGTTGTAAATTGATCAGTTTTGCTTGTTGGACGTGTTTCTATGTTATTAATTTTTCGGTGTAATTTCAGTTGAAAAAGAAAATGGATTCAGATATAATTATGGAGGCAAATAATTCAGAACTATCTGAAGAATGTGAACAGTTGACTTTGTTTCATTCGCAAATGAAAGGAGCAATTAATGATTTAGTTACCGTTGTGTCACTGGAAGACATGTTATGTACGTATAAACATCTGTCTATTTTTAAAAATAAAACGAATATCCTGACAAAATTATGGAACAAATTAGTGAAAGATCTACACAAAGAAGCGAATGAGTTTATAATTTATTATACAGATTTCTACGATTTGAAGAAAAGCCTTAAAAATTTGAAGAATATACAAAACAATGAACAGAATGAGTTAATAGATTATTGTAAAGGAAAGTCGGATGGTATTTCCAAAAAAGTCTTAATTGATGCTAAACTAGAATTTAAAAACAAACTGGAAGAACTGGTTCAACAAAAAGAAGTTGCTGTTCAGTGTCTAAAGAAGGATGTAACAAAAATTCGTGAAAATAATTATACTCTATTAAATAAAATACAAAACTACAGGAATCAAGTTAGTCATATTGAACGGTCATATAGTGATATTGATAAAATTGTAGAATAGATTATATAATAAGCTGTTTTTTTTTGTTAAATGTTTAATATAAGTTTCGAAATGTATTTTTTCTACATATTAAAAAAACGATGTTTATTTTATGGCTCACTTTGAAATAAATTTTTTTACAATTGTTCAAAATTAATGAAACATTATTTTAGAGTAAACTAAATGTTGATTTTAGATCTTCGAATAGGATAAGTAAAACCAATAGTGTTTTTCGTATTTTAGATTATATGAACGATTCCAGTTTTATGAATATTAAGGGATTTCAATCTTATACAAATAAAATAGTTATTTTTCAATTGATCTGAATAATTAGAATTAATTTTATATTTTAACGTAAAAATTGAACAAGAAGTATCTTCGCATATTCATAAAATAAATGTAATGAAATTACTTTGAAAAATTAAATGAAGGTTGGTTTTATGTGAACATAAGGAGCGTTTAACAGAAATTTGCTCTTTACCTTACGCTGAAATACGTGTATTTTAAATTACAATGTTATAATTTTAAATTACTTTTAACTACCCCAATTATACAGTGTAATTTCAATTAATTTTTACACTTATCATATTATTAAATACTCTGTTTTTTAAAATTGTAAATACATAATTTGCAAATAGGTAGTAACGTGATTAAGGGTAAAATTTTACTCATAAATTTTAATGTGAAAATTTAAAAAATCATGAACCATGTAAAAACGTAGAAGATGCAAATTTCTACAGAAAATTTTAATTTACACCATTTAGTTTATTTATTTTTTCCATTTTTATATTAATAACAGAAATATTCTAACGAATGCCTTCAAAAATTTTGGTAATAAAATTTGACTTTTGTTTCCTCATTTCTTAACAAAATAAGCTATTCTGTTGAAATCGGTCAAAGCTCCTCTCGAAAACAATTTGGCTACACTACTGGTAACCAGGTAAATACTGTTGTAAAATACGTATTATAACCGTTTTCTTATTTACACTGATGTACATAAACAGAAGTCACATTTTTCGTACTGTGAACGTAACAAAATAATTGAATTTCTGAAAAAGGATTTATCGCCACATACAAGCTTCCGGAGATTTGAATTAATATATTTTGATTTATTGACATTTATTGCCTTTTAATAAGCGAAAAATAGGTTTAAGATAAATTATCTTCCAGAAGTGACTAATGGTTGTAAAAGAAATTTTCGGACGCTTCATTTGAGTGCGTTAGTGTTTTAAAGCGCTAACGCTAATATCTCGAAAACGGGGCAAGGAATGGTACTCAAAGAAAATAACGGACATCGGCATTGAATTCGGCATACTTTTATCTACTTTTCCACAATCCACCTTTTAAATTTAAGTATTTATCGAGTCGAGAAATTAACTTATAAATACCCTTCTCGTAGAAACTTGCCGCCAAATTTTGTAACCAGGTAAGAACGAAATTTTTCAACTCCTCGTCGGTCTCGAATTTTTTTGCATGGTACCTCGTGACGACACACTCGGAAACAGGTCAAGAAGATCGGAAATGGTTTGGCGGCGATCGGATCGCAGAGCTTCGATTTTTCGCAACAATTCGTCTAGGATTACGGATGGTCTGCCGCCCCGTTGTTGCTCGTTCTCTGCATTCGTTATACCTCCTCGGAATTCACGGCACCATTTACGAACATGTTGAACACTCATCACAGGACCATAAATTTTCATTATTTATTGATCGATGAATTTCAATTGGTGCAATTTTTTTAATAGTTTAAAAAACGAATAACTGAGCGTACTTCGTAGTTGGCTACAACTTTCAGAATTTTACTCGTAATTAATTCACGTAACTCGAAAATAAAAAAAACATACTGGAATGCCATTTCGAACTAGTTTAAACTTGAATGTTATAGCTACTTAATGAGATTACGTCCACTCCCGCAAGTATATTCTAACCGGTTTTACAGCGATAGGAACCTTACTTTGTGAACGTGCCTCGTAGATCTGGACCTATATATATAGGTTTGCGAAATAAAATTAAAAAAAAGTTGTTTCCGATCATTTTTATTGTAAACAAATGGGGTTTTAGGTTGGAGAAACGTGAAAATGAAAATAGAAATCCAACCAATTATTTCTTTTATTTAAAACTAAAACCGTCATACGAAAAATTTTATTCTCTTTTATTTTCTCATTTGGCGGTGCTTTGTAAACAAAAACAAAAAAAACAATTTGTAATATATGAAAATGGTAATAAATATTTCGAAACCGAGAAAAATATTTTACTCCGCAAATGTAACTAAAAACTGTAAAATAAAATAATATAAATGATTTAGAGAAAGACTTTTGTTTATTAATGCTATAAAAGTGTAAGGAGAATTATTTCTGAAGGTCCACCAAACAAATAAAAGCGTTGGTCTAAAAAAATAAAATTTCACATCAGTATCGAACAACGCTTTTATCTCATAATGTGCCAAGTGGTAGATCTGCAAAAATTAGTTTCATTATTTTTGTTGCATTAATAAATAAAAAGTCTTTCTTTAAAATTTTTTTTTATTATTTCATTCTTTTTAACAAGGTAAATAAGCGAATTTTAAATTATTAAACTCTAAATACCGATTTGATCACTAACACGTACGCTGTTTACCTCCATTTCCTAGATTAATCGATTTTTTGACCTTAAATATTTGTTTTTATGTTGAAGTACTCCTACATTAAAAAAAAAAATAAAAACATATTTCATAAGCCAGAAATAGCTTTACAAATTATCATCTGTATAACTATAACGACATCCTGTAAATTCCAGTTCGTTATGAAAAGCGTAAATAGATTTATTTCATCGCAAAACAAAAATATTATGCCCTTATCCGTATTTTATGTAAATAAACATATTATTTTTTACACCATGTTGTAAATATGCGTATTTTTCGCTTTTTAATAACTCCTAATCTTTAAAACAAACACTGGTCGCCTCCCTTTTACAATTGTTCATTTCATAGAATTTTCTCAACGATAAGATCTGGATCAATCAATTTTTGGATCTCACCACTCTCTAATTCGTGAATTTCATCAAAATTGTTACAGCCGCTTTCGAGAATTAATTACATACGTGTATGTATGTTAATGACTGTCATTCTTAGCCTGAGGTACCCTACATTTTTTGTCCCATGATTATGTCTCCTTATTTTATATGAAATAACGAAGTTTGAATGCTGCGTTATACAACTGATAAGATTTTTTTAAAAATAAAAGACGAGTAAGAATGGTTTAGTGAATTGAAAACAATTTTTCTAAAAGAATTTTACAAGAAAAAAGATGCTGGCCCCCTTGAGAGACCCGAAGGGCAAAGTTTATTTACATTTATAACTTTTCTAAATTCAATTAAAATTTCAGTATTTGCAAAATTTCCAATATACTGTTTTATGAAATATAATGCATAAAAAAAGTAATCGATTTTTAGATTTTTAAGTTTACTTAGGAACCATATGTCATCTGTAATACCCCAGCGTGTGTAGCTTAACGTGACCATACGTCCCGTTTTGAACGGGACCGTCCCTTTTTTTGGTTCTCCGTCTCGGTGTCCGTGAAAAAAACTTCGGGACTCAAAATTGTCCCGTTTTCCCAAATCCATAAAAATTAGTGGGGCGACCGGTCGCGGGCGATACGGAAGCGCGTCGACAACAGCCGATTCGCCGCCCGCGGATGTTGGTTGCAGTGACATGTCATGATTGCATTGTTTCATTTATTCATTAGCTGATAGCCAGTCGCACTTGCCGCGATTTGTTATTCAGTTGTTTGATTCTCGCGTAATATTTGTAAACTGATTTAAAGTTTTTTGTGTTTTGAAATTTTATCTAACTATGCCGAAACGGAAGTGTACGTTCAATGTTAGTTTACAAGCAAAATACCCGTTTATTCCCTCGAATGTCAGATGCGAAAAGTGTCGCACAGAATTTAGTGTTTCCCGTAGAAAGTTGAAGGTCAAACTTTATCGGCAATTGAAGCTGCAAAATAAATTAGACAATTTGACTCAGAAACATTTCTTCCATTTACAGTCAGTAGTTTAATGGTGAAATTGAAATATAGTGGTATTGATGTTGACTAAGAATTTGTGAAAAGTACGGCTACAGAATTTTATAAAACGAGTCTTAAATACTTGGAACAGTGGACTTGGTTTTTTACTAAAGAATTGGAGGTATTTTATCGGGCAGATCTGAAAAAAGTACCTGCATGGGAAGACGTTCAAAAAGCATTGGCTGTATTGATTGAAAAGGGATCCATATTGATTGTAATAAAGATACAGAAGTTTTTGACGAATTTTCATTAATTTCCAACTACATCACAACAAAAAAAGTAGCCGAGTGGAACAATCTAAACGTTTCAACGGAAACTCGTTGAGTGGAAGTATTCAAACACTTCCATACCAATATTCTTAAACATGAAAAAATTGTTATATTTTAATTGAATATATTTTATGTCTGCCTGGTACAAATGTATCAGTAGAAAGAGTTATTTCTTTAATGAACAAATTGTGGACGATTGCAAGTTATAGGTTCCGGTCCTTATGGCGATATTGATAACTAAGATAAATATTTAAAAAAAAGGCTAAGAATTTTATTCTTACCCAAAATCATCACACCAGCTGTATTAAAACAAATTTGTTCCTCCGAAAAATATAAAAATAACTGAATATTTATGTTTCACAACTTTTTAAATTTGTAATAAATACTATTTTGATAAATTATTTAAAACTTGCTATAAAAATACGTTTTTTCCATTGAGAACTTACTAATTGACGTAAAAAAAAAACGATGTTCCGTTTTGAGTCAAAAAATAAACGGTCACGTTAAGGATGCTACATATATCGCATTAATGGTTAGCGTGATCCTCCTTTTATCTGTTTTATATTCATATTTCAAATTTAAAAAAAAAATTAATAAGTTTTCAAAATAAATTTGTTAACTTGCCATGGAAATTTTTTTTAAATTTCTATTAACTTTATTAGAATACTGCTGTTAAAATCTCAATAAACATTTAAATAAGCAAATACAGAAAGAAAAAATAATTCAAAAATATAGAATCAGTAAATCTATTCTGATGGATATTTTCATTTTTACTACTTTTTTATAAAAATTTTTAGAGATAAGTGTTTGTAATTTGCTTACTGAGATCGTTGAAAAATCATTATTTCCAAATTGTAATGTTAGACACTTTTTAATTCAGTAAGTTTTGATATTTTTGCAAAACATTTTATAAGTAAAAAATGGTAAATTACACATATCAGATTGTATACATATTGTCTTTTTACAGGGAAATGGATTTTTATTAAACTAAATGATTTTGAAATAAATTTTAAAAAAATGCTAAGCAAGCATACTCAATTTTATAAAAAAAAACTACACCATAGTAAAGCAGCTATAGACATTTTTGTAAATAAAAGTTTTGATATAAGTTGAAAAATGTTTTTAGTTGTATAGTACTAGAAAGATAAGGTATTTATCAGAAGCGCTTACGGTCTCAACAAGTAGAAGGGGTACGAGGGTCATGACCGCCGCAAATATGGTTTTCCCGATAAAAATTTTTGCAATATTAATCAATATCAATCATTATAGCTGTTTATTACAAATTATGGTTCAACTCATACACTTCCTCATTTTCTAACCCAGATTTTTTTCAACTTTCCCTTCCTCTCTACCTTTGGTTTTTTGACTTGTCTTCTATGCGTCACTGTAACATCTCTGCGATATTCCGCCTGCGCTTTGGGCACAGTTTGCTCCTTTCATTACTTTTCTGGTTCTCTCTCATGCTATCTCCTTATTGTCCTTAACATCCCACCGATAATCACTTTATATGTGACCCTAGTCGTACAATGTTTGAGTGTTTTTCGCTTTCAATGGAACGATCTTCTTTCTACTTCTATCTTCTATCAAACAATGCAAGTAGTTTGATTAAAGAATTTTTCGATACAATAATTATATACTTTCTTTTCCAGCAGTACAAAACGTTTTCTAACTTTGAATGATCAATTGAAAATGCAAATTCACTACAATTGAACATTTTGTCTCAAACACGATAGACCGCTAGAGCTGAAACAATTAAAACTGTTTGGATCGCTTTATAATTAATATTTTAGAACAAATAAAGAATAATACCTCTGATTATGACAGTAAGGCACATGCTTATACTTCTGGTTTGCTTAAAAAAATTTTAGATTTTGATTTTATTTGTTCATTATTTTGCACTAAAAATATTATGTTCAGAATCAAAAATTTAACGGAATCGTTGAAAAGAGAAAAACTTAACATTTTTTAATATCGAATACATCAAATCTGAAAGTCTTACATTTTAATTAAAGTAAACACTATGATTTTGTCAATTCTACTATTAATGATTAACCATTTTTTATCTATTTTTTATAATCATCTTATTTTTTATTTTAAAAAGTGTGTCTTTGCTATAGTCATTTTTATTTATTTTCTTTTATACACCTTTTTCCCCTCTTTATGGATAATTTATTAGCTAATTACCCCACCGCCACACACTGAAAAAAAAGTACAATAATAAAATTCTTCAAAAACAAAATGGCACCTTGAGATAATAATAAAGGAAATACACATTTTACTCAGTATTCCTAGTAAAAATAATATTAAATTATTAAAATGCTACCTTTATTCGCTTTGCTTCAAAAAAAATGAAATTTTTTCGTATAATTAGAAATTAAAAATTATAAATTTTATAAGCGAATTTTCTATAAATATAGAGCGCCTTGTTCTCTGAAACATGTTACAATAAAATTAAATTTATGTTTTTATTTTTTAATAAATTCTGTGATAAATGTTTTAATTATTTTAAAGTTGGAAACCCAAATGTTCCAAAGAAAAGAAATACACAAGGATGCGCATTTTTTTAACCTTATTCAAAATTTTTAGCTATAAAACTGAGCCACAAGCGAGGGTTACACGTCATTTTTTGTGCTTTTTTAAACTTTTAGTAAACTTCCAATCTTTCGTTAAGAAAATGAAATACAAGTTTGCTCTCGACAAATAGCTCTTTCCAACATCACATGCCCGAAAGAAAAAAAAAAATTCCCAAAATTTTGTGCTTTCGGCGCCCCGAGGGGTTAATTTTAAAGCTGTAAACCTAAATGTAGCATAATATTTTATTGTCATCTATAACAAGCATTTCTGCAAAAGGACACTTTTTAATTCATCAGGAAGTAGGTGAAAAATCGTTCGCAAGATTCCCCCCCAGACAGACAGAATGGCAAAATGAGTTCAATAAAAGCTTATAAAAAAAATTGTTTTATGAACATACTGTACATATATATATATACATACACATGGGGGGGTCGCGATCGGATAGTTGCTGAAGTACTCGGCTTCCGTTGTTACGGAAGTTTTAAGTTCGATCTCAGGCGGCGACAAAAATGATTACATAAATTAAATTAAAATAAATTAATCCTCAACAGTCACGTGGAAGATAATCGCAAACCATCATATATACCATTATATGCGCGCTAGTTTTTTGTAATAAGCAGACACACATGTGTATATCGATAAATCAAAAGTTCAAAGTGCCGTCTTGCTCTACAGCGTTGCATATTAACAACTGTCATGTTATTCTAATTCCTTCTTTCTCTTCTTCTTGCACCTCTATCCCAGCTTGCACATGCACCAGTTATAACGTGTTCAGCTGCCGATCATTCGTCATAGCCATATAGGTCGCATGAGAGATGCGGCGCATTAGCTTCCATGTTCCAACCTGTGCAATTGTACCATCCCATTTTCTGTTATATTATCAACTCTTCTCCTTGCGGTTGGTACTCTTTAATCGGATATCGAATGGATAAATGACGGTGATGATAATATATAGATATGGGTATAAAAAAAAAATCGATAACGCTGTACTTTTTGCAAAAAATTATTGATAGCACTGAATGGGCAATTTGTAGCGATGAAGAAATAATTTTGCTAATCCTCGTTCTTCACTAACAGAAATGATAGTGTTTAGCTGATGAAGATTGAAAAATATTGCAGGTAAATTGTAAAAGGATCCTAATCGAAACCGCTCTTATCAGTGCTAAAAAAATTTCGCACCACGTCAAGAAGTAGGCGATTTAGCCGCTTATAGCAACTGTTCCATTGACTGAGGGTAAAAATACCTATTCTGCTTTAAAATTATCTTTTCAACAAGAGACGATTGGTTCTACACACAATAGTGAACACCATATCGAGTAAAGTTTTACAAGATATCGAACTTATTTTGTAGAACAAATGCGTACGCTATGATTTTCTAAGCACACACTGAAGCTGTAGGTACATATAAGAAATCTTAAGGATTTAAATAAAATTTTGGGTAGCATTACTTTATCTTTGCCGATAATCTCCGCCGGACATTATCAGTTGTAAGCGGTTTGCGAGAAGACACCATTGTAGTGCATTTAAAATCTTCACTAAGACGGAGCAACATTAAAATCTTAAACTTATGAACAAATATGAGGTGTTTCATTTAGGAGACGACTGAATTTCCTCCACACGGTTATTACGTATAGATGATGGTAAGGTTAACAGACAATTTAAATATCACTAGACTACGGATTACAAAATATAATTGAATGTATTGCGGAATTAATAGCAAATGTTGTTCACGCAGATACAGAAACTATATTCTCAAAATCATGAACTGGTTATTATGTGACAAGAAATAACAGTATTTATAAAGTTAATGACATTTAAAAAAAAAAAAACCGCCAACATATTATTCATATCTATTGATAGCATTCTTAATTCAGACGTGATTACTTCTAATAATTTTTTAACTTATTTGATTTCAAGACTTCTAGCAGATAACGTGCAGTTGAAAATCAGAACATAAATGTTAATTATTCTCTATAATAAACTATGAAAGACAATCATGTAGATTGTAATTAATGCGTACATTCATTTAAATTTCTGTCTAATGTACTATACGTGAAATTAGAAGCATACAATCGCAATAGTTCGTTGCATAAAGAATGAAAAAAAAAAAAGAAGTGGTGTCTAGAGGAGGACACCGAAGTTCCTTTCACTTTTTGGTAGATATACAAGTATAAAGTCATTCATAAAGTATACGATAAAAAATGGCACACAATATATAAATCCCGTATGAATTAAAACAAAAACAAAAAATAAATCCCGCATGAATTAAAACAAAAACAAAAAATAAATCCCGTATGAATTAATTAACACAAAAACAATAAATAAATCATCAGACTTGTTGAAATGTGGTAACGGCGCACAAAAAATCGCGCCAATTTTCAAATTCAATAAAATGTATACGTGTTTAGAATTGAGCTTATAACCGTGCACAATGGTTGCAGCTCGAATCTCGATACTCGCTCACACACACGCGCGCGCGCGCGCGTATATAATAGAAAGGGACCAAGTGAAAGAGAACGAGAGTGAAGATCGCCTGGAGGACGACGCATAACGCGATTTTCGTGACCTCGCCATTTCTGCCATTTACTCCTACCGACAAGCCGCATAAAAGAACTTCGTTCCAAAAAAAAAAAAAAAAAAGCGGATTTCCTACACGTCCAGGTGATGTGTGAAGAGCGATTTTAATAAATTTATTATCAGCAAATATTCTATTATATGTTTTATTACATCCGGCATAATGCACACAACCTACTTTCAAAGTAACTTTAACACGTATGGAACAATACATAATTTTTTTTTTAACACAAAAATATTTAGTAAGAATTTGTAATTACTACTAACTAAATTTATGTTATTAGTTCTTATAATTGAAAATATGTTACAGTCTAGCGTGCGTACTGTCTATATCTGTACAGCTGAAGTGTTCGAATAGGTAGTTGCCGACGCTCAGAAATTAAGTATGGCACTATAAAGAAGAAGAAGAACGTTACAGACACAACTAAAAGTCAGCGAGCGAAGCCTCAGTATATAAAACGAGTTATAATAAACATTTATAAATCTTTAATTTAATCGGTTATTGATTACATATTAATGAATGAATGATTTAAAAATGCGGTAAAGGTGCTGGAAAATAAATCCTGAAGCAGACATTGGATCTAGTTATGTCTCCGTAGTTGCTACTACGTACGCTGGGTTAAAAAGGATAAGAAAGAAAAATGAAACCCGAAGTTAATATAAACGCGTCTGAATGTAAGAAAATAAAGAATAAGTTTAGAATATAAATTTTTAAATGTAAACAAAATCATCGAAGAAATACGGACATCGATTAATGAATTCCTAAAGGCAACAGAAGAAAAACGTTTGTCGGAAAAGATGGAGGTAAAAAGAAAAATTGGGTGTAGCAATAGGAATTTTATATAATAATAATAATAATAATAATGACAAATATAAAAATATTTTAAGAAAACTATAAGAAAAAAATACAAAAAGCAAAACAGGCAGGGAATATAAAAATATGCGAAGAAATTAAGGACTATTAAAAGAAGCATGATGAATTTACTACGCATAAAAAAATTTAAAAATTTACTTGTACGTTTGGGAAAAAAGTGAAAGCAGGAATCATCAATAAAAAAAAAGAATACGTAATGATTAAAGAAGACAAAATAAATTGTTACAAAAAGCATATAAGCTCTTTTCAGATAATAAAATAAAGTGAGTCTCATATCGTTGGTAGAGAGTATCGTGCCTTGTAATTGTAATAAAGAAATAGTTCTTTTTTTATTTTTTATACTAATTGAAAAAGTTGAAAAAATAATTTTGAAAATGAAAAGAAAAGCTCTTAGACTGTATAACGTAGATGACGATCTTTTAAAGCTCTTAGATGATTATTGCAGTTCATTAAATTAATAAAATAAAACAGATAGAATATCAGACGACTGGTAAAAATTACGAAAAGATAATACAAGAAAATTTTTAAAATTTAAATCAGTTAGTCTAATGAGTTGCATACTGGAAAGTGCTTTTGAAAATAATATACAAAAGAAAATGAAGAATTCTCGGATGAATTAGACACTAGAGATGCGTTATTTAATATTACTCAAAACTGCGTCGATTATAACAGCAGATTTTGAAAAAGCCTTTGATAATATACGTCATGACAAATTTAATAAAAACGATAAAAGGGGAAAACGATATCGACATTAATTATTATCCGTATTTAAAAAAAAAAAATATACCGGAAACAAAAAGCATAGATAAAAGTTGATATGTTAACATGCGAAATTAATATAAACGAAGATATCCGTCAGTCTGGGTAGTTGGATAACAGATCACTCGAATTTTCAAGATAAAAACGTGCAAAGCAATTATGAAAAATAGATTTAAAAAAAATTAAATAAGGTACTTAATATAGAAAGATTAGTGCAGTGTTATCTGCTTCCGATATTACTATACAATATGGAATACCGAACGCTGAGAAAAAACGGGTCAATACGTAGACAAGAAGTTGTTCAAATTTGGCTACATCGATGGATACTTAAAATTTTCTGGAACCAGAACGTTAAAAATAATGAAGTACTGCGGAAGAGAATAATTTAAAAAAAAAAAAAAAAAACGGAAATAAAATATCTAGGGCACGTAATGATATAATTCAAATATAAGTTATTACAAATATTATTAACAGGAAAAGCAAAAGGAAAACGTAGTAAGAGCAGGAAATAATAACGCGGATAAAAATAACCAGTTAATTCAACCAGTGAGAGATTAAAGTTCAGAAAATCGACAGTAGCACTCGATAACGGATATAGCACCAATAAGAATTATTTTACATTCAAAATTAATATAAGAATGAAAAATTTATTACAATTTTTATATATAATCTGCGGGAATAAGTGTAAAACAAATAATTTATTAGAAGCAAGATAAAAAAAAGGGGGGTTGCAAAGAAAAACTGTTTACCTTTTTTGACCGTTTTTTTTTGTCCGAAAATTCTTACGATAAATTCGTATTCAATTAGGTAAACTGGGAGCGATGTAAAAAAATAGCTCATTTTTTTCTTTAATATCTGTTTGTAAGCCTCATTCTACAGGTATTTCTGACGTATTATTATTTTCCATTATCATGGTACCGAGGTCATCGGTTTAAAATGAAATTTTCGTACAATACAAAATATTTCAAAATAACATTTTCCACTCTGCGCACCGGTATGAATGAAAACAGACATAAATGTTAAAACATCGATCATCTATATAGTCAGATAAACAGTACATTTAATCACTGTTGGTAATAGATCAATAATCAGGAATGAAATCTATAATTTTAAAAATACATCCTCCTACTTTATATATACTTTCAATTATTCAGATTCAGCTTTAGGCAAGTGCAAAGAAAGGCACTTATTAATAGGGCAACAAATTCAAAGAAAAACATTTAAACACAAAAAAAAAAAAAAATAATAATTTTGTCTAGATACCCTTCCTGCTGCTGTAATTTAAAAAATGTTAATTTACTTACTCCGTATTTATTAAAATGCTAAATTTCATCTTTTTATAGGAAAGGAAAAAAGTGTAATCCATTTCACACAGTGGCTATTCGTCCATTGATTTGGGATCTACGAACTCTTAAAAAACAAGATTAAAAACTCTCCATCTATCTCTTTCTTAACTTCTGACAACAAAAGTAATAGTTTGTAATTATTAGTTGTTTTTTTTTTTGGCAACGAAAAGTTACACGCTCGGTGTTTGTGCTACGATACAATAAAACCTTCGATACTGATGTAAGTTTAGCCGGGTGGTTCTAACGATGAAATTGGAGTAAAACGATCTTTGACTTTATAAACGAAAAGAGTTGTACGAACTTTTTGTATTTCAACCTTTTTAGGATTAATTAAACTTTTAGTAATGTTCAAACAGTAAAAGTTCATACTTCGAAAAAGGTATACACAGGAATGCATCCACTTATTCACCGACGATTTAAAATATTGTATATCGCATAAAACGAAAAAAAAAAAAAATCAAAGTATTCTCTATTTCATTATTTTTAATCCCGTATTAAACCGAAGTAAGCAACAAATGAACGATTTATCGTAATGATATTTTCATTACAGAACCAGAAATGATAACTAACATTTTCCGGTACTTGTACCAACCGAGAACTCAACAGGTCAACGGCTATTTAAAATATTTAATGAAGAACTATTAGAAAATACAGGATTGCAACTGTAAATAATTAGGCAAACATGGAACAGGGAGGAGCATTCGGAATTTTGAAGGAGAATTAGCGAACTACAAATTCTCGCGTACTTTTTCATACAGAATTGAAAAAGATCGAGTACGCATTTAGATTAGAATCGATAATGAAAAAGGATTTTTCTTGATTCAACTACGTCTCGGAGTTTGTTGCCAGAGAAAATATCTTAAATTTTCGAAGATACAAAGTTGGCTAGTAGTGTAATAGAGAGAGGAAAATCATAAGGTCGAACGTACACAACAATTTCGGCACTGCTATCCAAGTCTTTAGAATAAATATTTACACTGTTATAATAATTATTTTCAAAAATACACCGGAATAGTGCAAAACTGTGCTAATATGTTACTGAAAGGCTTGTACTCAAAATTGACTTCACGTTATAACGCAAATGAATTCCGACATTTGTAATGGAAAAATACACAAGCCAATGACGGATTGTTTTCGGCTAATTGGCGGGTTATATCCCATTGTTCTCCGTTCGCAACATCACTTTTTTCGAGAAGTGTATTGCTTTTTCGCTACTATTAGTCCGCGTGTCCAGTCATCAGTACAGTGAAACTTATACATTCCTCGAGAGTACACCTATTATTCGAATTATTACGTAGATTAGGGAACTAATGGCAAGAAGATGCCCCGTTATCGGTCTAAATTCAACGAAAATCTTTCGCATCGGATCAATAAGATAATTTTCATGACCGTGATACCGTCCACTAAAATGAGCTTCAAGACACATTTAAAAACTACTACACATCATTCACCACAATTTACAACGGCCGATAAAAGAACATCGTAAAATAACGTCGTGTAATGAATAAAACATTAAAATTAAAAAAAAGGCGGAAAATATAAAACAAGAAAAAGAAAACAATCGGTAATAAATTAAATTAATATAAAATTTTAATCAAATAGTGTAGAAAAGATAATTTATACGTCTTAGCTGTACAAAGAAGTTCAAAAGCAAGCGAATTATAAAACGAAAAATTGAAATTACAAATGAAAATTAAGAGTAATGAAAGAATGAAATCGTTAAATCAGGAGAAAATAGTGGAAAAGTATAGGTGTATTGCAATCATGGGCGTCGCCAGGTGGGGCGTTGTCCCCCTGCAGCTTCGAAACTTTTTAATCAACTGCCTGTGATGAATATTCATAGGCATGTAATCACGGACAATTTGGAAAACTTTTATAATAAAGTAGTAAAACAATTTACCAGAAACCCACGGAAATTGTTTTCATTAAGATTTTATTCTTGTTTAATAAAATAATAAGCCTTTACAAATTACAAATTTTATTTTTCCTATCGCTCATATCCTCTTTCTATTATCTCCCCCCCCCCGGCTCATCGGCTGGCAACTCATTTTATCCCCGCCCGCCTCACTAGCTGGCGATGCCCTTAATTGCAATCGAAAGCTTTTACGCAGACGAAAATGGAACGAATTTGAATACGGAGCAGAGTTAATAAAGAGCCGTAAACGAAAAAAAAACACGATCACGAAATTGAGAAATGGAAAATCTGCAGAAATTGAATTAAAGATAAAACTGCGAATATCTGGAATTTTTGGAAATGATTTAATAACCAGAAGACACGACTACTTCGATTATACCTACATTTACAATAGGGATGTGCGAGATCCCGAAAATCGGGACAGAACGAATCGGGATTTTCCAAATTTTCGAGATTTCCTGAGTTTTACAGAAATTCAGTTACTTATTCCTTGATTCTTTTGGGATTTCTCAATTTTTTCTAGATTTTTTAAAACTAAATTAAATGTATAGAAAAACCGACGTTAAGTAACTTTACCGTTTTTTTTTGTTGTATACTATTTGTATAAACGATTTTATATAAATAAAAATAGATAACAAATATGTAATTTTATAAATCAGAATAACATGATTATATGTAGTAAAATCACAGGCATAACACATTAACAATTTTACAACAATAATGTAAAAATTTTACATAAGTGTTATAAACGAACCTTTGAGTAAACAAAAATAATTTTCTTGATATTTTTAAATATTAAGTATCCAAGAGAAAAAATATGCATATTTTCTGTACAACTGCATACACCCAAAACACAAAACAATATTTTATACATCTCATACATTGCTTTACAAAGAAATCATCTTCTTGTAGTCCATCTAAAAAAACAATAATTTAATCTCGTCATATGAGAAAATTATAACAAAGAGATAAGTCAAGTAGTACTACATTAATTTTGAGTAGTTTTAAGTTTGAATCTCATAGGTTTTTCTCAAAAATAGTTTATTGATTTAGTAATTTTTAATAAAAACGATGGGACAAGTTGAAAGAATCGTGAAAGCTCGAAGAAAAATCGGGAAATACCGCGAAACACGCGAAATCTCGAAAATCGAGAGTCCCGATTCGTCCCATCTTTGTATCAGTTTTCTCAGCTCGAGAATCGGGAGCCCGAACATTTCGGGATCTCGCATACCCTAATTTATAACTATCTTAAGGGCTAATAAACGCAATACAGAATTAACTTTACAACACTTTTAAATGTGTTAGAGAAATTCGTGGAATTTCACTAGAGAAGAATTGTTAATGAAAAAAGTACCGTCTTCCCTTCTCGCGAAGAACTTTTTTGTCTTCTAAAAACCGATTTTTTCCTCAAGATAACTCCTGAAAAACATCATTTCTCATAGGCCGGTGATCGCTACTGCAGCCTATAATTGATAACTCGACAGTAGTTATCCTGAAGAAGATTAAATAAAAAACTCTAGGAATATTTCCAAAGAGATAAGCAGCGTAAGATTTTTTTCCCCAGAACGACGCCGTAAAAAAAAACAGTACCTCCATATGCGACATGTCTTTTGGATGAAGTATGAAATGTGATACAATCGGTATTACTACATGAATTAAAACAGCTGATCACAAATTAATGAAATGTTAATTGTAGTGTAAATATAAGAAACATATTCCTCGATGTCGATATTAATTGAATATCATCATAAAATTTCGTGAATTTCTTTAATATTCTGAAGTAATCCATTTTGATTCTAGCCTTCCTATCTAAGAGGTGGTCTATAATTAGATTTAAAATTGTTCCATTAACTTAACATTAAAAATATCGATAACCTTGGAGTGCCTGCAGTTATCAAAAGTACCCTTCACGTCAAAGGTGATAATATTAATTTTATCGGCTAACGTAGCCTCATCAATATATCCGTATAAGCATCTGATAGTTAAGTAACACTGATGCGAAAACCAAACTGATTCTTATAAAGTATGTTTTTAGTTTCAATTTCAAACAACAGTGTTTTTCATTAATAATTTTTTCGAAACTTTACCGATACAATTTAATAGTGTGATCGGTCTGTAGCCACAATACACCTTCAAGTTCTTATTCGGCTTATTAAGGAGTGAAATCCGACCATCATCCGGAATGTGTAAGAAAAAAAAAACAACAAAAAAATGTATACAAAAACAGAACATACGCGGAGAAAAAAATTTACTTTTGAAATTGGAATACACGAGAGTTCACAATTCGTTTTTTCTCCTTCCTTTGCTTTAACTTTTGGTTTATAATTCTTCTTTTTTTTTTAAATATACATACTGGAATTTTAAGCCGGTCATTTGTCGAATGAAAATGAAGTATTTATGAAGAATTCAATTAGCTTTTTGCTTTCCTTACTTCTATTCGTATTGGTGTAAAGCAGTGTGTCTTTCATTATAACTCGTTTGGCAGCCTTGATTCTCTAATAAAATTTATCGGTTTTCTTTGATGCTTTAAATAAATCTCTTTTAAAACAGAGATGATGGTCATGAATCGAACAATTTTTGTTTAGTAAACTCGATGTCAACCATTATTTACGAGTAAGTTGTCATTTTAGTTTTTCTTAACTTCGCGTTCTCTTTTTGTTTTTTTTTTTTCATTTCGAGTTTTCGGGTTCAATCGATGTATTCCTTTTGGCTTGCCTCAACGTTCTGTTTCTTCTTTTGCTTTTCGTTCTACAATATCCTTCACCGCAAGATTTTACGTTCTTTGGTTACTTTTCTTCTTTCTTTAATTTATTCTGTTTTCTTCGTCTACTTCACCCTTTTTTGAACGGGCGAATTTTCTATTGGATGTAAACTATCCACTAAGATTTAGTTCTCCCTTTCTTGGTATTTACGTTGGCGACTTTCAGTTTTTCAGCTTCGTAACCCATCCGAAATGTTCAAGAAAATTAATAATAGTTCCTTTTATATAAATCCTAACCTTCAACATGTATAATCCGGCCATTTTATAAATTCATACAAAGTTTTATCGACAAAATATTTATATTGTTTATCGTAAATTTTGAAATGACTCCTCGTCGTAAGACAATAAGTCTCAAAAATATATCAACTTATTAACAAACAATCGAAAAACACACCGCATCAGTTTAAAAAAAAAATAAATAGAATACTGTTTTCCCTATAAACTCGCACGAAGGGATAATCTCTCAAAAGTCCACAGTGAAGTACTCCTTTATACAAATGTTTATACTAAATCAAATAAAAACATCGGTCTGTAAAAAAAATAAAATCTTCCAATATTAAAAATACTAATACATATTCTCGGTAATGCATCGTAAATTCAAGACCTTTAATTATTATATCATAATCACCAAGTCGCGTTACCTATCGTTTAGATTTAAGAAAAAAATTTAACCGGAAAATAATTTTATGTAGGATGAAAATTCGGAAAAAGCTGATGAATAAAAATGGACGCAGATGCGTAAAATTTAATCTGTAATCGGCCTTTATTTAACATTATCATTAGGAATATCAGAAACCTTTTTAAAATGTGTAAAATTAAGTAGTGGCAAAATAATACTTGAAAATTACTATCGTATGTGTGTACGTAGGTATTTTACCTGAATTAAAAAAAAGTTGCGCACATTCGATTACAAAATCCCGAAGTAAAGAAAAGAAATAAATTCCTTTTCCGTGTCTTAATAAATTTTCAGTGTTGTTCGCAATTATTCACCCATCCGAAAAAATCGGAATACTCAGAGAAACACTCTGCAAGTAGTACAAGAAATGTATTAAATATTAAAAAACCTGAAATATAAATTATAAATAAGAATCAGTAACCAATATAACTTTAGATTTTAAATTTACTTATTTTTAATATATAGCTATTTACACAAAATTTGTCGGTTGCCCGTTTCGGAGTTTTTCAAGTTCCAGCGTCAGAGTTGTTGTTCATTCTGCTCTTGTCACGTAATAATAAATAGACGCGGAAGTACTTTCCTAACATTTCCAAATAGTTCTGCTCGTAATAGTCCGACTAGATTATTTTTCAATGACCGCGAAAACCAAAACATTACCTTTATAGTTCTTTCATCGGTTTATTGCTAAATCTATATCTGATAATTAATTATTCGAAAATACTAAATTTCGTCCATAGGCCCGCAAAAATTAAAAATGCAACGAAACAAAAAACGCATTTTATACTTTTTTAAGACGTACCCTTAACGTTTTCTACAAAGTCACCCCGTTCACAGTTCAAGATACAATAACGTGTAGCGAATTTTTCTATCTTCATTCAAAACTTTTTATGCACTGTACCCTTTAATTCCTCTTTATTTCCTGTCGCAATAAAGCCTTTCTCTTTTGCTTCTCAGGACGTATATTGACAATACCCTTCTCCATCAGCCACTTCTTCAGTACCGACCTGTGACAGCTGTAAACACATTCTTAAGGTTTGCTCTTTTCCGCTATGGTATTTCCTTACATATCTCTACGATCTCAAAAATATACTTGAACTGAAATGGAATCAAATAACTCACAAAATGGGACTGGAAAAATGGAAAAATTCTTTACAACTTGTGGATGAATATAATAGTATACATAACAAAACAACTAGCGAAATACCTTTCGTAAAGAATTTCATTCCTATTTTTAGATGTTTCTTTTTTTTAAATTAAAGTAGCACTTCGCGCTATAGCACGTATTTTTATGTAGATATTACTCGTAAAAAAGTACGTTAACGCGACGCGAAACACCCTTGAATGTAGTTAGTTTATTGCTGAAAGATCGAAGAGGCACGTTAAAGTATTATGAACGTATAATAAAATGTTCTGTTTTTTTTTTTGTTTTTTCGAGAAAAAAATAACCTATACTTCGCTATAAAAATTTAATAAAAATTCACTAAATAGTAAAAAAGAATCACTTCCGATAAGAAGATAAAATATATCTTGTATACAGCAAAATATACCTGTACAACGATAATTCTTATACATTAACTTTTAAGAGTAGGCACCAAATTAGAATTACAATATCTAGCAATAATTTAATGAGTATAATAACATAGTTGCTCGTCTTCGATAGTTCGACTATTAGAAACATAACGAATATTTAATACGGTTTTTAATTATTATTATAATTTGTGACTTCCGTGCCTACTCTAATAAGTACTAATGTTGTATAAGAATTATATCACCTTAAGGTATATTTCACTGTAAAATATATTATTTTCTTATCGGGAGTAATTATTTTTTACTTTTTAGTGGTTTTTTATTAAATTTTTGCTATCGAATGTCTTTTTTACCTTTTAGTGCATTTTTATCATTCAATTTTTACAGCAAATCTTGAAGTCGGTTTTTTCTTCTTTTTTTTTAAAACATTTTATTTAGTAATTTTTTGTTTTACTTAAAATCAACTTATTTAAAAGCGACAAGCTTTTTAATTTGCGCTTTGGAAATCTTAAATATTCATTATATTTATTCGAAACTATATTTATCCGTGTTAATTAACAGTGATAATGTTTTAATTTTTTCAAATTACCTTTTTTTTTTTTTTTTGGCCCACATCTAAACCATGTGGCCACTTTCAAATTCCATGCTTTTTTTTACGCTAACGAAGAGCAACAGCCCAATCAACCAAGGAATTTAAATAATAGCTTAAAAGGAGCTTGAATCTGATGCAAGATGGAATGAATGAAAGAAGCTAGAATAGGAACAACTGCCAAAGAAAGAAATGAGAGAACATTAGAGTCATTGTATGGAGTAGGAAGACTGCACTTAATACTGACAATATTTTAAGTGCCACTGGCGTCTGTTATATTAATAAATAAAAAATTATCTAAAAGACCGCATTTTTCACGTGTTTTTTGATGACTGCTCTCAGTTTGTGTTCACTAACTTTCATCTGTATTCACACGGTACCACCGCTCACTCGAACAAAAAAAAAAACAACATACGCGACAATACGAACCTTATTTTTTGAAGTCGATAAAAGGACGTCAGATCGTATATGACGAACACTTTTTTGTAAAATAGAGTAACATTAACATTTGTAACCAACTGGTTTGTTTTCAAGCCAGAAAAAGGAAAAGAAAAAAACATTAAATTTAGCAGTACAACCTGTTTTTTTGATTACTTTGAAATAAGAATCAATGTCGTATCATTTTCGTGTTGTGTACTCCAAAAATAGACAAGGCTGATAATCTACGTGAAAATTTATAGAACAATGTTATCGACAGAAAAAATAGAGAACTCTGAAATCAAAAGTTTAGCATTATAAAAATTATGCGAAACACAAGGCATAAAAGTGGCACTGGGTTATTACAGTCTGAAAAGTCATAATTCGTTTTTTACATAACATCATTCGACAGAATAATTTATTGTTGCATTTGGAATCGCGAGCATTAAGAGTACTTACGCAATTACTTTAACTGCATTCTGTTAACAAAGTTCATTTGAACTAATGGCGATCGATTAACGATTTAGTCTGTTGTAGATACACTGAAAAGCTTTTTTAACTTTAGCAAATCATATGCGATGCAAAATATTTTTAAAACAGTTTATATCCGTTTTTGAACACGCACACATAATACAATAATAAAAACGGGGTTTCCCCCAACAATCTATTCATTTCAAGAAAGAATTCAAAGTAAAACAGTATGTGGGTAATAATCGTATTTCAATGGTAGCTTTGTGCTAAAGAATTTTCAGATAACTCATAATTGATCCAATTTAAACGGACCACCACCACATCGGATAATTGTAACATCAATCAAACATCAAAATTATATGCATTTAGGTTTTACCCGGAACCAGATCTCAAATGAATAAACCGAGTAAATTCGTTACTTTAGAAAATAAAGTTCCCAATCAATTTTTAATCGTATGCTCGAGTTTTGTTATAATGACACCGAGGGTGTAGAATTAAAACTGTTAACTAATGATGTTAACATTTAAATTCTGAGCCCCACCATTCGGCAACAATAAATCTCTTACCAGTGTAGTACGTTATAGTTGCTGAAGAGAAACAAATAAGGGATATTGTATTAGAAAATTATTTCTCCACCGCGCATTCAAAAATCCGGGGGCCCAGAAGATAAATGGCGTAAAATGTCGGAAAAACGTTGAAAATTTTAAAGAACTCGGAAATCAATTCGGAAAAATTTTTCCTTCAAAAAAAAACATCCAAGCATTATGAATTTCGCCTTTTATGTTAAAAACCCGTGCATTATTAACGAATGAACACAAAAGCAGACGCAAATCGACAATGCGCAATTGAATCGATTTTTTATTCGCAAAGTAACACGTAAAACTTAAATAGGTCAGTTTTTCCCTCGAAAGTGGAATTATTCGTGGAAACGGATTTCGGACACTCGCATTAGGCCGTAATTTTCTGTTTGAACATATTCAACATGATTCGTAGATGGACGGGTGTGTTATCACAGCTAGCAGAGAGACGAACTGTGTTATTCAGACCTAGAATGAACTCTTGTGTACAAATTGCCGATAAAATGCCGATCTCCGCGAGAACAACCAAAGACCAATGGTGTCTGTTTTTACGAACCACTCTGCTGATTCTGAAAAATCACCACCTCGAAATCCAAAACGTTTATATTACATTCTTCTTGCCGTTTCTAAACAATGAACTTAATGTTCGAGTTCTTCATCATTTTTGAATATGGTTAGGGGGAAATAAATGACAGATTTTCAAACCGAAATCTGCCAAAGTCATTTGCAAGAAGGTGCGCTACCCCGCTGTTATTAGAAAAAAATTAGATGTGTTGTTTACAAAAAAAAAAAAAGAAAAAAAAACTTACTCAAACCAGAATAAGGAGATCGGGAGAGTGGGAGAGGGTACACACACTTCCTTAGTTATCGAGTAACGTTTTTTAAACCTTAAAAAATTTGGAATAACCCCCAAGTTAAAAATATATTATTTTTAAGCACAATAGTTACGGCAATAAATCGCGGCAGCCATGGCCGGTTAAATTTTTTTTGAATATAATTAAGAATACTGCCGAGCCGACTGTAAAGATAGGAACTATTATCTTTTAAATAAACCGCCAATTAAAAATCCATAATCTTGCAGGGAGTAAACTTTATTTTTAAATTCAGAGTAGACCCCCGCATCTTTTTTGTGGCGAATTGATAAAACAGAAAACAATTCTCTACTTTCTTGTGTCAACAGCACCCCGCTTAACTTAAAAGTACTACCATTTTCAAATGTTTAGATTAAACGAAATTCATCGTATTCATTTTATAACGCGTTTATTAAAAAGAACAACTATATGTCAGCAAAAACATAAACTAGAAAAATGTTTACTTACAAACCGTATTAAAAACTTTAATACAGCAAATCTCACTGATCACACGTGATCTTTAAATAATAATTACAATAGCGCGAAATCGCGGTTATTTGTAAATTTGAAAAAAGACGCGTATTTTAAAAACCGCTGTCAAACGAACCCCACAACATCCTTGATAAGATATATCGTGGATTATGTAATTATGATTTTGATATTGTATACTGCGATTGTAATAAATTCGAAAAAATACCGAGGGGCCATTTTTTTCTACTTCTTAGGATGCGATTTTATTGTTCCAGACCTCTACGATGGCTGGATCAATAGAACCGCCAAAAATTTTCTAACAGAGATGAAAAAGGAAACTTTACAGAACCGAATGAAGGTGGAATAGCCGCAATAAACAAGCTACATAGTTTTAAAATACGCTACATATCCAAATTTATGAACGCCATCTTCCGATGCTATACGAAAAACAGTACCGAGAGATACTCATTTTCCAAAGTGTAAAATACCGCAGTTTGTTTACGTACGGAAATCGTTCCTCACTTGCACACTGAACTCTTGTTTCACCAGTCGAATAGGTATCATCGAGTAACGGTCGGATCTATTCGGCCATATGCAGAGGAGTGCTTGTCGCAGGTGATCTACAAGCTGGCAGTACGCTAAGTAACAATTAAACCAGAAGCATAGCTTTTACATCCCCCAAAAAATGATAGCCACAATATTTTTGACCGAGTCGTTTTTTTTTGTTTTTTTTTGACAGACGTTTTTTTCTCACGCTATTTCATCAACACTAGCCTTTTCTATGGACCGCCGCTACATCCATGTTCCATTCTTTTGCATTCTTATTTAATATGCGATTTTAAAAAACTACACGCGTATAATTCGGAGTAAAACATATGTAGTAACCAAGGGTAGTCGTGCTATGTGTACTGATGCGTAACGGGAGTTTCGTGATGAATCGTTCCGCTTGAAATTTCTCCACAGCGTATCCAGAATCCTAAAAATTAGACTTCCCCCGAACTGCTGTTACTTTTGGTGCATTTCATATGCCACGGTCGAAGGTAGGAAAAGATACTTTTGAGACGAACTTGCTATAAAACAATTAAACATGTAAATTGAAAAGAATTTGATTTTATCGAGAATTTTCGATATTTTAACTACGGATGACTAATGTTTTGAATCGAAATACACGTAAATTGTTCCGCATGGCCCAAGCTTTGTTGACAAAATAAATAATAATTTTCGCGATAATCGCTACTTTGTTTAACCTTAAATAAACATATCGATTGTAATTGACTAGCTAAATTTCGTGATTTTTAATGTAATGAAAATAATTACCTTTATTCACACCCCGGCTAACGTAATTCGAACGCGGACCATATAAATATTTTCAAACGTTTTTATTAACATATTATTTAACCGCTAAAACGCAACAACCACATTCATCACATATTCCTGCAGCGAGCATGAAATTACATTAACTTTTTTTTTGGTACAAGTAAACGATAAATGCGATCACTGTATTTGTTCCCGTAAATGAAATATTATTGGTTTTATATTGATAACTCTTTTGCGTTTTCCTCTGAGAAATCGCAAACGTAAGACGAGTCTGTTTTTACATAAAAATTAACGCTTTTAAAAACTTTAAAAATTAAAAAAAAAAAAATAATAATTTCCATTTAACGAACCGAATTTAGATCTTAGTTGCTCATCAATTAACGGTAAAAAAAAGTAGTCTCGCGTGTTTTGAAATTTATTTGAAATATTTCATTTTTAAAATTTGTTCCATGAAATCGGTGCCGTAAAAATTCACGAAACTGAGATTGAAAAACGTTAATCTAGATATAATTTGAGGAAGACTTCTACACTGATGCAAGATTATACAAGATCATAATTCTGTAAAGGAAATCCTATTGAAAACCGTTTATTAATTATTTAACTGAAAATCTAAATCATGTACTCAGAATGAGTTTGACTACAAAAATATCGGTACCCCAGTATCGAAATGTCCAGTAATCTTTCATTTATTGAACCACGCGTTTATTGTTTAAGAACTGCATACGACTGAATACTTGTAATCATTCCCCAGCTTTTACTTCACTAGATCTTTTATACTAACATACATTTTCAAAGTGGCATCCTCGCTAGTTAAAATGTCCACTAGCGAAAAATCTAATAAGATAACTAGGGAGGAACAATTACATTTAGTTGTATACAATTCTTAAACAATGAACGCATGGTTCAATCATCATTGTAATGCAGCTGCTGCACAGCTTTCTGTAAAGGATAACTGGACACTTCGACAGAACATGGCATACATATATATGCTATGTTATTACGTGATTAACCAAATGTATTGATGGAAAGCATTATGAACAATGCTTCCTTTGGAAGAGGTTCGAATTATTTCGTTTCCTCATTTAACAGTTTCAAAATTATGTTCATTGCCGATAATTGCATTCTAATACAAGTGCACATTCATTAATTTAAAAAAAAAAACTAATAAGTGTTCAACGCGTTTTTTTTTTTTGTTTTTGTTCTACACGGGTAATAACAGAAATAAACCTCGTCCTGATATTTCAAGTCAAACTCACTCTTAACATACGATTTAGATTTCCACTTTCAATTAATAGTTGAAGAACTAAACGATTTTCAATGGGATTTCCTTTACCGAATTATAATCTTGTATCGAAGTAGAAGTCTTTCTCGAATATTTAAATCAACGTTTCTCTATATTTTAAAAATTAAATATTTCAAGTAAATTTCAGAACACACGAGACTAATTTTTCTATCGCCAATTGAGAGCAGTTAAAATCGAAATTCGGTTTATTAAATGGAAATTCCGTTTTTAATTTTTGAAAAAGCGTTAATTTTTTTGTTTCTCAAAGGGAAACCCAAAAGAATTGCCAATATAAATCCAATATTTTATTTAGAGGAACAAACGCAGTGGTCGCACTCAGTTTATAACTGTAACGAGAAAAAATTTAATATAACAAAATTATATTTGGTATTTTTTATAAAGAAATAAACACGTACAATTATTTGTTTAATATTTTCCGTTTACTTCCAAACTTGTTTTACGTAAAACATTCTGGAATTGGAGGTAATGAAAAACATACGTTTTTTATGATTGAAAAATCCGCGTCACAGCAGACTTTTTTGAAAAGCTTTCTATACAATTCGAACATTTGCGTATATTTTTCAAGCTCTGCACAAAATTTTAAAAAATTCACGATTCTTTGGACATTCATTGGAATCACACGTCATTGCAATTTTTATAATTATACATCTAGTAAAAACAAAAACGAAACAGTCAGGGGGTGAGTGAAGAACGAATGTACTCAGGTACCTACACTTGTGATACACGCTCTATTAGTCAAGTCTTGAATATTTTCTGAGCGAACAATGTTATGTGTCTGCACAGATAAAATAACGGAAACACTTGCGCAAGGGATGTAACGTAAAATAGGATATACGAAAACACGATCGCATTACTATTTTAAAAATATAAATTTTCAAACATTTTAAAAATTTAATTTCACAGACAACAGCGTGAGATCATTAAAAAAATATATTTGAGTTTTCCGAATTTAATAGAGAAATTAAAGTACTTAAAGTGGGCAGTTAAAAATATATACGTAACCCTGTACAAAAATTATATTAAAAAAAAAAGAAAAGAAATCGTCTTACCATTAAAAACAACCGACATCAAAATGAGTACTTATTTTTAACATTATCGTACTCTAAATAATTCCATATAAAATCGTTTCCTCATACAGCCGGATAAATGTAACTTCCAAACTGTTTTTAAATTATTAAATTTTGTAAAATTATTATAGGTGAAACGTTCAGCTTATGACATTTAACGATATAAACTAAAGAAGAAGTAGTTTTCATCAAAACGTAAAATCATATCGAATAATTATTTTAAATATAATAAATCTTAAAATATTAATCCTTGTATCGGTTTAAAATATATCTATCATTACTACAACTAATTATATAGTAATATTAGAGATTTTATACACTTACACTAGTTATATTCACCTTTACAACCACACTGCAGACGGTTTTTTGTCTTCTTAAAAAATTTAATCTTTCTTCTATCCTCGCAGCTAATCAAATTTTTAGTTATATTCATTTTTGGTAATCTATAAGAATTTAACTGGACGTATTTCTTAACATTATATCGTAAATACAAGGTTATAAAATTATACATAAACAACTACTGTGTTGATCTATAAAAAATAATCTTACGGAGTCGTGTAAGTTGTAATTATTCTATCATTTAAAAATGTAAATATTATTATTTTCTAATAAATAAAATTCATTAACAGTGAATTTAAAATGAATTTAATAGTATTAGTGTCAATTTTCACTATAAAAATTACTGATAATAGGAATCTGAAATCTTTTGCGCTATTACGAATTATTTTTAAAAATGTTATCTGTAACGGAAGTTAAGCTCTCATCTAAAAATAACATTTCTAATTCTCATTTTTCTTAAATTCATAACTATATAATAATCAAAACAATCAAAATAAAATACCAGTTTTATTGCAGTTAACGGTATTTTCATTTTGTGGAAATTTTTCGCAAAATTACTTAACCTCGTACAGTTATGAAAATTCTATAATTTATTACCAACATATTTTTAAGAACGATATTTGTTTATGACTTGTGGAAATAAAAAGTTTAAAGTATCACCTAATTCAGTTAGTAAAAACGAAAAATATTAAAGACTAGCTACAGAAATATAAAAAAAAAAAAAAAATACAAATTAACTTTACTTTGGTGAAGTTAAATCAAATTTGAAACAACGAATTTTTTAATTTATATTATCAAAATATCTTCACAAACAAGAGTTTAAAAATACTAATATACATTAAATAACAATGGTCATTTAAGTAATAAACAAGATATAATTAAAAAGGAGTACAAAGTAATTTTCTTATTCCTTTTAAATATATATAGTAAACCAAATATTGCTCTGTAAGCACTTAAAAATTACTTAATGTTTACCAATTTCAAATAAAAAAAAAAAAAAAAACAAAAAAAAAAACGGTTAAATGTATTTTAAAAACATCTGTAACCCATTCTATTTGAACTAATTCCATCTGAGACATAAATACATATAAACCACTACTTAAAACATTCATTTCTCCGAACAAACTATAAAATTTCTTCACTACTTCACGAACTAAGTTAATCACATTTCCGGTATAAGCTGTTTTATATATATATATATACATATACACGTTGTAAATAAGCAGTTCATACTGACCACATTTCACTAAATGATCTTTAATAGAAAACAAATATAGATCTAACAATCGTAATAATAAATACACATTCCAAATATGTAGAAGTTTGATAAATTATTAAATTAATTTTATATTATTTATTTATAACATTAACGATTGACCGTTACAAAATATATGATATTAAAAATATCAGCGTATAAATTATTATTGTTCTACGTTTATAATTATGAATGCACCAACGATTCTAAAAATTAAATTTAAAATTAATAATAAAGCAGTATTGAAATACTAGCATGATTTTAAAAAATAAATTATTAATATGAAGCGTTTTGAACAAATATATTTTCAATAAATAAAATCGTACAACATTTTAAAAAGTTTCATTAGATCGATACTAAACATTTATATACAGAGATTAGAATTTACATTCAAATTTATATGTAATTATAGTACTTTTACTTGGAAAAATAATGTATACAGTACAAAAAAACAAGTATAATACATTTAAATAATATAGAATGAAAAAACATACGAACCGACCTATTTTACTTATATTTCATTAAAAGCAATACATATTTTAATATAACTATCTTTTATATACGCGGATATTAAACTTTATAGTATAATAGAGCTTTTATTTATTTTAAGAAAAAAAGTGCATTACATAAGCGCATATAATTTCTGTTTCCCATTTACATAGCATATTTACGTGTCCACTCCCTAGCAAGTTCATTATACTTGTCTCTATCGGTTTTGTAGATTCTTGCTATTTCTGGCACCAGCGGATCATCGGGATTTGGATCGCATAGAAGAGAACATATTGACAATAACACTTTCGAAATTGTGAGAGCCGGAGACCATTGAGATCTAAGAATATCTAAACAAATACTACCATTACTGTTAATATTCGGATGGTATATACGTGTGGTAAAAGCAACTTTGGGTGGCTTAAACGGATAATCTGTCGGGAAATGTATTGTTAAAAAAAATACGCCGCCTTGATATGGACTATCAGGTGGCCCCATTATAGTAGCTTGCCAATGAAATAAATCTTCACCTACAGGACCAGCTGAACACTGTGCTGGCGGATCACGTCCTAAATCTTGTAATTCTTTATTAATACGTTTCAAAGCCATTCTATTATATCTATTAACGAATTTCTTTTATAATAAGTTGAAAGCGTGCTTTACTTACAATTTACTGTTTTTAATTATGGTATATGACCGTACAGTATAAACGAAAATTTAAAAATACTTTTAACACTATTTTAACAGTTCACCAGATAAAAGAACTTACAATTCCCAATTTTTAACGCACGTAACAATTAGAAACAAATTGCTAATTTTACACAAAATACTCCCACTAGGTTGTACTACGATCAGCGTCATCATCAGCATCGGCCAATAGGAAAATCCTATTTTTATCTTATCGAAATAATACACCATGAAAGCCAATTGCTAAATCAACGTACTTTGTTAAATACGGGGAAAAAACGGTGCCTGGTAATTTTTAAAATATATAATTTTTTTCATAAGAAAAAGCTAATATTGCACAAAATTTATTTCTTTTATTATCGTTTAGAAAAATTTGATAAACAATTAATAATTTTTTTAAGTTGATAAATAAATTGTACATATATACATATGTATAAAAAGAATAATTAAAATATGCAAAATTATTTCAACGATTCTTAATTTTTTTTTTTGAAATATTAAAGTTAACCTTAAATAAGTAAAATTTTTGAAAAGACCACACGAAAAAATACGATTAGCACATTGATCACATAATGTGTTCTAAATGCAACATAATGTAAGCCAAAATAAAACTTACGTCTATTTTTATGTTTTACTTTTAAATTTCGATTAACATTCATTATAATTTATTAACTTTTTTTCTAATTATTTTAATCTTTCGCTAATGTAAGTATATCAGGCCGCTGCATATCATTTTAACCATTAATGGCGTATTATGAAATAGTTTACATTTATGTTGCATTAGGTCACTGTTTCGAAATATAACTGCGTATTTCACTTTAGAAAGAGATTTATTTGTGTTAATGGAAAAATGAAATTATTGTTCTACAGACTAATATTTAAGAATGTGAAATACGTGGTAACCAAAATTTCTGGTTTGTATTTTAACGTATAGTAATGAAACAAAAATAATAGACTACTTTTAAATATAAATTCCAAGTTTCTTTTAATGTATACTTATGTAAATCATGAAATCGGTACATACTTAATTTGGATTTATATTTATATATATATATATATATATATATATAATTAAGCATTCGTTGAAGTGAAGTTATTCGTTTATCTGTAACTTTATGATTTCTTTTTCCTTCAAATGCTTTCTTATTAATTGTATTAATTTTTTTTTAATTTCGTATTTTTTCCACTTCACTTTCGACTACATGTTTTTAATATTGAGATTTTATCATTACACATTCTGATTATGTTCAATTCCATATTGCGTTTAATTTAATGCTAGTTTTACTGCTGTCATTGTGCTTGTAATCAAAAACAGTTACAATTTTGTGAAATGGTCGAGCTATTCAGCTGAGTTAGTTTGCGATCAAAAACAGTCTACCGATTATTTGTGTTTTAATCTATTTCGACATTACTCAGTAAACATTATAAAATCTTTTACTAAATGTCATGAAGAAACATATTTCGAGATTGCTAACATTTGTTTTATATGTCAAACACATTTTACCTGATTTGGTTGCGACTTTTACAGGTCTGGTAGATTTTCTTTTTAGTTGTAAAAAGTTCTATAAAATGAGCAATTAAATTTTCACTCTTCATTATAAACTGCCTGTTTAATCACAGTTACAACAAAATGAAGCTTTGTGGTGGAGCACAACTAATTTCTTTAATGATAACATCACTGTATTTTAAGAACGCTCTATTGAACTTTTTGCCATTATTAAAGAAGTAGAAGTTAGTGAACAAAACTTTTTTTTCTTTAATACATCAGACGTTTCATTTGTCAGTATATAGAATTACACTGATTAACTCGTAAATTTGAAATTGAGGTGATACATTTTTTTTTTAAACGTCAGATTTTCATTTAGATGAAACTTTAAAAGAATATTTTCTGCTTTATTTTATACACAAAAAAATATGGTTATATAAATAAATTATAAATATATTTTATACTTAACGAGTGTTCGTCCCCTCATTTTTTACTCACAGCTCCTAGACCTTAAAGTTTTTGCTTCTTACTGTGCTTTGTATATCTAGTCATTTCCCTTTGTACATCGTTCCTCTACTTAGTTCTTTTATATTATCTATTTCGGACCAAATTGCTATTTGTCTATTGATTCTCCCTCCTCCATATTGTTTCTGGGCATAGTATCTTTGTTATTGCACCAAGGGAAAAAAAGTTTTTAATCTTTCCCTATTAATTTATTTATATTTTGCCATGTTTTCCTGATTTTTTTTACATGTTACGAAGAATCACTACCATAATCAGTATGAAAGGGAAAGAGTTAATTTTGTTATTTCAGCATTTTAATTGTGATTTAATTTCGTTCATTATTACAAAAGGTAATTCTATGATACCGTTTATTTATGTTTTACATTTTTAAAATACGGAAATAATAATTATCACTTGTGAATTTTCGTAAATCAAAATTTGATGATAATAAAAAATGTTACCAAAAAAATTGATCGCATAATGAAAGAAGCGTTTAGAAAAGAACAGAAAATTTATTTGGGATGTCTTTTTAATGAAGACGTTAAACTAAAAGAATTGAGATTAAAAAAATTTCGAGCAAGATTGCGCAAAATGAATTAACATCACAACGGAAAGTATGATTAAAAAATTTGAAGACTAAATAGTAGAGGTAATATAAGAACAATACGAAGTGTGTTCTGAAAGAGAAAACAACATTCAAAAGTGAGAATAGAACAAAGTTGGAGCACTAAAACATTTACAAATGCAGTTAATATTGTTTGTAATGAAGTTTGTAAGATTTGTAAAAATAGAGGTTAACCAAATTAAGTGTAAACATGGAAAATGAATATAGTACAGGCGCCTTACTGGCCAGTGAATAAACAAAAAAAACAATTTTAGTTTGTGTTATTGTTGCAAGAATTATGTTTCAAGCAGAAATATAAATTGCTCGCCAAAAGCATTTTGTAATAATTTTGATCTGACAAAATTACCTGAAGTTATTCAGCAACTATTACAAGCTGAACAACATATTATTTCTGAGGTATCCCATTTTTGAAAGTTATCAAGTTTAATTGTTTATTTGAACAATATAGTTTTCATAACTACATAGAACTTTTTTCTCAAGATATTTCTAAAGTTAGCTAAAAGTTTCCACATATGTTTTCAAGGTCAAATAATGATATAACCATCAAATTACTTTACGACTTTAAATTGTAATGGTTTGAATTAACATAATATAAAAAGAAAAAAAAATCACTTTTACTTGCAGATGGTAGACTGAATAAGCATCCAGATGTTTTTTATTTAACTGCAACTCAATGGTTGTTTGAAATATATCTAATCAGGGCCGTATCTAGAACAAAATTTCGGGAGGGGTTACGAAAATATTTTTATAAACATATATATATATATATATATATTTATCAGTGGCGTAGTATAAATTTCAGAACTGAGGAAGCGCCACAATCAAATATTTTTTTTATATAAAAATAAACATGCGTAAAATTCTGTTAAACACAGAGTAGAATTAAAAATTAAGGGGAATGAAATATCTCATTTTTTGGTAAATTAATTCAATTTTCCGGTTCTTGTTTGCGAAAGTGTCTATTACATCATCACGAAAGGATGGCCCTTTTCTAATATTTGATAATAATTTTTTTTCAATACTAAAAAAAGCTGATGAAGATAGTTACTCACGATCTTGTGTATTTCTTAAATACGTTTTCATTCGTTTCACTGCTGAGAACAATCTTTCTGCAGACGAAGTAGTTGCTGGAATTGTGGTTATTAAATGAGAAAGTTTGTATACACTTCTCGAAAAACATCTGTTAGATTTGAAGCGGTCAAGTATAAGATGCACCGCGTGCGTCTTTATGTATGTTATAATCTTGAAAGTACACTTTTTAAACTTGTAAGATAGAAAAAGTTTCTGTAATTCTGTTTTAAATTTAAAAAGTCTTCTCCCAGAAAATTTTATTGAAAATTAAAAAATTTTCTGTATTTAAGAGATTTGAAAATTTTAATTTTGTTACATCATCGAATCTATTATTAGACATTTATTTGCGTAACATCGATAATTTTTAAAAATATGCTTTTTCATGATGGCGCCCGTGTCGGGAATATATATCCACTTATTCTCAAACTAAAATTACCAGATTTCATTCCTAGTGATCCACAATTATGGTTTTCCATATACGGATCACATTTTCACTATCTTTAATATTGATGATGAATCTGTGAAACACACACATATCCTACAACACCTATCACATGGTACATTTTCATTAATTAGCAATTTGATACTTGTGTCTATGGGCAAACCAAAACCTGCATTATTGTCCCTATGAAAAACTGTTAGAAGAACTTTTGACTGGACTCTTAGTAGGTTCACACTTTAAAACCCTCTAGTCTCTTAAATGAGAACAAGAGCCAGATCGGAACATCTGGTACAGACAATATAATAAAGGTTTTATGGTGGAAGCGTCTGCCAGAAAAATTTCAACTCCTGCTAACTACATCAATAAACGACGACCTTAACCTATTAACTTCGAAAGTAGACTTATTTTATGAAGCCACTGCATTGACAGCAGAAATTGCCACTGTTAGGTAGGAGAAAGTAATTTCACCTACTTCAGATATACCAATATCCCAGAATGAATTCCGTAGCTTAATTTCTGCTATAAACTAGTTAATGCTACAGATGCTGCTTTGCAAAATAGCCAAAGGCACACACCTTCGCATAGCAGAAGCCAGCAAAGCTCTCATAGTTGCCGCTCGCAAATCATCAATGGAGTGTGTTGTTTCCACTATACTTTTGGAATTAGAGCAAAAAAATGTGACGCGGCCTACTCTGAATTCTCAACATGTAATCAACAAGTTACATACGATGCAGGGTGGCCGTGATGGTGACAGCGTTGCCTCCTTTTTCCGATCTTACTGTTTTGTCACAGTTATTCATTAAAAATAGATGGAACAAATGTGAATTCCTCATTGACATAGGATCAGTGTCTCATTCCTACCAAAAATACAACCCTGTACACAGCATGTAACAGTTTCATCGCACTGGTTCTCCACTTTTTGCAGCTAATGATGCCAAGGTTTATACTTTTGGTACACTAACCCTCGAACTCGACCTAGGGCTTGAAAAATTATATCCTTAGTCTTTCATTATTTGCGATGTTACCGTTTCAATAATTGGTGCAGATTTTATGCATCAGCACTATATTGTGTTAAACATAACAAAGCCGCGTATTTATAGTGGTACTACATGACTAAAATTGTAAGTACTCAAGGTTTTGTGCGGAACATTCTTTGTTAAATTCATGCGTTCAAGAGTTAATTGGAAAATATGCGTGTATGGTTCAGAGGGAAAATTTTTCAGTTACATCACCAGATTATTTTAAAAAATTATAGAAAATATTTATTTTTAATTTAGTATTTTGCAAATTGAAATTACGACAATTCATACTTATCATATTAAATCCTCAGTGGTTGACACGTCATGCTCAACTGGTTTGTTGTATTTGCGATAAAAATTATATCTTTTTTTATTTTTTTTTTGTTTTTCCTAGAATGTAGTCAGGCCCGGATTAAGTGTATGATAGGCCCGGGGCTAAGGAAATACTAGGGGCCCTTTTCGGAAGTGACAAAATTATCAGTTTTATAGAATAACTAGATTTTCTTTAATTTAATTCAATTATATTATTTTGAATTCACGAATTAACATATAATTATTAATGTAAACAAAACTAAACGTCATATAGACAATGGGCATAATTTTCGATTCCAAAAAAGAAAGTATGTATATATATATATAATTTTAAATAATGCATTTTTCAGCAAATTTTAACCAAAGATGTGCATAAAAGGATAGTGTGCGTGCGCGTATTGGATGTGTACACACACACAAACATTCATACAGACATTTCCTAAAAATATAGATTCCGACTCGTTATTCCTTAAAACAAATATCTGGTACGGTTTATGGAACTCGAAATTTTACTATTACGAAGTTTCCTCCTATAGGAGGAAATAAAAGTGGATACAACGTTATTAACAAATAAATGTACCAAAAAATACACTTACTCCTGTAAAGTTAATTCTATTTATTTAAAAAAACGTTTATGTATATGACAAGTGATATATTAGTTTTTTATTACATGTCGGAAGTGGGTGTCTCTTGGGGGCCCCTTTATAAGGCGAGGACCGGGCCTGCAGCCATCGAGGCCTGAATATAGTCACATGAAATATAATTATTTTACAGCTAGATATATAATCTTGCACGTTATGTAACACGGATTAATTACTTGGAATCGGTTATTCTTATTAGGGTGAAATATGCCCTACATAAACCAAAATTCACTTTTAAACCATACAGAAACATCAATAAAGCAGCTCATTTAGTAATAAAATTAACATAATAAAGTAAGAAAAATTTTCCGATTTTTAAGCAGTTATTTGACATTCTTAAAAGTATATATATTTGTTTCATAACCGTTATATGTAATTATTTTAGAAAACAAAGTAAATATTGATCGCTAGTGAGTATTCCGAGAAAATAAAACAGCACTGAAAGCATAATGGGGAATTTCACGCCAAATGTCCCAGCGCGACGCTCGAGTGCCAAAAGCTTACTTTTCAACAGATGATTACGCTACTAAGAATCATACACAAAACATAACGACAACACGTTACCGATGTATTTTTTCCCCAGTTTTCCCCAATGAAATTATTCGCCCTTTTTTGAAAATGAGCTTTTTTAATCTCAAAAAAACACAAAACGTGTTATATCTTTAAAAGGACATTTTTAATATTTTTTCAAATGCTCTAGATCGAAAGAGGAGGGTTTTTACGTCGATATTGCAATTTTCAGAGTTTTTTTTTTTTTTGCTTTTACGGGATATTGAACGCCAAAGTAAAGACGGACGGCCACTGTGGCACGCGGCGCAGTGTAACGCAAAATGTTTATCGGGTTTTTCCAATATCTATTTGACGTCGAGTTTGGATGGCGGTTCGCTTACGTTTATTTAGTTATGGATTACCATCGTTGTGATTGTGCTGAATAACAAGAGCGAGCGTCGTCGAAAGCGCGTATTACTTTATGAACATCGAAAAACTTGAGCTTATGGTATAACTTCGGAAATTAATTTATTTCGCTTTCATTAACTAACTTATTTATCATAGATTAATTTAATTATTTTTTGTCTAACGCTATATTCGGTTTTTCATTCAAGATGCATTAATCCGGTTGGTAAAAGTAATCATCCTATTAATTCGGCGAAACAGTTGTTTAACTTCTCCACATCTAAAAAAGATGAATATCCATCGATACTAGGAACAGCAAAACTTTTTAATAACTGTAAAACTGAAATTTTTTACGTAAATCAGATTCATCTATTCCTGATGTAAAAAAAATTATCTACGAACACAAAGGAAAATTTTAAAAATGACGAAAACGAATAAATAAATTTGTGTGATACTTATGTAAATATACATTATGTAATTATATTGCAAAAATGTACAAAGAATGCTTCAATGTATAAATAAATAATATGTGTACTTATGTGTAGTAGAATTAATTATTTAGTAAACATTAATGGAAAACACACTGTGCCGCATGTTACGCGGAGCCGTAGTGGCGGTTCGTCTTTATTTTTGCGTTCAATATCTCGTTAAAGAAAAAAAAAACTCTAAAAATTGCTATATCGACGTAAAAACCCCTTCTCTTTCGATCTACGGTATTTAAAAAATATTAAAAATGCCCTTTTAAAGATATAATACGTTTTGTGTTTTTTTGAGGTTAAAAAAGCTCATTTTCAAAAAACGAATGATTTCATCGGAAAGCTGGGGAAAAAATACATCGGAAACGTGTTGCCGTTATTTTTTGTGTATGATTCTTAGTACCGTGATCATCAGTTGAAAAGTAAGCGTTTTGGCGCTCGAGCGACCCGCTGGGACATTTGACGTGAAATGCCTCATATGCGAAAAGGAATTTTATGGATATATTGTAGTCCGCTCTTGTTTCTCAAGTGGGCGTTAATTTTTTTTTTGTTGGTCCAGTTCTAAAATCACATCTTTTTCTTGGAATTGACTATAGTTTTATTGTAAAATAAGTTGTTATTATTTCAGCGGAAAAAGAATTATTAGAATATTTTTCGAATAGATTATTCTTAATAATGACCATAGTACGGAGAATTAATGAATGAAACTGTTTTAAGTGTACTGTTTTAGTTCGTTTATTTTACCAAATCCTGATCAGCTTCATACGAGATGAAGTTTATTTACCTGTATTGTTTATAAATCGCACGATTGGTTATTCGGTTTTAAATTTCTAAGAAAATGGTTAATTTTTCTAACAGGAGAACATAATAAAATGTACAATGAATGCGTGTAAAATATGCCATTATTGTTATTTTTACTTTTCTGTTTGGAAAAAAAAAGAATGCCGCAAAGAATGTTGACACAATGGTTTCTGTCATTCGTCTATAAACGTAATATAGTATCAACAAAATAAACAAAACATAGTTTCATTGTTAAAAGTAATCCATTCATAAGGATGTCCTGTTGTTGAAATATCCTGTTTTTTTTAAATTTTTTCCGAAAACGTTACTTATTATAATAGCACATAAAACTTAAATTGTAAGAAAAAAGGTGGAATATGCTTCTTAAAAGTTTTCATACTTTGCTTTTGATGGATGTAAAGAAACATTCGTCTGTTTAAATAAAAAATCTGTAGACGGGACAAACTTCGTTTCAGAAAAAAAACGTAGTTATTAAAAAAAATATTTTTAATTTCAATTTTTTTAAAAAATCATAGAAACGATATAACAATCAGATGCTTGAAAAGAAACGATACAATTAGTATTGGTTTCATTTATGGAACTATTTCATCTTAATAGTTCATTTAATAAAATAAAAAAGTAAAACACTTTTATAAAACAAGAAATATGTAAAAATCATTAATAAGGTTCAAGATTAAAACACCAAGAGGCAGTCGACATTAATTACGTCTTTTATTCCATATGCTCCGACGCTTTAACTACGACCTTCAATTGCACCTGCATTGTTAAAAAAGTTAATCTAATTTAATGAATCAGGTAAGGAAATAAAGTGATTAAAAATCATTTTTCAGTAGAAAACCATATCTATCATATCACGTTATATCGCCTTTTGTTTTTAATGAACAGTAACAATATAACCAATAAAATTATGTAAAATACGTGTTTTGAGATTGTATATATGTATGCATATATAACACGCTATACGCGCCGAAAAACTAAATCGTTAACGAAGAACGGTATTTTTCGGGTGGAATTTCTGATAGCAGTATTTGGTAACTCGTGTTTCTCACTAACACAGATGATAACGTTTAATGGATGATACCTGAAAACCTCTGCAGGTAGTCTGTAAAAAGGTCCGAGTTCGCCCGAAAGAGCGGACCGACCCCTCATTGAGACACTTGATTTTTCTCCATATAACGGTGTTGAGTGTATCTTTTATAATAGAAGAGACAAAAGATATTCAGGACGGGCGTTTCTTTGTTCGGATAAGTTTGGAATGGGTTAATGCCTATATTAAGGGCGAGCCCAAAAAAAAAACAAAAAAAAACCTTGCCATGGCCCTGCGCTTTTTGAATTCCACTAGATTACTGAGTAATTTGGTGGTATTGTACTTGTGGAGAGCTTTTTTCCTCTCAGAAATGGCTGCATTAATCTCGGGGTGTAAAGCCCGCACTAATATTTTCAAACGGGTCCTCCGAAGTGAGTGGGTGAGGTCGCTTAACGGTTAAGTTGAACGGCTCCAAAACTAGAAGTCTATTTTTTCCCGTGGTGGGGTATTTTTTGGAGAAGAATCATTCGCAATTTTGCGGTGAAGAGTGAATGTTTGCTTGAGGTTGGGATTCTCTTAGTGGTTCCATTTCGGCGAGTAGTTCTGCAGATACCTTGTTGCTGATTTTGCAGCCGGTGCAAGCATTATCTTCAACATCAAGAAATATCCAATGGTCCCGATCGTTGAAACGCAGGAGAATCGAGTGCGGTGTGTCTGTGCAGCCTATGTGTTCGATATACATCTGTCTCCTCCAGCTCACTACATGCCCGAATTCGTCGTCGGAAGGGTTTACTAATAATATTGCGATAGGCGTTAGAACTTAGTGCTAGGATGGAAGAGGGGTAATAATTTAGTTTGTCGTTGGGAATAGTTGGGGAGACGTTGGACAGCATAAGTTTGTTAGAGGGATAACCTGGACGGATTTAAGAAAAATTGAGACTCTATCTTTACTAATTTTTGAACCTGCTATGATATTAGCTGGGCCGCCTACTTTATCTTTTAATGCGATAAAATAATCGAAGCAGAGTATGGGGCTAAATAGGGGAATATAAGACCTTGCTCGTCCTTGGGTGGTTGAAAATAATTAGTGGCGATATTCTTTTTGTGTATGTAGTTTTGGTTGTTTTAGCCGATCTAATTGATTCAGAGAATGATATCAAAAAAAAACAAAAAACGACAGAATAAATATTATGTTAACAATATTCGAGAAAGCTAAACTTATTGTTGTCGAAGCAATACCATTAGGATTTCCTTCACCCAATGCGGAGCTGTTTTTAATTACTGACGCTAGTGATCGCACCGTTGACGCCATTCTTGAGCAAGTAACAAATAATAAAGAATAACCCTTAAGATTTTTTAGTTAAAAATTAAGCAAAACCCAAATTAAATATTTCACGTGTGGCAGAGAATTATTAGCTATTTACGAAAGTATTGTGAATTTCCAACATCTGCTCGAAGGTAGACATTTTATGATAATGATAAATCATAAACCGTTAATTTTTATGTTTAAAATAACAAATAAATATACGAGTTCGTGCCGCGAATGGGAAATCACATTCATTTCTGAATTTGCTACCGAAATTTAGCGCATTTCAGGGAGAGCCAATATTGTCACTGACGCACTCGGTAGGATTCGCCGGATAGATGCGTCGATATCAATAGAAAGAATCGCTGAAGCACAATTATATGATTCAGAGTTTATGCGCATGCGAGCCAATTGGTTTATCGGGACTGGGCAATATCAGATTTATTTTTTCCAAGCTCCAAACTGAATTGTGCGTTCATTTCAAAGAGAAGCTGCTGATAATTATTTCAAAACCTCTCTGTAAAGCAGTCTTTAATCAGCTGCATAAGCTAGCAGATCCTAGTCGATGGAAAAGTATACAATATGTCAGGTCCCGATTTATGTGGCCGATATTGACGAAAGATGTGTTATGGGCAAAATCCTATTACGAATGTCAGAAAAATAAAATTACACGACACACGGCTGCCCCATTGGAACACTTTGTACGCTATGAAACTGCCTGTTGTTAATGATTTCTGATATATTCTAACGATATGCGACCGATACACCAGATAGCTTGAGGCAGTTCCTATTAAAACAGCCACCACTAAAACTGTCGTTCAGACAATTTTTACCAAATGAATTGTACATTATGGCGTTCCAATCAAAGTCGCAACCGATTGCAGCCCACAATTCACCTTTAAACTGCACGATCATTTTTGCCGACTGCTGGATGCAAAATACGTCATGACAAACGCTTATCATCCACGGCAAACGGAATCCTGGACCGGCCGCATAGAACACTAAAAGCCGTGTTAAAATTACAGCATTGAAATTGGCCATTTCTACTGCTGGTTGTACTATTAGGTCTTCACTGCGCCTTACAGAATGATGGAAATTCTCCAAATCAGTTAATGTGTGGGCAAAATTTACATTTGCCAAGAGAATTTTTCGTCACCACAGAATTGATCCTACCGAATACTTAATCGCACTTCGTCAGCATCTAAAAAAGATTAGGCATGAGTAACTCTGGACACAGTTATATCCTCAGAAATATATCCACATTCTGACACCGCTGGATATATCTCTGACGATGCGATCTAATATAACTCAACTCTGAAAGATATTACACAATGAACAAATGTCATTCTGGACACAGTCGGATTTACCTCTGTTGGGGTAATTTAATATCCCTCGTATGGAGTATTGAGTAGACCTTGAGCATGATTCTTTTGCACATACACTTTTTACAAGTTTCTGAAGCCGGGTGAACAAATACAGCTCTCTTTGTTTTATGTTGAAAATAGAGATGCACAAATCAACTTCACTAGAGAAGTTGGATGTACATATATGTATCCTTTCCGACTGTAGGTATAACGGCTTGTCAACTCGCCGGAGTTTTGTATCTCAAATTTGGTTTAGAATCACAATCTTCGGCTGCGCATTCAACTCAAACTTCGCATAGTACTCGGCACGCACAAAGCAACAGAGCGTCTTTGAACACAATGCACATTTTCTTTGTGCAATTCCAATTTAGCAGAACTTTTTTTAATAAAATAGCTAGCTCGCACCACGTTAAACAACACCTAACATTAAATTCATCGATCACATTACTCATCCAGATTTGAAAATGTTAAATCGCACCATCACTGTTACCTCCTATACTGCAGTCTATGAACTTGACATCATCCCGTGAAACAGTAATGACACAGCAAATTTTTACATTTGTGCACACAGCTATCACCTTTCGAAGTTGAAATATATAAAATTACCCCGACAGAGGTAAATCCGATTGTGTCCAGAATGGCATTTGTTCATTGTGTGATATCTTTCAGAGTTGAGTTATATTAGATCGCATCGTCAGAGATGTATCCCCCGCTGTCAGAATGTGGATGTATTTCTGAGGATATAACTATGTCCTGAGTTACTCATGCCTAATCTACTCAACCGTGATAAAAAGTAGTGTCTCTATTGATCGTGTCGAACTAGCAATCTTATTATCAGACGAAGCCGACTTTAATTCTGAATTTAGTAGTATAACCCCAAATAATACAGTATTACAAGCCACCAACAACAACTACGAACTTCAGATGCAATTAAATACTTACATTAATGCAAAATTTGATAAAACATCATTAGCTGCCCCCGAAATACACTTTTGGCGAGCTTCCCATGGCTCAATTTGACGTTGTACTATCTTTCAGTGATAATCTGCATCCAGAAGCAATAGTAAGCAACCAAAATAAAATCTTCACTCATAGGGAACGGCAAGTTCGGTTTCTGCAGAAATTCCTGGAGTATGCAGTTTAACCCTTTCCATACAATTTCAGTATAACCAGAGCTAACTATAACGTTCAAAATGTGTGTATTTTTTGTTTCTTTTCTCTCGTTTCCAAATTTTCTATTTTGGTTATCTTTTCTTTGCCACCATAACTTCTTATCTACCTATACTGCTGCTACTTTCCTTACTACTCTATTTCTGCCTCAGCTACTCCATACCTCATTTTATTATTACGATCTTTGTTTTTGTTTTATATTTCACATAATAACGTACGTTCGATTTTATTGTTTATTGTTGTTTAACAAATTCAGTTATATAATTGTTGGATGTTTTGAATTCAATAAGATTTTTCAGTAGTACTCCATATATTTGTGGAGGAATAGTGTTGTCGCACATTTTTATTGCCATGATCAATGATAGCAATAGTGTACTGTACTCAGTTATACAAGCAAACAGGGCATGATGACAGTCAGTCGTTTCTGGTTGTTTTGAAAATATGTTCTATTGCTTTTCTCCGCAGATATTAAATTCGTCCACCGAATAATTAATACTGCATTTAAAAATCAGTTTAGAAATCCTGTGCAGCATATAAAATATATGTGTAATGATGTTTGAAAACCGATTTATTCTTTTAAAAAGTAATTAATATTTCATAGTTGGTGATTTCTTAGCAAACTACCATAGTAACTTCACAAGAATTCATAATTGACTAGTAATACATCTGATACAATATATATTATCAGTGATTGTCAATTCCCTATAAAATTCTTCATGATACGCTCAAATTTGAAATGTACTATTAATTACATGCGCACTTCAATATAAAGATCCATTTATACTCCTCCAATAGGAGAATAAAGACCTTTATTTTGATAATAAACACATTCTAACTTCTCTCTAGTCTAATAGATAGTCCTACAAATTGTAAACTTAATCCTATTTTTAAAATTGCTTAGCTAAATATATAGCTTAATTTGGCTTTTTGATAAATACAGCTTAAACTATCATCTTTTAGCTGTTTAAATTTTAGATATAGTTTAAACTTTAGTCTTTTAGCTAATAAAAACTTCAATATAATTTTTAAATTGAGTTTGTGATATCTGAAATATGATTAGTTTTCGATTTTTAGCTGTTGGCTTTCAAATTTTGGTTGCAACTGACCTGCACTGCGACAAAATTGCGATTCTGTCACGCAACAGTAGTGTAAGCCATTTACGGACTGTCTTTTTAGGTTGCACCGGGAAAATTCAGAGGTAAAAGAGTGCTTTACAGCAAAGGATTGGAAGCGGTAATAAAATTTTGAGAAAATTAGGGCGCAAAAGATAAATTAAATGTTTGGGCGCACCGGGCAAATGCCACTTTGCCCGCATAGCCAGTCTGGTAGTGGCGTAAGCATAAACATTAGCAGAGTGCATATACCTGCTACTAATCGTTCATTTAATTAATTATTTATACTTTTATTTTTAATTATACAAATTTAGTATTATTATTATTTTTTTGTAAATTCTATTTAGTGATATGGAAAATAATTCGTATCAAAATTGATCAATTCAAATTAAGAATATGATAATAACACAATGATTCATTTTTATCGATTAATAATAGCGGTTAAATGATTATTTTAATACTGCTGTAACAATATTCATATATACAAATCGCAACAAATAAAATGCCTCTAAAATGAGTAAACAAAGATTATTGTGTTTCAACTTGTAAACTTTTCTTGAATGATTTTGTCGTTAAATAAAGCTTGTTTCATTGGTAAAACGAATTTTATTTATTTCGTAAATAAATGTAGTATGAAAATTTTAAATGTAGCCGAAAAAAATGATGCTGCAAAAAACATTGCCGGCTTATTATCTGGTGGTAATCTTAAAAGGGTAATTATCTGAATTTATTTTTTTACATTAATTTAAATGTTTTTTTGTTTTTTTTTTTTGGTAAGGATATTCTTAGTTTAATAACGTTATTCGTATAAGTGTGGCTGTATATGATTATTTAATCAAACTGTTACTGAATACATTTTTTGTTGTTTAAAATTTTTTTTTTTTATTTCTTTGACGTGTGTTACTACAGTTTGCAGAGCGTTCAAAATCATAATCAAACAGAGTATAATTAACGACTAATTAATTATGGATTGCTATGCAACATACAATTTTTAAAATTATAGACAATAGTGCACTTAATTAATAGTTTTATTGAAACGATTTGATATCCGTTTATTCTTTCGTATATATCTTCCAGTTGTACATAATAAAATATTACTTCTAAAAATGGAAAATAATGAAATCAGAGTTTTCGTTTGAAAAATAATCTAGAGATTTAATGCAACTCTCATAGATTATGAGATGATGTTTAAAGTGAAGCGAATTAAGTGGGCGTTTTATTTCTATGATTTAAAACTGGACAATAAAAAAATAATCAATTTTACACCTTGTTATAATTAGTACGCTATCATTTCTATTATTATAAATGCATCAGTCAGATTATTTTAAGTGATACAACTGCTTTTATCGAAGCGGCAATATCATATTAATATTAAATCTGATTACAGATATCTTTATGCTAATAACAATATATGGAGTTATCAAAGAATCCGATTATAAAAAAAACAATTATAAGTAACTAAGAATTATAAAAATTAAATATATCATTAAAATTTTACAAATAGATGGCATTTAAAAAATCAGTTATCGTTGCCATTTCTTTGATTTTATCTATTACATTTTATATTTAAATAAGTTAAGGAAAACCTATGTTTTTGTAACGCAACGTATCAGGAACTATTATTCGCCGCGTGATTGTGTAATTCAGCCACCATAAAAACTTTTAAATATTGCATATTATAATATTCTATTAATAGAAGACAATATATGAACTATTTTATTTTCCAAAAATTCTTGCAAAATAGAAGAAAATGTAGAAAATACTAAGTAATTATATGTTTTCAGTATATATAAAGAACATCAAAGATAATATATTTCATCAACGCACTGAAACTACTAATTGGTGATATAAATGTATAAAACAAAAACTACGACGACTGGGAACTGTAACGTAAAGAAAAAAAAAAATTCCATAATTTTAATTTCCTTTTTACTGCAGTCATTTAAGAAGGTTACTGAATTACCATATTCTGGTCATTGAATGAAAATTTGCTGTGACTGAAAATAAAAACGGCAAACTTAATTTAGCGTTAAATTAAATTGACATCTGCGGTTAATAGCAATACTATGATCTACGTAAAAGGTTATCTTTCAAAAATTTCAAACGAGTAATTCTTATTTTTTATTACTATGGTTAAATATCGCAAAATAAATTGTCCTTTCTATTGTTTCGCGGTTTTAAATTAATTCTAATTTTACAGCGTGAAGGTAAATCGAGATTCAATAAAATATACGAATTTAATTATCTATTTCGTGGGCAGCAATGCAAAATGGTGACAACTTCTGTGTCTGGCCACTTACTTAATTACCAGTTTATTGGGCACTATAGGAAGTGGAATTCTTGTTCGCCGGAGGACTTATTTAGTGCTCCAGTGATAAAAAATTGCCCGGAAGATTTTCAGCAGATACGGGTAAGTCACCGCATAAGTTCAAAGAATTTATTTCCTTTTTCCTTTAGCAAAAATTAGTGATTCGAAAGCAGCGAATATAAGTTGTTATGATCGGATGCCGGAAGTTGTTCTTAAACTGTGTTTCGAGATAGTTATTTTATGCACTTTAGTAATGATATGAAATGTTTTCTATATTATTGATTAGCAAACGTTAGAACTTGAAGTTAAAACATGTGATATGCTAATTATATGGACTGACTGCGACAGAGAGGGAGAAAATATTGGATTTGAAATTATCGAAGTTTGTAGAAAAGTGAAGCCTAACATACAGATATACAGGTAATGATAGTTTTTTTCTTCTTTTTTTTTTTTTTTAGCTTTATGGTATTCGCAATTTCTTATTTTGTTATCCGATTATACATTTTTTTTATCTTAGGGCAAAATTTTCTGAAATTACAAAGCAGTCGGTTAAACGTGCCATAGAAAATCTTGTACAGCCGAACGAGTTACTTAGCGAAGCTGTTAACGTTAGAAGCGAGTTAGATTTACGAATAGGTATTAAAAACAGTATTACGAATAATGCTTTAAAATCGCATCATTTATGTTTTAGTAGAAATGTAATTTGAGATTTAAATTTATCGTCGATAGAATAAAAGTAAATACTCGGAGTAAATTGACTATGCAGATGACTAGATTTCTGTAGTTGAAAAAAATAAAAAAAATAACCTTTAGTAGTACACATGTTACGTGCATTAAAATTTGAATGGTTTATTTTATAATTAAAATGTCAGCTTCAGTGAAAGGAACAGTAATGTTCTAAAAATTAAGCTACTCATAAATTTGTTTTTAATTATTGAGAAAAAAAAGTTAGTATACTTAGAGTGAAGAATTCAAATTCAAAAACATGTTAAAATTTTCGATTACAAAAACATTGTTGATTACATTATTTTTATATCATGCGGGGAAGTAAATGAAAAAAATTATTTTTTTATTTTTAATAATAATTTTGAATTTTTCAAGGATGTATAGGACTCGTTCAATTAAACTGGGATGTAATATAGTAATAAAATGTTTGATTGAATGCAGTGACTGATTATAAATAATTTATAGTTTGAGAATAATCGTTACAAATATGAACGTTTACGTACAGAGTTGGCTAACAACGCACTACTGTGTCTATATTCGCGAGAAATCACTTAATAAGCAATCTGAATATATTTTTTATCATAATATAAATGTCAATATTTAGTCAAGTACGCATATACTGTAGTCATTCCGTTCTTTTTATTAAAATGTGCAGCATTTTGTGAAGAATACTTATGATTTACTGAATGAAACAGTAGATGATTAATATATTTTTAGGACTGCTATAAATCACGGGATTTTTGGAGATGAGTGTTAGATGAAAGTATAAGAAATTCAAACCAACAAAAAGCCCGTTATATAAAGACAGTGTTGAAGTACACCTAGTCATCACCATTGTTTAACTTTTTTTTTTTTCATCTATTTATTGCATTTCAAATTGACCATCTAGGCCATATTCTTAACTGGGGGAATATTGAGCATAAAGGGAGAAGTTTTTAACTGACGCTCTATTTGTTAGTGCGCATCTTTTATACCCCTTTTACATACTTGAAAAATTCCGTAATGGATCAAGGCAATAAACTTAATCTCAGGTCAACACGTTTTTGATAGCACAGTGCATTCCCAGCGTTAAAAGAGTAGTGAAAAACTGTGTCCATGCTTTGTCTATAGAAAAAATTGTCATTCAAAATTTGGACTAAGGAGTCATATAAAAACTTATTAGCTTTATTATCATACCTACAAATATTAGCTATCCGGAAGTGAGAAAATTGTTTTATTACTATATGTATATTTATGATTTAATTATTTTTACACGAAACTATATAAATTTTATTATTACGTTTTTTAAAATGTGTAAATTGTAACTGTATAAAATTAAATTCTGGTCAGGAGCTGCTTTTACTAGATTTCAAACATTACGATTGCAAAAAGTATTTCCAGATCTTTTGTCCGAAAAGTTAGTCAGTTATGGAAGTTGCCAGTTTCCAACTTTGGGTTTTGTTGTCGAACGATATAAGGCAATTCAAGATTTTATCCCAGAAAAATTTTGGAAAATAAAAGGTGACCCTTTTTAATTCTTAACTAACATTATGATATCCTTGTTGTTTGTTAAAATATTGATAAATTATTCTCACGTGAACAATTTTTTATATTACATGTTATAAAAAATTGTAGCACAAACGTTAAATTAATTATCTTTCTTATTTGTTAACGTCGGAGATTTTAAATTTAAAAACGGTCTTAAGTTTTAAAATTTTTCAAAAAATTTAACAGTTTCTATGACTATTTGACATTACTGATTTATATTCATTTTTGAAAGAAATGGAATTAAATTATTTTATATGACATTATAATATTGATTTTTATTTAATGGTATTTTACATTAGTTTAAAAAAAATTAAAAAGAAAAAACATAATATAAATAACGGGAAGATTATTCGTTCTGATTTTATTCTATCATAAAACACGAAGGAGAAATGTGTTATTTTAAAACTGGAGGGGTTATTTGTGGTTATTCACGTACTTAACTGTAAGAGAACGGTGTTGAATAATACGTTTGAAAACATAACTTACTAGGGCGCTTTCCCCCTGGCCGCTTCGCGGCCCAACCCCTCACCCCGGACCCGCCCCCAAACCTCCGTTTTGTGAGAGTTTCCTCGTGACCAAGGTTCAAAATGCATATATTTTTCGATGTTCTCACTCGACTCAAGGCAACATACAATTGCCCATGAGTGAAGACATTATCCCTCAAATCAACAGCGGCGAAATCCAATGTTTCATCCGGAGCTTTGTTAATGGTCATGGCATAAGCTAACTTGATAGGAAACTGTCTTCTTAAAATCTAAATGCCAGTGTCGCCAGCTATAAATTTGAAACTGATCGTAGGAATTAGAAACGTCTTACATTCATTTTCCGGACGAAATACTTCAATTATGAAACCTTTAACAGATTTAATGACGACTTTTCTTCCATTCACCTAACATTCTTCGAAATTCAAATTTCTGATGAGGATACAAATCGCTCCAATTTTTATAGTAATTTTGTGATTTGGAACTCCTGGGTCTGACATTTTGTTTATAATTTCAGTACATAAATGTGTGGAATCTCCATTTGTTTCTTTTTCATCAATCAGAGTTGTATCAGCACTATATAAATTTATTTCATCTCCAGAAATTTTTTTCCCTATTACGAGTATAAATCTGTTTATTTGATTTATGTTTTTATTCGTTGGTGCTAAAATACATCTTTTGGACATTTTAGAAAAATTTGATAGAACATCATCGAGATAAATGTGATCAATCATTTCATCAAGTGAAGTAAATATTTTTAAATCGGGGAAATTTAATAGGATTCCATTTTCTTCGCCATACAAAGTCTCTGGCATTTTTCCTTCACCAATTTCTAATAAAAATTTTGAGTAACTCGGACCACTTTCGAAAAACACATATCCCTCGAACCCTTTTTATAAAACGATTGCGACCAGTCTCTATATTTCTCTTTCCACTATCACGATACTGTTCGTAGAATTGCAAATACGTTAATTTGCTCATTTCTTCAGTTTGTGCCTATCACAACTTCAAAATTACAACGTCGTTTTTCAAATTTAAAAATACACCAATAATACACCATAGATGAAACAAAAAAAGAATCTTTAACAAAAGATGTTTCGTGTTTGTCCACTATGAGTAATTCACGATGAACGAAAAGCCAGTAACGGTTGTTGGGTGGGTGGAAGCACGGTACTGCGTAGGTAAATACAGTAGTACCGCGTTTTCATGAGATTGGTAATGATCTTATTAAATTAGCGCTGATCTATTCCCTTTCTGTTTTGAGCCTCAAGGTATGAAAATTTTGGACATTTTATAATTTTCTTAAAAGCCATTGACCTGGAGCTGTCGATTAAAAAAAAATTAGCTTTCTAAGTGCCATAGAACGGTCTCAGGACTTTTTTTTGATTTTTCATCTAATAATACGAAAATTGAAATTATTTTGTTAAAAGTTTGAAATAAAATAGCTCCTCAAAAAGTTCAATCGCTAGAAGGGTAGTGTAAGCGAGGGAAATACTCTAAATTCAATTCTCTTTAAAATGAGACCTAGAGCAGTTCAGTAGAATAATTAGTTTTTGATAAACGATTAAGAAATTGAAAAACGGCAAAAAAATGTGATTTATTGCTTTGATTTATTGCTCGTTTTGAGCCCTAAGGTATGAAAATTTTGAGCTTTTTATATTTTTTCTACATGCTGCTGATGTAGAGCTGTCGATTTACAAAAAAAATAGCTTTCCAAGTGCCATAGAACGGTCTCAGAACCTTTTTTTTTTGACTTTTTGTCTATTTTTTGATTTATTGCTCGTTTTGAGCCCTAAGGTATTAAAATTTTGAGCATTTTATATTTTTCCTAAATGCTGCCGACCTGGAGCTGTCGATTAAAAAAAAATTAACTTCCTAAATGCCATAGAACGGCTTCAGGACTTTTTTGTAATTTTTGATCTTTGTCTTATTTTCTTCTATTTTGGTAGAAAAATTTGATACATCGCTCGTTTTGAGCCCCGAGGTATGAAAATTTTGAACATTTTATAATTTTCCTAAAAGCTACTGACTTGAAGCTGTGTATTAAAAAAAAAAATAGCTTTCTAAGTGCCATAGAACGGGCTAAGAATTTTTTTTCATTTTTGGTCTTTTGTCTTATTTTCGTCTATGGTGGAAGAAAAATTTTATTCATTGCTCGTTTTGAACCCCAAGATATAAAAATTTTGGACCCTCTATAATTTTCCGAAAAGCCACTGACCTGGAGCTGTCAATTAAAAAAAAAAAATTAGCTTTCTAAGTGCCATAGAACGGTCTCAGGACTTTTTTTTGATTTTTCGTTTATTTTTTTCCGATTTTTCGTCTATTTATTTCCTTGGCACTTTATTATAGAGATACTTGAATAGAATTTAAAATTAACCTTTTTTTCCTCTTTTTTAAAATGTTAAACTTAATCAAATTTAAACAGGTTAATAATTAGAATATTCAGAACGATGTTAATTAAACTTTAATAGCAAGAAAGAAAGAAAAAATATGTTTTCTACGATTTGAAAATACGTAATAATAAATGGAACTTTTGTATATTTCTATCCACAAAAAAAAAACACACTCATTATTTATTTATACAAAAATTAAACATTATACTCGTTTAGAATTATGATCATTAGTTATACATATATAGCATTCAATAATCACATTAATCTAAACCTTCGTTAACTATATTTATCTATAATATCCGTACGTTCAATTGATTGTCAATATAATGCATTATAAATTTTTTAAACAATTTTTTTCTTTTCATTTCAGTTGATTATATTTTTAAACATTACAAATTTCAAATAAAATTATTAGAATTCAATTAATTCACAATAATGCAATAATAAATGAATGTATCGATTATAATTAACATTTAATAACGTAGTCAGGAATACATGAATTTTTTTCGAAAATTGAAAAAACAATTGTTTGGATTTAGTGATACTAAAATGAGACGAAGCAAAATTGAAGTCAACAGGTTTAGTAATTTTTATGTAACATGTAGCACTGAATTTGTAAAGTTACTACACAAAAATAATTTATTTGCTGTTTTTATTTATTTTGTTATGATGATTTTAAAACTGCAAATTTACTGGTATATTAATTAGTTATACAATGTATCTGTATGAAATTCTGTGTACTAATAAAACTGGTGCTACCAAAACTGATTTTGCATTTTATTTCATTTTTTTGTTGGGGAGGGGTACCGCAAAATAGCATCACCATTTCAATTTTAATTAATAATTTAACTTCTTGATTTTTAGTTTCTCATAAAATTAATGACGTAAATGTGGAATTCAACTGGAAACGAATAAGATTATTTGATCAATTATTTTGCCAAGTTTTATATGAAAAATGCCTTGAAAATAAAATAGCAACCGTTGAAAACGTCCAAACAAAACCAAAATCGAAGTGGCGACCAGTACCATTGGACACAGTGGTATGTGAATATGATAAATTTTTCTTGATTGTGTGGAATTATTTTCCATAATTGCAGAGATATAGAAAAACGAAGCGAATGCGCGTGCGTGTGAATCAGTTATGGTCAAAATATCAAAAATAAGTAATTGTTTTATCAGCTTTTTTTTTAATGTTTTTTTATTTTTGCCCAATAAATGTGTATTTGACGTTAAAGAATAAAATTGCTTTAATATACTAGGATTTCTACTTCACTGATTTCTTTATTTCAGGAACTCGAAAAATCGGCTAGTCGAAAACTTAAAATTAATGCAAAAGAAACTATGCGCATTGCCGAACATTTATACGGTCAAGGATACATTAGTTATCCAAGAACGGAAACTAATATATTTCCAAAAGAAATAGATCTAAATAATTTGGTTCAGTTACAGGCCGATGATAATCGATGGAGAAGTATGTTATTTTATTGTTTCAGATGTGCTGTTAAATATATTGATGTTTTTGATTGATGGCGTGAAATACAGTTATAATAAAATGATAAAGAAAATAACTTTCGAAATTTTCACAGTACACTTCGACATATATAATTATTTTGAAATGCGCAAATTGAGGAATATATTCGTTTTTTTTTAGTAGCTTGATAATAATTGATGTTTCAGACTTCGCTAATAAAATTTTACAAGACGGAGCAAATCCTCGTCAAGGTACTAAATCTGACCAGGCGCATCCTCCTATTCATCCTACCAAATATGCACACAATTTACAAGGTATACTACAATTTTATAATTAATTCTTATTGTTTTATTTTTTGAGAAGTATTTTCATCGCAATAGTATTTTTATGATCCAACATATTGCGTATGTATAACAGCGTATTCTCCCCAGATTATAAGCATACAACTTTAAAATATATAAAAAATGTACATTATAAGAGTCATAAATATTTAAATATGGGTTCTATCCGCTTAGTTTTATTTATTTAAAAAAATAATAATAATACTTGTATAAAAATCGAATTATATTTAGTTAGAAAATTTCGACTGATAAACATTATTTTTTATTAGGAAATGAAGCGAGAGTCTATGAATATATTGTACGGCATTTTTTAGCTTGCGTGTCCAAAAACGCGGAGGGTCTAGAAACTACTGTGAACATTGATATTAATAATGAAAAGGTAAAATTTTTTTGTTTTAAATAATACTTTTTCTTTAATATAAATATAATATTTTTAAACTGCTCCAACACACTTTTACTAACAATACGTCATTTAATTTAAATTTTATATCTGGTTACTTTAACATTGCCTGTTGATAAATGTTTTTATAAATAAATTTATATCCTTTTAATCACTAGAAGGAAAGCGCAAAAAATTTCATTTTTATCATTCTGATTAATTAGAAATGTTTTTATTTTGAAAAAAGTCGCTATGCTTTTGTTTTTTGAATGTTTTGTGAGTTGATTCAGGCAAATTAATAACTTCCACGAAGGAAAAGTTATGCTGCAGATGGATTCATTTAAAAAGAAGGAATAACAATTTTAATTTATCCATGTTAAAATCGGAAAAATGTTCTTAATTAATTAAAACATTAAATCTATATAATAAAATGTAAGTCAAAATTTGATTTGAAATATTTTAAAGAAACTGTTTGATTAGCATATATCTTGCCAATATGTTATTAAATGTTTAATATTTTTCATCAGTTCTGTAAAAATTATACTGATGAAAGTTAAAATTGACATATAGAATTTTTTAGCCGAGTTATTAAGAAGATTATCGAAAAAATATTACCTTATACTTTAGTAAGATTTTAATTTAATCGCTATTCTATTTTTGTAATCTACAATTTAATCATTAAGATCTGGAAATTTACCTCTTCATATACGAGAAAATGCTTTTCAGCCTTTAAAGTACGTAACTTTTTCGTGTTAACTAATTTTTAAGCAGAATTTATTAAAAAAAAAAAAAACAAAAAAAAAAGGAACGAAGCCTATTAAGAATTTTTGAATAATTTATTGCACTATGATGTAGTGAAAATTTTTCATATAATTTAAATATTCGGTTTTTTAAATTTTTATTTTAAAGCTGGGAAGAAATGGAGAGAGGTTATATATAAGCAGTATTAGGTTTTTTGTCGAATTATTAAAAAACCTGGTTCTACAAAATTATTTTTTTATACACATCGATATTGTTATTTTTTAAAAACTCAGAAGGTGATCTATGTTAATGAAAAGAAATTATACAAATTTATACAGGCTGCGGCAAAAGTCGTGTTCTCATTTTACAATTTTTCGGAAAAGGATTACAAAAAATGTTTAATACGTCGAGTAAATAAAACTTATGACAAAATTAAAACTTTAAAACACTAAAGTAATTTACATTTTATGTTCAAACTGCTTTCCACCTATATCGATACACTTTACACATCTTTTAGGAACAACCGCGATTTTCGAGAGCGGAACATGAGTACATCAGCAATAGGACTATTCCAGAGCTTCACTTGTTAGTTATTTGAAATGTTTAAATTTAATTGTTTTAAAAATAGGGTAGTTGGTTTTTCCGCTGTTTTTTATTCCTTTATTATGTTTGTTCAGTATTCAGATATAATTTAGTAAACGCCAAATTGAAAACTAGCAATAATTTCTACGGGTTGATATTTAATATGATAAATAATATTTTAGTGTTCTTGATTTCACATTCCACTGAATTCCATCTTAATTCATTTTATTTTGTCATTTTATCTTTTTTGTTGTTTCCTCATTTAACATTTTGTTTTTAGTTATGAAAGTTATCGCTTCTGTTCAGAAAACTAATTAAATTCACTTAGATGTTTGAAGTAACACGATGTACGAATAATAACATTGATTTCGCATTTTTCAGTGAAAGTGAAATTTTTAAATTTAAAAAATATATATTTAGATATATTCCTATGTCTGGAGTAGTAGAAGTGAAAAATAAACAGAACACGCCTCATATATATGTGTATATATTCTAAATAAACCTTTTCTGTTAACAGTTTATTGCTCACGGATTACATATTTTAGCTTTGAATTATTTAGAAGTATTTCCGTACGAGAAGTGGTCTGATAAAGAAATCCATGAATATGTGCAAGGTCAAACGTTTATACCTACTATAATTGATATGGTGGACGGAGAAACGTCAGCTCCTAGACTTCTTACGGAAGCTGATTTAATCGCTCTTATGGAAAAAAATGGAATTGGTATTGTTAACAAGGTTTCATTTTATTTTTTCCGTACATTAAAAATAATTCACCGGTACTATCAAATTAAATTAAGAATTACTTTATGTAATGATATCGTTTACACTTTTTAAACTGTTTACTAATTTCTACTTCGAAGTCTTAGTTTTTAGTAAAAAGTTGAAAATTAGAAAATGAAAATGTTACTTCTTGGAATAATTTTTGAAAAAATGTGTCATCAGTTTTTTAATTTATATTATTACCATTTAAAAACAGTAATGAGTAATTCATTAACGCGTTAACTAGTATCAAATTAATTGCACTGTTACTGAATAAATAACTGTTATGACACACGGTAGCGTGTATTTCCTGGTTTTTCATGTAAGTAAACGATCGATTGATCATCTCTTATACTGATAGGTTTAAGATGATTGTAACAAAGCGAACCTGCAAAAAACCACTTTTATGTACAACTATTTTGTAAGTTACCGAAAAAACTATATATTGAAAAAGAAAGAATTACTAAGTCAGGGTGGTCACCCAATCGCAAAAGTGGTTATAAGCCTCGAATTTTGTCGTAAAACCGGGAAAAAAATTAAAAATAGCTAAAAACGATATTTTTAATAAGTAAAATGCATTTCTTACTGTACTTTATTCAAAATAAAATATGAAGTTCTGTTTTATTCGTATAAAATATGCTGCGGCGGTCAAATATTATCAATAGTAATAAAAAAATTACATTTATCTTTTTGTACAATTCTAGTAATCAGGAAATCGGGGGGATTTGAACTGGGAAAACTGGGAGGATTTGGACCAGGAAACCCAGGAATTTAAAAATTATATTTCAGTGACCACCATGTATATCTACATTGTCGATTACAATAATTAAGAAAGGGGATCAAGTATGAAATTTTCTATTTCTTAAGGCCTTTTTGTATGTAATCCTAATAATTACATAACAAAAATAATTTAGAAATTTATTTTACTGCTCGAAATCATTTTTTGAACTATTACTTTGTTTCTTAAAATAATTTTTATACGAGTTATGAACACCATACGTGCGTGCGCGCACGCGAGAGGAATTCAGTTTTGCATATAATACCTCGTTAAATAATTACGATTAGATATTTTTTCAAATAATTGTTATATTGTATTTATCAAAAATTGTAATAAAAATTCACGTACACAGAAAAATAGTTAATACATAAATTTACCGATATGTTTCGAAGTAATTCATATTTATAATGATTATGAGTATGAATAGTTGTTTGTCTTCATAACATGTCGGTGAAGAAAGTGAATTTTTATAATAGTTTTTGACAAAGATATAATATTTCGTTCTGAACGTAAACGATTTTTCTTAACATTGTTGTATTCGTTTCGAATTTTTAAGTAAATGGCATCGGACAACTTCTATGGTAAGAAATTGTTTATGATCTGTGCACCAGTATTTGTAACCACGTATAGATTCTTCGAAATGCACTTGTATTTATGGTCAATGTAACAGACTGGTACTACTTCGATGACATTTAACTGATGATTAAAAAAAGGTCACCGATCTAAAAAATGTATAATAAAAATGAACTTAGGTAAAATTTTATTTTGATTAATTCTCGCTGATTTGTTTTTGCATTTCATTTTAGGCGTTTAGGCTTTCAACTGATTACATTTATAAACATAAATGCTTTTATTATATTCATATCTGTCGACATTCGAAAATTTGTTGTATTTGCCGGTTTATTTTTTAAACGGTATAGATAGCGCGTTAGCCTAGTAGATGTGCTCGGTTATCAAACGGGTGGTTACGAGTTCGAGATTTATCTTGTTCTGGACTTAAGTGACTCCCAAGTTTACTCAGCTTAAAATAATTGGGTACCTGAGAAAATAGAGACGACCGAAAGAAAGGATATTTGCGATATTCTCTTTAGATCCATTATATCCTTAAGTACCATATAAAAAGCTTAGTTGTTGAATCCATAACCTCTTATACCAAGAACATATGGGACTTGCTTTACTCACTTTGTTTACTTTACTTACTACTTATTAATAATGTCTATATTATAAAATCATAAATATAAACGTATTAAAGAGAGTAAATTCAGGCAAAAACATCAACAAATATTTGGAATATCGCCATCATTGTTGTGAAAGTTGTTCTTCCTTCTAGTATATTGGCCACATATCACAATCGTTGTATCTTCGCTTCTGCAATAATTCCTCGTGCCGCAGTTTTCCGAATTCGAACCTATCCATTTCCAAATATTTTCTCTCTCCCGATACCTTATCGAATATTTTATCTTATGCCGGCAGTAACGGGAAGATTCTTTCTTTTCCAATTTTATGCCCGATAATTTTGCAGTGCAGTGCTTAACAACATTAGCTAATATCAGTTGTTCGTATGATTTGAGAAATTTTACTTTCTATCGTTAATTTTAGATTCCATACTTCTTAGTTTTGATTTCGTCATAAGTTTTTCAACACAGATGCTACGACAGTTATCTGTTTCTCTTGTTTAATTTTACAGTGTTAACTTGAATATTTTGTCTATTTTCGTTTCTAAAACAAAAAAAAAATTCTATTGTCATCGATGTAACATTTTTTAACATTTTTATTAACTGTTCGTGACTTATTAAGCCTTTTCCTCGTTATAACTTATTGGTTTATATTTTTCAACTATTTAACATCTTTTGTTTGGGTTTTTCTTTTTTTTTGTTACTAAATGAAATTGTGTTCCGTTTAAAGCGAATATGTTTTTAGCGATTTTATTCTATTAAGGTAGATTGCTAAATTTTCTCAGTTCAGTCTGATCTACTTACGTATTACTTCTTAAACGCGTATGGGGCTGTATATTAATTTCTGTAAGAATTCTGCAATTTTCTGACTGTTCGCGCGCAATATGTATACTGAACTGAAATTTTTAACGCATCGAGTAGTTATTTAAATTAAAAAATACAGATTTATGATTTGTATTTAAAATTTCATAAATGTATTCTTTGTCTTTAGGAACCGATGCCACGCACGCTGAACATATCGAAACAATAAAACAAAGACTTTACGTTGGTTTAGAAGATATTTACTTTGTTCCGGGTGAGTTGGGAATTGGATTAGTGGAGGGCTACGATAGTATGGGATTTGAAATGTCGAAACCGCATCTAAGAGCAGAATTAGAATCTGCTTTAAAAGGGTATGATAATCTTGTTGAGATTTATTTTAAATATTATATTTGTGTAAAAAAGTCAAAGAGCGGTTTCTACTTGCATAGAAACGAAAAAAAATTTTTCTCATAAATCGATTTTCCTCCACGATAGAATGGAAAATTAACTGGCAAAAATATTTAAAATTTATACCACTTATTATGAGTATGTAAATTTTAGCCGACAAATATGTTGCTGTAGACAGTCTCCGATAAAGAAAATAACAACCTGGGGCGATGATAATAACGAGGAAAATTTTTGTCCTAGGATAAAAAAGATTTTTACAAGTTGGTTGAAAGATAAGTTTGAAAAGGAGGCTAACAACAAATTATACGGAACAAGTGTGCGATTAAAAAGAAGATTAACATTTCTAAGATATGAATATCAAATAGGAAGTCGGAGAAAGTAAAGCGCGCACTACTAAGGTTCGAAAACGAAGATAATTTCTTAATGCAATATGTGGTAGGGAAAAAAAGTGGATAAGGAGTGTAATGAAAGAAACGGTAGAAGCTAAGTCAAAAAAAAAAAAGGGAGGGGATATTTTAAAGTACGTTATAAATAGATTGAAATAAAGGAGAAATACGGCTTAATATTTATTAAAGCGGAAAATGTGAGATGTAAAATATTTCTCATAAACGGAATTGGATGAACGAATTTTGATCACTTATTCAGTCGAATTCGCTGGGCGAGAAACGAGTCTTGTGGTAGTTATATATATATATTATTAGTAGTACTCTTATCAGCGGAGCAAGTTTTTAAAATTGTTTTCTTTCAATATTTATTTAAAGTATAAAAACAGTTATTAAAATTAAAGCTATGTTCATATTATGGGCGAGAAATAAAAAATTTCTTAGTTCTGAAAACTGATAAATAGTGAAAAAGTAAATTTTAAGATAAAGCTGTTTGTATTGAAAGGACCATTAGAAGAATTCCATAAATTAGTTTTCATAATAATAAATATTAAAATAATGGTGGTATTTGGTTTTTTACAAAAGAATTTAATTTGTCAAAAATATGTTTTTTATAATTATGTACAATTTAAATTTAAAATAAAAAAAAAAAAACTCTACTTCTATTTCCGATGTTATTATGATTCTTACGCGAGTCATTTCTTTTATTTGCCATTTTATAATTTTTAAAACTTATATTAATTTTTACGGATCTCTTTATTTTTGCTATTATCAGAGAAATAATTATCAAGAAAAACTACTTTTTTTCCTTTTTTTTTTTACAAAAAATAATTACTGCTGCAGAAAAATTATCAGGAACTTTACACTGTTACATTAATACGCCAAACTGTGGAAAAATTTGTTTTTCTGTTTATTCCGGTTGCAGGAGTACACCTGGCAAAATACAGATCTAATTTTGTAGTTCTGATATTGTAATTTTTTAAATTACATATATTAATTGATAAAAAGGAATGCCGAAATACTGTCAGAGGGTAAATAGTAAAATGTGCTTTTAAAAATTCATCGATTCATCTCGTATTATCAGATAAATTTTACCTTCAATGGGCGGTAAGTTTAATATGGTGAAAAAGGAAATAAAAATGATAGCTGAAGTAAGTAAATGTGAGTACAGTAAAATTAAAAATAAAAGTTACGGTGTTTGAAAAATCAGTCTGCTAATTAAATATACAATATAAGGTAGAACGTCTTAAAAAACAAGAAAGAAAAAATGATTCAAAAATAAGGGGAGAAATAAATGCGTTGAAAACAAAAAATGCCGCGTGGAAAGGCGCCCAGTTGTGCTATCTTTACGATGTGACACTTAGTTACGATGAAATAATTGAATATTTTATTTAAATTTGATACAGAATATCGGAAGGCAGACTAAATCCGCAAATAGTTTTGTCAGAACAGGTTGAAAAATACCGGAATGTATTCAAAGCTGCTGTTGAACAGGTTATTATTATTATAATTCATATGATAACTTTAATTTTTATTTAGATATAATAAAAATGTAGATAATAGTAGAATTTTTTTTCACATTTGTACTATGTTATAGTATTAATTTTACCGATCATTGATTTGAACTGAAAAAAGGTTAATTTGGTGCCCAGCTTTTTAAACACGTCAAAAAAAAATTGTACTTTTTATTTGGCTACATGTTACGTTGTTTTTTCAATAATTCATAAAGACCCGGTTTATGCGTCGAAGGTCTGTTTGTAGGCGAATATTTTATATTCAATATTATTTACATCTTAATAAATTTAAATATATTCTCAAAATTCGAAAGTTTTTTTGTTTTTTTTTGAATTTTCAACATATTAACAAATGAGAATAAAATGTTAATACTGCGATTACAGTAAACATCTAAGATATAACCACTAACATATTCATTGATTTTATTGTGCAAAAATAGAAAAATGATGTATATATAAAAAAACAATCTGATTTTTATTATAATAATAACGGAGGATTACTGATTGATTTTTCAGTAAAAGATGATCTTACTGTTTCATTTTTCTGAACACAAAAAAGGTAAAGAACGGAGAAAAATTAAAGTTTCAAACCTACCGAAACTTGAATAGTTCGAAACAGATATGTGTCATATAAACAGAGGTATAAAGAAGTTTTGCGAATGAAATAAAAACCAACGTGTACAAAATGTTCGCAACGAATTAAAAGAAAGGGTGAACTGAAACAAGTCTAACGAACTATTCAAATTCCGTACTCGAGCAATTAGAAATGAATAAGTTAATAGTAAAAGAAGTGTATAGACTAAATTATAACGAAAACACTGTTGACATTATCAGTGATAAAAGAAGTAATTGATGAAAAATAATTATCAGAAACTAAAATAGCCTATATTCACCGTGATTATGGAGCACGTCTCTGAAACATGTCGGTGTATTAATTTTTTAATATACACGGTGGTTATAATTAAAGTTCAAGTTTTCCAAAACGCTATAAAAAAAGAACTACCGATCAGAATGACGTCAAATTTGAACGGAATATTATTGAAGAAGGGGGAAAGCGGATGTCATAAAAAAAAAGATAGTTCCATTTTTTTATTTTTTTGCTCCGCATCTAATTTTAGCAACAGATTGCGTTACCAGCACCGCTTCATTCTGCAAAGGTTACTGTGTAGTACGGGTTTACAGCATCATTTATCATACGGCCATATTTTTTTCCAGGAGACGGGTGCTTTCTTGGTCTTGTTACCTGTACCGTCACTGGTAAGCGCTACGTGTCTTTTACGCAACCACGTCCGTTCCAGCTTTTCAACAGCGTGGATGTGTGGATAGGACCATTTTTATGCAAAATGGCGTTCCTTCGTACATTGCAAATCCAGTGAAGCAGCATTTCGGAAATACTAGAATGATCAGCCGCTATTTTCCTACAGCTTGGCCGTCCCGATCACCTGATCTCGATCCGTGTGAATTCTGGCTGGGGGGCTATCTGTTGTGTTCAGTGCTCCAATTGCAAACTTAGCTGAATTGAAAGCACGCATTACACAACACATTCTGAACGTGACTCCGGAAACACTTCGATCAGTTGTGGAACATGCTGTTTCTTGATTTCAACTTGTTGCAGAAAACGGTAGACGGCATATTGAAAATGTTTTGCGCCAGTCTCACGAAATTTAAAAACCGATTTGATTGATGCTTTTTATGCGGTTTTTGCCCTCGGGACAATTAAAACTCAATTTCATTGATGCTTTTTGTGCAGTTTTTTGCTGCAGGACAATTAAAAGCCGATATCTTGCATAAAAATGATCCCATCCACACATCCACGCTGTTGAAAAGCTGAAATGATGTGGTTGTGTAAAAGACACATAGCGCTTACCAGTGACGGTACCGGTAACAAAACCGAGAAAGCACCCGTCTCCTGGGAAAAATATGGTCGTGTGATGAATGATGCTGTAAACCCGCACTACACAGTAACCTTTGCAGAAGAAGCGGTGCTGGTAGCGCAATCTGTTGCTAAAATTAGATGCGGGGCAAAAAAATAAAAAAATGGAACTATCTTTTTTTTTTATGACATCCGCTTTCCCCCTTCTTCAATAATATTCCGTTCAAATTTTACGTTATTCTGATCAGTGGCTCTTTTTTTATAGCGTTTTGGAAAACTTGAACTTTAATTATAATCGTCCTGTATATTAATTGTTTTCTAGTCCAGTCAGTGAATTTCTTATATTATTTTATTAATTTGGAAAACATGTGTATAAATAACCACTTTATAATTAGATTATTACTTAAAAATTAAGAGCGGCAATATCAGTTGAACTTATAAAACCAGTGAGAAGCGAGAAGTTGACTGATATTTAAAATTCGTACATATACACGCTTGGTGCAAAAAGTTCCCGTACTACCGCTATAAAATCCGTACTAGTTGCGCGATCTGTTCGAAATTCACGTTACGTATACATCAATGTTGTAAGAAGGAAAGTTTCAGGTTGCTACTTGCATTAGTTTACTCAGGAGATCGCTAGTTGTGAGTGAACCTCTGTGTAGTGTGTCACGTTTGCGATAATGGAACAAAGAGCCGTGATTGAATTGTGTTTTTTGTGTGCATCAGAAACGTACGAGTTGATGAAAAACGCATACAAGGCTGTAAGCCGTACAACGTGTTTTGAGTAGTATCGCCGATTTAAAAGTGGACGGAGCTCGTTGGAAGGCGATCCGCGCGAAGGACGACCGAGTACGACGACTACCGACAAAAACGTGGCTCGTGTGCAAGCTGTACTTGCTGAAAATCGACGAGTGACGTGTCGGTTCATTGCAAATGAACTAACCGTAAGTATCATCGACTTCTGAAACGCATTCGACGAGTTAGGCACGATACGCATCGAAACACATTGCTTCATGACAATGTGCCATCGGTGTAATCGATCATCGTGAAGCTTTTTTTAACGAAACATCAGGTCACTGAACTTCTTCACCCCCCCCATCTGATCTCGCTTCGGCTGACTATTTCTTCTTCTCTAAACTGGAAACTACTATGAAAGGGACTCAATTTGACAGCATTGAGGACATTCAACGTGCAGTGACCGAGCGTTTGAAGGCGATACCGGCGGAAGACTTGGATAGCGCGTTTGACAACTTGCACGAACGTGCGAAGCGGTGTGTAGATCGTAATGGGTTGTACATTGAAAAGTAAATACGTTTCAATCTTCTCTCTCTTCATTTTCTTTTTTTTTAAGCGGTAGTCCAGGAACTTTTTGTCCCAACCGTATATATATACATATATGTGAAGTACTTAAAAATAGCCTACTAATTGAACGAAATTAACGTTAATCTCTGTACATATCAAGACAATGTTTGCAAAATATGTAAATTACTGTACGGCTTTCTTATTATCCCATACTACTTGAGTTTATAAAAATTTTACACAGCACATGACAAACGTAAAATATTTGAAATACCGTAATTATCGAGAAAAAGAGTTACAGAACAAATACCGTAGAGAAAGTCGGGCGTAATCATTTGTCTATGCTTTATTAGTCGCTGCAAAGTGTTTGATAAAATAAAATGGAGTTACCTAAGAAAAATAATGAAAACCACGCGAATTCTATATTATTTAATACGTTCTTATCCTTTAAAAGAGTTCTCCTGTTCTCTTCCTTAACCAGATTTTTCATTTTATTTCGGGCGTTGATGTTTTATTAAATCGTTAATTTTTAAATTAACTATTTTGTAATTTATTCCTCTCCGGCGCGCACTAGTCTAGTAACAGTACTTTGCTTCGAAATCGGAAGCCACAATTTTTCACAATCAAGTCGCTCCTAGCTATATTCCTAATCTAAAACCAGATATTGATTATACCAGAGAAATTTGGGAAAATAAAGGCACATCATATGAAAAAGGAACCAGCTCCTAATATTTTCTTCAGATCTACTAGCGATCCTGAAGTGCAAAATGAAAAGCTTAATTTCATAATCCCTGAAATCCTTTCAGTGATATAGGACACACTTTACTTACAGGTTTTTGAAATCAACATTATCTGTTTGTGAACAATTAAGGGGAAACTAAACTTATTGCTCGAAAACAAGTGTAGTGTAAATTTTATCATTTGCATATTATAAAAATATATTTTCTCTGTTGAAATAAACTGTACTCTTCGGTATGTTAAAATTTAAAGAAATCGTAAATTATCTATTTTATTGTGCCATTTTTATTTTTTAGGCGAATAAAATAGATCAGGCGTTAACGAAATATTTCAGACAAGAAGGAGTTCCGGTGAACAATTCGATAGATTCTATAGTTTCTAATCAGGTGTTACAATCCGTTTTAAAATGCCACGTTTGTAATTCCAATATGTTTTTGAGAACGCGCGAAAATGCGAACAGTTATATATCTTGTTCTCGATACCCAGATTGCCGTAAATCTATTTGGTTTTCGTCATCCGTATTATCAGTGCAAGTATCCGCTCAACATTGCCCTCGGGTATTAAATCTGCTGCATTTTAAACGATTTTATTTATTTTTTTATGTATAAATTATTTTTTTGTTAAAGCGTTTTTTATGAAATAAATAATTAAAAAATTTCAGTGTGGCCCGGATATTCGTTTATTAGATTTTAAATTTCGTCCGGGTGCTGCGGCTCCATTTTACCCTGATAATTACACTGGTTGCATTAATGGCTGTGATGAACATCTTCTTGAAATATTGGAAATAAACGAATCATGTAAGCGATCATTTATATACTTTAATTTTAAATCTTAATTACTTTTTCTTTTTCATTTCATTATATCATTAAAATTTAAAGAAAAAAAAATTTTAATTTTACTGCAAAGAATTGAAATATTCTATGGTTGAATCCAGATAGTAATTAAGGGTCTTCCGTGTAAATTCTAATTACTACATTTTTTTACTTCTTGTTTGTTAAAAATATGTTTATGTATATTTATTTATTTATTTGTTTTCACTGTTCAAGCGTGAAATTAACGAGTTTTTTTCTGTTAATGAAATCGCAAATGTTTTATAATAATTACATAAATCATATAAAAAAATTTTAACTATTTTTTTTCATAATTGCTAACGAGGCGATGAACTTTCATAATGTACGGAATGTAAGAAATTCTACGTTGTTTTAAAAATCCATATTAGGCTTTTTCAACTAATTTAAGATTTCGAATAACAGAATATTAATGCGATCTTGTTAATGTACAATATAATGCTTCAAATGTTTTCATGATCCAAAAATTCTTGATATTTCTAATAATAAATCATCTCAGTGATTTTGAAGGAGTATTATTCAAATGAGTTCGTGTTTTATTGAGAAACTACGAAGTGGCTTTGTTATCAGCTTTGTAATCTTGGTGTACTATCTTTTTAAGAACAGGCAGATTTGAGCTGCTAGTTTAAGACTATGAGTAAGGCTCGGGCCATCAAAATTAGCCAAAATCAACCGTACGTAAAGTCGATGGGTTGAATTTTCGACGCTCAAAAAAAAAAAAACGCATGTAAGCACAAAAACGCGTGTTTTTTCTTCCTTCTTTCATAACAGTTCAGAATTTAATGTTTTTGAAATATCTGATTGATCGGTTTAAAGGCGCGGAAAGTAATTTCGTAATAACAATTGCCGCATCATGAAACAAAAATATTAAAACAGTATAAAGAACTACATTTTAAATACTAAATGAGATATAAAATTATGTGACTACATTGCCGTCGAAACAATATGATAACTGTAAAACATCGTATAGTTGTGTATGTATCAGTTGTGTTTTAATAAAATTAAATAATTAGTAAAATATGATTTTTTAGTATTACAGCTCCATTTTTATTGGTTACTTAAAAATATAGAAAAAGTGAAAAAATTTTATTTTAATTTTTCTCATAATCGGTACACTGTAATATTGTAGGTTGATGATATGTTCACCTATCAAAAAAATTTATACGACACCGTTTTTCTTCGTATCTAAACATAGAAGCAAATTTCATTGAAGTTTTTGAAAATTATAGACCTAAAGAAACCTAGTTAAATTTTCAAAAAGTTTAGCTTTTATTAATTTTCATTTAAATAATGAATTTTCATTGAATTACTGTCATATTGATTGTGGTTAACTTTGGTTTACTTGTAATTAGTTGATATGTAATTTTTAATTTAAAGTATGAAATTCTCTGGATATGAAAACGACTTTATTTTTTTTTAAGGCAAAGTAGTATAAGAATTGAAGAAAACTACAATAATAAGTTCAGGAACTTTTTTTCCTTATTCTTTAAAAATGCAGCGTTAAACATTTTTAATAAAATTACATACTTTTATGAAATGGTGTATACAACGCAATAGACTACATTCCAAAATTGGTTTTGCGTTCCATTTTGATGCTTATTTAATAATGAGCCGTCCGTTTTATACGGCAGTTTCTATTTGGTGTTTATTTTATCTTATCGACGAGGATAAAATTTTTCTATTTACGAATTGATTAATATTGCTACGGGATGAAGCGAACAAAAATTTCAAATTTAAAATGAATAATTTAATTTATCAAGAATATTTTACTCGTATGCAGTAAGGAAGTTAACGATTTTCTGTTTATTTATATTAAGGTTATTTGGTCATAGTCGCTATTGTTAAATGTAGCATTTTATTCACCTTACAATTAAATACTAAAGTAGAGTTACCGTTAAAAATGTTATAGTTCCTAGTAGTAATGAGAGAACAGTAGCCAGTGTTAACACCGTACCTGATACATCCATGAACACGTTTTCAAACAGCTACATTACAGGTAAAGTATATTATTATGATTAACTCATTTTTACTACTAAATTAGCAATATCGGTAAATTTTAGCTGTTTAATTGGTTAACTTTATTGCTACATATAATGTTTATATATATATATGTGTGTGCAGTTCAGTAGTAAATGTGATATAAAAATTAGTAAATCTTTTTCAATTATGATCAAAAAATAATTAGATATCGTAATACGCTTAAAACATTCTTCAGTCTGTGTACTTGTACCAATTACTTTCAACAATTATCATTTAAAATTATATTCACATTTGAATTAATGCAGGCAGTGTTAATTTTAGTATTCATAGTGTTTTTGGAAAATTTCGACTAAGCCCCTTTTAAGGGTAGCACTGTTTTAAGTTTTCTAGGATCAAATAGTTTAAATTATTTAATTTAGTTATGTTAATATTACTATTGCTTATTAGACTATACAAATTTATTAAAGATGATAAATAAAATAAAATAAAATAAATAATTTACTTTAATAAATCAAAATAAATACCTTATTTAGAAACGTTTTCGGGCATAACCCATCATCAACTAACAAATAGAGTACACTCAGATAAACCTAAAATCACACTGCAAAGCAATATTGAGACTACATGTGTATATATGGGAAAATATACCACTTTACTTTCATGAATATTATTATTTTTAGTGTTTGAAGTATATATATTATTTTTTAAATTATTTTTAGTTTTAAATGCTACATTTAATTCTTGTTTTTGAAATATATTGTTTAATTTACATATATATATATATACAAAGGCGCACTCAGGATTTTTTTTTGGTCAGGGCTAGAATTTAGAATATGAGTTAGAAGGTGGCAACTCGGTAACTCGACTGAGTACCTATCTATTTCTGTGGTCTGTAAATTAAAAAAAAAAAAAAAAAAAAAAATACAAAACCAACGAATTTTATCAAAAAAAAACAAAACAATATTAACGAATTTTATTTAAAAAAAATAAATAATAATAATAGAAACGTAACATTATGTTTGTAATAAGCACCAATTAGGTAAGCATACGAATTTTATTTTAAAAAAATTAGATAAAGGTATTTAACATTATACTTGTAATATAAGCAAAAAGTAAATATGTATGTTTTTTTAAAAAAATTAAGTAAAACAAAACATTACAAAACAAATTAAGTTTTCGAGGATTTTTTATAAAGATATCTAATACCTCTTCGGTAATTATACTCATTTCACGGTGTATTTTCAACATCGCAAGTCCATTAAGACGAACTTGACCAATGTGATTTCGCAAACACATCTTCAATCTTCTTAACGTCGACAATGATCTTTCTGCGGCGGCCGTAGTAATTTGAATGGTGCAGAGGATGCGTAAGAGTGTATTTACACGGCCAAATGATGTCTCATCGCACAAGTTTAATGCCGTGATAGCGTTTTTCGGAATTGAAATATCTTGATCGAAATCACAAAATTTGGTGTACCACAGCTGAATACTTGACTTTAACGACGATTCCGAGCAGTGGGGAAGGTCTTTTGAGTAAAATCGACATAATTCCAGAAATTGTTTCATTCGATTTTCATCGATTGGTAGTCCGGTAGGATATAGATAAGAAAAACTGGAAAAAATAGTTTCATGCTTTAAAAAACGTGCATTGAGTTGTTGAATAAACATGTCTACCCAAGGCATATAAATATTGGGACAAAAATATTCTTCTGTATTTTCTCGTGGTTTGCCGAGTAGTTGGGCGAGGAGATTCGATCATAATATTCAACCTTTGTGCAATATTTTGAGCAGTTTGAAATATTTCTGCAAAACATGCTTCAGCATTTTCTCTTTCAGTCATAATTGTTCGTATTTCAATTTTATCAATTTTAGTCAAATCAACAGCTTTCGATAAATCCGAGTCTTTTTCTTGTAACTTTTGGCTCAAAGGCAAAGTATAACTAAGCAGCTTTCGCCATAAAGTAGAGGTATTATAAATTCCGATCGTTGAAGAGAATTATAAAAACAATAGGAGCACTTGAGGAATCTTTATCATCCCATTTCAAGATCTGTTCAAAGGAAACAATAATTGGATGAAATAACTGAACGAAAACTAAAATAGCGTCGTGTCGCTCGACCCATTTAGTTGCATATAGTTCTTTTAGATATTTTTGTTCAAAAAACACGGCTATCTTTCCCACCACAGCGATGTAATTACGAATTGAAAAAATTTCAACGGCGTCCGAAACCGCAAGATTCAGACTATGTGACATGCACTGGATGTAAATCGAGGTCGGATATTCTTCAGATATAATGGCTTGAACGCCATTAAACTTACCATTCATGGCAGCTGCTCCATCATATCCTTAGCCACGAATATTATTAGGATCGATGTTATACATCTGCAAAGTTAACAGAATCGCATCAGCCATATTTCTACCGGTTTGCTACACGGTTTTTTTAAATAAGAAAATGTTTTCGGAAATGGAGTATTTACTACCTACATGCTTTACATATCGAAGACAAATCGTGAATTGTCCGGTTGTAATATCTTGTAACTCATCGGCTAAAACGGTAAAAAATTTTGTATCTCTGATTTCTAACGCAATTTTTCGTTTCATTATTTCATCACTTGCATCTATAATTTGATTTTGGATATTCCAAGTTATATACGTTGCATTTTTACCGCAATTTTTTACATGTTCTTTCAATACGACATCGCTAGCATTGATTCGTAAAGTCAATAACGCTCTAAAATTGCCTTCGTTTTCTTCAGGCGGATTTTCTAAATCAAAATCTCCATAATCTCGATGGCCACGCAATGAGAGTCCCTGTCTTTCACATGGAATGATTGTATATATAATAGGTTTGATTCTACGTAGATTTTCTTCAGCTTGAATTTTCTTAGCCGTATCAACTGTCTTTTCAATCGACATTAACTTTCCTGTCATCACATTTTTGAAATTACTCGCGCGTAAACAAGCAGTTTTATGATAGTCAAGATTTTCGTGAAAATTAAATCTTTCGAGAGCCTTTTTCCAATTATTGAAACCAACCTTTACCAAAAATTTAGATTTTTGCGTACCCGTGTGACAAACTACTACTGACGTAGCAAATAGTACACAATTCAAACAGAAACAGCTATCTTTGATTGTTGAGTACGTCAGCCATCGATATTTCAAAAACCAAGTGTACCGAGCACGTCGTTTGCGTCTTTGCTTTTGCTCATTTTTAAAAGGAAATATGAAATCTACGGAAGGCTTCCCCATACATTTGTTAAGGCATCAAACTTTTCTTGATCGGCAAACTTCGTTTTACAAACAGAGATATATCCATAGGACTAGTACTTACAGTTAGTGCTGGTGCTATTGCTATAGATTCTGTCGAAAACATTGATGTGTACAGCCTACTATATATTTTGTACCTGTTTGATGTGGTAAATCATTTTGATGCTGAGTCTGAGTATCCGTATCTAAGCGTAACTGTTTATCAACAGATGTACCACTACTATAGGTATCACTAGCTTTGGCTTTTTTGGTTGGAAAAAATGATCCAATGTACCTTCACCTTTAGTTTTTCGGCCCATGCTGTATATCACGTTCGAAAGAAAACGAAAAAATGAAACAATTCGCTGTAGGTAACATAAGCACATAACCAACCAAACTGGAAAAGAGTTGTTTACGGTTAATTTCAAATACTAAAAAAATCCGGATATAAAAATTGTAACATCGAAAAAGTACTTGGTAATAAATACGTAAGTATATTTGGACTTTTACGAAAACGACGACGGAGCCCTGAAAAAGACTATTTTAACAGAATAATTACGAAATTCGGATTTAAAAAATGTTAAAATACGAGATGCACAATAAAGTTGACAAGGAGAAAAAACAAACGATACACGTGGTAAACAAACAACAAAGAACAGATTTACCCATCACTACTACATACAACCCAACAAAGCAATGTAAAACAAAATTATTTTACATTTATACATTAAATTCATTTCATTTTTCTGTACTATCCCGCTTTACGCTACAAAATAAATTTTGGAAAAAATTCGGAGATTTTTTGGGGGGAGCAATAGCCCCGTGGCATCCTCCTTGAGTGCGACAATATATATATATATATATATATATATATATATATATATATATATATATATATATTATAGTATTGTTTATAAAAGTGAATGTTATTCAACCTTTATTATTATTATTTTTTGTTTTTTGTATATATTTAGATTTTATTTTGTAGATTAATCTGTCTATTATTGTTCATTATAACTATTATTTTTTGCCAAATTCTTTGTTAATTCTGTTTCTATTTGTTTTTTATTTTCAGTTGTAGAAGTATTTAATAATCTATTTATTGCTGCTATGAAATATGCATGTTTATGTTGGTTTGGGTGATTAGATGTTTTATGAATTATACTGTCTGTTGTTTGTTGTCTATATACACAGTCTAGCCATAAATACTGATACTGCTTTAAATGAACATACCGCGAAAAGGAAGCGCGATGCAAATTCAAAAAAAAATTATTTCAAAAGTACAAACGATGCTCGTTAAAATCATGTCTTAGTTATTCAAAATGACCACCTTTATTAGCGACACACGACGACAAAAGCTCCGGCCATTTCGCAATACATGCACGGATCGTCTCGAGAGGAATTCTTGCTGCTGCCTCAACAATGCTTCGCTTGAGCGACTCCAAATTTCGGTGTGGTCTTCGACAGGCCATTTCCTCTAACCTATCCCACAGTTCGTAGTCCAGCGGATTTAAATCCGGGCTGCCGGACGGCCAATCACTAGCTGCTATGAAGTCGGGCACATTCTCTGCGAGCCACTTCCGTGTCGTTTGAGCTTTGTGTGCCGGCGCTGAATCTTGTTGAATTATCCAATCGATTCCGGAAAACAAAGTATCGTTCAGAGGCTTAACCACTGGTTCCAGAACTGTGTTTTGGTACACTCTGGCACCCGTATTGACCCCTGTTTCGCAAAAATGGATGGGAGTTACCCCATAGCACGATACGCCCCACCACACCATCACAGAAGTGGGGTGGTGACTTCGTTGAACGCGTGGAAATTTGGTTTTAGCCTCAGCAGATGAACGGGCATAAATTCTATCATTTTGCTTGTTATATTTTTCCTCTACAGTAAAAATTTTCTCATCTGTGAAAAGGATCTTTTTGTATCCATTTTTGCCGTACAAGCGTTTCAACTTTTTCGCTCTTTCGTATCTTATCGCCTTTAATTTTTCGGTTAAAAGGTGACTTGTATTTTTCTTATAGGCTCGCATATGTAAATCATCGGTGAGGATGCGCGAGACCGTTCTCGACGCGATTTTCATCTCCTGAGCAATGATTTTTTGTTTCCGAAGAGGGCACCTGTTAATTCGCGACCGAACTGCTTGAACTACCTTTTTTGTTCTCGCAACACGCGGCCGACCGGCTCGCGGGCGATCAACAACGTCTCCTGTGTCCATAGAACGTTGCAGTGTACGATAAACAAAACATTTGGTAACTTTGAGTGGTTTGAGGAGAGCGAGAATTTGAGACGCGCTATGCCCCGCCTTCATCAGTCCAATTATTGTAACGCGCACGTGATAATCTGTCCACTCCTTCTTCGTAGAGTGTACTGAACAGACTAAAGCGAAGTTGTTTGCTCTTCTACTGTGTTATGACGATGCACTGACAGTGTTATCACTTTGTTCTGCGCAAAATTCCCCTCATGCAGCGGCAGTATCAGTATTTATGGCTAGACTATGTATATTATATGATAATTAATTTTTTGTTTTCGTTATGGTTATATCTACAAAGTTAATATTGTTATTTTCTTTTTTTTTTTATGGTACATGGAATAGTTCCGTGTATTTTATTGAAATAATTAAGAATATTATTTTCAATATTGTTATTATAGTGTTATCTACACATCTAATATAAGCTATTATGTTATATTTTTGGATTATATTTGGTATATAAAAATAAGAAACTGTTAGTCTTCAATCTAATATTTATAATTTACTTTTTTCGCTGGCGTAGTTGCCAGGTCTTCATAACAATAATAACAGAAACATTAAGCTCTTCAGCTATTTCATATTCAGTAATTTTTTTTTTTTTTTTTTTTAAAGGATGTGTATGAGGGTTTCCATGAGGTGTGTTTAACTACTGAGGCTATTACAGCACATGGAGCCTACTTAAGGGGATTAAACGCGATAGTACAGATCGCTGCTCCGCATGAAAGCTAATATAGCTGCGACCGCGGGCGGAGCATTTGACAGTATCTTAAAACTAGAGGAAGTGGTAAACTGAATGGATCGTGGTACTGCAAAGGAGGAACATTCGAGAAGTAGGTGAAAGGTGGATAGGGCGCTTAGATGATCACAGAAGGAGCAGACATTTGGGAGTACTTGGCTCATGAATATGTAGGTGTACGAGAAGGTTGTATGTCCTATTCGGAGACGATTCAGGGCAGAAAAATCTCTGCGGGAAACTCCGTCTGTGGGCCACCAAGGCTCCGTAGTTGTTTTTATGCTTCGGAGAAACGTACTTGAAGATCTCCATTCCTGTTGCCATTCTTCTCCAGCTTGCTGCATCAACAGATGAGCCAATGTAGGGGGAAGAGGGGGTTGTATGGCATTGGAAAGAACAATGTCGCCTGAGCTGCTCGATTGACACACTCATTGCCTGGAGTCCCAACATGAGCCGGCACGGAAAGACATTTCAGAGTTTAAATGTGGTAACCTGTATAATATGTAATGGACCTTCCTTATCAAAGGGTTGTTGAATTTAATCTCTGAGATGAGTTGCAGGGAGTTTAGAGAGTCAGTTATGAGTAGGGCCTTTTGCGACGGGGGGTTGCTATTGGTGTAGTGTTGGATGCAAAAGACCATCGCGTATATTTCAGCGCCCAGTGCTGTACAACAATCGTGCAGTCTAACTGACTCTGCTGCGTTGAGACTTCGAAGGAGCATGCCGCCGGTGACTGATAACCTGTTGCCTTCGCTCCATCTGTGTAGAGGCATGCGTAGTCTGTGTAGCTCGCTATGATATTTTTTGCTATTTGTGCTATGTTTGGGGGGTATTGTGCTTTGTTAAATTTTGTTAGCGATATGTTGATGTTTGTGATTGGCTGACTCCAATGTGGTGCGGTTGCTGCGAAGTCTGGCAGAGTTCTTGGGATTGAAGAGATTTGGAAACGACCCATAGCCGAAAAAAGTTCAGGCATTAGGTCATTCCCAAACCTCATATTAGGAGATATGGTAGCCAACTCGAGTGTCGGGGTTTTGGTACTACTAAGGAGAGGGTGCTCAATTCTTTAAAATTATGGTACTTCCTATAGTAGGACAGCGGGGGACAGCCTGCCAGTGCATACAAACTTACAACCGGAGAAGAGGAATGAGCAGAAAGGATAGACCGGAGGGCCGCAGAATGTATAGGATCTAAGGATCTTAGCACACTTTTAGTGGCTGAGGGGTACACCTGGTACCCGCAATTGATTCGCGAAAGGATAATCGATCTGTAACTTGTAAGGAGTAATTTTGGGTTTATATTGTATTTGTAATTTGATAGATATTTCAGGATAGATAAGGATTTTAGGCATTTGATTTTGAGCTCAGCTATGTGAGAGCGCCAGGAAAGTTTTTTATCGAATATTAGGCCTAGCAACTTGACTGATGGACGATTTGGGATACGAAAACCATTTAGACTCAGGAATACGTTGGGAAGTGAGTTTTGGCGTCCCCTGTGGAAATCAACACATATTGTTTTTGTTAAGGAGAAGGTCAGACCGTTATTATTGGACCACTTCTGTAAATTTTCGATTGATTTTTGAAGGATATTTTGAGCGTTTATAGGATAGTTGGATGATAAGGATATATTTAGGTTATCAACGTAGAGCCGGGACGTTACTGGGACGGCAAGGCAGTCAGTTATGTCATTGAGTAATACATATATGAACAAGGTTGCACTTAAAGCAGAGCCTTGTGGTACACCATTTTCCAACAGCATCAGTTCAAACGTTGACGAACCAGTCGTAACTTGTATCGTTCTATTGTCTGAGAAGCTGTGTAGGTATTTACTCAATTTTCCGGCGATTCCTACTGTTCGCCGTTTTAGTAGTAAGCCATGACGCCACAGGCGGTCAAATGATTTTTCTAAATCGAAGAATACTGCGTCGAGGTGCTGTTGGCGATGAAACGCCGATAAAATCTGCCTTTGCAGGCTAAGTAGCTGGCTGACTGTCGATCTTGCCTCTCTCCCGCCGGCTATGAGGCGCCTATTAACCATCTTCTCCACCGTTTTGGAAATGACACTAAGCAATGAAATAGGACGGTAACTTTCGGGAAGAGTAGGATCTTTGTTTTCCTTTAGTATTGGAATGATATTGACTGACTTCCATTGTGCCGGAATGTTTCCGGAATTACAGATTTGGTTGAATATATGTAAGAGAAAATGTTTGCCGGAAATTGGGAGATACTTTAGCATGTACGAGTGGATGCAGTCGGGGCCAGGACCAGTGTTGGATGTGTGGTAGTTGAGTTGGAAATTTAATTCTGAGATGGTAAAGTTACTGTTGTATGTTTCGTTGGATTCGGGCGGGAAGTGCACTAGCTGTTGCTCTGCTTGGTGTTTCATGCTGCGGAAGGCGGGAGGGTACTTTTCTGACGACGATGCTGCGGCAAAGTAGCTGGCAAAGGCTTTGGCGACGTCCGCTTCATCCGTTATCTGGCTGCCATTGATTCTGAGTTGAACGCGTTTTGGGGCGCTGTTGATTCCGCTGATGGATTTTATTTTGTTCCACATGGTCCTATTTGACGTTGACGAAGAGATCGATGCGATAAACTGTTCCCAGCATTCTTGTTTTTTGCCGCGAATAAGAGCGCGGGCAAGAGCTCGGGACTTTTTGAAGGCTATTAAGTCAGGTAGCGACCGAGACGTTTTATACTTTCTGAGTGCTCGTTTGCGCTGTTGGATTGCGGTATAAATCTCTTTGCACTACCATGGTACTCTTTTAGCTTGGGAATTGTGAGAGGTGGGTATTGATAAGCAGGCGGTGTATAATATGGCATTAAGAAACGTGTTAAATTGTCTGATAGGGACTCGCTAGGAGCTGGGATTTTGATTCCGGCCGTGTATGCCGCCCAGTCCGCCTTGTGAAACAAAAATCGTGGGGATCTTGGAATTAGCGGTGATGGATGGTATCCCATGAACTGTAGACATACAGGGAAATGATCACTGGAGCAAAGGTCGTCATGGACAAAAGACTTAAGTTTCGGGAGGAGTAATGAGAATACTAGTGCTAAGTCAATAGTCGAGAAGGTGTTATGGGAGAGGTTGAAATGTGTGTGATCAGATGGGACCAGGGTACACAAATCGTACTCTATTAATATATTGGTGATGATTGATCCATGTCTGTTGGTTGACGCCGCTCCCCATAGTGGGGAGTGGGCGTTGAAATCTCCAACTTACTATTTAGATATGGCGTTTTGAAGGTCTACCGAATGTACCATAGTGGGGGGGGGGTAGCAGTTGCAGCTCGTTAATAAAAGTCTCTGAGGACCATGTAAGAAAACAGATATCGCTACCATCTGAAGGGGTGTATCTATTCTGGCTGATACAGCTGAGACCGACGTATGTACTAGGGTTGCTACTCCTCCGCTTGCTCGGTTGCCACAATTATTATCACATCGGAATAGGCTGTAGTCTTTTATTCATTCAGTAAATGATATTTCTAATCTTGAAAGTATTTCTTGTAATGTAGTTTACGATCAAAAATAAATTTTTATTAAAGTTTTAAAAAATTTTTATTTCCAGTTGTTAATTGATATTGTCGATAGTATTCTCATAGCAACCCGTACATTTTTTAATAAAATTTAATGCTAAGAAGGGGCACTAACTGTAGTCTTAATTTCTTCAACAAAAGTTCTGATAAAAATTATTTCTTCACTTAATACAGATACGTTGGTATCGTAATTTGAATTTTTTATCAGATTTTTTTCAAAATAAAGACAACATTCAAGAGATTTCTTTTTTGCATATAGATTATTTTTGCTTAGAAGAAAGGTTAAACTGTTCGAATCTTTCTTTTATAGGTATTAAAATGGTATTTAAAATGGCAGATTAAAAAATTTAATTTCTTATTTTTTTTAGCAGGACAAATATTCCGTTTGTCGTTATTAGTACACCTATTAAACTGATGTTTCGCCTATCTTATTTTTTTAATAAGTTCAAAAGTTGGCCCTATTTTTAGTTCTTTTAAATTATTAGTTTTGTCTGTAATTAGTGAAAAATCATGGTATCTATTCCAGAAATGAGCAACATTTTCGTAAAAGTTCATTATATTGTGCTATATCTGATTTCTTTTGTTTGTGGTAATTTACTTACAACTTGAACTTGAAAAAGAAATATTTATCATACTATCAGAGACAATAAAAGCGAGTTATTTTTGTACTATAATGTCAAGTCTCTGTTATTTCACTGGTTTTATACTATTTATTTTTGTTCCCCGGTGAATATCGTATGATTTTGTCAAAATAAAATTTTTCATGAGACTTTTAAGATTTTTTATCGATAGGTTGAACAGGGAAAGAGACGTAATCTTTGGAAAAGTCCAAATAAACTGCTAGATCTAACTGAAAATTTTGCCGTATTAGAAAAAACAAGATTAAGACTAAGACAACCATAAGGCAGATAAATAGTTTATTTTTTTTCCTGTTCTTAGATATTTTTATTTTTGCAGTATAGAACTAGCATGGGGCTCTTGCTGCAACTATGTATGATAGGCCATATTTAAAATTTAAAAAATGATTAACAGTGAAGTTATATAACTAACTGTTCCCGATAATGGCAAAAAGAAAATATGTCCCGATAAAATTACGGTTGTAATATAATTAGTAATAATAGCTGCTTCTCAGTGAAGTGTAGTGTACACTAATTCACAGTAATCTACATTAGTAATAAAGAAGTAATATGAGTGTGGCTGTAATACATGGTCTACACATTAATGATGTAATAATTTACATTAGCAGTAGTGAAGTAATATGGCCACTCTTGCAATTAAGCAGGGTCCGCAATATTGCAAAATTAGTACATTTATAATACTAGTGTAATACGGCTAGTACTGCACTGAAATAAAGGCCGTAATGCCGTAGAAAATTACATGTGCAATAGTTATAAATGTAATTTTCTATGGTATTATGAACTTTAAGTGCAGTGATGACCATATTACTGTAAAGTGTATTAATTTTGCAGTGTTGCGGAAAATGCTTAATTGTACAATCGGTTATATTACTTCACTATTGCACATGTAATTTTCTACGGCATTACGGCCTTTATTTCAGTGCAGTACTAGCCGTATTACACTAGTATTATAAATGTACTAATTTTGCAATATTGCGGACCCTGCTTAATTAAAGTAACAACCACTGCTATAATTAAGCAGAGTTCGCAATACATCCAGATTTAATACATTTCTAATATCGAATTTATACCAGAACTACTTCAGTTTAGTAGAACTTTTATTACCAAAAAATATATACCTGTAATGTGTTGTTATTATAATCATCCATAGTCTAAAATACATCAGAATTACATTTATTTCCCAAAAAATGAACTATATAATTACAAACTTTTTCTTATTCCGTTAGTTCTAAAAAAATGGATGATTTTATATTATACTGGAACAATAAATAATCATAATGTAATTTTCTCATCAGTTTTTTTCGAACAATTTTATCGAAACTGGGTTTGCTTTTTAAATATTTTGAAAAAGAAAGGGTTTCCACTTCAGTTACAAACAATTTTATTTCCAACAGGTGATTAGACGAAATTATTTCACAAATCGAAATGTGGTTTATTTCCTGAAATTGAGGTAATCGTCACTAAACGGTTTAAAAGAAAATACAACTAAATATAATGAGACTTTACCAATAAACTATTCTGAAGAAATATGTAGAACTACTCTCATCAGAGCCGTTGGACCTTAATTTCACAATTTCCGACGCCCTGTTAAGGATGAGACATACTTTTCTTTACTATCTTAAAGACTTAATTTAACGAAAACTATAATTTTATTTACCAAATAGTCCCTATGTGCCCCGATGTATAATTAATATATATTCTTTAAAATTTTCGATTACTATATGCAAAAAAAAAAAATTCCTGGCTGTTTTTATTCGGATTCGGTACTTTTCTATAATAGTTCTAAATAAGAGAAGCTTTTAATAAACTGTTCAGAGCAGGAAAATTTTGAACAATTTCAATATATAAACAGTGATTTTCTTCAGCATACTCGCTTTCAATTTACACAGTTTTGCACATAAAAAGATTATAAAAAGTCTTAATTTTATTTCCGTTGTTTAATTTGATAAATTCGTGAATATATTTTATTGTGCAAATATCTCATATGCGTGTAACTTTCCACTAGGTCATGCGTTTATAAATAAAAAATTATAAATTATTAGTTGTGGTGATCGAGCTGGCCAAGGAAGCAAGAAATAATATGATGTTTAATTTTCGTTCGTAAAATGGCATCGACTGTGGAGAGTAATGAGCAGCTGACTCTCTACGTTATTAGTGATTTCTTCACATCTTCAAAAATAAAACCAGATTCACTACACCATTCGGTGATTGTACAACTACAAAGAGAAGTCTAGTACATTTGACGAAGTTTATCGTTCTGGTGTCATATACTCTGTTTATTCATATAGTCTGAAAATTAGTTGTCGAAACTCTTTCATTAACGCTAAAGATTGTTCGCAAGAACTTTTTTCGTATCAAAATCTTGCTTTAATAACTTACGTGCCAACTGGATTTCGTACGGATTATAATTTAAATCTTAATGCAGAATTAGGTGCATGGCACAAATGTGTGTTTATGTGTAAGCCGTAAACAGAACTTCATTATACGTTTGCGCTTGAAAAAATAATGCTTTCTCCTTTCAGTTCATGTCATTCGATGCTTATTGATGTAAAATTGTGATTATTAGATTTTGAGAAACATTGGCCCAGGAATTGTAGAGTATTTTAAGGAAACGTTGAAAAAACTAATTTTGTGTTTTTTATAAAATTCAACATAATGCGCAATTGAATATGATGTCAGTTAACGCCTTTTACTTAAACTGTAAGTAAGTAAAATAAGTCTCATACCCTTGACAAGATGCAGGAGGTATGGAGTTCAGATTCACAATGTATGTACTAAGCTTTAAAGCGCCGATAAAAGTAGAGATGGAGCAATTCCTTCGCCTTTACTTTTCTAAATTTCTCTGAAACCTAAATAATTTCAGTCAAAGTAAACTTAGAAACGGCTTGGATCTGGAACGAGGCAAGTCTCGAACCCGCGACCTCTTGTTTGATAGTCGAGCACTTTAACTACTAGGCTACCGCGCTATACTTGGACCATACATAATTCAGTTATATTTAAAAAAAAAGCAAAAAAAAAACAGCAGGCTTTTTAACATGTTTACACTAAATAAATTATATTATTTACTTCCAGCTCATGTCATCCGATGCGTATTTATGTGGAATCATGACCATTAAATTTTGAAAAAATTGATCCGGAATTTGTTGAGTAATTTAAAAAAATGCAAAAAAAAAGTAATTTAATTATTTCATAAAAATGAATTATAATGTAGAATTAAACAATATACATAGTTCCGTTAAATGCATGGTAAAAATCGTACTTTATTTGATCGAATTGATAATATTACCCAATTCTTTTTTAATATTTATCAAGTAACACTTTTGTATTTAAAAAAAAAAGAATAGTACGTACAGTTACGTATAATGTATTTAAATGTGCTTACAATGAACTAAATTTATTACCATTTTTTATTAAAGCTGATTAATTTTTGCAGCTTCCACACCAACTCGTAATGTGCAGAATAGATCAAATTATTCTAATAGCAGTAGTTGGAATCAAGGTAATGTATAATTAAAATTTTATCCCGTATATTAGTGTGCATATGTATATATATATATATATATATATACATACATACATACATACATGCATATACAAGGTATTTCAAAAAAATGTTAACATTTAAGTAAGCATTTAATTTAGAACACCGTAAATAAAAAAAGAATGAGTACGAAATATAACTGCGCAGGTTTTTTTTTTTTTTTTTTGCTGAAGTTGGGAAAATCCTTTCGGACGATAGAGGCACCGTCGTGCCTCTCTGTGTGGTGTCTTCACTAAAAACCCAACTCCGATCAAGGGGGATTCTTTATGTCGCCCTGGAAACCGCTTTCGCATTACTTCAGGGCGACCCTCCTTCTTATTAGTTTACATTGGCTCTGTTATCAGTACCTGCGTCCAGGTCGCGCTTTTTCTGCCGCAGCAGGAATTCTATATGGTGTGCAATCAGTGACCATGTTTCCTCGCTGCTTAGCATTCTCTCTATGATGTTGTATTTAGTGAGAATGCCTATTTTTATTTCGAGCTCTAGTCTCTGGCGTGTCCAATGGGTACAGTGGAAGAATGTATGCTCCGGATCGTCATTATAGAAGTCACAGTAGATGCAATTCGGACGCTCCGCTTTTCCGAATCTCTTCAAATATGCTCTGAAGTAGCCGTGCCCTGTGAGAAACTGGGTAAGGTAGAAGTTAACCTCACCCAGCTTCCTATTTATCCACACTTCTATATTTGGGATCAGCTGCGCAGTCCATCTGCCAACGGCTTCTTCATTCCATCGTTGTTGCCAGCTGTAGATGGTTAGCTGACGGATCGCTGCAAAGCGATTGATGTCAAGTTGATCTAATTTCTTGGCCTCCCACATGCGTTTCCTTTCCTTGGCCAATAGATCGATTGGTGGTGTGCCACTCACTACCAACACGGCCGCTTCAGACACTGTTCGGTAAGCCGAAGCTACACGGATTGCCACGGTCCTCTGCACTACTGCAAGTGGTTTCCTTTTTTGTTGCACACTTAGGGAGTCGGCCCACATCTCAGAACCGTATAAGAGCGCCGAAATGCATGCTGTCATCATCAGTCGCCGCTTGCTGGAAGTTGGGCCGTCTACATTTGCCATTAATCGACTCAGCATTGCTACTTGTTTGCTCGCCTTGTCTGCTGCGTGTTGAATTTGTACTTTATAAGAGAGCTATGAGTCGATATGTATTCCCAGGTACTTGACCACTCTCTTCGTCTTGACTGGCGTATGCCCGGTGTTGAAATCGATACCGATTTGTGTGCGCTTGCTCGTAATTAGGAGGAGCTCCGTTTTTTCAACCGCTAGACTGAGTCCGTGGTTTTCCAGCCATTCCTGCGTTTTCAGCATCACTCGCGTTAGTTCCTGCTGAGCTGCAATGGTATCCCTGGCCGTGATGACTGTTGCTATATCGTCTGCGTAACCTATTAGATATGAATCGTCTGGAAGCTCCAGGCGTAGTATTTCATCATAGCTTACATTCCAAAGGTCTGGTCCTAAGATCGAGCCTTGCGCGGCGCCGGTAGTTACGCTTTTGTATTTCAAGCCTGATTGCGTCTGATATATTAGCACACGGTCCTTGAGGTAGCTTCGAAGCATGCGCATAAGGTAGCCAGGAGTTTTAAATTTCTGTTCGTAAGCAGAAAGTATCTCCTGCCAGTTGACGCTATTGAAAGCATTTCGGATGTCTAATGTCACTAGCAGTACAACGGGCCGCGAGCAGTGAGGGCCTTGCTGAGTGAGTATAGCCTTGTTTGTGACTTCGTGTACAGCGTCTATCGTAGACCTACCTTTCCGAAAGCCATATTGCCTTGGGGATAGGCCCCTCGCGTTGTTGACCGCGGATTCAAGTTTCGGTTTAAGAAGACGCTCAAGCAGTTTCCCAGCAGTGTCCAGCATGCATAAGGGTCTATAAGAGGATGGCGAATCTCGATCGCCTTTCCCCTTACTGATAAGTACAACATTTTGCCGTTTCCATTGTTTTGGGAAGTATCCTTCAGTTAGGCATTTATTGAACATATTTAGCAGGATATGGGGGCGCATTATACCTATTAGTTTTATGGCTTCGGCAGGGATACCGTCAGGCCCTGGAAACGTTCCATTTTTCAGCACGTTAATTGCGTCTCGTACTTCGCCATCACTGAAAAGAGGCACTTCTTCGTTTGCCGTGTTGGGTGTCTCTCTATCCTGCCGTAGTTTATGTGATGAGAATAAAGTGTTGACGACGTTTACTGTTGTTCTATCATCCAATGGTGGAGCAAGCATTTTACCGCCAAGTTTTTTAGAGACGATCTTGTAACCCAGACCGATTATTGTTCAGGTCGTCTCTTACTTCTTCCCACTTGGTTTTTTTGCTCTTTTTTATATCTGTTGCTAGGTCACCTTTGGCTTGTTGGAAATTGTTGGACTCAATTACTGCGCTTCCTCTTTTGTTGACACGTGTTAATTTCCTTCTACATTTTATGCATTTTTCACGCAACTCGGCGATTTCTTCGGTCCACCAGTAAACAGCCTTTTTTCGTCTTCTTCGGCCCAGGTTACATGCTTCTTCAAATGCAGCCATGCTGTATGTAACGAGCGCCTCTGCGTTTGAGGATTCCGTGGCAGTTGGTTGGTAACATCTGTCTAATTCGGTTAATAGTATGGCCGTATCTAGTGTACTAACATTCCACCTGCGGCAAGACATAAGGTCTCGCCGAGATTTTTGTCGGGTTATGCTTTGTATTTGGAAGGATATGTATTGGTGGTCACTGGAAGTAAAGTCCTCTAGCCCTCTCCAGTGTCTTACCTTCCGTGCCATACTCTGTGAGGCCAATGTGATATCGGGAATAGTGCCTTGGCATCTTGCTCTTCAAAACGTGGGAACGCTTCCTGAGTTCATGACTACTAGATCCATTCTTGCGATCATATCTAATACTTCTCTCCCTCTGCGATTTGACCGTGGCATGCCTCATTCGATCGCATGCGCGTTGAAATCACCTGCCACGATGTGAAATGTGCCATTTTCTCGGATAAAGTCTTCTATGTTAGTTAATCTGGCCTCTAGTTCAGTTATAGCTTCATTCGGAGGCAAGTAACAGCTCGTGTATATGACGCCTTCGAGTTGAATCCAAACAAAACCGTCTCCTTTTCCGCTTTTTGCAACATGCGCTGTGTTGCGGGGAGGTAGCCATATTGCAGATCTCTGGCTTTCGTCTTCGTACCAGCGGCCGCTCTCTTTCCTTTGATGCTGTTCACTGATTATGAACAGATCTGTGGAGTGCTAGAGCGCAATCTGAGCTAGAAGGGAGTCGGCCGTTCTGCTACCATGAAGGTTTCCTTGGATTACATTCATTTCACGTTATTTTTTCTGCTTTCTAAACACTTCTTTGAACCTGGCATATGGTCCAGGTTTTCATGTCTCATTGTCGAGCAGATAATGCATTTCACTGGATTGGTACAAGCTTTCTTTTTTTGTCCTTTCTCTCCGCACTTTAAGCAGTTATTGGTTCGACCCTCTCCTTTACAGTACGCCGCGACGTGACTAGGGAGAAGACACTTAAAGCAGGACCTCACGGCTTGTTGCAGCTCCACACGGCAATTCACGAGCCATACTTTTATGCGGCTATTATCTGCTAGTTGCCGTGCATTTTTTTCTTGCATGGAGACGAAGGCCAGTTTTTGTCCACGGCTGTTTGGGGCGGTGACGTTTACTGCAATTTCTGCCCTTAGGCATTTTGTCTCGCGCATTACTGCGCCAATTACTTTATCAGCTGTGGCGTCCACATCGAGATCTTTGACTATTATGGTGGCTCTTCGCTTTATTTATGAGACCTTTGCCTTTGATTCTAATGAGTTCTGCAGTTTCTGGCAGAAGTCGCTCTTACTCGTGCAGCCTTTTTTCAGCTTAATCAAAATCGAGCCGTTTCTGGTCTTAGTTATAGCCTCCACGGAATCACTTGCTTCTTCAGGAGTGAGCGTTGACCGAATTCCTTTGATTACCTCTGCAAATGTTTGGCCTTCTGCAGGCTTTGCGATTATTGCAGGCTATGGGTTCCTTTTGACCTTTCGATCGTTAGCCTTCGACCTGGTTTCGCGAGTTTTCTTTACTTCACGATTTTTCTGTGCCATTTTGATGTCAGTTGTGACCTGCGTTTTCTCGGCCTCCGATTTTTTTGACACTTGCAGTTCTTCGGGCACAGGCGTCTTACCTTCGTGACGTTTGTTTACATTCTGTGTAGGCGGCAGAACTTGTAGTTTTCTCCTGATTGTTTCTATTGTATCCAGGATGACAAATAGTTCGTTCACGCCTGTTTTGATGGCGTTGCAAGTATTCTTCTTATTGAAAGTTTCCTTTTTTATGGCCTCTAGTACGCAACGAAAATTGGATAACTCGTCATTTTCTCGCTTCGTCAGCTGTTCGACGCTAACGTCGGGCATCGTGCGTTATTTGTTGACTGAAGCAAACGAGTTTCTGCACCAGATATCGTGATAAGTTCCAATTTAATATCACTTCTCCGAGAAGTACTCGGCCCAGAAGCACTCGTGCAAGTAGCGCTCGCGCTAGTTGAATTCGTGCGAGTAGTGCTTGCGCGAGTTGATCGATATTCGTGTGTGAAAATTATCATACACATGAATTGAATCGGCATCCAGATTTAGGCAGGATGCCAATAAACAAAATAAACAAACTTCCAAAATGCGTCAAGCGCAAATTGTCAATTAGGTAAAATGCAGATTTAAAAAAAGAGCAAAAACGTACAATTGACTCACTTTATCACCACCAAGGATTAATAAGTTGCGCAGGTTAAAATCTATAAAATGACCCCTTATCCTTTATCTGCTTATTGGCTGGCGTAGTTCTTATTTCATTTGAATTCAAAAGGACAGAGTTATTATGTACAAAAGAGAGAGTATTGGTGAAGCAATACTCCCGGAAAAGAAATAGTAAATAATTTCCTTCTTTTAGATGAAATGGCTCTTCTTTAAATACGAATATAGTGGTAACATGAAAAATCCAGATTCATCTGTGAAAATATTCGTGATTCACTTGAAATAAATTTTACCGTGTCTATATTTTGAATTAGTAATTTAGACCATTAGAAATATCTAAAAATGATAAAATGAATTACCAGTTTGTCGTTGCATTTTGGAGCAACACTTTCAGTAACACTAAGTACCTTAATATTTCATTGCATAGGTCAGATAATTATTAGAAACCATCTTAAACAAAGGTATATTAGATGACTACTCTGGGGTCCAAAGTTTTGAGATGTGATAATGGACCATGCGTACAAAAAATAACTCAAAATCTGCCACATATGAAGTCAGTTATTTAATGAATATATTTTCCATTCATAATATATCCTTTTTAAAATTGAGCGGTTTAATTTATGTAAAGAATTATATGGTTACATATGTATTATATTAAAATATAAAATAATTATTACATTAATAATAATGCTTTAGTAAATATATTAACTGAGATAAAATGAAAAATTTTCACTCTAATTTTACAGTAAATAAATAAATAAGCCTTTATTTCGCCGACTATCGACCGATGGCGTCCTACCTATACATATTCTGCTATATATATATACATATTTACATACATACGTACACACACGCCTACAATTATATCTATCCGTTAAATTTAATTCATAGATTTTCTTAAAATTAGTTGTCAGGATCCATGCCATTTAATTTACAGGGTTTCGTCCAAACCATTCTATTCGAACTTAACCGCAGCCAAGCAGGACCCATCCGCTGCTTAAAGTCGTCTGCCCACCTTATCGGTTGTCTGCCTACACTCCTTCTGCAGTTAACTGGGATCCACTTGGTTACATTCGCAGCCAAACCATACCGACGGATTATGTGACCGGTCCAATTCCATTTTAAACTGATTGCCTTCTTTGCGATATCTTTCATTTTCGTTTTTAGTCTTATTGTTTTCCATTGAATTCTATCTGTTCTCCTAATTTCAAGAATCGATCTCTCTATAGCTCTCTGTACTCGATTAATCTTGTCAATGTGTACAGTTTTTATTGACTATGTTTGACAACCATATAACAGAGCTGGTACGACGCACCTTTCCAGGATATTCACTTTTGCTTTCAAACTGATTTTCCAACTTCTATTCTTTAAAACTCCTTTTAATCCCCAAAATTTATTCCATGCTGCGGTAATTTTCGTGTTAATTCTTTATCCATCCAATCGTCGGATGAAAGGCATTAGCCCAAATAAATTGCTTCTTGCATATATTCCAATTCTTCCTCATTAAGCCAAATTTTTTCTGCTGTACTATTATTAAGAAGTTTTGTTTTGCTGTTATTTATATCTAAACCCACATTTTTACAATTATAATTTAATTCTTCCAGCATTACCGATAGTTTACTGCCAGATCCCGCAAAAATAAAATTATATCGTATGCGAATCTAAGATTTGATAAATTTTGTCTATGAATATTTATTCCTTTCATTCGCCAGTTTAATTTCCTTAAAGCAAATTCAAGTACCGTATTGAACAGTGCATGAGAAATTGGATCACCTTGCTTCGTTCCTCTGGATTGTTGTAATATTGTACTATTTTCTTCTAATGCAATATAAGCCCTGTTAAGTTTATATATTTCTCTAATTATGTTAATATATTTTGCTTCTACGCCAGCATGTTGTAAAACTTCGAATATAGCATCATGCTTAATTCTATCGAAAGCTTTACTAAAATCGATTAGAACAATATATAACTTCAAATTATATTTTCGACTTTTTTCAATAACCTGATTAACTATATGAATATTGTCGATAGTCGAAAACCCACTTCTAAATCCGGCTTATGTTTGCTGTTGGTATTCATCTAAACTTTACGCACACGTCTTTCTAAGACCATAAACAGCTTACACGTTATAGGAATTAATCTAATCGGTCGATAATTATCCAAATTACTTCGAGCGTTTTTTTTTTGTGCAATAATATAATACTAGATATAGTCATTTCTTCTGGAAATTTTTCTATCTTTAGTATTTTATCGAAAAATTTAGCACATATTTTTGTCAGATACTCTGGCGCTCCCATAATATGTTCCGCATAGATTCGATAAAATCCGCAAGCTTTTTCTTTTTTCTATTCTTTAATTACTGCAGTTATTTCGTTATCTAGAACTTTCTGGATCATACTAGCTTCGGTGTGATTGTAAATAGTAATGTCTAATTCACCATCTTTATACAGTTCTTTATAATATTTTGCTGCTAACTCGATAATTTTACTCCTTTTGACTATTATCTAATTTTTGTCTTGCACTTCTATTATCCACTTTTTTGCTTCCACCAATCTTTTTTGTACTTTTTTCATAGCGCAGGATGGTATATATTCTTTTAAAACCTTTTCAAAATGAATTCTGATATCCTCTTGAATTCGTTTTCTGGCCAGTTTTTTGATTTCGCAATATTCAATAACACTTATTTGTCTGTTTTCATAAGTTTTTTCAATTTTTCCCTTTGCTGTATTATTTTTATTGTTGATTCAGAGAGTTTTTCGTTTTACTATTTTTATAACCCGTAATTATCTTATTATTATACCTTACTAATTTTCTATACCACCCATTGACATCTTTCATTCTAACCGACATTAATTTTTTCCCTAAAACTTTTCTGTATTTAATTTGTTACATTTAAATCGTGTAATACAGACGTGATGTTTTAGGAGCTGGCCTTGCAAATAAAGCCTCTGAATATTTCTATTTTTAATCTCAATAAACGGTGGTCTAAATCAAATTTCAAACTGGTAATAATTTTAAAACTTATAAAACTTAGCTTTATCATTTATCAGTATACAATCTAATTCGAATGTTTGACTTTTTTGAGCTCGCCAAGTCAATTTCCTTGATGATTTAATTTTGTTAAATGAATTTGCGGTTCTTAAATTATTTTCTAGAGCAAATTCTACTAATCTTTCTCCTTCATCGTTTCTATTTCCAGCGGTAAAATCTCCTACAAACAATTCTTCACCATGTTGCCGTTTACCTATCCTACTGTTGAAGTCGCCCATTATTATAATTTCTTTTTCGCCAACATCTTCCTCAATGGTTTTTTGTAGTAAGTTGTAAAAGACATATTTTTCTTCCCGACTTGCAACAGCCGTAGACGCATAACACGGGACCAGCTTAATTAAAATTATTGATTTTTATCTTTAACACCGCTATTCTTTCAATTACTTTAAATTCTTCAACTGAAGTTTTTAACTTGTAATTTACATAAAATCCTACTCCTTGTTGTTTTTTGTAACTGTTTGAATAAAACAGAATATTACTTTAATTTCGTTCTAGTATTGTGTTCTCTTGACCTTCTAATTTCAGCTAAACCCATCTCATTCCATTTTATGGCGTTTAATGCGTTTTCTGATTCCAGTAACTTTTCACCTTTTAATGTCCATATATTTAAACAACAGAGGTAAAGGTTCTTTTCCACTATGCAGACATGATCGGTGGATAACTTTTTTGTTTCCTTATGGGTCTGACGATACATAAACGAGGGTGGGGTTCGGTCTTTACAGTCTGCCATGGGGACCAATCCTATCGGCAGGATGCTAATTTTACAGTAATAATTAGTAACTTAATTGCGAGATCAGTTGTTTATCTCTCTCTTCACTCGTATTGTCCGTTTGCGGACGCCGTGACCAACTATCATAAACCAGTGGATCGAGCGACCACCTGTCGCCATTTTTCTCTGTTGTTGTTAGTTTTTATTAGTTCTGACAGAGACAATTTTGTGACGGCTTTAATATGAACTAAGAACCTCATCGGTGGCCGTCCCTGGCTCCTTTTTCCATTGATTTTTCCATGCTTGATAATTCGTTCTAAATCATTCCGTCTCATTACATGCCCAAAGAACTTTAAACTCTGCCTTATTATTGCGGGCAATAATCGTTGCATCGGTTCTATACGTAGTTGTTTTAAAATTGATAGATTGGTTCTGTATTCTGCTCAGGATATTCCTAACATGCGCCCGTAGCAGGTCATCTCAAAGGCTTCGATTTTCTGGCGTGATGCCGCCGTTATTCTCCAAGATTCTGAACCGTGACGGAATATTGAATGTGGCATAACTTAAATTGGTATAAGATTAAAGTGAAATAATTAAGAACTTTCATCGCTTATTTTTTGATAATATTTAATAGAATTAATTTTTTGCATCGGTAAAAAATATATATATATATATATATATATATATATATATATGAATTTAATGAAGCTTCTGGAGAAGTATTAATCACCGAAACCATATTTGTATTTATTTTTCTTGGACTTATTCCGAATTGAATGATTTTACTTAACGAGTCAAAAAAAAACTTGTAAATATTGTGAAAAACAAATATCCTGACAATTTTACAGAAAAAATAATCATTATTTAGTAAGCCAATTTTATGAAATATTAAAAATTTTCGAACAAAAAAAGTAAAATAATTGAGATCCTCAACGTTACGTAATCCTGGTTAACATTCAAATGATAGTTCTGTGGTACGTAAACAAACCGAGAAATACATATTGTTAAATACCAATGCAAAAAATTACGGCTAATAAATTTGTTTTCAAATTTTAAAAAAATTTCATGTGCAGTATTCTTGTGAAAAAATATCCCATTTAGTATAAAATGTACAAAATTAGCCTGCAAAATAATTTGTAAAAATAATTTTACTTAATGATAATAGAAGAACAAATCAAGTTAGTTATTAATCTACGTTCGTGAAATATAAGAAATAGACTTTAATTAATTTATGTAAATTTTATTATTTAAATGAGCGTGATTCAGTAAGTTGCTAATTTTGGTAATGTTATTAAACATTTTATTTACATCTAATATAAGTAGAAAACGCAAATGTAGTAACATTATTCTGGACTTCTTCGTGTTTTTTACTTCAATAACATTTTTGTCGATTACTGTATAATTTCTCAACACAGAGGAGGTTAATTTTTAAAACATTGCCCGCGTTGTAGTTATTGTTAGTCAAATTTCTTTATTAATTGAAACAAGAATTTTACCCGAGAAAACTGAAAAGTTAATGTAGAATATTTTAAATCACCATATACTACTAATAAACTGAAATAAAAGATGCGATTTGCAAGGGTTAACGACTATCAGATTGATGCAATATAATTTGGAAATTATTAGTACCTAAAAATTAAAATCAAAATTAAGTATTTATTAGCTAATGATTATTTTTGGTATTTTCTGTTTAAATATTTAATTGACAAGCATGCAATTAACATGTATTCGAAATCTTTCAGTTAAGAACTGTCATTATGTGTTATTATAACTCGAACGTAACTGATTTTGCCGTTTTTGTCATCATATTCTTGTAAACTATTATTTCTTGCTTAGAATAATTTAATTTGCTCATTATTCGTATCACTAATGTTTTTAAGTATTACGGAAATTTCAAAACGTTTTCATAATTTTATACTACTCTTCATCGTACATATCAGCTGTATATAAAAACTTATTGAATATTGCTAAAACCTGTTCTTTTTTCTGCTACAATAGTGTAATATTTGTTTTTTGTTTTTTTTTTTTATTTTTTAATCATTAACAGTCGATTCAGATTATCTAGACTTGTTTGTTTTGGTTTTGTTGCATTTATGCATGATTTCTATAATAAAATAAAAATTTTACTTATGTTAACAAGCGATTCCCGTGGCTCTCAATCAATTCTTGACTATACCACTTTATTATTCACACGTAAGAAAAATTGAATAAAATTGATTATGTAAACATTTCATTCAATATAAATCATTTAACACCCCCCTCCTTTTTCTTAGACGTGAATATAAACACTTCAGTTCATTAAAGAAAAAAAAATGTTCAAAAATTCAGTAGTAATTATAACCTTTTGCAAATGAATGCATTTATTTCACCTAAGTAAATTTAAATTGTATTGTAAAACATGGGTAATTACGGTAGTCTAGTGGTTAAAACGGTCGATTACCAGTCTAGTGGCTAAGGGTTCACGGTTCGTTTCCTTCCAAACTCAGGTCGCTCCAAAATTTACCTTGTTTGAAATAATTGGATACAAGAGAAATCTGAAAACGTAAATGCGTCCGTGAAAAAGAAACTAGTCCCTAATCAATGTTATTGAGTATAATGATTTTATAATCTCGGATACCTTGCCATGGGTGTGTAAATTATTTTATTTACTGTAAAACATAATCATTTATTAAACAAGTGAAAGAATATGAAAGTTTCAAATATTATTGCTCGGGTCAAAGTTTGATATCATTAAAATGAAATGATTATTTTTTCACATTTTTGGAATGTACACACATACACTTTTTGATCAGTGTCTATGTACAACACAGATTCTAAATTCAGTAATTGTCGAGAAATTATGAGTAACATTAGAAGCGACAGAGAAATATATTCTGAAAATGATTAAACAGGATAAAAAAATGAATTCTTAATTTATACTAAAAACGGAAGGAACGGATATTATTATTAAAATTGAGATATTGAAATGGGGATGAGCAGATTGTGCAATGCGGAGAATGGATAAACAGGGTCAACACCCAATCGGGAAATCGGAAATAAGCCGGAAATTTTGTCGTAAAACCGGGAAAAAAATGAAAAAAGCCAAAAACGATATTTTTAACAAGAAAAAATCATTTGAAGTGAAAAATGAATGCATTGTTTTAATGTACTTTACCCAAAATAAATTTCAAAGTTCTGTTTTATTTACAATATATAAAATGTGCTGCGGCGGTAAAATATTATCAATAGTAACAACGAAGTTCTATTCTTCTTTTTGTACAATTCTAATAATCAGGAAATCGGGAGGATTTGGACCAGGAAAACGGGGAATTTAAAAATTACATTTGAGCGGTCACCAGGATAAAGGTTGTATCATAAAAATATTGGAATGGTAACAAAAGGAATAAAAGGATTAAGAAAAAGATCAAAAATCAGATGGGAAGATGACATTTGTAAGTTGGCTGAAGTTCCATGAAGGAGATTAGTAAAAAATCGGGAAACTTGGAAAGCAGTTAACATAATATTGCGTATAATCAGAAGGCTTTAGTTTACGATATATCGGAAAAATTGCACAATAATAATAATAAGATACAAATATTATGTATTTATATAAGAATATATATTTCAGCTAGTACTCCAAATCGAAATACTCAGAGTAATTGGCGAAATACAAATATGCCATTGCAGTCAAATTCATGGAATCAAAATAATCAAGGTAATGGTTTACTTATTCGATAAATAAAAATTCATTCTGAAACTAATTAATTTTCAGTTAATTACATAAAATTATAAATTTTCAAAACGCGAGACATAATAAAGCCTTTTAAAAAGATGTGACTGCGTTTATAAAGCTTATCGCATGTGGGTGTGGGTGTGTACGCGTATGTGTGTATAATACTGATACGAACAGCAAAATGGGTTCAATTTAAAAAAAAAAATAAATCCGTAAGTATTTAATGGATTAAAAAAAAAAAATGGAATTTAAATACATAAATAAAGGAAAAACGTCGATCTGTTCAAGCCGGCATAAAAAAATTTACGAGTGAAATGTAATATATCAAAGAAGGAGCTTCAGCGTTGCGTTGTAATGAAAAACGAAAAAAAAAAAAATCGCGAAAAGCTATATAAATAACCAATAATTTAGAACAGTAGATCATTCACCTGTCTGTTATAAAACCAAACCTTCTTTAATATGATCTAATGCAATTTTAACAGGATATTCAATCTTGACAATACATAACATTAATGATAACATCACTAGGAAATGTATCCTTTGCATCAGACATTTATTGTTTGGTATCTATTAGAACTGTCTGAAAATAAAAAAAAGTTAACAGATCTGTAATTTTTGAAAAACATGTAACAATAATCGTGAATTATCCAGAGATTGATGGATTAAGTATCGCTATTAATTTAAATAATCCATATTTCAATAAATTAAAATGAAAAATTGTTTACATTTATTTAAACAGCATCTGTTTAACAATTTAATTTTAAAAAAAAAATGTATTCTTTGTTATTTTAGCTATATATATATATATAATTTTGATTGAAATGTAAAGTAGACTGTATGACTAAAAAACACTTTTTGTTAATGTTGAAAATCGTACAAACTGACGATGCCCTGCATTTTAGTTAATTATAGCGTCGGTTATAAAAGTATTTTTAAAAATATTAAATATAAAAAAAGCGTTGTAAGCGCAATTATGACATTACTGATTTTATAGTTTTATTTTGTTGGTTTCAGGTGATTCAGATGATGTACACTGTAATTGTAATATTCCTGCAAGAAGGTGACAAATTCTAATTATATTCTTATTGAAGAAATATATTTTACTATATTTATAATTAAGAAAAATAATAATCACTACTCGCTGATGCACATTAGCAGCAATAAACAATCTTTTCTGCTAGTTCCATATATACATATATATATACAGTCGATTCGCGATTATCCGGATTAATTGGGCGGTCAGTCCGGATAGCAAAAAATCCGGGTACTCCGGAGTTCAAGGTTAAATACTGCAAATTAAATGAAAAAAATGAAAACTAACTTATTGTGTAAAAAAGTAAACATGAAAATTAACTTACGGTACATTAACTAGTTTTTAAAGAAGTCTGCGATTAAGATCTGTGTCTTTCGCTGCATTCTCTTTTTGCCGATATATCTCGCCACTTGCATAAACAAATGATATCAGCCGGTGACGCTTCTTCCTGTTGAGTAATGTACTCCGGCGCTACTTCGATCGCCTTCAGTCCTTCATCGTGTGGTATGACACTTTGAACGGGCTCGTTATCCATATTTTCTTCAACTAGATCCTCGTTGAGTACCATGACCACAATATTCTCATCTGCCGTTTCTTCGATCTCCTCGCTACCCATCCATTCTGTAACGTCATCCGTATTACCCATTTCACATTCTGGAATACTTTTTATTAGAGAAACAAGCTCCTCGTTGTCTTTTGAACTGTTCAAATCACATTGTTTGTCAATTTCATCCCATTTATCACTGACTTAATGATCTAATATTATTTTCGACGATCGCACTAATGCTATAGAACTAATCTCTTCCCATCCCGCAGATAACTAAGTGATAACATCAAGCATATCTATCAACACTGATTTTAAAGCAACCTGGCAATCCTCATAATTTTCAACGCTTGATATTAGTCTGGTGAAAAGGCGGCGTCGATATTTTTTTTAAAGGTGTCTAGGATTCCTTGATCCATAGGTTGACAAATTGATGTAACCTTTTGCTGGAAGAAACATTGTTTTATATCACCATCTTGTAACTCCTCAGTTGCCGGATAGGAAGGTACATTGTCGAGAATAAGGATTACTTTTCTTGGTAACTGCTTGTCGGACAAATGTTTCGCAATTGCAGGCACAAACTCTTTGTGAAACCAAGTTTTAAAAATTTCACCATTTATCCATGTCGTTTTTTGATCAGTATACCGTATGGGCAGGAAATCAATGTTTTTAAGATTTTTAAACGCTCTTGGTTTTTTAGATTTCCCAACTAATGCTAACCTCAATTTATGGGTTCCAGTTGCGTTACTGTATGCTAAAACCGTTACACGATCTTTGCTTTTTTTATAACCAGGTGAGTTTACCATCAGTCTCATCACAATTGTGTTTGATCACCAGATATATCTTCCTTATCTAACAAGCTGAAAAGACGAACCTTGGACTTGGGAACAGCATTTTTATCCGATGATAATGCTTCACCACTAACTATTATCTGTTTTATGCTGAAACGCGTTTTCTATCGGTCGAGCCAACCGTCACTCGTCGTAAATGCGTTGTCTTCTCCTTCATTTTTTTTAAAAAATTGAATGGCTTTTTCTTGAAGTAATGGACCAAAAATAGGTAGGCCTTTCCCCTCATAAACTCATGTCAGGTATAAAGCTTCTTCAACCTGAGAATGTTTTCCTGGTTGCATCTTCTTTCTTATTTTAATGTCACTCTGACTTGCTTGATTAGCGCATCATTTTTAAATCTTACATCGTTTTTTTTTTCAGTCATTGACAGCACTTGTCCCCACTCCCAACTCTAAAGCGATTTTTTTTGTAGACTCACCACAATCTGACCTTTCGATGGTACGAAATTTTTCTTCTAAGGTCACTACAACTTTCTTCTGTTTGTCCGTCGTTATTTAAAACTTAATACAAAACTTAAAAAACTAAAACAAATTAATCATATTAAAATTACGTGTTCGTATTTAACGGCACAACTAAAATGAATAAGACTACATCAACGGCTCACACTCACAACTAAGAACTAATGTAAAAACAACGTTGTAGCTTATGAGAAGAGATGAATGATATCGAGCAGGAGACAGTTGATCCTAGCCGCCATAGTACCAGCCAGCAGTACGGTTCGAAGAGGCTGATAAACGAAATAACTTTACAATTACTATCAGTCACAGTACGTTATGGTAACAGACAGCATCTTCATTGGCAGCAAATGTAAACAAATATTCAGATACGTCCTGCATATAGCTGTGCATTTTATAAAAGTGCTTTGGCTTTTTTTCTTTTTTTATTTTTTGAAAAATCGATCCGGATAATCGCGAGTCGACTGTATATATATATGTGTATGTATGTATGTATGTATATACAGCTAAAAATTCACATGTAACATAACGACATAATGTACCTAGGCCATGTCAAAATTCAAATTTTCTGGCAGAGAAAATGGATAAAATCAGAAAACCGCTTTTTAAAAAACTAATAATTAAGCTACGGCTGACCAAAAATTGACATTCCATACAGATTTACCCACATGCAATTTTTTAAAAATCCTTTCAATTTGAAGGGTGGAAAAGGGTTTTAAAAAAACGAAAATCAAGCCACAGCTCAAATAAATGGTAATTGTAACGTGAAATTTCATGTACATTTAAAGTTTATGGCGAAGGTGTCAAATAGGAAATCACTTTTGAAAATTCTAATTTTAAAGAGTCAAAGTGGGTTATAAATTGTTTTTCAAAATATACATAAAGTATGACATTTTCGGTAAAAATAGGTTTTCGGGATTATAATTTTGCGCCAGGATTCCTTATATAGTCTACTAAAAGTGTGCAAAAGCTTTTTAAATTCTCTAAATTGTAAGGCTGGAAAAGGGTTTCACTCTGCTTTTGGCATAAAATAATAATCACGCTACAGCCAAAACCACTTCTACTAGATAAGTGAAAATTCTATATGAACATTACCTATAACCAAAAATGTCATTAAGAAAAATGTTTCTTTTTTGAAAATTCGAACTCTAAAAGTGAAAAAAGTTACAAACTATTTTCCATATAATACATAAATCGTAATATCGTTTTAAAAATAAGTTTATCAAATTATAATTTTGCATGAAGATTGTTTACATTATACACTAAAAAAAGTCTACACTTCTTTTAAATTTGAAATTTTAAAGGCGAAGAAAAGATGTTTTTTTGGGGGCGCGTAAACTATGGGCATTAACCTAGGGCAAGTATAATTTTTGAATTGTCGATATGCGACAGCGAAATATCAGGTCCTACGTAAACGAAACATCACTGCCTAACAAATTGCATCACGGTGGCTGGCTGGGTTTTTAGCAAAACTTAATATCATGCTGCAGCTAAAAGGATAGGACTCATAAGGAAAATATATGAATATTATGTATTGAGCTTTGTTTCACATTGATACCACTAGTAGTTGAGAAACAGCAACAGTTTAAAATTCAAATAGCCAATTAGTAGCGATAGAGGAAGACAAGGATATCTCAGTCGAAAAAGTTATATCGCACTTCAGAAGAATATGGAAAACTTATATGTTTGTCAGCGTTTAGTTCTGGTATGGTTATTTATTTATGTTGAGAAGAGAGAATCAGTATTTTCATTTGATTGCGAAATAGAATTTTGTTTTTTTCCTGCATGATTTGACGATATGTTCTCATTCTGAACTGGTTTCTACGTTTCGATTTGTTGGGTTTCATCAACACTCTAGAGAATGTAGTGTTTATTCCGAACAGTAACAACATATATTACTGCTAGCACATGTAAAAACTAAACTGTTAATTTCTAAATACAGATTTAAAAGGGTATTAATATACGGTCGAAGCCGTGGGTAACTGCTGGTGTTAATATGAAACAACTTTATTTTTAATTGATGATACAAAAACGTTAATGGTAAAATATATTTTTAGATTTACAGTAATGAAAGAAAGCGCGAACAAAGGTAGACAGTTTTACTCTTGTTCTAAACCACAGTCAGATAATGCAAGATGTAAATTCTTCTTGTGGGCAGACGGACAAGCAGAACAAAATTTTTCAAACAGGTCGCAAAGTAATTCATCTACTTTTAGCAGAAACAACAGGAATACACCTTCCACTTTCAGAGCTAGAGCAGGTAAAACAAATCTATTTTTAAAGTATTTAATCTTCTTGTACTATTTCTCGAAACATAATTCATCAATTAGCATTAATCTACAAAAAAATTTGTAATTTAATTCAGTAAAACATTGAACTTAACCCTTTATAAGGTATTTTATAAAACTTTCTTATTTATTCTTTCTATATTTTTATGTTGTGGTATTTTATAAATTTATACACTAATGTATCTAAATTCGACGTTGGATCTGCCACTATCTGTGTTACTGAAACTGGAAAGGTATGCAGTTCTGATAGGATTTCTGTTCTAAGTTTGTCTCTACCCTGCTTGTAAACTTTACATTGCCAAATAAAATGATCTATTGTACCCTCTGTTCTACAACTATTGCATGTACTGTCATTGATAGTATTAATTTTTGCTAAGTGAATGGGGGTTTTTTTGTGCAGTGTTCTCAATCTTGTTATCGTTACTATAAAGTCTCATTCAAAGTTATTCGCTCCTTTAAACCAAGGGACCCTTGGGACATTCTTTTGTATTCTTGAGTAGTCTTTCCCTTTTGTTGGTACTCGACGTTCCACTCCGTTATAATGTGTTCTCTAATTACCGGTAAAAAAATCCCACCAATTTAATTTCTAGACAATTGTTCTACTACCTACTGCGGTTCTTACTATTCTAAATCATCTTTTAAATTAAAACTTACGTTTTGCTTATTAAATCAAATTTCTTTTTATACAGATCGATAACAAGTTATAAATTGAATTGAACATATATTTTAAATATTCACTATAAATCGTAAATTACTTTAGCTAAGTGATTTTGTTTATTTTGTTAATGGAAGTTTTTTCATTCTTCAAGAATTAAATTTTTAATCTTAAATCATTATTTCAATATCCTTGATAGCAATTGCATTTTTTCGACATTATTACGAATAAAACATAAGACCTACATAAATGTTAAATAATTTTTATTCTCTGAACTCTTTCTTTTATAGTGTATGTGAGGAAATTTGATTGTGCGACTGATGAGATACAAGCATATTAACTCTTAAATGGTTCGTAAATTCGCATGATGTAGATCCATATCATTCATTATAATCAACGATGATTCTTTACCAAAGGGGAACTATGTATTGTTATAACTTTTAAATTAATACTCTTATTTACCTTTATTTTTTTTTTATTATTATATTTGTTTAAATACCCAATAAGACTAACTGTTTTACATGTAAATATGTAATTAATTTATATTCATTCGAATATTTTCGTGTATAATTTTTATCTTCTTATTATAACAGTTCAGAAAAATATAACAAGAAAATGCGGTATATGCAGGCAACAAGGTAAGTTTTTTTTGCTACATTATTTTATGCAAAAATATGAAAATACAATGAAATCTTGCTAATTCGACCTAATACGGACCACAGTCGGTGCGAATTAGCGAAAATTCCGAATTATGGAACACTTCTAAAATCACGTGTAATCCGAATTTTTACAAATATCGTGTACTTAATTTAGATAAATCCCAAAGCGTAATTGTATGTAATAATTTAAGTCGGTGAATTCAGTAAAAAATAAGAAGTATAAAAATGAAAAATTTTAATTACTCTACATTTAATTTTAATAGAAATTGACTACAAAATGTATATTACTAATTTACTATACAAATTACATATTCTTTAAAAACACTAAATGTACAGTACTGTTTTGCATATGTATATTATTTACGATACCTGTTCATTTGAAAAAGTCTGATTTTTTTTTTGAGTGTATTATTTTGGATTTCTTTTGACACAATGTGCTACTTCATTTCGTTTAACATGATGAAATATTTATTAAATTCACTGTTTGTATTACACAATCTTAATAATGAATCAACGTGATTTTTAGCATCAGTTAGTTTTACAGTCTCTTCTTGGATTTCTTCGCAGTTGTCTTCCATACCATCAGAAGAATCTTGTTGCACATCCCTAACTAAACGTTCATTTACGACAGCCGCTATTTCTTCTTCCGTCTGGACAGGGTACCCAAATTCATCTTTATCATCATTTAACCAGTCCCGTGTGTCTGCCACGGTACATTCTTCACCAGCGTTTTGTAAAATATTTATGTACTCGTCTTCTTCAATTTCGCTTACGCAAAAATTAACATGGCAGCATTAAAAAAAAAGTTTATTTTTTTGTCAGTCCGAATTAGCGAAAGTTTACTGTATTTATATTTTTAACGTCATATTACTTTTTCTAAAATATAATTCAATGATATGTGCCAATTTCAAAGGGAAGCAAAGAAAATCTAAGTGAAAATAAAAAAAAAAAAAAGATTGAAGTTAACCAGGAAAACTGGAACATATTTTTTTTCAAATTAAAGGGAATATTAATGAAATTAGTATAAAGTCGGGATTAAATAATTCTCGTATTAATATGGTTGTAATTTATAATAATTGATAAATATTATATCGTCTAAAAAGTAAATCCTTAAGTTCATCTGAAATAGCATATTGCATTCTGTCACGTTTTCTTCCGCAACAAACAAAGTGTCAGATATTTTATCAGTTATCAACCTTCATTTTTTTTTATAAAGCCTACTAAAATCTGTTTTATATTTTTCCAACTATTTTTAATCGCATTTATATAACAATGTATACGTGTGTACGTGTGTTTGTGTATGTATATATATGTATATAAAACGGGTGTGCAGTTATTTAATTTTTATATTTAATAAGGTAATATTTTACGAATACTTTACTAAAAAACTTATAGGGCTTAAGAATAAACATTTAGTCTTCTAAATAACGTTTTGACTTCAAATTATTAAAAATCATTTTACCACTTGAAATGTAATTGTGACGGTTCTTTTTTTCTTTACATACGACTATTTGGAATTACAGCAAAATAGTAGATTAACGGTATATTTGTTATTTTGACTGTGATACGACTTGTTTCTTTCATTTTAAATTACAACAATTTTATATTTCTTGCGATAACAATTTAACTATAACAACATCATTAACGATTTATCTAAACTTATTTCGGGTTTTCAACGTATGAATGTTAGTGGTAACTAGTATTCCTGAAATTTCGGTTAATATAAAAAGCTTCTATCGGACACTGTTATCGCTTATCTAGAGAATTACATTTTACGACTAACCAAATTGTGTTTTTAATTTTTGCATCGTTTCCATTCTTTTATAGTAGTTTATGTTGCGTATTTATTAAGTTTATTTCTGATTATTTATTATTTTCAATACCAAAGATTATTTCATTTTAATTTATTAGGTAAATATTATACATGCACACATACACACACACACAAAATATTTTCTATAATAATTAAGTAATGTCTAAATAAATTTCTTAAAATAAGTTAAAGAGCAATACGACAATGTCGTATGAAATCTTATATCTAACAACCGATTAGTCTCAAGAATAATGTTATAGTAATGATTTGTTGGAAACTAAGAAAAACTAGCACGATTTGGCATAAATATTTCAGTGTCAGTAGTTGAAACATTTCTTTACAAATTCGTTTTTAAATAAAAAATGATTACTTAAAATGTCGATAAAGTTCTTTTTAAATTTTTAAATTCAGTGGTTTATGTATGATGTCAGTATCCAATTTCAAAAAATTGATTTAATGTGAAAAATGCTTATTAATTGAAAACATAATTCATTTTGAAATGTATTACTTATCTCGTTAAATATATTTTGTAAGAAATTTTTCGTTTATTTATGATTTTACAAATCATTTATTATTTCATGTAGCCTATCTTTCAATTATTAAGTAGATGTGATTAAAATTAAATTATTTTATAGTTTTTTTTTTCTCCGTGAAGATTTTTGTAATTCCTAAAATACTTCAAAACACAAATAACGGCAATAATACGTTTTTTTTTTTTGACAGTGTGAAATTGAGCTATATAATTTTAACAATTTTGTTTTTATGTGAAGTAACTTTTTCTTTTAACCGAATAAAAAGTATATTATTAAGAATATTGATTTATAATAAATCAAAATTTCTAAAACCATTGCTTTACTGCATTACTATAAATTTAGTTTTTTTTAAAGTATTTTCCGTAGCGATATTAATTAAAATTCTTTACTTTTAGGATTACCAATATATTTCTTGTTTTAATCCGATTTACTTATGTTATGCTTTAATTTCAGGGCACACCAGAAATAATTGCCCGAACGATGATTGACACATTTATAATAAATCGTTCTTTTCTGTTACTTCATAATTTGTTATGTGTGCGCGTGCTATTTTTCTTAAGGTATATTATTTAGTTTGTGAAACTGAACCTTCTTGTTTAAATTTATAATAAAAATAGCTAGCTCGGTTTTGTTATTGTTACGGTCGGTTTTTTTCTTCTTCAGAATAAAACATTAAGATCATAGAATTATAATAATCGAAAATAAACGAAAACATTCTAAATATTAATTTAACATAGACGCCATTAAAATACAACCATTATATATTTTTTAATACTATTGTAAATTATAAAATTATGTTATTTTTTAAATAAGTTATGTAAATTAGAAAATATAAGAACCGTTTTTTTCCCCAAGTACAAGGACCAAAGAGTTACATAATATATATGTACTATTGTTTTGTCATACACTTTCCTTCAATTCTGTGGATTGCTCTCTTTCTTTTTCTCTGTTTCATTATATTGTAACTAGATTTAAAAAATCGATTGGCTGAAATAGACTTGTATACATTAATAATTTTTGATAAATTAATAGAATAATTTTCATACTTTTATAACTTGAATGATAAAAAACGTTAATTGTACAAATCGTCATGTGTACATATGCACAGTAAATACGTACATAACGAACAGAAATTGTGTTCTTACTGCATTTTTGTTCGATTTACGTATGTTCTGTTGATATCCAATACATATGATGTAATATATAGTCTAAAGTACTTTTGTAATACGAATGTACAGTTAGTCACAATTTTCAAATAATTGTCTGGATCAATTAATTGATTAAAATCTTTATGATGATAATACAAAGTTTAAAAAATTAAATCCGTTTTATTGTAAGCTCCAACCTTGCAGCTCCGTTACTGATACTTTTTTTTTGCGAAAGTACTGTTTAATTATAATGATCTCTGTCCCCGTTAATTTTAACAGACAGCAACAGTATTAATTTTATATACACCCTGTCAAGAAAGTATCGGGAATTGTTAAATAAAACGAACAATTTTTAATTTTCATCCAAATTTATTTTGTCACCTTCAAAATAACATCCATTCGAAGCGATGCACATATGCCAACGCTTTTTCCACTCGGCAAAGCACTTCTGATAGGCGGTTTCCGGGATGGCCTTTAGCTCTCGCGTCGCATTCGTCTTGATGTCATCAATCGATTCGAAGCGCATTCCCCGTAGCGGAAATTTGAGTTTTGAGAATAGGAAGAAGTCGCAGGGTGCTAAATCTGGTGAATACGGCGGTTGTTCGATGATATTTACCGAGTGTTTGGCCAAAAACTCATTCACAATTATGGCTTTGTGAGACGGCGCATTATCGTGATGGAGAATCCAAGAATTGTCGACCCACAAATCGTTACGTTTACGACGGATAGCCTCTCTCAAACGTCTCAAAACACTTAAGTAAAACTCTTTGGTGACTGTCTGTCCGGCTGGCACATATTCATAGTGTACCACGCCTCGAATATCGAAGAAAACAATCAACATGATCTTCACTTTCGATCGGCTTTGGCGAGGTTTTTTCGGCTTTGGCGCGCCAATTGGCCGCCATTCGGACGATTGCTGGTTCGTAAGCGTGTCGTACTCGTACACCCATGTCTCGTCACCAGTAATTATCTTTTCCAAGAAGGTAGGATCCAAATTGGCTCGATCCAGCATGTCTGCAGCTACCTGTTCTCGGTACTTTTTTTGAAAGAAATTCAGGTCTTTCGGAACAAGCCGAGCCGCAACGCGTTGCATACCGAATTTTTCGTGCACAATCGTACGTACGCTCTCGTGTGACATGCCCAATCCATGAGCCATCTCTCTCAAGCTCACATGACAATTTTCAGCAACGATTTCCTTGATTTTATCGACGTTATCATCGGTCACACTCGTTGAAGGCCGTCCAGAGCGAGGCATGTCTTCGACCGTCTCCCGACCATCCTTGAACGCTCTGTACCACTCGTAAACCCGCGTTTTTGATAAAGCAGATTCACCAAAAGCCTTCTGTAACATTTTCAGTGTATCGGCACAAGAAATTTCGTTCGAAACACAGAATTTAACACAAGTACGTTGTTCAATATTTTCACTCATTGTAAAACTTCGACAAAACCTTCAAGGTCGACTGATTTTAACAGCTGCTGTAAACACACTGGTTGACAGATCGCGCTAAAAATAGGCATCATAATACAAAACAGTTGTACCAACCTGGAAAAAAAAAATTATCTGCCTAGCTATTACTCGGGAGATTTAAATTGACAATTCCCGATACTTTCTTGACAGGGTGTATATATATATTTTATGTTTCCTTTTAAAATTAATAAATTTTTATAAAATCTATATCGGAAAGTAAAATTTGAAATTCTATTGCTGTTCTTTTTTCAACTTCCTGTCGGAACGTTTTTCTTCTAATCCGAGCACTACTGCTTAAATGGAGAAAGATTACTCTTTTTTTATATTGTTACAGTTGATAATGAAATAAACCCGAAATGACAAATCGCTATATGTACCATGATGTAAAAACCGTATTTTTATCATTTAAATTCAAATAAAATATGTTTATAAGGTAAGTGTGTAATTATTTAAATATTTTAAAATTTATTGAAATTTTGAAAAAGTATAGAGTGGAATTTAAAATATCAATTATTTATTTATTTCGATTTGTTTTTCTTTTTGATTTTTAAAATGAATTAAGAATCTCACGAGAAATAAGGTTTATTTCTAAATAACTAAAAACCTATTTAAATTTTATAGATATTGACAAAAATAAATAAAACACACTTAAGACCGATATTTCTTTAATATACGAAAATATAATCTACTGGAGAAATACAATAATAAATATACTAATATTCGGATATTTTTACGTTTCTCAGTTGTTGCATTCAAGACCATATTGTGCGATAAACCAATTTTGGATTTAACGCGATAATTGTATATAAATTTAGTGTTAAGTAAATGTATAAATGTTTATATGTATACATTTTGTAAAATTTATGTTTAATTTTATTAATATATTTAACAAATCGTTTTGTTATTCCTTATTCTTCTTGTTCTGATAACTTTGCCATCGTCTCTGCTAACTACAATAAATGCAAATATTATAAACATATACTAAATTATATAATTATATTAAACGAAACTCCAGATTTATAGATTGAATAGATAAGTCTATAAAATTGGAAAGCTTTTAAAATTTAAATTAATTATTACTGCAACTTAAAAACCATTTCAGCACAATTTATTTAAAAACTTCTATTAATAGAAACAGCATTAAAATCATTTATGTAGATTGTCACTAAAAGCTATATAAATTGCAAGGAAAAAAATCCCAGTTTAAATGAATAGTTGAGTACTTCTGTCAATATTAAATAGTATTTTAAAAAGTCATGTATAATTTTTAATGTATTTTAATTAAAAAATCAGTCATATTTTTCCCTTTTATATTAAACTGAAATTTTATATATATATATATATAAATCCGAGTTCTATACATTGAAAAAAAAAAACTATAATATAATTTTAATAAAATCGGTCACGATGATAACTATAAGTTCTGTGTAATATTTGAGAAAGATTGTTTACATTATCTCGATTGATGCGTAGCCCCCTGTTTTCTTTCCTCTTTTCCTACTAATAAGGACTTGTTTTTGAGCAAAATTTAATCTTTACAATTTTCACTTAATGTACTGGTGGTATATATGCTAAATCTCCTCTCCCTCTCTTTATATATTAATTACAACGTAATTCTTAGGCTACCCCCCATTCGAAAAAATGTCCCAATTTTATGTAACGTTTGTTATATTTTATAGGATTTTTGTTATTGTTATTTAAAAAATGTCACAATTTTATGTAATGAAATATGTAACGAAAAAATGTCTTAATTTTATATAATGAAAGTTAAATATTAGAATAGGATTTTTGTGGTTATGTTATTTTTTTTTGTGTTGATGCCAGTAAGAATTACATTGTAAATTTTGATCATTTTATACCAAGTATAGAAGAGAAAGAGACAGAAATAAAAGCAAGAGGGGTCAAGGGGCCAGCCCCTTGCGAGGCCAAAATGACCGAGTTTATATATATATATATATATGTATGTATTTATTTAATTTCATATAATTTTTTTTTTCATGCTGTTAATTTTTTAACAAAAATCTAAACTAGTTCCATAAACTGATGTTCTTTATGATATTTTTTTTTTTTTGTTATTCCTATTTTTGTTTTTAAAATTGCTATAAAAAGTAACTTAATCAACTTGGCATCCACTGCAAGGACAAATTGTATTCGTTTTTAACAGCCTTGCAGCAAATAAAATCAAATACATATAATTTTCATATAAATCTATCCTTCTGTTTTCATTATGGGAACACGCTCTAAAGCCTTAGATGATGTTCTTCTATAATTCTTATAGAACAATCCGTTTTAACTGGTTATACCATTTTTCGCAAAATGAAATTAATGTTTTATAAATGCGATAGAAAGAGGATATTTGATACAAAGCATTACAGGATTTTCATATTACTCCTGCGTGTATGCCATGAATTCATTTTGATATCTGGTATGATTCTAGAATGGATACTCAGTTTTATAGAAGATAAATATGTGGTATGCTACTTTCGAAAACAGACTAATTTAAAAATCGGGTGTTTATTATATTAATTTTTTATTTTGAATTAATTTAATATAAGTAAAATAAGTTTAATTCAGTTTTATGGATTAATTTTGTTCGCTTACATCTCCTTGCACAAAATATATAACACGAGAAACATTGATGTAAACAGAAATTTATTCAAAACATATACTGTATTTTTTAGGGTTGTTATGTTTTTACGTATAAAAGTAAAAAACACATAATATTACATTTGATTTTTTAAGTTTGTGTACCAGTAAATAAATAAATGCGTTCACTTTAAAATTAATTTTACTCTGATTATATCGTTATATTTAAACTAAGTTTTTTTATCATTCTGCTAAGTCCATTGATAGGAATAATTAAAATAACCTACTTACCATGTTAATAAGAATTTCAACTTTCATTTTCAGGATATTATTTTCTTCTTTTAAGCGTTTGATTGTATTTAACGGTTCTTCATTTTCTTCTAATATCTCGTTATTGTCCGCAGCTAAGAAATATAAAACGCTGGTTTATTTAGGTGCTGAAAATATTATTAAAACGTGCAACACAATGGAACGTACCCGAATTAATCTGTAATGAATTTTGTCTGGAAATTGCAGTGTCCACTTCCGATTCTATTTTGTTTTCATTTATTCTAGCATCCCGTTTTAATTTATGAAAATTTAATTTTGAAAAAAGTGGCATAATATTACTATTACTGCTATGAAGTTTGTTGTTGTTAAGTTGTCATGGTTACCAGTTGTTTTTTGTTTTTTTTTTTGTTTTCTTTAAAATCAAGTAATTTTTATATTAACTGCAAATAAAATTTCAAACAATAACAAAATGGAAAATAGATTAAAATACCATTTTCGCATTTTATTTAAATATGTTGACTCCAGGTTGTTTTCAGAAGCAAAACTGTTTGTATACAAATATATATTTTGCCGCCAAACATGATTTATAGATATATTCTTTTTGTCAAAATAAAATATTTTTTATTTAAAAAATATGTATTTAAATTTTTGTTGTTGAAACTAAATTTATATGTTAAAGCATAGGGAAATGTAATACTTTTATAATAAAATAAAAATGAAATTCTATGTAAAGTTTTGTTGGGTTATATTATCTTGTAAATTATTTACTATGAATAGCATACATGTCACCATTCTAATAACATATATGTTAAAAGATAATACTGGTAATCACAAAAACCTACATACTCAGACGTATATTTAATCCCATCAAAAACAAATGTAAAAATGAGAGCCAAGTTCAATGTTAAGAATATTTGTGGTTGTCGACTTCGCCGACAAAAGAATTGAGATCTGAATGGGTACCAAGTTCTGCAGATAATCCTGAAATTTATTTATAAGAACATACAACATTCTAAAATAAATTTAAAACACAATTTCTTGGTTTTTTCTGCTACAACAATGTTTACTATTTAAAAATAAAACTTCTTAAATTTGAATAGTCGAATTATTTACATAAAGCAGATAATTTAGGATAAATTAAAGCTCACGATTTGACTTGACTAGTTTTCACATACAAGATATCTTGTATTTGGCTAATCAACTTATCTTCTTTATGTTATATGCAAGTTACTGTTTTTATATTGTAAGATCAACATATCTTATCTTCTAAAAATTTGGTTTGCTGGTAAAAACTAGCCAAGTCAAATCGTGAGCTTCAATTTATCCTAAATTATTTGCTTTGAGTAAATAATTCGACTGTTCAAATTTAAGAAGTTTTATTTTTAAATAGCAAACATTGTTGTAGCAGAAAAAAACAAGAAATTGTGTTTTAAATTTATTTTAGAATGTTGTATGTTCTTATAAATAAATTTCAGGATTATCTGCAGAACTTGGCACCCATTTAGATCTCAGTTCTTTTGTCGGCGAAGTCGACAACCACGTATATTCTTAATATTGAACTTGGCTCCCATTTTTACATTTATGTTTTTGATGGGAAATCATTACTTTTTGTAAAGAAATTATTAGTATTATTCATTTAAATTCAAATTCAAATCGTTTATTCTTCAAAATAGGCTTACAAAGTGAGCACTTTTTGAAAGTCAAATTATCGAGTCCGTCTGTCCCCTAACTCTAAAACTACCGCCACTTTGGACCTGTATGGCTGAGGGGAAGAAGTGGCAAAAAACCCTTACTGCAGCACACAGGGCCCTACAAAATGTCATGTTATTTTCATCTCTTTTTTTACAAGTATGTAAAAATCAGTATACAATATCATGTTAATTTCCTGTGCTGTGCTGGAATCGCATTGTTCCATAATATATATTTATCATTAAGACAGTCATCTATTTTATAATAAGCTTTGTCAAGCAGAACTTGCTTCATAGCAATTTTAAATTTATTTTCCAGTAGATCAAGCATCTCGATTGGAATTTTATTATAAAAGCGCACACAAAGCCTTAAAATGAGTTAGTTGCTAATAAAAATCGATTGTTTGGAAAATATTTCAAATCATAAAAATCCACTGTTTTCTGATTTTTTCCTTTGTATACACACAATTACCCAGCTGGACGCCAAATTTCAACTTTCTAGATTACCTGGAAGTGGGTTAGGTTTTGATCTGTATGTCAGTCAGTGATAAAAATGCCGTTTTTTAGACGTTAATATCTCAATAACCGTTTAAGTTATATTTATGAAATTTGGGATTCTAGTTAATCTGAGGGGTTTTAATAAATAAACCAAATTTCATGTGTTTATGTTAAATAGATTTTGAATTATTAAGGGGTTAAAAGTGGCTCCAAATGGTTCGTATAATATAACACACAGCTGCTGCGTCGTTGCCAGTTATTTTTTCTTGGCTTGACACGCTGCCGCGTGTCTAGATAGTACGTGTTATTCGTTGTAAAGGAATAAGGTCCTTGGTCAGGTAGCTGGGATTTATCAGTCTGGAGAATTCTTGGGTCAGTAATGCTAATCTGGTGGGGTAGTGTAGGTACTATAAAGCCTCCTACCAAAACTACATTCAAGCTGAATTCAAATGGTAATATTGTGTCACTTTTTTCTAAATTTTCAAGTTTTTTTACACATGCAATTCTGTCTTTTTTTCTAAACTTTTAAGTGTTTTTGCTAATTCCGTGAATAAATAATTTGTTTTTGTCTAAAACAGAAAAATATCTGAAATATTGTTTACTTTTCGTAACATGAATTTAAAAAAAATTAAGATATGTAGTTAATTGTGGCCTATGCGTAGCTTCATTTGACCCACTCTGTATAATTGTTCGTGAGTATGCGTTTGTTTGTGTTTTTTCTTTATATGCATGTAATTGTGAAAAATATGTTAAAATCCCTATGAGCTAGGTTTAATAGGCAAGAAAAAGTTGATAGTGAAGTTGATATTTTATTCAATATTTCAATACGTTGATAGTTTAAATTTGTATTTATTTATTATTTTTAAAATATTTATGCAATATTACAGTTCAAAATGAATTAAATAGGTAAAATGAACTAGATTATGGCGTTTAAGTTCAAAATAAATTAAATGGAAATGTTTCTTATTAGTTTTGCGGGTAGGAGGTTGAAGAGTTTCAGAAGGATGATGTATCAATGAAAACATTAGTATTTTTGATACATTGGTGAAATTAATGAGGAGTTTAAATTATTTACATTTTTATAGTTCATTAATATTTCTGGGTGCAACGCAATTTTGAATTTCGAACGGAAAGTCGTCGATACTTGCAGTCTTCAAGAAACGTTGGATTGCCACAGCAACGGTGCTGTCGAATTTACGAGCAAGCAAAGAAAAATGAACGAACCGCACAATGCGGGTGAGATTTTAGATAATACAACACGTCCAAAATTAACCGTCGCATTGTATATATAAAGTTGATCGGTTAATTAAAAGATCTGCTCAAAAGAACAGAAGTAAAAAAGAAATAGAAATAAAACAAAAACAGGAAAAAATAAAAATGATAACCCGGCATATTTTGCAACACTTATCCTAATTGTCCGAAACTGTGTATATATGTTGATCACGCTAGAGTGCGCATAGATCTGTTAATGATCATGCGAATTTGAGATTCTGTGGTCCAAGTCGCAGTATGGTCGCTGATAAGGGTTATCGTGGTTTATCGAATGGATTGAGGTAGCGCTTGAAGTAACCGATATTCGCAACCGACTACAATAGTTCGGTGTTCGGGTAGAATTCGAAGCGTTGGGTTCGAGTAAGTGCACTCGGCGTTGACGGGTACGCGGATTGAAGTTGCATGGTTACTGGTGCAGTTAAGGTACTCGGTAGTAAATCGACGGATTCGCTCGTTACAGGAACCAAATCGTCACCTCCTTTAGGGGGTGGGCCATAATAGGTTTCGCCTATCTCCATCGGTATCCTCCTCAGCTTCAGGTTGACTTCAACCTTTCATTTGAGACACATGGACAGTTGTAGTCGCTACAAAGCAATTGCCGTTGCTCAGATTAGCTATTTCATATGTGTTGGGCGAAACTGTTTGTACTGTTACATAGGGTCCAATCCACCGTCAACACAGCTTTCGGATGTTGTGTGTTCGTAGGAAGACTATTTCGCCGATGGCATATTGGCATATTTACTTTCAAACTTCCTCTTTACTTGACTTTGCTCTTCTAGAATGTGTCGCCTCACGTGATCTCGTACTTCGGTAGACTTTTCTCGGCCGTCTTCCATAATTTGTTGTAGACCGTTAGGGCTAAATACCGGCTGGTACCCATAGAGCATCTCACAAGGGTAATTAATGCGAATCATTTCTAATGGTCGGTTACCTGGCAGAATATCGTATATACTGAAAAGTTGTATGTTGTTTTTTCTCAATTTTTAAAAAATGTTTGCAATGTAAATTTTTTACTTTTTATTATTACAGTCCAAATCGATTATGATAAACTTGTGGAAGTCGAAAATGATTTTAAAATAAACTGAATTTTGTATTAAAAGAAATCTCACTTCAAAAGTAGTGTTTTCTACCAAATTAGCATTATACTAGCTATACAAGAGTTCAGTAAAGCAGACAAATAAAAATTGAAATATATTTTATAGTTATTTACAAAATTACAAGATTAATATTCTGTTTTTTCAAGAAAAGTGTTAACTTTTTCGGCACGTTGTTACATACTAACTCGTTTTTTATAAATTGTTCTAACTGGTATAAATTGTTTTTAAAAATTTCAGCGTCTGAATTAGCGTCAAGAAATCTACAACTCTTTGTTGACATAGAAGCAATTTTTGTTTGTTTGCTCATATTTTTTTTATCGTTTTCATCATTGTTATTTATTTCAATATTGTCTTGTTCATTTCTCTTATAATCTCGTTGTTGATTGAAATAACAGTCGTAATATTTTCGTCAACGTTAAAGTATTTGTTTAATCAACAGAACTTTCCGATCATCGGTCTGATTTCATGAAAAACGTTAACTCTCTTTTTGTTTCACAACAAATTAAACATCGTTGCTTATTTTTATTTTTATATTATAAGAATAAAATACTATATAAATACATATAATGATCAAATGGTTTAATTCTGAACCAAATTTGCATTTTGTATCAATGTTTTTTATATCACGCGGATTCCGTTTTGTATATATCTTTAAATTTCTAAAAGTCTGACATAGTGGCGTAATTAGTACGATGCTTGGCCGTTATCAAGAAATTTACGATTCAATCCTCGGTGAATAATGATATGTATGTTAAAAATATTTATACCCCATAGAGTTGCTAGGCTGTGTTGATGGGCCCAAAATATAAACAAAAAAAAAAAAACTAAAATATTGAGCTACGCTGTTTAATATTTACACTGCGTATTAGCAGTTTTTGATTTAAAAATTTATTTCATTATAATATTTAAGATTAGAAATATCCCTTGTTTCATAAAGAAAATCAAATAGTGACCTTTATAGAAATTTAAAAATGATTTGTAAATACATAACTACTAGCTGACCCGGCGAACTTCGTACCGCCTTAGAAAGTAAATTTTGTGTTAACTTATTAGCTGAATTAAATTCAGTTTTTTATTAAGAAAAAATTAATACTGAAAATGAATTAAGTTCAATAAATGTGCAAAAACCAAAAAGACAAATATTTTGAAATGAATGTAATTTACGCGGCAGCAAGGCATTATTAACTCTAATAACAATAATCAGTATAAATTTATATTAAAAATTTAATGTACTTTGGAAACATGTTTTTTCGGGCTATATCATCAGCTAACAACACAGAGCACACACTCAATTTATATACTTTTTAATAAAGTGTGTACTGTATGCAGTTAGCTGATGAGATGGGCTATACACGAAAAAACGTGTTTCTAATGATCTCTAATTTCTTAAAGTAAATTTATACCGATTTTTAAGATTCCGTACACACTATAAACGACGGAATCCCAATAAGATAGTTCAGGAACGACAAAAAATATTTATTTCTGTTATAGTTCAGAAACGGTTCGACTTATCGCAATTGGATCATAAATTGCAATTAAACTTCTATCTGTGACAATTTACAACTTTAAACTGAGCGATTACCCTGGGCGGTAAAAAAACCTCTAGAATACGTAATAAGGAATTCAGAACGAATACCCTTAAAAAATTCGTAATTCGTCACCAGATAACTCTTTAAAAGCGAAATTTCAAATATAAAACAAAACACAGGAGCCCTTTATGGAAATTCAAAAATTACGGTTAAAAAATTATTTAAACCCCCCTTTTGGACCAAAAACGGCAAAAAAAAATGAATTTTCTTCATAAATTCGTAAAAACATTTTGTAATGGACCGAATTGTGAATCTAAACCATTCTCGAATCTACTTGAACACACACAAAAAATTTCATTAAAACAATTATCACGTCAAACATAAAAAGGTTGACTAAAAGATTATTATTTTCTTTTTTCATTCATTCTCGCCACTATTACCACTCGCGCCCCACTGTCAAGACTTCTGAACATATATTACTAACCTCGCCGACACTATCAATATTTTTTCTCCGTATTATTAAATTAACCCAAGTATATTTTTATTCATTTGTTACAAAAACATTTGTTCAAATCTTTTTTTTTTTTTTTTTTTTTTATTTATTATATTTACAAGTCGCTTTTGGACTACAAGGTCATTAGCGAATACGGTTTTACAGATAATTATAAAATTTTATATTGAATATTTGAAAATGAGCGGAACAAAAAAAAAAAAATCAAAAAATTAGCTGAAGGCTGGGGATGTTAGATCAGGTGGAATACAGAGATGTCTTTGAGGAAGGCTACGATTTTTTTACACTTCTCGGCGTCCGAAAACATCTCTGGAAGGCCATTGGTAATACCTGCTTGTTGTCTGGCCTGCTGGTAGTGATTACACTCGATCAAAAGATGCCTCACCGATATAGGCACGTTGCAGCGTTGACACAGGTGTTGGGCGGTTTTTTAGATATGAGGAACGAATGGGTCAAGTTTGTGTGTCCAATGCGGATACGAGTTAGGACACACTGCTCGTGTCTACTGAGAGTTGGCATGTTTTCGTAGGTATCTTTTCTAAACTCGTGGAGTTTGCTCGGCGTTTGGAGCCAAAGGGTGTTCCAGTAGTTTTTGACTGTGTTGCTTATCGCCATTTTAGCTTCATGAGGTGTCATAATTACTTCAGGCGGGCAATTTTGTGTCGTCGCGGTTTGTAATATGTCGTGCACACATTTATAGCCCACAGACACTACTCGCTTCATTACCACGAATACATCTCTTTCATTGTTACTTATCATAACATGATTTTTCCTGAAATTGTAGAAAAATTCTCTTCGCTCCATTCTTCCAAGGTGATTTATTTCCAAATTTCAAATCATGCATAATTATTTTAAAATCAAATTAAGTATATTTTATGATTTCCAAAAAATCAATCATCTCTGTACAAGGCATTATCTCATTTTCACATCAAACATATTATTTTTTTTAATCTATCGTACATATTATTTTTTATCATTTAAATTTTTTTCTCAATTCACAAATAGCTAACCTATAGAAAACATATTGTTGTAAACATACATGACGAAGTCACTCCTCATAATTACATCATGAATTAATTTTTTCTTCATTTTTTTTTTTACCATCATGAAATTGTAGTAGTGTTTTTAATTTTTTTATTTCCATACATGACAAAAGCAATAGAATCACAGCATCTCTGAATGTGTACATCGTACGCTTCCAATAACCTATTATGCATTTTTTTTAAATTAGTCCAAGCATACTATTTTTTCAATAACAAAGCCGATCATACATCATTTTTTCTTCTATATAATCACTACTTCGTTCGTTTTACTCATACCGTAGCAATCACTCCTTGTTACGATATTTTCGAATAGTTTGTTTTATTTTGTTATATAATTTTAATGCATGTGTAGCGCCCGATTTTCGAACCGCCATTTTTTTGTGACCGCTCGTTGATCGGCTAAGACAGACGAGGTCGATATCCTTTGCCTATTCGTTCCGTGCCGTCTCCAGGCATTTGGAAACACGTGTTGTCTGTTTTGCCGACCATATTTTTTATTGTTCTACTCTCGCCTTTCGTTATATTGGCTCTGCGCTCGTAGTCATCGTTCGGCCTTTGCTCGTCGCTGGCCTTTGTGGCAATAATTCGTTCGTTTCGTTAATGTTCGTTCACTATCGGGCTATGAATTAAACGTTTCAAACATCAACTTATTAATTTTTAAATAATTCGTATTTTATTCCTCAACATGGTCCTCCGGGCCGGATATATTATGCCGGTTTGTTTTTCTCATTAACATTCGATGTTTGACTACGTTTAGCTTATAGTCAAATAAATTATTCGTTTGCTCCATTTGTAACGGAACTTCAACTGTTCCATCGTTAACATGGCGGAAAACGAAGAAACGCGATAAAATGATTATGTTTTTATGCGGCCGAATACAATAACGGAATGTTCGGTTTCCGTACGGGACTGGGAACGGCGGACTGTTTATCGTTGTTTTTATCTGACGTGTACAAATCTCTTATTCGCAAAGAATACACTGTTTCTGCTTTCCTTGATGTTACCTCCGCATTCGATCATGTTCACTTACCTTCTCTTCTACATAAAATGTGTTCCATTAATGTTCCTTTACAGGTCGCTTCCTTAATTCTCAAGCTTTTCTACAATAGATCAATTCAGCTCTCCACTCCCTTCTTCTCAGAGTCTAGAGTGGTCTTTCGGGGTCTTCCGCAAGGCTCATGTCTTAGCCCTACTCTCTTTAACATTTATTTCCATAGCCTAGCTACTCTTTAGATATCATCTACTTCCTTATTCTTTGCCGATGATATACTCATCTACTCTTTCTCAGTTAATCTTTCTTTCGCCGTCGTGGAGCTTAACAACTCTCTTTTCTCTCTGGATAATGCGTTATCCGATCTTCACCTTTTTACTTCTCCTGAGAAATCAGCAGCTATGGTTTTCACTTATCGTCCTTATAGTCGTTCCTCAGTCAATCTATCCGTGTGCCATCTTCCTATTCCTTTAGTTAGTTCTGTCTCCTACCTTGGCATTGTTCTTAGCAGTAACTTGTCCTTTCATCATCACATAAATTATCTCTATACGTCGGCTCTCAAGAGGATTAATTGGTTGAAGACTCTCTCCTCCCGTAATTGGGGTGGGGATCCTTATATCCTTCTGATGCTATACAGGACCACTATCCTTTCTAAATTCGATTATTGCTCGTTCCTTTACGCCAGTGCTCCTAAATATCTTCTCCTTAAACTTGATATAATATGTGTCTCCGTCTTTGTATCGGTGCCTTGATTTCCTCTCCTATTGTAGCCATTTTGGCAGAAACTGGTTCCTGTCCTTTATTCATCCGAAGACTTTATCTAGGTGGACGATTTCTGATTAAACGTCTTCATATTTCCAATTCCTACTTGCTTAATTCCTACTGGTTTATATTCAACAACTTGCGTTTCTCTCCTCATAAAACCCCAATCCTTTCCTTGATTTCTTCACGACTCAGGGCCTTCTCTCCTTTTGTTCTATCCTACAACAAATGCCCTTATTTTACCCATAATTTTCTAGATTTTATTTACTCACCCAGTTTACTTTTTCTTCCTTCGTATGTCAAGTCTCTTCCCTCTCCCGCTGCTCATAACGAATTTAACTATGTTTTATCCTCGCTCTTTCCTTCTTATACCTTAATTTTTACAGATGGCTCAAAGTCAGCTTTGGGGGTTGGAGCGGCTTTTACTTTGCCGGATTTCGGCTATTCTGAGTTGTTCAAACTCCCCTCGTTCTCCTCCATATTCCTAGCCGAATCTATTGCGATCTTACAGGCAATCCTTTTTATAGCCTCCTCTAACAAAATATCCAAGGTTCTTTTATCTTCTGATTCAAAAGGCGTTTTACAAGCCATTGCTACTCCCTTTCCTAAACCATCCGCTGATCCTATCTGCTTCACATACGTTCCTTAATTTCACATCTATTTCATTCCCGTTCTGTCCGTATTGATCTATTGTGGATTCCTAGTCATTGTGGAATTTCGGGCAACGAGTTAGTTGACTCGTTGGCACGTTCAGCTGCTTTAAACGGTCGCTTTATTAGGCATTTCCCAGCTCAAAGTCTTCTTACTCTTTCCTCGCATTGCCACCGTGACTGTTGGTCTGATCTCTATCCTTCTTCTTTTTCCAATCTTGCTTCCTTTTACTTATCCATACAACCCACTCCTCCTCTTTTTCCGTGGTTTCTTGATTTCCCCAACATGAGGCGGTCAACGATTTCATCTATAATTAGACTTCGGTTAAACCACAGCTTGCTTCCTGCTTCGCTCTTTCGTTTCTCCATTACTCAGTCTCCTCTTTGTCCATTTGATCCGTCAGAAGCAAACTTCGTTTGTGATGCGAACCACATTTTACTTGAATGTCCTTCCATTTCTTCAGAACGCGCGATACTGTATTTCGGTCTTTTGCATCTTGGCCTCCCTACGCCCTACAGCGCTCACAGCATCCTTTCTTTTCCATCTCCCTTGGTTATTCCTTTGTTAGCTTCTTTCGTATGTTCCATTTGTAATATTTTTCCTTTATAATTATTAATACTATCATACCGTTGAATTGAGTAACGTCCTTAGCTGACATGCTCAAAGAAAAAAAAAAAAAAAAAAGTAGTAGGCCACCGGCGCGAACTCCAACTTAGCCCTTCTTTTTTCCAACTCAAAAATCTGACTGACTACTCGTCAATTTATTTCCGATCTCCAAACCAAATCGAAGTCCCCTCCACTGTTGGACGGCGTTTCCTTCAGCACTATTTCCATTACGTCAGAAGTGACGTAACATCACGCATACATCGTCTCCAGCCATTCGCCGAACTACACATACATTCACACTCACACTCATTCATGCCTTAAACTCTACGTTAATTTATTTATTTTATTTTATTTTATTTACATGTAATGTACATATTACACTACATAGGCTATAATCTACTTAGCCTAGTTATGGTACAGTACATAGTTTTATAAAACTAAGTGTAGCATTGTACGGTTAAGAAATTTGATTATGTTATTGAGGTTCTTGATGTCCAAAAAAGCGTTGTTATTTAACGTAATAATTCAGATTTAGTCTTAATTTTAATTTGAAAACCACTGTTTTATGATATTGAGAAAAATTAATACAATTGCTTAAAGATTACTACACATATCTGCATTAATACGAGTGTCATATGTATTATGAATAAAACTTGGACTACATTCAAATCTTCTTCTTCTTCAGGTGCCTTCTCATGGAAGGAGGTTGACTATCATATGACGAAACTGTTCTCTATTGCTGGCTATCCTTAAGGCTTCTGAAACTTTCCTGATATTCAACCATTCCAGTATATTTTTAATCCAGTCCGTTCTTCTTCCTCCTCGGTCCCGTTTCACTTCAATATTTCTTTGAAGAATAATTTGTAATAGCTCATATTTATTAATTCTAATTATGTGTCCTAGATATTTCAACTTTCTTCCTTTTATCACAGCTATCAATTCTCTATCTTTTTTCATTCTGTGCAACACTTCCTTATTGGAAACTTTATCGACCCATAGTATTTTTAATATCCTTCTGTACAGCCACATTTCAAATGCTTGTAATTTGTTTATGGATGCCGTTTTTAGTGTCCAAGTTTCCACCCTGTACATTAGTACCGGAAGCACATGACATTTAGTTATTTTCCATCTGGTTGTTAGCGGCAGCTCCCTATTATACACTAAGTTTCGTATTTTCTGGAATGCGCTTCTTGCTGCTTTAATTCGAGTTTTAATGGTGTAGTCAGGGTCCCATTTATCATTAATCCAATATCCCAAGTATTTTATTCTGTTTACCCGTTATATTGGCTGTGCATTTACTATTATTTCTTTTGAAGTTGTTATTTTCTTATTATTTATGATCATTATTTTGGTTTTAGAGGTGTTTATTTTGATACCATATTCCCGGCAACTATCCATTAGTTTATCCACTAAGTGTTGCAAGTCTTCTATACTTGTTGCTAATAACACTGCATTATCTCCATATCTTACGTTATTTATTATCACCCCATTTAGTTTTATTCCTTTTTTAACCTGATCTAATGCTTCTTTGAATATCTGCTCCGAATAAAAATTAAACAGTAGCGGTGAAAGTATACATCACTGTCAGACTCTTTCCTAATTTCCAGTTCTTCTGTAAGGTGTTGATTAACTTTCACTTGAGCCGACTGGTTCCAATACAGATTCGTAATTATTCTTATATCGTTGCTATCCACAACCTATTTTTTGTAAGTAAGTGTAATACTTTATTTTTTTTGGGCGCGCCAGCGGCATAGACCCAACAACAAGAAAACTAAGCTAAGAAATTAAATAACTAAGCGGTCCGAAATGGACGCAACAAAGGACAGCAGTGCGAACACTGCAGAAGATGAAGGAAAGGAGAGGATAAAGGAAGAGTTATAGGGAGTAAGGAGACCTAATGACAGGAGCTGACTGTATAAAAGGGAGCGTTCGTTACGAAAAGCAGGACACTCAAAGAAAATGTGATTAGCATCACATGTACGAGGAGGATCACAATCGTGGAGAGAACAATCAGGAGAAGGCGATAGAGCAAATCGAAAGCGAGAGGAAGGGAGGAGAGAATGATTGATCCGGAGACGAATTAGGGAGACATTAGAAGAGCGACGACTGAGAGAAATAAAATGGAACCAAGACAGGGAATGAGGAATTGGCTGAATGAAACAGTAATGAGAATGACGATTAGAAAATAGGGAGGGATATATATCCTGCCAAAGTCTGGCGTGATTGGAGGTGGATAAGGAAAGGATATCTGAAGAAGGGAAATGGTTGAGGAATGAATCAAGGCGACCAGCAGAACGAGCCAAAGAATCGGCTGCATCATTGTCATCAATTCCGAAATGACTGGGGACCCACAAAAAATCAATGAGAATAGAACGGGATGACTGCAGAGTGGAGGTAAGAGAACGAATTTGAGAGAATAATATTATCAGAGGAATGTGAAGGAGGAGAGGATAGGGCTTGAAGGACACCCTTAGAGTCCGAAATAATGAGGAATTGGGAAAGATCGCTTAAAGAGGAAATATAAGAGATAGCCTGAAGGATGGCGATCGACTCGGCAGAAAAAATAGAGCAGAAGGAAGGAAGGAAGCCGGAAGGTCTCAGAATGTCGAAGCAACGGGGCAGTAAACGCACCAACCACGCTGTCCTCGCTCTTAGAACCATCAGTAAAGATCAATACATGAGCAGGAAAAGAGGAATTCAACAAATGAAGAAATTCATTGTTGACTGCACCGTGAGAGGAGGAATTGGCTCGAAGTGGGAGAGAGGAAAATTTGATAGGCTGCCATAGGCTATTGAAGTCATGAAAGAAGTACGGGAGAGTGTTGTAGGAAAGGACAATAGGAGAAAAATTAGAAAGACGGGTAGCAATGAGCGACAGGATTGGGATTTTATGAGGAGAAAAACGCCAGCAGTTTTTGATATATAGATAGGAGGAAATAAGTTTGGACGAGGAGATGGGAAGCCGTTTAATTAAGAAGCGATACCCAAGCTGAGAACGGCGAATAAACAGTGGTTGGGCAACCGACTCTGATAGAACTGCGGGAATGGGGGAGGATTTCAAGGCTCCAATGCACAAACGGAGGCAGGAGTTCTGGATCGCGTCAAGTTTAGTGAGGAGAGACTTGGAGGAATTACCGTAGATAAAGGAACAATAGTCGAGCTTGGACCGGATGATGGCTTTGAAAAGAATTAGAAGGATAAACGGATCGCCTCCCCATCTGAAGGGAGAGAGAGATTTAAGGAGATTAAGTCTTTTAAGACAGGATTTATAGAGAAAATTAATGTGCTCATGGAATGTGAAGCGGCTATTTAAAAAAAGGCCAAGATAGCATATGGAATTGACAACGGGGATAGGAATACCAGATACAGTGATGCGAGTTAGAGCTCGGTTAAAGGGGCGGAGAGAAAAAATTATGCAACCTCCCTCCCATCGTCATTATTATCATACTCAACCTATTCCAGAACAGAACTCTCTTTATTTCTTCTCCCTCCCTTTCCTCCTCCAGATGCGTTTATCGTGGGCTCTTACAGGGTTCCTGTCTGAGTCCTACACTTTTTAATATCTACTCTTTTGATATCGCTTCTCTTCCTATTTATTCTTCCTCCCTCCTCTTCGCTGACGACATTTTGGTCTATTCCACCTATGACAATCTGTCCGTCGCTATTGATGAGTTGAATAATTCCCTTTCTCGTCTTCACCTCTCTCTTTCTCCTACTAATACTTTATTATGTTAAACATTATCGAAAGCCTTTTCGAAATCAATGGAGCACGCATAAACTGGTTGTTGTTGATCTATACCCTGACATTTTCCGTTTATCCAGTTTTCTTTTGCTTTTCTAATCTTACTTTTTATTTATTCATCGATGTTTTTGTATTCTATTGTGTTTTTATAATTTCTTTGTTTATTCATTAATTGGTATATTTCCTGTCATCTATTTTTGTTTATATTGTTGCTGGTGAGAGCCTATGTACTTGTCAGCTGTTCTTTTCATACTTTCCTTTAATTTTTGCCATGTTTCCTCTATTGATGTTATTCCTGTGGATATAATATTTCGCACCTTTACATTGAGGTTTTCAGAAAATCGGTTTCTTATTTCATTACATTTCAGTTTACTGAAACAAACTTTCCTATTCGTTTTACTTTTTCATATTGATTTAAGATGAAGCCTCATATCAGCTATTATTGGATTATGATCCGAGTCAATATCAGTACTTGGATATGTTTTTACATTTGTTACAGCATTTCTGAATCTTGTATTAATCAATATATAATCTATTTGATTTCTAAATATATCTTGCTTTGTATCTTTCGGAGATCTCCATGTATATAACCGCCGTGGTAGCTGCTTGTACCATGTGTTGCAAATCGTTAGATCTTGTTCCTTGCAGAATTGTGTTAACTGATCGCCCCTTTCATTCTTTTGTCCTAAACCATCAACTCGTGCTTCTCCGACTTTAGCATTGAAATCTTCCATTACCAATGTGATATCCTGTTTCTTTATTGATTTCATAACTTCATTTATCTGCTCGTAACATTCTTTAATCTTTTCGTTTATTGTATCTGTCGTCGGCATGTACAGCTGTACAAGTATTACATTAACGTTGAATGGTTTAGCTGCTATCTGCATTATCATGCATTTATCTAAGAGGGCTATAATATTTATAACATATATTTTAACTTCATTTTTGATCAATATTCCTACGCCATTTCTGTGTTTATTTCTTCCTTCATTTCCACCTGAATAATAAAAGGTTGCTCTTCCCATTTCTATTTTTCTGCTGCCTGTACAATTAGTTTCACTTATCCCTAATATACCTATATTCAACCTTTCCATTTCTAGTATGGCGTTATTAATTTTTCCGGCTTTTAATAAGGTTCTTGTATTCCATGTCACTATTCTTTTTATGTTTGTATTTGTCGCATTCAGTTTCTGATTATTTTTTGTTGTAACTAGTCGCATATTTGCCACATAACGCCTAGTTCCTAACATCATGCGTCCGGTCACCAATTTCACACTATCAGCCCCCGAAATACTGATAGCGCAAGTTGCTAGCTGGATCGGCAGACACAATCACATTTTTATTATTTCGTTTCATTGTATGATATACAAGAAATTTTTAATGGAGTGGTTTCTTGTTGCCTTCTCCATTGCAGTATTTTAGCCGGTTGTATTTATATGTAATAGCCGCCTAGGAGTTTCTAGAATACAGCAGCTTCTGCTATATTTACACTACACCTGTATCTAGTACTAATGTGGCTGCTTCCTCACATTACTAATCGCAGCCGCCCCTCACCCGGGAATCAGATGCTGACCAGTAAGCCGCTCCTAACATGGGGATCTGGCACTTCTGGATTTGGAGGTAGGAAATACACTTTGTCTGGCATCTCCAATGGACATGTATTAATGACATTGAAATAATTTTTTTTCAATTTTAACACTCTTTTAATCAAGAATGTTTTCATTTTTTATAATACCAACGACTTTACTCCCACATAGGCTTAGATGATTACACGAAAAATATAGGTAGATCTGAAAATAAATAATTTTTCTTTTACAATTTTTTAGAAGATACAACAGATTCACCTTTCCAGTTCTCCATAGCACAATTCGTATTAAGTTCTACTTCCATATTATCAAGAATCTTGTTTCTCTTCACAATGCAAAAATGAAGCACAAATGAATGATATAATTTTCAACCGTTACTTCTACATTGGCGGGGCGAGTTCTACCCTTGCCAAATTATGAAGGGGATGAGCACAAACAAAAAAAGTAGTGCACAAAGAAGCACAAATGAATGACATAATTTTCAACCCTTACTTCTACATGGGCAGGGCTGGTTTCACCCTTGCCAAATGAGGAAGGGGATGAGCACAATCAAAAAAAAGTAGTGCACAAAGAAGCACAAACAAAGCACAAACTAATGACATAATTTTCTACCCTTACTTCAACATGGGCAAGGCTGCATTTCACCAGCCCCAGTGAAAGACTTTTTAAATTAAGTTGCAAATGGGGAGAGCACAAACAAAAAACTTAGTGGCACAAACAAATAAGCCTATTTTGGTTTCCCAACTCAAAGTGGGCAGGGCTGGCAAAACACAGCCTGTATTTCTTTAACAATGATGTATTCCACACTAGTGGCTAGAGTGCTTGACTTCCGATCTGGCGGTCTCGGGTTCGATACCGGGCAACGACAAAAATCATGCGGCACTAGTTTAGTACACAGCAGTTGAGACACATTTGGGCTGCATCTGTAGCGCAATAACAAGCGACTATAGTCAGTTTCCAATTGCAGTCGTGCGAGTGCGCTAGCGTCATATAGAGAAATATTCAGCCGGCGAACAATCGCATCAACGTGAGTAAAGGCCAGTCGTTTTGGTTCGCCTCGCCATTGGTACCTTTCTCACGTTGTCGGCAGCACAGAAGCCAGGTTGCGCTCTTGCTTATGTGCTTTTATCTATTGCGCGGCTATCCTATCCTCTAATTCTCCTCCGAATTAGAAGGTAACTCGTACTCGGAATTTCGAGTGAGCTAGATGATGATTCCACACATAATTACTTGCATATTCAGGATGATTCACCTTAATATATTTTGACAACATTGAATATTTGAAACACATTTGATCCTTGTTTTTCACATTAATAACGGCTTTTTTTACTGCAACTGATTTAGGAAGTGGTATATATGATGATGCTTGGCTTAGAACATTGCAATGGTTGACTCGAATTTCTAGATATTCGGTTTTCTTTAATCCCCAACCAGATCCTGTTGCATGCTCAAACTTAACAACAAGACGAATAATTTTTCCACATTCTGCCTTTTTTTTTTTTTTTTTTTTTAATTGGGCTCGTCAACCAAGGACCTTCACGCAGAAACAATTAAGGGAAAACGAAAGTTATACAGTGAGACGATCAGCTATCGCTAATAAGAAGGAAACAATAGAGGGGATAATAAGTGTAGAAGGAAAAGACAGGATATAACGAGCACAAAAAGGAGCAGGAAGCCCCAGCCCAAGCAAGTGGGAATATAGAGCCGAGCGCTCCACCGAAAGAGCAGAGCACTCAAAGAACACGTGATCGGTGTCACAAACAACCGCATCATTTGAATGGAGAGGACAACATGGGGAAGAGGTCAACGAGAGGCGAAAGTGTGAGGAAGGTAGCAAGGAATAGTTTAAGCGCAAACGCACAATGGAGACAACAACAGAACGAGGAAGTGAAGGAAACAGAAGGAACCAAGGATTTGAAGGAAGATTAGGCTGAATGGACAGATAAAAGGAGCGACAATTAGAAAAGGAGGAAGGGTACATATTCGACCAAAATCTGAGATGGAAATGTTTACACAAAGGCAAGAGATTAGAGGATGGGATTTTTTTGAAGAAGAATGTAGAAGAAGAAGCAGCAACCCGAGCCAAAGAATCAGCCATCTCATTACCTGAGATGCCAGAATGACCAGGAACCCACAGCAAGTCAACATGGATCCCATGGAGAGAAGAGAAAGTCCAAATGAGAGAACATATGTGGAGAATAGAAAAATCACAGGAATGATTAGGAAGAGGAGAAGAGATGGCTTGAAGAGCACTCATGGAGTCGGATATGATCAGAAACTGGGAAGAAAGATGTTGTACCATGCAGAAATATTCTCACCACGAGTAAGTAAATGCACATTAGTTGGGAAACAAAACTGGTTAGTGACCCAGTCTACAAGCCTAACACCTTTAACAAATAGACAGCAGAATGATAAATTAACTTTTATTCCAGCACTAATTGTTAGAAATTTGTGTCAACCATTGCAATGTTCTAAGCCAAGCATCATCATATATACCACTTCCTAAATCAGTTGCAGTAAAAAAAGCCGTTATTAATGTGAAAAACATGGATCAAACGTGTTTCAAATATTCAATGTTGTCAAAATATATTAAGGTGAATCATCCTGAATATGCAAGTAATTATGTGTGGAATACATTATTTATTAATCACCATTCAGTGGAAATTTTATCATTTAAATTATAGTATTTTTATTACTTGATTTTAAACAAGAATATTTAAATTTTTCTAAGTCAGAAATACAACTAGAGTGGTGTATCTTTCCCCACATCATTGGATGATACAAGCACATTTGAAAAGAATAACCTACAATCATCTGTGAATGTTTATAGTTTGGATGAGAAAAACATTGTCTATCCAGTTTGTATATATAAAGAAGAACGAGTGGATCATACAGATTTGCTCCCTATAACTGAAGGTGATAAATCACACTATTGCTGGATAAAAAATTTGGAGCGTCTTGTAAGAAGTCAGATCACTAAGGATTGCCATCATATGTTTATATGTCGTCGCTGTTTATGGTATGTCCAGGATCATGCTAAGTACCTGGCTCATACACAACGCTGCTCTAATAATACTCCTGCAACAGTTATTTGCCAACGGAGGAGAATAAAATATTAAAATTCCAACAGTATAAACAGCAAGAATTTATACCATTTGTCATATTTGCTGCTTTTGAGTGTATCCTAGAGCCTTTAAACAATGAATCATATGATAATGATGTAATGATAAAGAATTTATTAGTGATAGTGATCATGATAATGTAGAAATAGGTGGTAAGCGTCAAAATAGTCAGCGGCTTCGCATTGGAGATGGTTCATATAGTAGTAATCAAAACAAGCCCCAAAAATCGTCTAGTACTATTCCCATACAGAAACATGAAGCATTTAGCTTTTGCTACTATATTGTGTCAAGATGTGAAGAAGGTGTCAGGTTTAATTTTACATTGGAGCCTAAAATGTATCAAGGTCCTAATGCGGCTAAAAAATTCTATGAATGGTTAGTGGAAGATGTTCAAAAAATAGAAAATATTTATTAGAAAAACATTTCATTACAATGGACACCCGAAGATTTGGAAAAATATGATGCTTCATTGGTGTGCCACATTTGTGAAGGAGTGCTACATGATGATAAAGTTGCAGACCATGATCATTTGACTGGAAAATTTTGAGGTGCAGCACATTCAAAATGTAACCTATAGTACCAACTCCCGAATTTTGTGCTAGTATTCATACATAATCTGAGTGCATATGATGTTCATTTATTCATCAGGGATTTAGTGGATGATGATCAGAACATTGAAGTAATAGCAAATAGTGAAGAACGTTACATATCTATAATATATAATAAAACAAACTTTAATAACAAACAATATAGAACAATAAATTAGATAAATACCTATTTAGAAACGTTTTCGGGCATAACCCATCATCAGCTAACACTAACTTAAAGGGAACTTAAGACATACTGAAGTGAATATAGGGAATACATGTGTATATATAGAGATGTAAAAAGGAATAAACATAGCAGGTATAAAAATCAATAGGTTGAAAATGCTAATAATTAATATAAAATATAAAATAAAACAAGAAGACAAAAAGTTAAATTTTTATATTAAACAGTGGATTATTATTATTAGGTGTTTGGTCATTTAAAATATTATTTTTATATTTATTTATATAATAATTTTCTGCAATGTTCATATTATTCCCTTTGTGATAAGTGGCCAGGATGGTTACAGTATTTTCTATTGAATTAGGTTTATGTTTATTTTTAATTAGATGTTCTGCATAGGTTGATTTTTCTATTTCATTATTATTAAATGCTTTTATATGTTCTTTATATCTGCAATTAATTTTTCACCCTGTTTGACCAATGTATGATTTCTCACAATCAGTACAATTTATTTTATATATACCACTATTTTCGTAAATATTATTATTTTTTAAATTTAAGGTGTTTATTTTATATCTTAAATTATTTTTAGTTTTGAATGCTACATTTAAACCTTGTTTTTTGAATAAATTGGTTAATTTGTATATGTTATTGTTTATAAATGTGAATGTTATCCATCCTTTATTGTTAGTAGCATTATTGACTCTTAATTTTTGTATATATTTTGATTTTGATTTTATTTTGTGAATTAGTTTATCTATTATTTGTTCGTCATAACCATTATTTCTTGCCAAAGTCTTTAATATATTAATTTCTATTTGTTTTTTATTTATATTCATGGGTGTAGTTAATAATCTATTTATTGCAGTTATGAAGTAAGCATATTTATGTTGGTTTGGGTGATTTGATGTTTTATGAATTATATTATCAGTGGTGGTTTGTTTTCTATAAATATTATATGTTAACTTATCCTTTGATTTTATTATTGTTATATCTAAGAAATTTATTTTGTTATTTTCTTCTTTTTCCATAGTATAATGAATATTTTTGTGAATTTTATTTAAATCATTTAGAATGTCATTTTCAGTATTACTACTATTTTCATCAAAAATTAGTAGTGTATCATCTACATATCTAATATAAGATTTAATATTGTATTTTTGTATTATATTTTCCATGTATATTTCTTCTAAATTTTGTAGAAAGATTTCACTTAAAATACCTGACAAAGGTGAGCCCATAGCTAATCCATTATTTTGTATATACATGGAGTTATTAAAATTAAAGTAATTTTGCTCTGTAACAGTTTTAATTATTTGGATTAATTGATTACAAAAAATATTATTCTTTAACTTATTTACAGATTTTTTAATTATATCTATGGTTTCATTTATAGGTATATTTGTATAAAGGTTTATTATATCATAAGAAATTAATTTAGTTTTGTTATTAATTTTTATATTTTTTAATTTATCAAAAACATCCAATCTGTTTCTAATAGTATATTTATTATTAATTGATATATTAGTTTTTAATATTTTAGTTATTAATTTTGAGATTTTATAAGAAGGTGCACTAGTATAATTTATTAGTGGTCTTATAGGAGCATTATTTTTATGTATTTTTATTAAAGGGTTAAGAGTTGGTGCTTTTGGGTTCATATTTATTAAATATTTAGCTTCATTATTATTTATTATTATATCAGATTCTTTTATTATTTTCCTTATTTTTATTTGATATTTATTAGTGGGGTCTGTTTTTATTAATTGTATATTATTTTCTTTTAAAAAATTTTCAGTTTTTTGGATGATTTCATTTTTATTGATGATTACTAAACTGTTTCCCTTATCTGCTTTTACAATGACTGCATTGTTTTGTTTTAATTTATTATTGATATTTTTAATTGTGTTTTGTATTTTTAAATGTTCTATATTTGTTTCATTTTTCTTTAAGATATTTCTGATGGCATGAGTTGCCTCAGCTCTAATAATTGTTTGATCTTCAATTGGTAATTTTTGGATAGCAGATTCAGTTTCTATAATTAAATTTTCATATTGTTTTTTGTTATATATGTTTAAATTATATTTATAGCCCAAATTTACAGTATTAATTTCATCATTTGTTAATTGTATGTTGGTTAAGTTTATAGTTCTGGGATGAAAATTAAATTTGTTATTATCTGCAAGTTTTGGTTTTTGTTGTTTATATCATTCTCAAAGCACATTTTCGAAAAAATGAAAATACAATTTAAAGATACATTCCGTTTCATGCCATTAAGTCTTGAGAAACTAGCCAGTTATTTGCCTGATAGTTCACTTCATCATACCATCAGGAACATTGCATCACTTGATTTGCTTCCTTTATTTTGTAGAAAGGGTGTTTTCCCTTATTCATATGTGTCATCATAGGAAAAATTGGATGAAACAAGTTTGCCTGCAAAGGAGTATTTCTATAATTCCCTGACAAAATCAGATATTAGTGATGAAGATTACTCACATGCCATAAATGTGTGGAATACATTAAATGTTCAAACACTTGGGGAGTATAGTGATATATATCTAAAGACAGATGTGCTTCTATTAGCAGATGTTTTTGAAAACTTTAGAAGTGTCTGTTATAACATATACAAATTGGATCCTACATGGAATTTTACAGCCCCTGGATTAGCCTTCCAGGCAATGTTAAAGTTGACAAAGGTTGAATTGGAGCTCCTAACTGATTATGATATAGTTTTATTCTTCGAAGCTCGAATACATGGTGGTATATGTCAGTGTGTAAAATGTTATGCTAGGATGGAATATTCATACATCAACAGTTGTAATAATAAATCTAGTGATGATGATAGTGGCAGCAGCAATGGTATAGATAACACTTTCATAACATATTTGGATGCCAATAACCTTTATGATTGGGCCATGAGTGAACTTCTTCCTATGAATGGTTTCAGATGGCTTAGCCAAAAAGAAATAACAGAATTAAATATTATGGAGATAGCTGATGATGGGTCTTTTGGCTATATGCTCGAGGTGGATTTAAAGTATCCTACAAATTTACATTTAGCACATAATGATTTTGAGGCTAAATCGGTTGGAAAATGTGTGAAATTAGTTAATACATTGGAAAAAAGTACAATAATTTTATTCACTATAGAAATTTAAAACAAGCAATTGCATTAGGGTTAAAACTTCTATGTGTGCATCTAGTCATATATTTCAATCAGTCGGCATGGTTGAAGTCATATATTGATCTGAACACTCTATAGCAGAAACAGGATACCAATCAGTTTGAGAAAAACTTTTGGAAACTTATGAATAATAGTGTTTTTGGAAAATGATGGAAAACGTTAGACATAGAATTAATATAACACTTATTATAAATAAAGGAAAGTTTACAAAACTAGTTGGTAAAATTAATTTTAAAGATCAAACAATATTTAGTAAGGACTCGTTTCTGGTTGCAGTACATTTAAATCCTTCAACAATTAATTTTAATAAACCCATTTATATTGGGATGTCTATTTTGGACATTAGCAAAGTAAAAATGTTTGATTTTCATTATAATGTAATGTGTAAAATGTATAAGAATATTAATCTTTTATATTGTGATACTGATTCACTTATTTATGAACTTAAAACACTTGATTTTTATAAAGACATTAAAGATAATGCTCAGTATTTTGATACAAGTGATTATCTAGAAAGTCATCCATGCTATTCACTAGAAAATAAAAAGAAACTTGGTGTATTTAAAGATGAATTAAATAGTATTCTAATTAGCAAATTTGTTGGATTGCACCCAAAAATGTATTCTATAAGTATTGTAGATAATAGAGAAATTAAAAAATGTAAAGGTGTACAGTCTTTTATAATTAAGAAAGAACTTGATTTTATTGATTATTGTAATTGTGTGAATAGTGTGTGGTAAATTAAGTGATAATTATAAGACATATTACAATATTCAAAGTCATAAACATATACTGTATACCCTGGAGCAAAATAAAGTAGTATTAAGTGGTAGTGATGATAATAGAATAATATGTAGTAATAATGTAGATACAATAGCTTATGGAAACTCAATATATAATAAATTCCATAAAAAGTTTAATGTTGTTTTAGCTGAACTAAGAGTGTTTATATTGGATAAAAATATGTATATTGTATGATTATATATAGCTATGTATTATTATTAAGTGTAATATTAGACAATGTATATTTTGTTTTTAATGTTTAATAAATTTGTATTAACAATTGTGTTTATTTCTTTGATTTGTTAGATCTAAGAATATGTGGGAGCTTAAAATATTTTGTATGAACTTAGTCATAGTGTATAGAGGTGATGTTATTTCTAATTAAATAGTGTGCATGTAGTAAAAATTTAGTGCTTTTCCCTAGGATGGTACATTTTTCATTAAAATTTGGAGCTTTCTGCCTAAAATGATAGCATTTATACTAAATTGTTATATTTTACCATAAAATTGTTGTTTTTGTGTCTGAAATGGAGATATTTTGTGTAAAATGATCCTTTTCCTTTATAATTTGATATTTTGTATAAACTATGGGTATTTTAGCCCTAAATGGTGTAATTTGTGTGAAAAGAGTACTTTTGATTTAAATTGAGCGCTTCATTCTATGATACAATATTTATCTTAATCCCTGTTTGTGATGTTTGGAGTCACGATGTGGAAAAATTATTAGGCTTCTGACTTAGAGTTTGTATAGCAAGTGGTGGTGCAGCAGCTTAGGTGAGATATTGAGATGGTGGTGTTGTTTGGTTGGGAATATGTGTATTATGGAATTCCCAGGAGTGTGATTATATCTGTCAAATAATAAAAATTGTGGGGTGAGAGGTATAATGTGTGCTCCATCATCTTCGATTCATGCAGTTGGTTTGATTTTATAATTTTAATCTATACTAAATTGGTGTATATTAGCTGGATTGTATCTGTTATGGTTGATCATTTTAGGGATATAGCTATTGCTTCATTGCATTAGAAAGTGTATACATACATGTACATAGTCACCCAAGTATAGACATCAACATCATTATTGTTACACTATTACATGCACATCATCGAGCTATAACACATGTATACTGTATCAAACATGCAAAAAACATATCAACTACACACATATGTTAGTGTGTTGAAGGGTTTTGGTTCTTCATTCAATGATAAATTGTTGGAGCCGTGCATAATTAAATGGTAGACTGAATATACACTGAAAGCAAACTTGTAAAAGAATCTATATTGAACATATCCTTTGCAACAATTAAAATAATTTTATAGTAATACAGGTTAGTGGTCTAATCACATTTATCAAGCATTCCCTTTGATTACTCATATGCAAAGCATCACACTAGAAACATATGGGACTATAACAGGAATAAACCAACAAGAAGGGTTAGTACTGTGGTTATTGTGGTTGGATGGATAAAAATCTATAAGCTGTGATATATCCCCACATATATGTTGTTATTACAATTATTTTGGTTGGATATACATCAAATTATATACATGCAAACAAGCATTGGTAGCAAAGATTATCCTAATTTCAATTAATCAACATATTAAATCATTCTTGGAGATATATTTGTTGGAACAAGTATGGTAGGTGTAATAAACTCTATGACGATTGCAAATTTACTAGGCAGACAAAGAGGGAAAGGAGATACAATCCTATTGCAGCTTGGATGAACAGAAAAATATTGAACATCATACATGTTAGAGACCAATACTACAAAAGATGTAAAGGGAATAATACTAATAGGAGATATAAAGAACTATATAAGAAATACAGGAAATTTGTAAAGCAGGAAATAAGACAAGAAAAAGAAAAATATTACCAACAGGAATTATAAAAAGCGAATAATAACGTTAAAAAAACCTGGAAGATAATAGATCAAATAATGTGTAAAAAATAACTGCAATCATAGATGAGGTTATAGGGGCGAACTTCGATGGGAATCGAAATGCGGCTAATAAATTTCAAAATTACTATGTGGAGGATATAAAAAAACAAAAACTGAAACAAAATTGTGGTACCAGCTTTATTAAGACCGACTATATTAATACAACGATTACGTCATTTTACATTCTACAAGCTACGAATGATGCGATAGAAACCATAATTAAAAAAATGAAGCCGAATAAAGCTCAAGGGTACGATGGTATCCGAGTGAAAGATGTAATTTCACACGTAAAAAAGCTTGCTCCATTGTTAACAAAAATAATTAATGAATCGGTAAAAGAAGGTAAATTCCCCAAGGAGTTAAAAATAGGGATAATAAGACCAATATACAAAAGCGGGGATAAAAAACTCTGTGAAAACTATAGACCAATTACATTAATTTCAATTATTGTGAATGTGGTTGAGCATTATGCAGGTCATCACCTTAAAATGTACCTGGAAGAGAACAATCTAATATTTCATAACCAATTTGGGTTTAGAAAGGGGAAATCTACGATAACACTGCTCAGGACATTTACATCTGATATAAATAAAGGGTTAGCATCCGGAAAACAATTTCTGGTAGTTTTTTTAGATCTTACTAAGGCTTTTGATTTAGTTGATAGGGAAATTTTGATAGAGAATCTAATTAAAATTGGAATAACAGGGAAATTTCTCAATTGGTTTAGAGGTTATTTACATGAAAGGGAATGCTTAGTGAAAGTTGGGAATGAATATAGCGATATAGGGAAAACGAAATATGGAGTGGGACAAGGAACTATATTAGCCCCGTTACTGTTTCTAATTTACCTGAACTCCATACAAAACTGTGTTACAAATGCTAAAATTTACGCATATGCCGACGATATTGCTCTGGTAATGGAACACCGAGACGTAGAAATTGCAGAAAGGATACTTCAAGAGGACTTGAATAAGGTCTGCAGATGGGTACACGACAAAAAATTAGTAATAAATGCCAAGAAATCAAAATTTATGTATGTAAGAACACCAAGTAGATTTAGAAAATTCATTCCCAAAATAGTATTGCATAATGTAGATTGTCTTCATGGAGCAGAAGTTTGCTGTTGTGACCCGATAGAAACGGTTGACAATTTTAAGTATCTTGGAATTACATTTGATAAGGCGTTAACATGGAGAGGTCACATTGGTAATATTGCGAGGAAAATCAGGCAGTACAAATTAAAACAGGTTATGAATTACAAAACCACAAGATTATATTTTGACTCATTAATAATATCTAGAATCAGATACGGAATTGAAATTTGGGGGGAGGCAAAAAAAAAAACAGAATTAAGGAAAATTAGTAAGTTACAAAAAAGATGTTTAAAAATAATTTTACCGAACTGGAGAAATACGAATCTCACAAGGGATACTACTTGGTGGGATAATAATAAAGAAATGTCTCCAAAAATGTTTTTTTATTACAGTAAACTATTAAGATATAAAACAGAAAAAAGAATATTACCGACAAGGGAAAAGATTTATGAGACTAGAAACTATGACAAATTATCTATTATAAGACCTAAAGGGGTTAACAATAAAATTGAAAATGTTGAAGAGGAAATTTGGAGTCAAATTTTGGGTCATATACCAAAGGAAATTAAAGACGAAGACAATTTGAAAATGTGGAAAGACAAAATTAAAATTTGGTTGATAGCGTGGTGCAAAGATTGAGAAAAAATAGACGAAGGAAACAAACAAAGAGAATAATTATAAATAAGGTACATAAAAAATTTAATAAGGTATATAAAAAAACAATGCACGGTAGCTCCTTTTTTTAGCTGCATACATTTTGGTTTAAGAGTAAATATTGCTTTAGAATGTATGTTGGGCATGAATGTATTTGTTTTAAAAATGAGATGTAATTCAGTGAAAATAAAAGATTAAGTATAATTAAGTAATAGATATAAGATCAATATAATGTGTTAGTATTAAGATGTATTATATTTGTGAATAAACGATATAATTATGTTGGGAACCCACAGACGGGAATTTGCCTTGTGGGACCCGCAAATTATTTAAATAAATAAAAAAAATAAAATAAAAAAACTGTTGGTTATATTTATTGTAATACAACACAACGTGACATTTTTTTATTTATTTTTTTTTATTCTGATCTATTCCTAGCTTGCAAGCTATCAATATATGATATAAATACAATTAAATCACATGCGGATTTTTTATCCAGTGACGAAGTCCCATTACCGGTTAATAAGTTCCGCTAAATCTAGCAGCTTAGTTATTTTTAATCTACACACTTCAAACATTATCGGTCGATTACACCCTATCTATCTTAAGTTACCAGAACCATCCAAACCACAGCATTTACAGTCCATCAAACCCATTATACAGAGACGGTACCCTTGCTGCCCAAAGCTACTTCAAATGTCAAGACGAATTTACGCTGGACATCCCGAATTATCTACTTAAGCGCATGCCTTCCTCCGATCCACCATGGAGTCCAAACCACCATGAAGGCACCATTTACATCATGATCTTTGATCACCTTCCCACGCTATCGACCAACGCCGCCGTATCAGTGTTACACCCAAGCAAACTGAAGAAATACGAAAATACAAAATAATGTCTGATTGGGAGGTTGAGTGGAACAGCAGCTATTCGAACAAACTACTGACAATTAAACGGACGATTACTGACTGGACTTACGTTATAGGCAAAGCTGCATCAAACTGGGATATCGAATCAACCTTGAACAGAATCTATCTAGGCCATACTCTAACCACCCATGCATACCTGCTGGACCACCAGGAGCCTCCAGCCTGTACTCAATGCAATTGCCAGATCACAGTCAAACACATCATCACTGAATGCCCCATCTACAGTGCCGAATGCCAACAATCCACACTTGCAGACGATCACTCCGCAAATTTAAACATAAATAACTTATACAGACTAATTAAATTTATAAATATTACAAACCTTAAAATAATGTAAATAACCTCATCCGAGGTGATAGCCCCCTCCCTGACAATATGTACCTCGTAAATAATAAAATAAATAAATAAATAATCTACACAATTGGGTATCTGCTTCCTTTTTCAATAGGCTAGCTGCTATTCAGTTCGTATGATTTTTTAATCTTTCCTTATGTTTTGCTGCAGATTTTTTAATCACTTCATTCCCATAATCCAAGATCAGTGTGTATCGTTTTATTGTTTATGTACCATGAGGCACCGATCATTGTTCGCAATGTTACGTTTCGGTATCTCTGTATTATTTCAATATTGCTTCTTGCACTAATAATATATGAGATGGATTATTTTCATTTATTTTTATTTGTCACTTTTGACACCATGATGTTATTTTACTAACTGCAGTCTGCAAAGCAATATTTGCTTTAGCCGGATTTACATCTGAGCATAGATTAGTCGTATCATCTGCAAAAGTAGCCACTAGAGCATTATCATCAACAGAAAGATTTGCTGTATAAATAACATATATATAACAATGGTCTCAATATGCTACCCTGTGGAACACCAGCAGCTATTGGATATACTATATATTAGAAACTTCATTTCCATATTTGAGCTAATAAAATCTTTTTTTTAGACATGAAGAGAATAACTTGCTGTACTGATATGGAAAATATTTTCCGATTTTCCATAAGGGATCATCATGCCAGACCTTATCGAATGTCTGAGCTACATCCAGGAATTGGTGAGATGGGATAATTTTGTTGTTCGTCAACTAGAAGAAGTATTCGTTTAATTAACACGATTTCGAATAACTTCGATACTACTGGAAGTAATAAAATCGCCTGTATGAAGTTTTGTCAGTTGGCGCTTTACCAGGCTTTGGTAACTTTAGTTGCGCTAGATAATACAATAATTTTATTATTGTGTTAAATGTATACATTAGCATGAGCAGGCCTTTGTGTGGCAGTTTTTTTAGTATTTTAGCCGTTATCAGATCATATCCAGGGTCTTTCTTTGGATTCAACAACATTACATAAACAGTGGAGCCAAGAATCATCCTCTCCCACCTTCAAACTATTATGAACTTTGTAGAGGCATAGTACCCTCTCTGTGGGCATTTGGAGCACATTATAGCGTATTCAACCGTATGTGCCTTGGGCATATGCGGCTGTCTCATAACTACTTCTTGGATGGCAGCCACCCTTAAATCATTTTCCTTTTCTATTGTGCATAAGAGCCGGAACACATTTTCATAAATTGTTCTACATTTCAGTCTTCCCAAACTAAATTTAGATTTGTTACTCTGAGCTCTACCCTCTCGAACTCAAAAGGGGGACAAAACACAGTATTTCAATTCACAGAAGACAATGTCTGAAAATTAAACCTATAACTAAAGACTCCTAGGTCGCAATAGTCTAGATATTGTACATGACTCTGAGTCTTACTAAAGTTGATAAAATAATAAAAAAAATAAATAAAGAGTCTTTGAAGGTTTTAAAAATGTAAATAATATATAAACAATAGACATAAAAAGTTTAGATGAAATTTTGATCTCTGTTTGTGTAATATTAATTCAGGTAACTTTCAGAGAAGTTATATATGCCGCTTGTAAATTTTTCAAAATAAAATTATATTTTATAGACTTACTATAATGTATAACGTTAATTCGATGTAAAATAATTATTTGAAAGCACAGATCAATGCAATAACTTTATTGGTATTTTAAAATATTGTAAACATATGTAAATCGAGCACCATAAAATACTGTAAATAAAATTTTATTTAAATATATATGCCAAAATAAAACCGATTCAGTTGTATTATATTCCTTCATGATAGCACTGCAAAATGTATTAGTTCTGGTGTCATTTACGACCTGTGAATTTCAAATAAGTGAAAATAAAGAAGATTAGACAGGATAATATTTGTAAAATATGTTATACAGGTAACTAATACACCTTTAGTAATAAAAAAATTATTAGAAAACTTAAAATTAATAGTAACGTTTTACAAATTAAATTGAATTGAACAAAATCAAAATTACCTGTACTCACGATATCCAAAAACAACAAACAAGTGACCCCATAACAAGCCAGATAGGCGTGACTAGTCCCCACCAAGCATCGGGACAGCGGCCGGATCGCCAAATCACTACCTCAGCTAACCAAACCAACTGCCAACAGGAGGACAGCGAGAGAGCAAACCTACTCTTCAAACGGCCGCATCCCAAAACTTCTGAATGTCAAGCAGGAGCAGAAGAGCCTACATATCCTACACATTCTATTCCAAAACGGATCATTCTGGAAGACCATAATTACAACCCTGAGGGACGCCCAGTATAGACTACTGACACAGCAACGCAGAAGTACCAATGGAACACCTACCCGCTGATGCGCAGACAGAAACAGCCGAAGGACCAATGGCGCAAAAGAAGAGGGCAGATATTGAGGAAATTGTAGTAGGAACAAAACATATTTTCGAAGAAAACCAAGTGCCCTTCATTCTCAATTACAACGACTTCCAAAAGTTCATAAAGCGTATCAGCACGTCGTCCAGTTATCTTAAGTACGCCCAACAATTCACACAGGACACAGACGGACTATTGCACATGTTATCCCAGGTAAAGCCATTCCTTGGGAGTAGGAGCGTCAAAAATAGATGCTCGTGTATTATAAAGAATTTGAAACTTACACCCTTTGAATCGGAAAACACAACAGACGACGATCACAGTTCTCAGACTAACTAATGGGAGGTTCAGCAATCCTCATACAAGGCACGATCACGGAGTGATAAAAATTCAAATGATGTCTTCAGGAATGTGAAGTAAGTGTACCATACTCCAGTGAACCCACAACCCTGCGGTCATCTGTTTGTAAGAAACACATCTCACTTCCCCCCTAGATCCTATTTTCCCCAACTATATCACCTTCCAGAGAGACTACACTTTGGGTGACCGAGCTTGCGGGGGCGTGGTAACGCTCGTGCACGTCTCAATCCCAGCTCGTATGATAAAGATATCGACGCATCTTCAAGCACTAGCGATATCTGCCTTAATACCCGGATTTTTTAGTAGTGAAATATCCATATGCAATTTCTATTTACCCCCTTGCAGCAATGTCAGCTACCCACAGCTATGCACCACCACAAAGCAACTGACCTCCCCTTCAATAATCCTAGGAGATTTTAATACCCACTCCCCGATTTGGGGATCAGCTTCAACAAATCACCATGGCTCGGCCATAATGGATATTCTCGTCAGTAACGACTATGCTCTCCTTTCGTCAAAAGGTCCTACTCATTTCGACTCCACGGAGAAGACATTTTCAACAATTGACCTAGCCCTCTGCACAACCGCACTTTACCCAATAATTTCGTCTCGTGCTTTGGATGAACTCCACTCCAGTGACCACTTTCCCATTATAATCTCACCTGACATAGGTAGCTGTCGGTCGGCTCCTCGAAATAAATCGAGCGTGCAAAGGTCCATGTTTCACAAAGCGGACTGGAAAGGCTACAAGGAGAGCCTATTCATAAATTCTGAGCCCGGTCCATCCATTGAAGAGAACTTAAAGACATTTACACAGGCGCTATTCAGAGTAGCAGTAGCAACAATCCCAAAGTCATCCGCGGCTGTGCACCCACACAGGGTCCCCTGGTGGTGTGACGAAGTGAGAGAAGCAAATAACGAACAGGAAGCGAGCCCTAAGAAAGTATAAATTGACAAAAGCTGACCAGGATCTAATAGAATTCAAGAAGCATAGATCTTTAGCCCGTCATATTATCAGGGCAAAAAAACATGAAGCCTGGCTTTCCTTCATGTCGTCAATTAATGACGCGTCGACCAGTGCATCTACCTGGTGGAAAATAAAATCTCTTAACGGAAGACAGCGGCCATCAACCCCAATCTATATCAAGTCCAATAACAACATTATATCAGATACGGCATCAATTGCGTCCATACTAGCAAAGCATTTCTCTGATGCTTCCTCAACGAATTCCTACTCATCATCCTTTTTGTCCCACGCAAATAAGAAAGATGTCATTCCTCTCCTACCACCCAACAGCATGGATCAGTACGATCGACCGTTCTCCTTGTCCAAGTTAAATTTTGTCTTAGACAATAAGCTGAAGGCAAGTGCACCTGGCGCAGATTCCATCCATCCTTTCATGTTAAAGTTCCTTCCCACGGCGGCAAGACTATATCTGCTAAATATCTATAATCAGATCTGGGAACAATGTAACATTCCGATCTTATGGAAAGAGGCAATCGTTATTCTGATTTTAAAACAGAATAAGGATCCTTCACTACCCAGTAGCTACTGTCCTATCCCACTGTTGAGTACCTTATCCAAAATCTTGGATAAAATGGTCAACAGACGTCTCCTCTCCTTTTGTGAATCCAAAAATATCCTCTCCATAATACAAGCTGGTGGCCGTAAGGCTAAATCAACATCGAATCATCTGATGAGCCTTCAAAGGCAGATTTTATCTGCGTTCAAAAGTCGACAGCACCTCTGATAACCATATTCTTCAATATTGAAAAAGCCTATGACCGCCTCTGGCGGCAATGCCTTATAAACAAACTACGGAGATGGCCGGTGACAGGTAGAATGATAAGATTCATTCAAAACTACTTGTCAGACCGAACTATATGGGTCAGAATCGATTCTCAAGTCTCTGATGCAATGATCATCGAGAACGGCATACCTCAAGGCTCTGTGATTAGTGTAACCTTGTTCATGATGTACATCAATGACATTGCTGATTGTGTTCAGCCACCAGTAATGGCCCGGCTCTTCATTGACGACCTTAGCATTTCCCTAGCGTCTCGTGGTCCACAAATATCTCACACAATCCTTCAGAAAACTATCTCCATATTCCAGAAATGGTCAGAAGTCAATGGTCTAAACTTTTCCTCTGCAAAGACGGTATGGGTCGATTTCTATAGGGGACGGCCTGTGACCAACAGGATTCCTTTCCAAATAAACAACACCATAATTCCGAACTGTATTTCAGCCAGGTTCCTAGGCCTGGAGTTTGATAGCAGATTAACTTGGCGCCTACACATTAATAAGCTAAAATCTGAATGTATAAAGTTACTGTCAATAATTTGATCCTCTCCAATCCCCAACTCAATATTCATCCCAAATTAATCTCTAGTGTTTACAAAGCCTTGATCCTAAGTAAAATAAATTATGGGTGCCAGGTTTACTCCTCAGCATCCTAAGTAACCTGAAAAAACTAGATGCAATTCACCACTCTGCACTATGAATCATCGCCGGAGCCCATCATACAAAACTGTGTAGGAATATCTGTGCACTAACGGGCACTCCCCCACTGAAATTCTATCGCTCCCTGCATACCCTCCAGTGCAATATTCCATTCTTAAAGCTGCCTTATATCCATCCCAAAACCCCCTTACTCGCAGCATTCACTAACAATCCACTACCAATTCTCACCAAGTTACTTCAGAATGTCAATGTCAATGACTCCACAGAATGCCAGGCAGCAGCCACCAGCTTGTTACATCTGTGGCAACTTGAGTCTGTAACAGTTAACCTATCGGTTCTGTAAAAGTATAACTCTTACGGCATGTCAGAGCAACTTACCCAAGACGCGTGTTAAACAATAAGACAGTACAGCAATGCTATCCAATATTATACAGATGGAGCAAAAGCAGCACCCGTTGAGGGGATGTCACCAACTGTGTACACCTACGAAGTGAAGGGAGTAATAACAACCATCCATCTGAACGATTACTGCTCAATCCTAGATGCCGAATTATATGCAATACACTTATGTCTGGAAATGATCCCGGCATCCACAGAGTCAATCCATGACATCCTATTGATAACAGACTCATTAGTGGCGGCTAGGATGTTAGCAGGGGAGCCCCCCACGTCCTGGCACTCATCATGGAGCTACAATCGAAGGGATATAATCTAATAGTGTTGTGGGTCCCAAGTCATGTGGGAATCCTGGGAAATGAAAGGGTGAACACAGCAGCTCACTCAACCATTACAGCTCCCAGTCCACAAAGCATACTTGGGCCCCCTCAAATATCAGAAGCAGTAAAAAGACAAATAATGGAACAGTGGATACAAGAACACATCTCCACCTTGTCCCATCTCTAGAATATAAAGAAATCCATAGAGCCACGGTGGCCCCCCAGGGGACCTTACGAGTTTATTATCGCGCGCTCAACCATTTGCACCTGGACCACACACGACTATCCCACAACTACCTGTTGGAAGGCACTCACCCTTTAACCATGTGTCCTTTCTGTCGCGCACAAGACCACCAGTGGTTGAGCACATTCTCATAAATTGCCCTACATTCCAATCCTCCAGAATGAGACACGGACTTGATAACCTCAGCCATGTTCTCTCAAACTCAAAAGCGAACCAAAGTGCAGTCTTCCAGTTCGTCAGGGACAGTGGATTAGGGGCACTCCTGCAACCGGAGACTCTCAGGCTGTAATAGTTAAGATATTATACACGGCCGGGGTCTAACCAAGGTTTGGGAAATTAAAAAAAAAAAAAAAAATTAACTTTACAACAAGCTACAGAAGATGCCCTCTAATTCATAGAAAATTAATACTTACTAAAATAAAGAGCTTGAAATATAAAAAAACTAAACTATGACGATAGTTTTATAATAACCTTCTTAGCCATATTTTTGCTAGGCATAAACACGTGTGTGTATATCTCTTAATTTGCTAAATAAGATTTTCTGTATAGAGGCTAGTTCTCAATTAGCAAAAGAACGTTCAGAATATAAAAAAAAACCAATTCTTACAAGATTGTTAAATGACATTACAATAAACTATCAATATTATCTAATATTATAGAAGAAAGGTAGAGAGCACAGAGGGAGTAGAATAATTATTTTCATATTGATGAACAAACATGAAAAAAAATCTTAATGTTCTGTAAATATTCATCAAATATTTTGAGAATGTATAGACAAATTGTTGTATATAAACGTATCCAAATTTATAAACAAAGAATGATTACAAAACCACAACCAGTTAGGAGATGTTAAGCTATGTAAACCAAGTGCATTATAAACAGTAAACACTACTATATTCAAAAATTTATTCCAATATAATATTTGTTTGATTATAATAGTTTATTTCTGCAGATTGTACAACATAAGGTTGTTAATGGTTAAATGTATAAATTCTATACAGTCAAACTTATCTCTTGTGAATTTCATTGAAAGAAAATTATGATTTTTTTTTTTTTTAACCCCCCTTTGGTCATGTTAACAAAGGATCTTCGCCCAGAAACGAAAGGAAGGAGAAGGATCAGTTAAATGTCGATTCGGTCAGCTATTGATAAGATAAAGGAACTGAGGATAGGAACAACTGAGATCGATGGAAACGATAAGATATATGAGGCACAATAAGGAGTAGGGAGTTTGAGTGACAGCAGATTGGAATATAAAGAGGTGCGTTCGTTCACGAGGGATAAACATTCAAAGAGGATATGGTCAGGATCACAGACGGCTTCGTCGTCAGGGTGAAGAGGGCAATAAGGGGAAAGAGCGAGATGAAAACGAAAACGTGAGGAAGGAAGAAGAGTATGATTCAGACGTAAACAGATAATAGGGACAATAATGGAGCGGTGAAGCGAAGGAAAATCGTAAAACCAAGGCCGCGTGGGAAGATTAGGTTGGATGGAAAAGTAAAAGGAAGGATGATTAGAAAAGGAGGAAACGTAAAAATCTGCCAAAATCTAACATGAAACTTTTTGCACAATGGGAGTAAATTAGAAACGGGAATTTTAGAGAAAAAAAAGTGGGAGGATACAGCAATCTGAGCCAAGGAATCCGCCATTTCGTTACCCTCTATCCCCATATGACTGGGGACCCAGAGCATTTCAATGCGGATAGCGTGAAGTGAGAAGAGAGTGTGAATGAGAGAGCGAATACGGAGGATGAAAAGGTCAGAGGAGTGAGAGGGGAAATGAGAGGAAATAGCTTTAAGAGCACACATGGAGTCGGAGATAATTAAAAATTTAGAAGAAGAACGATGTGAGGAAATGTGGATTATGGAGCTTAAAATGGCCATTAACTCGGCCATAAAGATAGTACAAAAGGAAGGGAGACGAAAAGATTCAGAGAAATTAATGCTCGGAATGATGAAAAAAGCTCCAACTCCATTAGGCCCCTTCGAACCATCTGTAAAAATAGCAATATGGGAAGGAAAACGGGATTCGATATAACTATGGAATTCCTGTATAACTGTTGGATAGGAAAGGGATTTGGAGGAAAAAGGAAAGTAGAATACATTGGGAGGATTGGAGAGATCTGCAAAATTGAAAGAAAAGTAAGGGAGATTGTTATAAGAAATTGTGTAGGATAAAAAGGAATTTAGCCAATTAATCTTCTTAAACGAATTATTTGCATTTTATTGCATGTTGATTATGAATTATTTACTTATATACAATGGATAGCAGCGGAATTATAAAGAATTATAAATGAAACATCACATCTCCAAAATTAGTATCTTCCTTTTCACATATATTAATAAAATTATTTCTTTGTAGCAACCTACATCAGCAGTCTAATGCTTGAAATTGCTAATAGCTAATATTAAACGGGGATAGATATACCATCAGAATTTTTGAAGTTAGTCTGCACGCTTCATGTAACGCACATGCACTAGGATTACAACATTTATATGATATGATATTGTAGGTTAGCCACAAGTGTAAAGCAAGAGTTTGCATTATGTGAATGTGTTCTGATCTCTGAACATGCAAGTTAAATATTTATAATGGTAATACCGTAATGTGCTATGTGTCGTTTGGTTTTTATTTAGGCCTGTTCAAATGAAATTGAGACTTATATAACTTTGCATATTTGTTTTCTTTCATTTAGATGGTGCCAAGCTATGTATATGAAGTTCAATATACTACTACACATAGAAATTGATTCCAATATAATATCAGATGGATAGCGATTTATTGCTGCAGCCTGTAATTGCAGAATATAAGGTTGCTGACAGCTAACTTTTTTTTTTTTTATTTTTAAACTGATTTGGTTAATAGCTATTTGGCAATTTTAATGATTGATGTGATTGTCATTGAGTAACACCCTTTCCAGTGATATACACTGAACGAAATAGTTTAAGGTATTAATTTCATGAAATCATACTTACCAGCTACAAATTTTATAAAAATTAAATTATATTAATTATCAATCAAGAATAAATTTGTTATACATTAATAAAAACTATTTGTTTATGCTGCATTAAAATGTAATTTTAAACAATCATACTACAAAAAAAATTACAGGTCAAAAATTTTCCAACTTATTAAAAGTTATAGCTTGCAACAGCAAAATAAAGTGCTGACCAAGTAGTAATGCATGAATATATTGGCATACTAGCAATGCACTTACTGGTTATTGTGTTTCATTGGATGCATATTTGGGAGTAGTAGGGTGCTACATATTTATAGAACTTTACAAACATATCCTCATGATTACTACATGTTAGTTCCTATAAATCGCATCATGTAAACAAAAGGTTCCCGATTACTTGTAAGTCATGCTAATTAAATAGATATAAATACAATGCTGCAACTCAGATGCTGCTCACAATAAACTACTGCGATATTGCACTAATTGTAGTTTAAAATTGATCAAATTAACATTTAGAAATAAAAAAAGGATGCTCCTTTTGTTATTGGCAATCTAATTGTGAAAATCTCATGATTCATACATATCTAATTGTATCTGCCATTTCTGGAAGAGAATGCAGAGGAATACACTTATGATTCAAGTAAGCTTTTCCAATTAGTTCCTATTAGTCTGATGTTGTTTTAATTTCAGGTCTCATAGAAAATTCTAGAAAACTCGAGTATCACATAAAATCCTTTATGAAATTAACTCGTACATAGTGTTCACAAATAGTTAGCTCTAACTAAAATCAACGAATACCTTATTGCAACCATAAATAGTTTTAGATATATCAAGTTATTATGGCAAGATTCTTTGACTAATAATAAAGCATGTGTCTAAAATACCTGAGCTCAGCAGTTTTCCACAATACAAATAAATATATAACAGCAATTAATCTAATATTTCCATTGTAAATTTCTTTTTTTCTTCACAATATTTATATGTACTAAATTAAATATTTCTGTTAGACTCAACTTTTTTAGATAGTCATAAATTAAAAGCATTTATTCCTAGTTCTCTTCTTTTTTATTTTGGTATTGTTCGAGATATTCCTGTTGATTTCTCTGAAAATGATCTCCTTAATGATGTCTCTTCGTTGGTTCCCGTTATTTCTATACGGCGTCTTAAAAAAAGGAAAGATGATAAATTCTGTCTCATTCCTTTAATCGAAATCAAGTTTCTTTCTAACAAAATTCCCGATTTTGTCCATTTCTTCCATCTCTGTTGCCTGGTTGAACCTAGTGTCAGACTTCCCATTCAGTGTCGTTCTTGCTTCCGTTTCGGTCACACAGAAAAAATGTCCCACCAAGCTAATGAGTGCTCTAGTCCCCCTTTACCATTAAAATGTCTCAACTGTGAAGGCGCTCATGATTCAACTAACCGCCAATGCCCAGTCTTTCTCGAACAATTTGAATTAAAAAAAATTATGGCATTTGAAAATATATCCTTTAATGAAGCCTGCCAATTAAAAAAGGAAAATCGTACTTCGTCTGCGTTTTCCTTCGCTGATATCGCCCACAGGAAGTTAAATCCAAATGTTTCCTGTTCCAGGTCTAATAATTTATCCTCTAGTTCCTCTCCTTCGTTATCCCTCTCGCTGCCTAAATCCACTCATTCTCCTAAATCGCCCACTTTTCACAAACTCTCTTCTCCTAAACCCCACTTCAATTTTTCTTCACAATTTCCTAATCTTCCTTCTAACCGTCTTCCCTCTCCTTCTAATGGGTGGGCACTTAATAGATCCGTATCTTCCTCTGGCAATTTCTCTCCTATCAAAAGTAGTCAGTCCGCACTTAGCACCTCTAATCCTTCTCCTTTAGCTTCTTCTAATCCTTCTCCTTCTACTTCTCTTCCATTAGTCGCCTCGCTATCCGCAATTTTTTTAGAGCTTTTGGCATCTAAAAACATTATTTCTTCTCCCTCTCTTGCTGAATCTTTGCCGCTTTTCCTAGCTAGTTTCATCAATTTTAATTAGCCATTCGTTTCTCCAATAATAAATAGTAAAAGAATAGAAACTCAAGCCCCTCTTCTTCTTTCTCTACTTTCTCTCGGTTCCTTTTCTTTTTCCTTTTGTAGCTTTATGCTAGTTTATAATTATTTTTGTACCTATTATGTTCCCGTTTCCATTTACTGTGGTATCTCTCCTCTCTTTCCGGTATTTGTTATAGTTTTTCCCCTTCCTTGGATTTTGAGACATTCTGATGAACTGCCTAATGAGTTTATTGCAGTAATTGTTTCCTTTATCATTGAAGGTACTGATGCTGAAGTGGCTATATCCACTGTCGGGCTCAGTTACATACATTTCATGGTTGTCTTTCAGCAGTGTACTCTTGTCTCGTTTTTTTCGAGTCGGAGATTCACTGCAAGTTATTTATTATTCTTACTTTAGTGGGACCTTTGCAACGTGTTACGGTATTTACTCAGCTCCCTTCGCTCTTCACTTTAACTGCAATGGGCATCGGATCATTCTCCCAGATGTCTTTAAAATCCTTTTCTCCCGCTATTGTCTTCTCTATTGCTTCCTACATCCTACTATCTTCGTGTAAAGATTTGCGCACTCTCTTCTATCCCTGCTTCCTTGAATTGTTTTTCTCAATATGAATTCTTCATTGATTCGATCTCTTTTTCCTTAACTTTTTCTTCTCCCCCGGTCCATCATTCATCTCATAGAAATGCGAAATCGTCTTCCGCTTTGTGGTGGAATCAAGATTGTAAAGCTGCTTTTGATCTTAGTTCAACTACTTTTAGAGCCTTTCGCTCTAGCCCATCTTTCACTAACTATCTTTCTCATAAAAGAGCCAACGCTAGGGCCAGATTTATCCTTAAATCGGCAAAGAAAAATGTATGGAAAAGCTTCTGTTCCTTCTTCTTTCGCTCTTCTCCTATTTCTTAGGTTTGGGAATGGCCAAGGCTTTCAAGTCCTCTCTTTCCCCTCATCCTTTTGTCTGTCATCTCCCTGATAAGAAATTAATCTCCTTTTTTGACTCTATTGCTCCTTGTTATGTTCCTAACTTTAACGAATCATGTCGTATTCCATCCTCTTCCACCTCCTCACATTTTCTGCTCACTCATTTTACCTTCACGGAATTAGAAACTTCCTTACGGAATTCTACAGACTCTGCTCCTGGAGTGGATGGAATTACATTCTCTATTCTTAACAATCTTTCCAATTTTTCTCTTCAATTCCTCTTAAACTTGTTTAACTCCTTTCTTCGCTTTGGTTGTACTCCTCTATCTTGGAATATCTTCATCGTTATTCCTATCCCTAAACCCAACTCTTCCTCACTTCGTTCAATTTCTCTTGCGTCTTGTGTCAGGAAGCTTTTCGAAAACCTAATCAACAGACGTCTTGTTTGGTGGCTTGAACATCACAATTTGTTGCCTAGTAATATGTTTGGTTTCCGCCCTGGTCGCGTCCCTCCCGACTGTATTGGTGTATTTCTGGCAGACGTCTACAAGTCGTTCATCGACAAAAAATTTCTTATCGCTGCAGCCTTCGACAATGTCCACCTTCCTACTCCTTTTGATTTATTGCTTTCCTTTAACATTCCTGCTCATTTAGCTTCCCTTATTATGAATCTTTTCCTTTGCCGAACAGTCACTGCTTCTGTTCCCCTTCATGAAGCTACTCGACAAATCTTTCGTGGATTGCTGCAAGGCTCCTGCCTCAGTCCAACCTTGTTCAATATCTATTTCATTAAAATTGCTTCTTTGTCTCTGAGTTCCTCTTCCCTTTTCTTTGCTGACGACATCCTTATTTATTCCTCTCACCGCAATATCGCGCAGGCTAACTCCCAACTTCAAAACTCCATAATTTCATTGTAAGACGCTTTATCCAACATCCATCTTTTCATCTCCCCTATTAAATCTTCTACTGTTGTCTTTACTCTGCGTCCTTTTATTCCTTCCTTAATCAACCTTGTTTTAAATAGTGGCCCAATCCCTCTTTGTTCCTCCTTTCGTTATTTGGGTGTTTTCCTGGATAGTCGACTTTCATTTCATGATCATATCAACCATCTATTCGTGTCCGCCTGCAAAAGACTCAACCTCATTAAATCCCTTTCTCATACTGATTGGGGTGGTGATCCTGTGATCCTGCTTATGTTTTACAAATCTTTTATCCGCTCTATTCTTGATTACTGTTCTTACATTTATAGAAATTCTTCTAGATCCCTTCTGCCTAAGCTCGATTGGGCCCAAAATGCATGTCTCCGCCTCTACCTTGGAGCCCAAAAGTCTACTCCTATTCCAGCTCTACACGCGGAATCTCACATTCCTCCTCTTTTTCTTCGACGTTCCTTCCTGGGTTATCGTTTCCTCATCAAACGGTTGCCGATTTCCTCTTCTCCTCTGATTTCTTCTTATTCATCCATCTTATTTAGCTGGCGTTTTTCTGTCAACAAATCTCCCATTCTATCACTTATCGCTGCCCGTCTTGTTCAGTTTTCTCCGTATATCTACATTCATGATAAACTCCCATATTTTTCCTTCAATTTTTCCTCTTTTCTTCATCCTATTAATTGCTCTTATTCCCCGATTCCTCCTAAACCTGCCATTCACAATGTTGTTAGATCAGAATTTTTACAGAATCTAAACTCTTCTTTTCCTAATCATTTTTTGATTTTTACCGATGGCTCCAAAGGACTCAATGGTGTTGGTGCAGCTTTTTTGTGTCCTGCTCTAAATTATATCGAGTCCTTTAAACTTCCCTCCTTTTGCTCTATCTTCTATGCGGAGTCCTCCGCTATTCTGCATGAACTTCTTTTTATCAGGGCCTCTCTTGTCTCTCGCAATATCCTTATCCTGTCGGATGCTCAAAGCGTGCTGCAAACTATCGCATCTCCTCTCCCTTCTCACTCAGCCGATTACATTACTCTTCTTATTCGCTCCTTGATTCATGATCTTTTCCTTTCACACTTAATCCAAACGGACTTCTATTGGATACCGGGTCATGCCGGAATTGAGGGTAACGAGTTAGTTGATTCATTCGCTCGGTTATCTTCCTCTTCCTGTAGGTTTCTTCCTGTTTTCTCTTCTTCCAATATTACCCTTCTGTCTTCTGCTGCTCATTCCAATCTATGGTTTGACTCTTATGTCTCCTCTTTCTCCAACTCGGATTCCTTTTTCTTATCTATTCAGCCTTCCCTTCCTCGTTTCCCCTGGTTTCTTGACTTTCCTTCCATGCGTCGCTCCAACATCTCTGTGATTTGCCGCCTGCGCTTTGGGCACAGTTTGCTATCTTCCTCGCTTTTCCGTTTCTCTCTTGTGCCGTCTCTTTTTTGTCCATTGCACCACTCCAATATCCAATTTGTGTGTGATCCTGATCACGTAATGTTCGAGTGTGCATCTCTTGTAACCGATCAAGCTGCTTTCTACTCCTCCCTTTTACAAATTGGTATTCCCACTCCATACAGTGCTTCGTTCATTCTCTCCCTTCCTTCTCCTTCTGTTGTTCAGGCTCTTGATTCCTTTTTGTCGGCTATCTCTGATCGTATAAAGATCTAAGTTTCGACGTCTTTTTTCCTCTGTTCTTCTGCCAATGTTCTTGTAGACGACCCCCCCCCTCAGGCTTCTTAAAATTAGTGGCATATATAAAGAATGTTTTAGCCTACAAATGTGAGTATGATTAACTTTTTTTATATGACCCATTTCTATTGTGAAACATTTAATCTAACAGACACAATATTTCTCCAAATACCAAATGATAAAAAATAAATATATTGATAAAATAGAAATACTATGAACCTCTATGAATTGAAAACACTTTTTCAAAAAGCTAGTAAAGTAAATGCAGTTTTTTTTCTGACTGAAATTATGAAGAAGAAGTGTTGGAAAGAAACTGATGTAGTATAGGTATAGTAAAAGTTAATGAGGTGATAAGTAAGTTGCTCTCTTGATTCATTTCTAACGATATTGATTTGATTTCAATTTCTAAAAATGTTCAGAATTGAAAATAGCATGTATATTAGGTATGCATGAATCATATGTAAATTTTAATCCCAGATATTAAGATATTAAATTGTCAGTACTGGACTAATTTTAATAGATAGTTTAAATATGTATAATCAGTAATAATGAAATGTGCAATATAGTATTTCCATTTAATTATAGTCATTATAACAAAAAACTGGATCAATCACATATCTTTCAATGTCTGAATAAGTTTAAAAATTGCATAGCCATGTAAGTCAAGACCTGTAAATTGCAGAACATTTAATATTTTGATGTAATTAGTTGTAAAAATATCAGTTCAGATATACCAAATGTTTTGCTCTCCTAAATAATAATTACCTTCTCCAAATTTCATAGTAATAGAAGATTTTCAAATTCAACAAATAGATGGATTGTATAACATGTCGACACATGCCACCTTTTAAGAAATTTATTATACACATTTGCTGCAGTCAGAACATAAGGTAGTTCTAATGGGGAAAGTGTAATGAATTGTTTCCAATAATATTATGCTTCAGCTGGTCTAGTCAAATATTTAGGGATAGTTATAAGTTAACAAAAACAATTTTATTAACTTATAATACAAACACACTTCTGATTGTGTTTGATTTAGTCAACGAGGTGTCCTTTCAGTTTGCGATTAGTTTGAACGGTTGAGTGTTAACGCGTTTATTTGACAAGAAGCAGAGATTATTCAAGTAAGATTGTTTCATTATCTATTTAACCGTTATCAGTGATAAAATATTAATTCACTATGCCGAAAGCAAAATCATCAAAAGTAACGAGTAATTCGAACCTAGACTTTAAAAGACAGCTGAGTGACAACAGCGCTACTGCGAACGAACCCATTACCAAAAAAATCGTTAAATCAATGATGTGCGAAGAGGAGAAAGTAGTTCTTAATGCAGCGGCACAGCAATGTTCCATCCAAGAAATCAAGAGTGAATTTATGGAAATAAAGAGGTGTATGGAGTTCATTTCAGCAAAGTACGATGAATTAGTACAAATGCAAGGATCACTGGTAAACGAAGTTAAGGCGTTAAGGGATCAGGTGCAAGTTCTAACGACGGAAATTAAGAACAAAGACAGCCAAATCGCCGAATTAAAAACGTCAGTTAATGAGCTGCAGCAATACGGTAGACGTGAAAACATCGAAATACATGGAGTCACAGAAACACCGGGAGAAATCACCGCAGAAATAGTTATTAAAATAGCAGAGAAAATGAATATCGAAGTGAAAAAGGAAGATATCTTAGCTAGCCACAGGGTTCCGAGCAGGAACTTGAAACTTCCTAAACCAATCATCGCGAAAACGGGCAGAAGAATAGCGGATTTATTTTTTGACAAAAAAAGACAAACAAAAATTTTCGATAAAGAAATATCGGGCAACGACGAAAGCCCATTGCAGATTTATGTTAATGAAAACTTAACTAAATATTATAAACATTTACTGTGGCAGACGAAGGAGAAGGGAAGAGTACTTAATTATAAGTTCATATGGATAAAACGAGGGAAGATATTTGCCAGGAAAAACGAGCAAGAACGCATTTTGCATATTAGAAATGAAGACGATTTGAACAAATTACTATAATAAGATTATTTGGAGATAAACGGAAAGTCTTTATTAGTGGAATATGTATGAGATAAACGGATGTGTGTGTGGCAGTATGAATGTGGCGGTTAGGTGCAAGTACGCAGGCGGTAAAGCGGAGAGAAGATGGAAAGTAGTGTTGTACAGAGGACGAGATTGTATAGGTATTTGTTAAAAGTATTATTAGTTGTAAAAACTTCGATAACGTCGGGCATGGTTCTTAAAAGAATTAACAGGGTTAAGAAGTGTGGAGAGGTAATTGTGACAGTTGTCGAGAGTAATGTCAGTATGTTTATAGCGTTAGGCGGTGTAGAGAGGACGGGTGGTGTTTTTGTAATTGATAGTGTTGTGAATAGTCCGTTTTGCGGAATAGTAAGTGGACTGAGAGTGTTGGCTCGTGGTGTTAAGTTTACGGGCCGGCTTCACCGTCTGCGTAAACTAATATTAAAAGGGGTACAAATGTGCGTGAGTGATGCATGTGTGCGATTATCTATTTTGTCTGTTATAGGTTGCAAATGGCGTGTATGTAATCATGTGGCGGAATCTATGATTAGTTTAACATGTAGATTACATTTACGTTTAACGATTAATCAAAATTCGATCGATTCTATTTTATATAAGCAAGGTATTAATCTAAAATCAGCGCCCTTGCGAAATCGATTAGATGTTAAACAAATTGAAAACTGTTTTTCGCATGCATCATGATTGTTTAGTTGCTGTTGAGCTTATCCCCTTCTTATGCAGAAAACCAATTCTGCTTCGGTGAGAAAATGTCCTACTTAATAAATTACCGTAGTAAAAACAGCTGTAAGAACTATTCCCATATCAAAAATTGGACTGACAATATTACATCTGAATTAAATTATAATAAAAATCATGTAGTTAACGAAGACATATTTCATGTACTGCATTTAAATATAAGAAGTGTACGACGAAATTGGGATGAATTTTTAGCTTATATTATAAATACTCCCGTAAGTGTTATCATTCTGACTGAAATTAACATAGCTGAATACGAGTTAAAATTATATGAGGTAGAGGGGTTCGAGAGATTTGCTATTCAAAAACCTTCGGGATATAATGGAGGAATATTGATGTTTGTTAATAATAAATTTCGATGCATAATTCAGGAAGCCGTAAATACTCCAAGTATGGACATGCTGATGGTTGACATATTCACATACGAAAAAACGCCATTACGAGTAATTGCCATATATAGATCTCCGAGTAAAAATGTAGGTGAATTTATTAAAGACCTCGGAATGTTATTGAAAAATGAAAAAGATAACGATAACGTTTTAATTTGCGGGGATTTTAACATAGACCTATTACATCAAAATGTACAGGCTGAAAACTTTTTGAATATATTGTACGGGATAGGAGCAGTACAGTTAATCCAGGGAATAACGAGAGAGGAAGAACGAGTAGATAGATGCACCCAATCTTGTATTGATAACATATTCATGAAATATGCTGCCTGTAAAGTCACTTCTGGAATCATTAACGCGAAAATATCCGATCACTATTTAATAGGTGTTGCGTTTAGTACCTTGAAAAGCAAATGGCAGAAAAGTAACATAAATCGCAAACTCGTTTTCGATGAAAAGAAAATACGTAGTGAAATATACAACTATAACTGGAACCAAATAAAGGGATTTAGCACGGCAGAAAACATATATGATTATATAAACGCCGCATTCAAAATCATTTACAAGAAATGTGAACTGGGTGTGAGTGAAGGTAGGAATGTAAACAAATATCATCCAAAAAAAGAATGGATGAATCAGAAGATACTTAATTTTATGAAAATTAGATATCAATACTATAAACTTAGTAAAGGGAATAGAACCAGTACTCGATATAAGGGACTCTATAAAAAATATCGAAATAATGTCAAAACAGAAATAAGGAAGGCAAAACAGGTGTTTTACTTAAGTCAAATTGATAGAGCAAATAATTCGAGTAAAAATATATGGAGAATAATTAGTAATATTGTAAATAAAAGGAATAAAGTATCAATTGATGATTGCATTTGCAGGCATTTTGGAACCGACTCATTATTAGTGGAGAAATTCAATGAATATTTTGCAAAATCAGTAGAACAATATAAACATAAGTGTGATGTCCAGTTATTGAATTCAAATGATGAAAACAGGTTGATGTGTTCTTTTTTCATTCCTCCAGCTGATAATATACAAATTGAAGCAATAATAAATAGCCTAAAAAATTTCAAAGCACCAGGTTGGGATGGTATTAGGACTATGGACATTAAGCGAAATTTAGAGAGATTCGTTCCTATACTAACAAATATGATTAATTATTCTATAAAGAGTGGTATCATCCCACAGGGGCTAAAAAAAGGAATTATTAAACCAATTTACAAAAAAGGAGCTCAAAATAAGCTGGAAAATTACCGCCCTATAACAATAATTTCGGTAATAGCGAAAATTTTAGAACATTACGTAAACTGTCATTTAAAGAGTTACCTAGAAACAAATAATCTCCTTTACGAAAATCAACACGGATTTAGAGGAAAAAGATCCACCTTAACGCTATTAAGTAAATTGGGAAATGAAATAAATATGGGACTATCGATAGGGAATCAATTTATAATTACTTTCATTGACCTATCCAAGGCGTTTGACTTAGTAGATCATGATTTATTAATAAAGGATTTAGAAAAGATTGGTATTACTAACAGACAGCTCCAATGGTTTACAAACTATATTAAAAATAGGAAGAATTGTGTAAAAATTGCAAAAAATGAAAGTAGGGATAGGTGGTTACAATATGGTGTCGGACAAGGAACCATACTGGCTCCCATTCTTTTCTTGATATATACTGACTCGCTTCACAAATATATTAGAAATGCAAAGGTGTTTGTGTTTGCGGATGACATTGCGCTATTAATAGAACACAATAATATACAAATGGCGGAGAAGTTACTTCAGGAGGTCGTTGATAATCTTAGTAAATGGGCGCATGACAGGAGGTTAGCAGTGAACATAAATAAATCAAAGATAATGCATATTCGAAACATATCCAAACATGCTACTCATGAACCGAGGATTATCATCCACAGTAACGAATGTGTCCATGATTTATATTTAAGGAACAACAGTCCAGTTTGTGCATGTAAACCATTAGAAAAGGTGCAGGATTTTAAATATTTAGGGGTTTTTATAGATAGCAATATGAATTGGAAAAAACATATACAAAATTTAAGTGTAAAAATCAGACAGACCATTCCAGCATTATATAAGATGAAACAAGTACTTCAATATGAAACACTAAAAATTTTTTTTAACGCAATGATAATGTCTAGGATATTATATGGTATTCAAATATGGGGAGAAGCGAAGAAATCACAACTTAACAAGATAACGAAATTGCAGAAAAGATGCTTAAAATTACTGCTTCCTCATGGGGGGCATTATAATTCAACATCATCATGGTGGAAGGTAAACAATGAGATGTCGCCAAAAATGTATTATTATTATTATAGATTATTGGAGCTCAAAACCAATAATATCAGAATACCTTCAAGACCTAAAATTAGAGTGACGAGAGATCGAAATAAAAAATACTTTATTCAACCAAGGGGGACCAATTTAAGGATTGATAATACACAGCAGACAGTTCTAATTAAATTATTACGGGAAATTCCAAGTAATATATTAAAGGAGAAAAGATTAGGTGTGTGGAAGGAAGACGTAAAAAAATGGCTGATAGATTGGTGTGCAGATTAAGAAATTTTCGAGGATTCTTCTATTTGTACTACCATGTCGGTGACTTCTTTATTTCGCAAATTAGGTTCCTAAAGTTCTCATTGCTCAGCACAGGAACTACAACAGGTGCATGTAGATAATTTTCAATAATGTAGCGGAAAAGATCTTCTTTCTTGTACATTAGTGGGAATGATTATTCTGAGTGTGACTGGTTGGTGATGTATAAGTGCTAAGTGTGTAGTTATAAGAAGTTACTGTACTAAATTAATCAAATTACTATAGTGATAAGAAATATTATTTTAGATGTATTGAAATGTTATTAGTAAATTGTAAGTTTATGTCAAATAAACGATAATGAGGGTGACGGGAACTCACGAAACGGGCAAAATTGCCTTGTGAGACCCACAACTTTCTTATTTAAAAATAAAAAAAAAAAAAAAAAAAAAAGGACATTTTCTAGGATACTAGTTCAATAATAATTAAATTTTAGGGTTTTACCTTTTTTGAATACAGTAGAATTATTATAAAACATTTAAGTAGTCACACAAAATATTCCTCAAATTAAATCTCTCTGTGAAATAATTTTGTAGAATGAACAGAAATACTATGATGTTAAATATAGTCAGAGGCGGATCCTGTAGGACATGGGGTGGGGTGGGAGGTATTATGTAATTATGTAAAGTCTTTTACAGTAGGCAGTAGATTTGAGAAATACCCTTTTGTTTCATAAAAAAAAATCAAATAGCGACCTCTATAGAAATTTAAATATGTTTTAAAAATACATAATTATTATAATTTAATTTAAATTTTGTTTTATTTTAAGGTGAAAAATAAAACGAAATTATAAATTTCTAGCTAAAATGGTAGTTCAGGAATAGTAAGAAATATAGTATTTTTATTAGACTTTTCTCTTTTTGTATTTTTGTTAGTAATCTGATCTGAAATCTTTGTTCATGAACAAGTATAAAAAATATATATATTTTTCATTGAACTATTTTCATTTACATTACAAAATAAAAATTAAAAATAAATAAAAAAGGCAAAAGATCAATGACAGTTGTGTTTAAAATAGAATAAAAAAGGAACGTTAATAGTTATACTAGAACATAGTAATCAATATTAGTATTAATTAAATCTGTAGGTAAAATTCATACAAATTGTTTATAGCATAAATGCTTTGGTTCTTGGGGGGGGGGGGTCTCCTAATTTCTTCCCGTGGATTGGCTACTGAATGTAGTGATAATGTTTTTTGATCAAAGATAGTAAATATTATTTTTACATATACTCATTATCACAAGATAAAACATACAGGGTTGTATTAAAGAACCTGTACTAGACAACTGAAGTTGCTGATATAAAACAGACCATAGAAGATAAAGGATTTGAAGTATTAAGAGTGGTTAATATCTTCAAACATAAAACTAAACAGCTTCTCCTAATGTTTTATTTTGATTTCATGTAGAAATCAATTTCACTATATTGTCAGCTGGAATATAGCAGTTTATTGCTACAGTTTGTGATTATAGAATGTAAGGCTTCTAACAGCTAAATATATTAATTATGTGAAATCACACTTACTTGCTACAAATTTCATAAAAATTGAATTATACAAATTAGTAATCAAGAATAAATTTGTTATACTCTAATAAAACTAATTGTTTAAGCCATACTAAAATGTAATTTGCAGCAATTGAATTATAAGAATATTACATTTCAAAAATTTTCCAACTTATTTATAATTATAGCTTGAAGCAGCAACACAAAGTGCTTATAAAATAGTAATGCATGAAAGTGTGTTGCATTGGTGGCATATTTGCTTAAATGTCATATTAATCTAATAGAAATGAAAGTAATTGCATGACTCAGATGCTGCTCACAATAAACTGCTGTGATATTGCACTAATTACAGTATAAATTAATCAACCAAATATTGAGATAGAAATAAAGCATGTTCCTTTTATTATTGTTAATCTAATTACAAAAACCTCATGATTTATATGTATATCTGATCATATCTATGGTTTCAGGAAGAGATTGCCTGAGGAATGCACTTTTGATTCAAATATTCTTCTTTAGTTAATACTCCTTAGTAAGATGCGATTTTAATTTCAGGTATCTTAGAAAATTGTAAGAAACTGAAGTACATTATAAAATCCTTTATGAAATTTATTCTAATACAGAATAAATTTATCTGACAGAAGATAAATTAAAAGAAATCCCAAAGTAGTGAATTATTCTTGAAGACATAATACATTATGTCCACTAATAGTTAGCTGTAATTGAACTGAAGGAATATTTAAGAGCAATCACAAATATTTCAAGATATATCAAGTTATTATGTAACATTCTATGAATGGGGATGAAATCATGTGTGTAAAGTAGCAAATAAAACTTAAAATTTTTGAGTAAATTTATATAACTGAGCTCAGTGGTTTTTCACAATGCAGTTAAACTTTATTCATTTGAATCAGTAAGTTTTATTTACCTATAAAACAAACACACTTCTGATTGCATGTGATCTAGCCAATAAGGTGTAATGATATCTTCTAGCATACTAATTAAATTATAATTAAATTTTAAGGCTTTACTTTTTTCATATACTATAGAATTATTATCAAACACTTAAATAGTCACACAAAATACACCTCAAATAAAATCACTCTGTGGAATAGTTTTGCTGAATCAATAGGAATACTATCATGTTAAATATAGTGAATACATTTTTTGAATAGATCAGTGATATAGAGGCAGATCACTCCTGCTGCAACTGTTAATAGCTGATGTTAAACTGAAATCAAATAGAATCATAAGTTTAGAAGTTAGTCTCCATGCTTAAAGCAGTACAGGTGCACCCTGATCACAACATCTATATGATATGAAATTGTGGTATGCCACAAGTGCAAGGCGAGAGTTTGCATTATGTGAATGTGTAATATAAATGGTCTGATCTCTGAAAATGCAGGTTAAATGGTTGTAATGTTAATACCATAATGTGCCATATATAGTTTGGTTATCTTTTAGGCCTGTTCAAATGAAATGGAAACTTATTATGTAGCTTTCAATATTTGTATTTATTTAGAAAGTGCCAAGTTATGCAAATGAAGTTTCATTAAGCATGGACTATAATACTACTTGTAGAAATCAATTACAATATAACATCAGCTGGAATATAGCAGTTTATTACTACAGTTTGTGATTATAGAATGTAAAGTTTCTAACAGCTAAATATATTAATTCCATGAAATCATACTTACCTCCTATGAATTTTATAAAAATCGAATTATAAGAATTAGTAATCAAGAATAAATTTGTTATACTTCATTAAAAAAAAAAAAATTATGCTGTACTAAAGTATAATTTTCTACCATCAAGTTGCAAGAATCGTATGTTTCAAAAATTTTCCAAGTTGTTAAAAATTCAGCTGGAGAAAGTAAAATAAAGTGCTTACAAAGTAGTAATGCATGAATACATTAGCATGCTTGTGAGTAGTAGGGTACTACATATTTATCACACTTTACATATGTATAGTAATAATTAGTATATGCTAATTTTTCTGAATCCTGTTGCCTAAACAAGAAGATCCCAATCACTTGTAAGTCGTAATAATCAAATAGAAATAAAAAGGATGTAAAAATGCAGATGCTGCTCACAATAGACTGCTGTGATATTGTACTATGATCAAATTAACAATAAAGGATGTCCCTTTCATTATTGTCAATCTAATTATGAAAATCTCATGATTCATATATACATGATTTCTTCTGTGGTATCAGGAAGAGAATACAGAGGAATACATTTTTGATTCAAATAAGTTTCTCCAGTTAATACTTATTACAATTAGTCACATGTTATATTAATGTTACACCTTTTAGAAAATTCTAGAAAACTGAGTAACATATAAAATTTTTCAAGAAATTAAATCTCACATGGAATAGACTTATTTAACAAAAAATAAATTAAAGGAATCCTAAAGTAATGAATTATGTTTGAAGACATAATATCTTGTGTTCGCTAATAGTTAGCTGTAACTAAACTCAAGACTTAACAGCAGTCATCAGTAGTTTAAGATATATCAAGTTGTTATGCAAAAATTCTTTGACTGATGATAAAAGCACGTGTTGAAAATATTGAATAGAACTTAAAATGTTTAAGGCAATTTAAATAACTGAGCTCAGTGGTCTTCCACAATGCAAATAAATTCTAACCACAATTAACCTAATATTTCAATAATCAATTTTTTTTTGTCAGAAAATTTATACATATATATTAAATTAAATACTGTTTATTAAAAATAGTAACATTTAAACCAACAGATATAACTATTCTCTGAACACCAAGTGATAAAAAATATAATTTATTGATAAAATAGAAATACTATGGACTTATAAGTATTGGAGAAACTTTATTGAAAAGCTGGTAATATAAATGTACTTGATTCTGATTGAAATTTGGAAGAAGGAGTATTAAACAAGAATTGATGTAATATATGAATGGTAAAAGTGATTAAAGTGATAACTTCTCTACTCTCTTGATTCAGTTCTTTCAATATTGATTTGATTTCAATTTCTAAAAATGTTGAGAATTGAAAATAGCATGTATATTAGATATGCATGAACAATATGTAAATTTTAACCACTGATATTATATTACATTATTCAGTACTGGGATAATTTGAATACTTAATTGAAATCTTTATAATCAGTAATACTGCAATGTGTGATATAGTGTTTTCTTTTAATTAAAGCCATTATAAAAAAAATCTGGATCAATCATATGTCTTCCAATGTTGGAATAAGTTCAAAATTTGCATAGCTATGAAAAAAAAAATGCATAATGTGGAAAACTTAATATTATGATGTAATTAGTTGAAAAAGTATCTGCTTGAAGATACTCGATATTCTGTCCACCTGTATAGTAATCACCTTCTGTGAATTTCACAGTAATAAAAGATTTTCTATTTAAATAAGAAGAAGCGATGCATAACATGTCAACACATGCCACCTTTTAAGAAATTTTTTGTACACATCTACTGCACTAGGATGATATGGTAGTTCCAATCTAGAAAGTGTAATGAATTGTTCACAATAATATTATGCCCCAGCAAGTCTAGTCAAATATTTAGGAAGACTAATTTGAATACATGGTTTTTTCATTTATAATCATTAACACTACAATGTGTAATACAGCATTCCTATTTAATTAAAGCTGTTATATAAAAAATCTGGGATCAATCACATAGTCAAATATTTAGGGATAATCATTAGTTAATAAGAACTGTTTTATTGACCTATAAAACAAACACACTTCTGATTTTGTTTGATCTAATGAATGATGTGTAATGACATTTTTTAGGATACTAATTAAATTATTAATTTATTTTAAGGCTTTACTTTTTTCATATACCATAGAATTATTACCAAACACTTAAATAGTCACACAACATACACCTCAAATTAAATCTCTCTGTGAAACAGTTTTGCTGAATGAAAAGAATAACTAGTAAAAACATTTGTGGAACAGCTTGGTAATGTTGAGGCTGTTTGCTTCTCCTGAAATTGCTAATGCAATATTTGTGTTTATTTAGAAAGTACCAATTTATGTAAATGTTTTTCATTAAACACCAATTATACTACTATGTGTAGTAATTAATTTCAATATAATATCAGCTGGAATACATCGGTTTATTACTGCAGTTTGTGATTGGAAAACATAAGGTTGGTCACAGCTATATGTATTAATTCCATAAAATCATACTTACCACCTATGAATTTCATAAATATAAAATTATGTAAATAAGTAATCAAGAATAAATTTGTTATACATGTTTATGCTGTATTAAAATGTAATTTGCAGCAATAAAATTACAAGAATATTACATTTCAGAAATTTTTCAACTTGTTTATAATTATAGCTTGAAGCAGCAAAATAAAGTTCTTACAAAGTAGTAATGCATGAATGTATTGGCATATTTACACACTGATTAGTGTGTTTCATTGGATGCTTATTTGTGAATAACGGGATACTACAAATTTACAGCACTTTATATATCTATAATAATGCTTACCATAAGTTAATTTCTCTAGATCCTGTCATCTAAACAGGAGGTTCCCCATCACTTGTAAGTCATACTAATCATTTAGAAATAAAAACAATGTAACAATGCAGATGCTGCTCACAACAGACTGCTGTGATAGTGCACTAATTGCAGATTAATATTTATTAAATGAATATTCAGAAAGAAATGAAGGATGTCCCTTTCATTATTGCCAATCTAATTATGAAGCTCTCATGATTCATATACACCTGATTATATCTGTGATTTCAGGAAGAGAGTGCAGAGGAATACACTTTTGATTCAAATAAGTCTTTCCAATATAGGGCCAGCTCTATCGGGCGCAATCTTTCAGGTAAAAGTATTTCAGGCGTAGGAAATCTCAGACCCTTTTACAGACTACCTGCGGTGAGTTTAGTTGAACGTTATCATATGTGTTAGTAAGAAACACAAGTTATCAAAGACTGCTATCAGAAATTCCACTTAAAAAATAACATTCTTAATTTACAGTTTAGTTTTTCCACACATAGAGTATGTTATATATGCATACATATTTATAATCACAAAACAAATATTTTACATAATTTTATTGGGTTATTCACTTTCTGAAAATATTTCCTATTTTTTTAAATAACGACATCAGCATGAAATACAGATAAACAGACTAATGCAACATAAATTTAGGAGTTCTGTTAGCAATAGTGATACAAAACAAATGAAGATAATTAATATTTTTTTTTTTTTTTTTTCTTTAAATTTATATGGTCCATGTGCTGTGTGTAATTGCTGGGATTATTACAGCACATGGATCAGTGTAGGATCAGAAGTGTTTCAATAGGTTAGCCGCTCTAATATGGTTTAGTATATCCTGGACCTGTTTTGGTTCGTTTGACAATGCAACCATCGGTAAGTTGGAGGTGCCTGCAGGCAGGCAATGTTCCAGAACGTGTTCAGCGGTTGGTGAAATTGGGGAATTGCATATGGAACAGGCAGAGGGAGGGGATGTTCCTTCCAGCAAATAGTTGTGAGATATTGCTGTGTGCCCTATGCGGAGTCTAGTTAATGCTGCAAACTCTCTGTGGGACATGGATATCGGTGGCCACCAAGGCTCAGTGCTCACCTTAATGGATCGCAGCCATGATGTGTGAGCCGACCACATAATTTCCCATGTCTCTGCCTTATGTTGCTGAAAAAAGGGTGGCCCCAGCTGAGGCAGGGGGGCACCTTCGGGCATTGGACTATATGTTGCTGCCTTAGCAGCCAAGTTCACACGCTCATTCCTCGGCACACTGGTATGACCCGGGACCCACAAGAATGTTACCTGTGAGCCAGCCCAGAAAAGCACGTTAATGATGCGCTTTATTTTTCTAGATAATGTGTGTGAGGTTTTAAGTGTCTGGAGTGTCCTAATCGATTGCAAGGAATCTGTGATTAGAAATGCATTTTGACATTGGGGGTAAGACTGCAGATATTCTGTCAAGCAGAAGAAAATACCATACAGCTCCCCCTCCAGCACTGAACAGAAGTCGTGGAGCCGAACCGCATGAACAACTCCCTCCACCTCATAGGCGCAAGCCACCGGCAAGGACCCATTGAGGGGGTTTGCTTTGGCACCATCTGTATACAGCTGTCTGTAGCTGGGAAAAAGTTGCATTTTTTCCACCACGTACTGGGACGGCAGTATGTCATCCTGGTCCGAGCGATCGCTCAGCAGAGATAAATCCGCAACAATCGGAGTATCCTCCCAGGGGAGTTCAACATGCTGATGTGCAAGGTCAGAGTTCCAGTTAATTCCTCTTTCCTTAAAGAGGGCTAGTACACTAGGGAGGGGATCGTTTGGAAAAGACGGTAGTGGGATTTCTGAATTATCGTTGAGGTGTAATTTAGTTTGGTACCAGTAAAATAAATCTCTGAATTCATAAGAATTTCGGATAACCGTTAAGGGTGGGATGCCCGCTAGTGAACAGATTTCCAACGATGGCGACGTCCTATGCGCTCTCAAGATAATTCATATAGCAGTATGATGGATTGTGTCAAGTGATTTAAGGAGTGCTTTGTTTGATGAGGAATAAACTTGGCACCCATAGGTCAATTTACTTAAAGTGAGAGATTTGTACACAGTTAGCAGGAGCTTAGGATCTATGCTATATTTCGGATTTGACAGACATTTTAGTATATTTAAGGATTTCATGCATTTATTTTTAAGATGGTGAATGTGATGTGACCAGAACAGTTTTTCATCAAACACAAGACCCAAGAATTTAATTGTGTGGAGCAACGGGAGTGGTGAATTCCTTAGGAAAAGAGTTATGTCGGAATCGGGATCACGCTGGCGTCTCTTGTGAAATTTCACACATACGGATTTTGTCGGAGAGAATTCCAGGCCATTGTTATCAGCCCATATTTCAATAATAATCGGTCAGATGCATTGTCAGTTCTTTTAATTTTTTTTTCTGTTAATGTATAGTCAGCCATATTTAAAAAATTATGAACTATCAACTGAACGTCATTTAAAGTGTTACATAATAGGACTGAATTTGCTTCTAATACTTATTCGTTTTATTATCTTTCTTTTTCAATTGTATCTAGCAAAGATAGGAACCGTATTTCCATTAAATTTCCTTCTATTGCTGCTGTAAATTCTTTTCTAGCCCAACCTAATTTTTTCACGTCTCACAATATTAACGCTTACATGCCCAATGGTGTTCTAAAATCTCCATCACCACTCTCCTGTCTTCTTTTTAATTCTCCCCTTCGTTTGAAATTGCCTCCCGCCACAAAAAGTAGTACTCTAAACCTATCTATAATTCCTCTCCCTAACCCTCCTGTACCATCTAACCGTATCCCACCCCTTCAATCGATGGGCTCTCAACAAATCTGTCCCTCTTTTTCCTAACTCTACTTCAAAAAGTTCTCCCCCAGCAAATCTTGCTGATATCACTCTTGTATCCCCAGTTTTTTTAAACTCTTTCTCTTCGGCTCCTTCTCCCTTAATTAAAAATATTTCAACAGCGGTCTTGGAGCTTCTCTCTTTAAACAGTATTGCTTCCTCATCCTTTTCTGATTCTCTTTCTTGTTTCCTTTCTAATAATATACATATTAATTAATTCCTTTCCTAATAACAAGGGAGAATCGAATAAGAATAAAAAGGAAGGAAAGTGAGAAGATTCAGGGCAGAATTTTCTCTTTTTTCTTTTATTGTCTCTTTCCTTCTTTTTGTTTCTTTTTTCCTTCCTTTCTCCCCTATCTTTGTGCTTAATACTTTTCCTTGTATACAGTATGGTACATCCAAATCAGTTGGCCGTTGATTCAACTTTAAACATTGCTACCACCTGTTTCTTATTTCCTTTTATCTAGGCTCACGCTGAGATGACTTATTCAATCTGTGGGCTGAGGTCCATTCGGATTACTTTTTTTCCCCCACATTTACTGTTATATTTATACAGTTGTGAAACTAGCTGGCGTGTACAGTATGGCTTTGTAACACTGAGTTCCAGATTTAAGCGCAATGGTCCAACTTTAACTGACTTCATTGTATTTATTTGGATGCTTTCATACATATTTCCTGTTTTCCCAAAATCTCTGGATATCTTCTTCATCTCTGCTCACAAATGTGTTTTAGCATCTCTCTTTCTATTACTCTCTGTTTTCAATTTAGCTGCTCTGACCCACTTCCTTCTGAATTCTAATCATTATGGTAGATTATTCCTTTCTTCTCTATCTACTTATCTTAGTTTTTTTATTATAAATGCTTTTCACTTGTATCCTCTGTTGTACCTTCCTATTGTTCCCCTTTTCATTCTTCTCACCTCTCTTGCTTCTAATACTTTTTTAGCTCCATAATGCCGGCTGTGTTTAATCTATTACAATGGAACTGTTGTAGTTTCAGAGACAATAAAAATTCATTGGAGGGTTTATTGGATTTTCATAATATCAATGTTGCACTCATCTCTGAAACGTGGCTTCGTTCAGGCATGGATTTTAATATCAGAGGCTTCAAGGTAATCAGAAGTGATCACAATGATGGCTATGTTGGTTCTGCGATCCTCGTTAAAAATGGCATTCCATTCCACTCTTATGTGATTTCTCTCAACCTTCCTTCTAATCCAATATTTCTACTTGGTGACTGAGGGGAATATGGTTTTCGTCCCCTCTTTCGCCCCTTAACTCAAGTATACCTGGCAAGGAACTATCCTAATACCCCGCCCCTTTATATACATTATAATATAAAATATACTTACCCCATCCACTTATTGGAGTTGGGGAAAATTAAAAGTTGCTGCCTCTTCTCACTTCTTCTTTTAAAAAGTCCCATCGTCCAATCTCCTTCCGTTGTACAAAGGTTTTCACTTTAGGTTTTGGTCGGATATGTACGTTTTTTCTTTCTCTAACAATTGTTCTTTTCATCCGTCTGTTCAACCTAGTCTTCCTGTCAATCCGGGATTCTCTTTGTTTCCTTCACTTCGTTGTTTTGTTGTTGTCTCCGTTATTCGCTTGCGCCTTAACCATTCTCTGTTGCCTTCCTCCCATTTTCGTCTTACTTTGGTTGCTTCTGCATATTGTCCTCCTCACTTAAACGAAGAGCATGTTTGCGATGCGGACCATATGTACTTTGGGTGTTCATCTCTTTCTGCTGAGTACTCTGCTTTCTACTTCAGTTTGCTGAGACTTGGTCTTCCTACTCCATATTAAGCCTCTTGTGTCCTATCTTTTCCATCTCCACAGATTGTTCCTGTTATTTTTTCCTTTTTCCTAACGATATCTGACCGTATGGGCCCAAAATTTAAAAAAAAAAAAGCAAACTATTAATAGGGTTTAAGATTAAAACACCAAGAGATAGTCGAGATTAGTTAAATCTTTTATTTCATATGCTTCGACGTTTTAACTACGACCTTCAATTGTAGCTTCATTGCTAATGAAGTTAATCTAATTTGGTAAATCAGGTAAGGAAATAAAGTGATTAAAAATCATTTTTCAGTCGAAAACCATTTCTATCATATCACGTTGTATCGCCTTTTGTTTTTTAATAAGCATTAATAATAATAAATAATTTTCGGAAACAACTTTATGAGTAATCACTGTGAAAGTTTTAAATATTTAAGAAGTAATAATATAATAAAGAAATTATATAAATCAAGTTTTTAAAAAAATTAAATACCGGAATTCATACATTTCGTTTATATGAATTAGAAATGAAGCGGTTAAAAATTGTTGCACCTCTGTTTGTCTTTTCGGTATTTTTTTGAAACCAAGGTAGATTCGTCAAGGAATCAGATATATTATTTTTTTATTTTTTTTATTTTTAATTTAAGGATAGGTACTGAACTAAACACTGCATGTAACTACCTAGGTTATCGCAGTGAGTGGACCCACATTTTAAATCAAACTCCTCAGCTCGTTAGACTGAACGAAAGTCATAAGATTGTTCAAAGCGGTAGGGGTATTTGAGAGGATGTCTGCAAGTGATGTAATCTGGCTGCGGCACAACTCATTGAGACGTGTGAATTTCAGCAAGATGTGCGAAACTGATGGATATTTATCGATAGAACAAAATGGGCAAGTATTTGGCTTTAGAGTTTGTTTGAGGATGCAGTCGTGGGAAAAAGACGTATGTCCCGTTCTCAGGCGATTGACTGCCGAGAACACTCTGCGTTCCGTTTCGACTGGAGGCCGCCATAGCTCCGTCGTAGGTTTCAATTCTCTGAGAAAGGTCGATTGAGACATCCAATTCCACTGTGCAAAGATTGCATCTGACAGGAAACTTCTCAAGGATAATGGACCGAAAGCAAATAATGGCACTGGGCACATCATGGATGCCAAGCGATCAGGTCTACCTGCTCATTATCCGGAATTCCGGCATGACTGGAAACCCATAAAAAAACTACTCGGCATCCTCTTCAGTTCAGCTGTTGTAAGGTAGCCAGAACTTCTATGACCATTGGTGATTCCGGGTGATCTGACTGCAAAGCAAGTATGGATTGCAAGGAATCAGTCACCAGTAAGATTCCGAGCGGTTGGGATCTCAGTTCTAAATATGCCTGAAGACAAAACAACATACCATGCATTTCGTCTTCTGCAATCGATACAACGTTGTTCAACTGTATGCCCTTTGTGATTCCGTCTATTTCAAAAGCGCATGCAGCTGGGGCAATCTTGGACTTATTAGCTTTGGATCCATCAGTGTATGCTTTCGAAAATGTGGTGTATTTATTAATAATGCCTAGTGCCCTGTGCCTCCGCAGTGGCTGATTGTTATCAGTGAGTTCTACCTGAAAAGAAGTCCAGGGTAGTGGTAGTTTGGAATAGTCTATATTGAGTGTTACGTTAAGCTTTATGTTATTTTCAATAAAATTGCATTGACTTCAGGTAGATTATCTTTGGGAAAGTCTGGCTCTATAACTACGTCAATGTGATTCTCTGCAGCCCATGAAAGCATATCGCGATAAGTGAAGAATTTTCTGCTTTAAGATAAATGTGGGACACCAGCTAACGAACATAGGCTTTTAGCTGAGGACGATAGGCGCCAATGAATTGGGTCAAGTGATTTTAATACGGAACCACTCGCTGACGAGTACACCTGACTCCCATAATTGATTTTTCTGAGGACTAATGCTTTATAAATATTTGGAAGAAACTATGGTTGGACGTTAAATTTGGGGTTTGACAGGAACTTGATCACTCTTAAAGATTGAAGGGATTTAGCTTTTAAATCAGATATAAAGGGTTTCCAAGTCAGTTTGGCGTCCATCAAGATGCCAAGAAAAGTTGTTGTTTTGTAAGGAATTGTATTACTGTTCAGTTGTAATGATGGTGGATTCTGAACAAGGTGACCTCTATGAAATACAACATATTGAGACTTCTGAGAGGAGAAATCTAGTCCATTGTTTCCTGACCATTGCTGCAATTTATTAATTGTATTTTGCGGGATAGACTGGCCCAAGGAAGGGATATTAGATGTCAGGTATATGTTTAAATCATCTATATATAGACGAGCATTGACTGGAGGCCTGATGCAGTGAATCGGAAGGATTAACCCGGAATATGGCTATTGGTGAGAGTTGTTTAACCCCCATGATAGACGACAAGTATTTCGAAATTATTTCGTTTGGTATGGTGGCTGAAACGTTGGACAGCACGAGCTAAATAGTGCTTGAATTGTATTATCACCTATTGTTATTGTTCCATTATTTTTAAAAAACGAGTCTGTTAGATGGACGGATTTTAGGAAAATTATTATTCTATCACCGCTGATACGAGAGCCGGCTGTGATATTGTGAGCGCCACCGACTTTGTTTTTCAGCGCTACAAAATAATCATGAATTGATAGAGGAGAGATGTATAATAATATTATGCCCTGTTCGTCTTTAGGGTGTTCAAATTTTGTTAAAAGAATCATTTTTTTCGTTGTTTTAATTTTTTTCTGCGTAGGTTTATTTAGACTGCGTATTTGCAATCTTAGCGGGTGCATTTATCGACAGTGGTAAAGCGGGGAAATCGTGATCAGATGAATAGGTAGGCTGTGTGAAGCTGTTTATGTTATGCGTAATTGTCATCTGTGGTGTGTAACTGTGTGGAGTTGAACGTGAGCGAATGAAATATCACTCGCATGTTTCGGTGTCGAATGAAATAAATATGAAACCTTTAAAATTGGTATAATTAAAATCATAGATAACAGAAGAAACTTCAATAAACGTATGCTCAAATAAACTTGATAGATACAAATGAAAAAGATAGATAATACACATATAACGAATATGTATCAGAATCAAATTCAATCACTTATGTTACACTTTAAATGATGTAGAGTTGATAGTTTGTAATTTTTTATATACGGCTGACTATACGTTAACAAAAAAAAATGAAAAGGACCAATAGTGCATTAGACCGATTATTAATATTAATCAACGACTTCTGTTCAGTGTTGGAGGGGGAGCTGTATGGTATTTTCTTCTGCTTGAGGGAATATTTGCAGTCTTACACCACGCAGAAATGTATTTCTAATCACTGATTCCTTGCAATCGATTAGGACACTCCAGACATCAAAAACATTACACACACTGTCTTGAGAAATAAAGCGTTTCATTAACGTGCTTTCTCGGGCTTGCTCACAGATAACGTTCTTGTGGGTCCCGGGTCATGCCGGCATGTCGGGGAACGAGTGTGTGAATTTGGCTGCTAAGGCAGCAATATATTGCCAAATGCCCGAAGGTGCTCCTCTCCCTCAGCTGAGGCCACCCTTTTTTCAGTTAGATAAGGCAGAGACATGGGACACTATGTAGTCGGCTCACACATCATTGCTGCGATCCATCAAGGTGAACACTGAGCCTTGGTGATCACCGATATCCATGTCCTGCAGAGAGTTTGCAGCATTGACTAGACTCCGCATAGAGCACACAGCAATATCCCACAACTATCTACTGGAAGGAACATCTCCTCCCTCTGTCTGTCCCATATGCAATTCTTCCATTTCACCAATTACTGAACACATTCTGGAACATTGCCTGCCTGCAGGCATCTCTAACTTACTGGTCAGTTGCATTTTCAAATATACTAAAAAAGGTCCACGATATGCTACACTATATCAGCGCGGTTAACCTGTTAAAATACTTCTAATCTTACATTGATCCACGTGCTGTAATAATCTCGGCAATTACACACAGCACATAGACCATGTATATATATTAACCATCTTTTTTTTTTTTTTTTTTCTTTGGGCACGTCAACTCAGGACATTTACCCAGCACAAAGGACTAACAAATAATGAAATGTAGGGACTTGAAAGTGAAATCAGGAAGCAATTAGAAACAGAAGAAATAAAGATAGCCAGTATAGGAACAACAGAAAGAGAAGGAAGAGCAAGAATGTAGTGGGCACAGTAAGGGGTCCGGAGGCCAAGGCCAAGCAAATTAGAATAAAGGACTGCGCGTTCTTAGGAGATAGATGAGCATTCGAATAGGAGGTGATTTACATCACAGGTCAAATTTAAGATAGGATGATGGAAGGGACACAAGGGAGACTGAACAATATTGAAACGAAAGAGGGAAGCAGGAAGCAGACTGTGATTAAAGCAGAGGCGAATTATGGAAGAAATAACAGAACGGCTGATGCAGGGAAAATTATTAAACGAGGAAGAAGTAGGTGGAGAGGGTTGTATAGCAAGGTAAAAAGAGTTAGGATTGGAGAAAAGAGACGGATAAAGATAAGTCCAAAAATCATGGTGAAAACGATAAGAGAGTGGACGTAGACGTTGGGAGGGGAATCTGTCTATGAAACGGCCATTTACTGCAGCTAGACATGCCAATGAATCGGCAAGATTGTTACCAACGATGCCGCAGTGGCCCGGAATCCAGAACAGGTCAATTAGGATATCACGGGATGTTAATAAATTATAGATTAAGGAACGAATGTAAAGAATAATAGGATCTGACGATGGTTTAGGGAAGATGGCTGATAAAACGCTTTTCGAAACAGAGCATATGATGAATTTTGATAAATTGGATGTTGAGGATATAAGTAGGATAGTATGTAAAATAGCTATGGATTCGGCTAAAAAGATAGAAGAAAATGGAGGAAGTTGAAAAGATTCAGAATAGTTGATATCGGGAAGGATAAAAGCAGTTCCGACACCTAAAGCAGATTTTGAGCCATCCATAAAAACCATGCTGTGAGCTGAAAAAAGTGAATGTAGAGTTTGGTTAAATTCGTTATGTATTACAGGAAATGGAAGAGATTTAATGTTCGAGGGGAGAGAAAATAGCTTGGGAGAAAACGGTAGTTCTAAGAAGTTGTAAGTGAAGTACGGCGATTTGTTATAGGAGAGGATAAACTGAGAAAATAGGACAAGTCGGGAGGATATGTGTGAAAGGATTGGAATTTTTCTAGGAGAGAAACGCCAGTTGTCCAGAATCTATTGATAGGAATTCACGAGTTTCGAGTGAGGAATATGAAGACGTTTAATCATAAATCTTTCGCCGAGATAAAGTCTTAGAATAAATAAAGGAAGAAAGCCAGTTTCGGCGAGAAGAGCAGGAGTTGGAGAAGAATTCAGAGCACCAATACAGAGGCGAAGACAAGAATTTTGGATGCGATCAAGTTTGATAAGGAGGGATTTGGGAGCACTGGCATAAAGAAAAGAACAATAGTCCAATTTAGAAAGAATAATGGATCTATAAAGTATGAGGAGAATATACAGATCGCCACCCCATTTCCGGGGGGACAACGCTTTTAGAAAATTTAATCTCTTGAGAGTCGATGTACATAGATAGTTGATATGATCGCAAAAAGATAAATTACTATTAAGAATGACACCAAGGTAGGAGAAAGAGTTAACTAGTGGAATAGGGAGTTGACACAGGAAAAGGTTAATTAAGGAACGGTTAAAAGGACGAAATGTAAAAACTACAGAGGCAAACTTTTCAGGGGAAATAGAAAGATAAAGAGAAGACAACGATAATTCCAAAATAGCAAGGGAGGCATTAAGCTCCTCATTGGCAGAAGAAAAATTGTTAGAGGAGGAATAGACGAGAATATCGTCAGCGAAGAATAAGGACTTAGAAGGGATGTTAAGAGTAGCAAGACTGTGAAAGTAGATGTTGAAAAGAGTAGGACTCAAGCACGATCCTTGTGGAAGACCTCGAAAAATTGATCTGGAATCGTCGAAGAAGGGAGTAGAAAGACGAATTGTTCTATTCCGGAAAAGATTGATAATTAAGGTAGTAAACTGAAGAGGGATATTAATGGAAAGCATTTTATTTTGTAGAGAAGGTAGGTGAACATTGTCAAAGGCAGCAGTGGCATCAACAAACGCGGTGATGGTAAATTTCCGGTGAATGAAGGATTTATAGATATCGGAAAGGAACAAGGATATACAGTCAGTGGCACCAAGGTCAGAACGGAAACCAAACATATTATCGGGAAAAACATTATTATATTCTAGCCACCAGACCAGTTGTTTATTAATCATGTGTTCAAAAAGTTTTCTTAAACACGAGGCTAAAGAGATTGGATGGAAGGAGTTAGGTTTCTTTTTCGGGATAGGAATAATAATAAAGGAATTCCAAAGTGGTGGAGTTGCAGAAGTGTACAGGAAGGAATTATAGATTGACAGAAGTGTTTTGAATGCTAACTCAGAGAGGTTCTTGAGGACAAGGATAGGGATGCCGTCTATACCTGGGCTAGAATTAGAACTGATCAAGGAATCGTAGAGTTCATTGAAGCTGAAGGGAGAAGAGAAAAAGTGAGAAGGAGATGTGATAGGTAGGGGAGGAGCCAATGATTCCTCGAGGGAAGGTACATAGGAAGGAGCAATTGAATCAAGAAAAGTAGAGAGCTTCTCTGAAGGAAGGTTGTAGTGTGAGGGGCGTTCGGAGCTGAAGGAGCGAAAAGCTTTAACCATTCTCCAAAGATGGGAAGTGGAGGTAGATCTAGAAAATGAAGAACAAAAATTTCGCCATGAATTTCTTTTGGACATTTTAAGGATGAATCTAGCCTTGACGTTAGCCCTTTTGTGAGCCATGAAGTTGGAAAAGGAGGAACAAGCCCGGAAAAGTCGAAAGGAGGAAACACTATCCTTGAAGGCGTTCGTGCAATCATTATTCCACCAAAGTGAGGACGACAGAAGATAATAGTTCTTTTCGGAATGATGAAGTGGCGGAGAGGAGATATCAAGAGCAGAAGAAATGGAATTAGAAAAAGCGTTATATTGTTGAATAGGATCAGTATGTGAGTGTATGTAAGGAAGAGAAAGGTCGATGTTTGAGTGGAATTTGTCCCAATCAACTTTATTGAACGACCATTTGGGAGTGAGAGCAGGTCTGGGATAATTAGGAGGAGGAGGAGGAAGAAGGTCTTGAAAGGAAAGAATAATGGGAACATGATCACTGCCGAAGGTACTGTCCAAATTTCTCCAATGACATTTAAGACCAAAGTGGGGAGAAGTGAAGGACAGATCCACCGAGCTGTGTGAGTGTGCACCTTTATAGAGAGTAGGTGAGTTGTCATTAAGAAGGAAAAAACTGTTGTTAAGAATAAAGTTTTCAAGAACACGACCGTTTCTGCTGTGACGCGCAGAGCCCCAAAGAGGAGAGTGAGCATTCCAGTCGCCACCAATAATGAAAGGAAGAGAGTGAGGATAAGTCAATAGTGTGAATGGGAAATTGTTGAGATCAAAATTAGGAGGAATATATACAGAAATTATATGAATAGGCTGAGGATAAATATTTGGGATTGAAATATGGACTAGGTTGGGTGAATGAGAATTAGAAGAAAATTCAGAGGAATGGTCGTGGGAGAGAAAAAAATATATCATTTCTTATGAGAATGGCAGCGCCACCATAGCCATCAACACGATCGGATCGGATTGCTGTAAAGCCTCGAATGGATATGTTAGAGGATTTGGAAAGCCAGGTTTCAGATAAGAGAGCAATATGAATGGAAAAGGAGTCAAGTATTCCCTCCAATGACTGTTGGTTGAGACTACGACAATTCCATTGGAGAATATTAAACTTGTGCATCATGTAGAAGAAAAAGTAGGAAGTAATAGGAAAGCAAATCTGGATCGCCGAACAAGAAAGGACAAAAGGGAGGATAAAAGGATTTAGACGTAGAGGAGCAAAGGAAAACAACGAAATAAGATTGAACCTGCAGAAATATGACGAAATATAAGGGGGAGGAAGAGAGATAAGAAATAATATTAAGAGAAAACAACAAATGGAGAAAATTATTCCGCAAGGGAAATCTATGCATTTTATTATTATATAGACTTGATATAACTTTAAAGCTATGACTGGTTCGCATATGATATATGATAAAAAACAACCAAGTCAATAGCCTATGAATTACAACCTGAAAAATTAAAGAAACATACATTGGCCCGGTATAGTTAAATACCGTCCAACGCGTCTCTTTAAAATAACAAGGATGAGCAGTAGGAAAGGAGACATTAACTGCATTAGAAGTATGATTCAAATGAAACAACTCCGTATATTTTAAAGTTCTCAAATAAATGAGAGGATTTGGAAGAGAGATTTCAAATTTTGAAATTAGCTGTTGTGAGCAGATGAATCTAGGCCATCTCTCAGCAGCATTCTGAATAGCTGATGTAGCCAAAAGGAGATCAAAGGAGAAATTAATTAAGGTGTAAATTACTGGACAAGAAATAGAAGAGGGCGCAATGTTGTGGGAAGAGAGCAGGTCAATTATTCCTGTTGCTAAATTATTAATAGGAGGAAGATGAGCTACTCGGGAAGAAATGGGTGTAGGATCATTGGAGATAGAAGCGGAGGTAACATAGGTACAAGGGAGGCCTGGATTAATGTTGGAGCTAACGGGGTGGTTTAGAGCCCAGCCACTGGAGGGGGAGGGAAAATGATTTGAAGGAAGAGGAGGGAATTGAGGCTTATAATTAAAAGAAGATTTAGTTTTGTTGGGTTTATGGAAAGTAGGAGATTTTAAAGGATGGTGGGGAGTGGAGATAGGGGTATCCGGAGCAACGATAAAATTAGAAGAGGGCATAGAGGCGCGACTGGCATAAGAAAACGCTGGAGTGCTGAAAGAATTGTTTCTTATATTGGCAGCTTCGTGAAACGATATGTTTTCGACAGCCATGATTTTTTTAATATCTCTTTGTTTGACCACTCGGGGCAACTGCGGTCATTAGAACAGTGGATGCCGTTACAGTTTCGGCATAGTGGAGGATTTTGGAGATTAGAGCATTCGGAAAGAGGGTGCTTTGAGGAACAGTGGGCACAAATGGCGCAGGAACTATGGCAGTTCTTAGAAATGTGGCCAAAAAGAAAACATTTAGAGCACTGCATAGGAGGTTTGATACGAGGAGACACAGGGAAGCGGAGATTGTAAATTGACACAAAGTCAGGAAGGGTGGATTTGGAGAACTTGAGTTCAACAGATTTCGTAGGAATATTTTTACCTTCAGAAGTACGAAATATTCTTCTTATAGAGATTACAGGAATAGGCGATTCAAGACCTGCTAAAATGTCGTCGTCTAAGAAGGAGGGATGGACGTCTGAAATTACGCCCAACCTATATAAAGAAGTAGAGGGAATGAATGCCTTCAAGTTGTGCTTCAAAAAGAAATTTTGATTTCGCAAGAAAGAGTTTGCTGTTTCCACGAGGAGAGATGTTAGCAAAAGATAATGAAACTGAGCTTATTAATTTTGCTAAAGCAAGCGGATGGTAATTTCTTAGATTAGCATCAGGAGAAGTGTGTTCAATTGTGATGGGATAAGGACCAGGATGATCACGAGGGTATGACTCTCCGGGCTTATCACTATTATTGTTATTATTATTACCCTTATCATTATTATTACTTTTATTATTATTATCATCATTATTATTGTTGTTTTTATTATCACTATTATTTTTATTGTTATTATTATTACCATTATTATTACTAATATTATTAGTATTAGTAGTATCGAAATTATTATTATTGTCGTTATTACTGTTATTTATATTGTCAATATTACTATTGCCACTATTCTTGTTGTTATTATTAATGCTATTTTGCGAATACTTTATGTTAAAATTTTTAATAGCTCCAATTGTATTAATGTTCGCTGTATCATTGTTAGTAATAATTTTACCTCCAGAACCGTTACCGCTGCTGCTATTGCAATTATTGTTATTATTGTTGTTAATTGGGGTTTAAAGTGTCGATAAATCGGGTTGCGACAACCGTAGATCCTTACTAGGGATTGACGCGACTGGCGAAAGAGGACCGGAAGGTTTACGCTTAGTTGAAGCGTCAACCTCCATCACTTGAAGGGCTAGACCAGATTTGGCGTGTTTAATGTCTTTGGAGGAGGCCGTCGAGCGGCCCCTGCTAGACGAGCTCATTTATCGGAGGAAATGGAACGGGATAAGTGTACTCGTAATATAAAACAAAATTGAAAAATAATAAATCGAACGTAAACTAAAAACCGCTGGTAACTAAAATTAGAAAATAAGATAATAAAATAAAAACGATCTCACCGAGTTGGCCGATATAGAAGACAATGCAATCGGAACACAGTTGATTGCTGATAAGAACGTAACGCAACGCGAACGAACGAACAAACGTGATAACTACACTTCTTAATTAAGTTTACATCGCAAAAGTATTTCACGCTGAAGTCGTTATTTCAAAAAAATATAAGATATTTTAAAAAGTGAATAACCCAATAAAATTATGTAAAATATATGTTTTGTGATTGTAAACATGTATGCGTATATAACATGTTATACGTGTGGAAAAACTAAATTGTAAATGAAGAACGGTATTTTTTGGTTGGAATTTCTGTTAGCAGTCTTTGATAACTCGTGTTTTTCACTAACACAGATGATAACGTTTAACGGATAATATGAAAATCACCTCAGGTAGTCTGTAAAAAGGTCTGAGTTCGTCTAGTTAAGAGCAATCATAAATAGTTTGTGTTTTATCAAGTTATTACGCAAGATTCTATGATTGCGTATGAAATCATGTGTGTGAAATAGCAAAAGAACTTAAAATGTTTAAGTCAATTTAAATAATTGAGCTCAGTTGTTTTCCACAATGCAATTAAACCTATAACCATAATTAATCTAATATTTCCATAATCAATTTTTTTTCTTTGGAAAATTTATATATGCTAAATTAAATACTGTTTATTAAAATTAGTGGCGCATATAACGAATGTTTTAGCCTACGGATGTAAGTGTGATTAACTTTTTTTATATGCCGCATTTCTGTTGTGAAACATTTGATCTAACAGACACAATTTTTCTCTAAATACCAAATCATTAAAAATAAATTTGTTGAAAAATTAGAGATACTATGAACTTATCTGTATAGAAAACTCTTTATTAAAAAGCTAATAACTTAAATGCAGTTTATTTTGACTGAAACAGACGCCCCTTGTATTAAACACGAGTTAAAGTAATATAGGAATGGTAAAAGTAAATGGGTTGATAACTCAGCTACTCTCTTGATTCAATTCGAACAATATTGATTTGATTCCAATTTCTAAAATTGTTCAAAATTAAACATAGCATAGATATTAGACACGCATGAATTATATGTAAATTTTAATCCCTCATATTATAATGTTACATTGTACAATACTGAGCTAATTTGAATACACAGTTTAAATATTTATTAGAAGTAATACTGCATGGTGTAATATAGTATTTCAATTTAATTAAAGCCATTATAAGATAAATATAATTCAATCACAAAATTCAATGATTGAAAAAGTTTAAAAATTGTATAGCCATGCAAGCCAAAATCTGCAAAATGCAGAAAATATGATGTGCTGTAACTAATTGAAAAAATATCAGTTTGAAAATACTAGATTTTCTGTCCACCCGAATAATAATTACCTTCTCTGAATTTCATAGTAATAAAAGATCTTCAAATTAAACAAGAAGAAGTTATATGTAACCTGTCAACACAGGCCACCTTTTAAGAAATTTTTTATACAGATTTACTGCAGTCAGATCGTAAGGTAGTTCTAATGGGCAAAGCACAATAAATTGTTTCCTGAAATATTATGCCCCACCTAGACCAGTCCTATATTTAGGGATAATAATAAGTTAATAAAAACAGTTTTACTGACCTATAAAAAGCCAATGAGGGGTAGTGAAATTTTCTAGGATACTAAATAAATTATAATTTTATTTTAAAGCTTTACCTTTTTTAAAAACAATTGAATTATTATCAAATATTTAAGTAGTCACAAAAAATCTCCCTCTAATTAAATATCTCTGTGAAATGGTTTTGCTGAATGAACTGAAAAACTATGATGTTTAATATAGTGAAAAGTCATATAGAGGCAGTTAATTTTTGTTGAAATTGCTAATAGCTAATATTAAACAGGAATCAATATACCATCACAATTTTAGAAGTTAATCTGCAAGGAGCTGTAGGTATGCAACAAATGCAAGGTGAGAGTTTGCATTATGTGAATGAGTTATATAAAAGGTCTGATCGTTAAACAATGTTTGTAATGGTAATACTGCAACATGCCATATGTAGTTTGGTTTTCAATTAAGCCTATTAAGATGAAATTAAAACTTATTATGTCACATTCAATATTTGCGTTTATTTAAAAGTTGCCAAGTTATGTAAATAAATTTCATTAAACACAGAATATACTACTACATGTCAAAATGGATTCCAATATAACATCAGTTGGAATTTCTGCAGTTTGTGATTGTAAAACATAAAGTCTCTAACAGCTATAAAATTATACTTACCCACTATGAATTTAATAAAAATAAAGTAATGTAAATTAATAATCAAAGAATAAATTTGTTATAGATTAATAAAAACTATTTTTTTATGCTGTACTAAAATGTAATTTGCAACAATCGAATTAGAAGAATATTACATTTCAAAAATTCTAAAATTTCTTAATAATTATAGTTTGAAGCAGCAAAATAAAGTGTTCATAAAGTATACTTATGATGGACACATCAGTTTGAATGTGTATTTGTGAGTAGTAGGGTACTACATATTTATAGCACTTTACATATGCATCATAATGCTTACTATAAGTTAATTTCTCTAAATCCTGTCATTTAAACAAGAAGTTCCCGATCACTTGTAAGTCATACTACTCAAATAGAAATGAAAACATTGTAACAACACAGATACTACTCACAATAGACTGCTCTGATATTGCACTAATTGCAGGATAAAATTGATCAAATGATGACAGTTAAAGAAATAAAAGGGTGCCCCTTTCATTATTATTAATTAAAGTATAAGAATCTCATGGTTTATATATATATATATATATATATATATATATCTAAATAAATCTATAGCTTCAGGAAGAGAATGCAGAGTAATACCAATTAATACTAAGTCAGATGTTATTTTACTTTCAGGTCTTTCAGATAATTGTAGAAAATTGAAATAACACATAAAATTCTTTTTGAGATGTACTCTCAAATGGAATAATCTTATTTAACAAAATTTAAATCAAAAGAATCCCAAAGTAGTGAATTATATTTGAAGACATTATACATTGTGTTCACTAATAGAATGATTACCAACACTTTTATAAAACATCATCCCCGAAGACTGTATACTTGGAAGTCTCCTGCCGATACCGAGGAAAACATTGCACGTAATCAAATCGATTATATTCTCTTACACTGTCCATTCTGGAGATACGTACATTCAGTTAAAACTTATCCCGGAGCTGACATTAATTCTGAATAACCCAGTCATCATGAAACTAAAAATAGAGCAGAAATTCAAGATAAAGAAGGAACGGAAAGGAAGAATAGACGTGAATAAACTGGAGAGTAAAACTTTCAAATTCGAAATAGGAGACATAATGAACGTGAAAATTGAACTCCTAAAGGAAAACAGAACGAGCAGCTGGGATGACATCAGCAAAATAATACTAGATGTCCAGAAGGAAAACATTGGCTATGACAAGAATATGAAAAAGCAGAAATGGATGACAGATGATATACTGAAACTGATGGAGAAGCGAAGAAGTGTTAAGAAGAACCCAGATGAATATAAGAGTCTGAACAATATAATCAGGAAATCTTGTCCAGAAGCAAAAGAAGAGTACTGGAATGGAAAGTGCACTGAAATTGAAGGTTACCAGAATAAACAGGATTTATTTAACGTTCACAAGCTGGTCAAAGAAGTTGCAAGTATCCATCGCAAACAAAATACTGGTATCTTGCTGGGCCCGAAGGCAAAACCTGTTATTGGTACAAAAGATAAGCTAGAAGTCTGGAATCAATACGTCAAGAATCTTTTTGATGATAACAGAAACAGTCTACCTCCGGAAGAATACCACGATTTCTGTGATGAAGAACCACCTACTACTAAAGAAGAGGTACTGTATGCCATTAAAAGACAGAAAAACGGAAAAGCAGCCGGACCCGACGATATACATGCAGAAATGCTAAAAGTAATAGCTGATTATAGTGAAAATGGTATACAGAGAATGACGAAAGCTTTTAACAAGATCTACAGTACAGGATGTATACCAGCAGAATGGATAAAATCAACTTTTGTAACCATTCCAAAAAAGAGTAACGCGAGCCGATGTGATGATTACCGTTTAATTAGTTTGATGTCACACGCTCTGAAAACTTTTCTCCGGATAATTCACACACGAATATATAAGCGTTGCGAAAACCAAATAAGTAATACCCAGTTTGGCTTTAGAAATGGAATGGGCACTCGGGAAGCATTATTTGCAATACGTACAATAACACAACGATGTCGAGATGTCAACGTTGATGTCTATGCATGTGCTATTGACTACCAGAAAGCGTTCGATTTTGTGAACCATGATAAACTGATGAAGATTTTGAAGAACATACCTATAGACAGGAATGATCTCAGGATAATTAGTAATCTGTACTGGAATCAAACAGTCGAAATCCGTGTAGAAAACGCATTATCAGTAGAAGCAGCCATTAAGAAAGGAGTACGTCAAGGCTGTGTCATGTCTCCCCTTCTTTTTAATATTTATGCGGAGGCTATATTCCATGAGGCACTTGAAGAAAATGATGGGGGACTGAAAATTAACGGTGTTATTTTGAACAACCTTCGATATACTGATAACAGCTTAATATTGGCAGACAGTAATAAGGAACTCCAGGGCATTTTAGATAAGATCGTGGAAAAAAGTGCTGCATACGGTTTAAAAATGAACACATCTAAGACAAAAGCAATAGTATTCTCGAAGAAGCCAATTAAATGCTCAATCAAAATAAACGGTGAAAAAATTGAACAAGTCCCACGCATCAAATATCTGGGAAGTATACTTGAAGAAAATTGCACTTCCAAATCTGAGGTATGTAGCAGGATTGAGCAGGCGAGAGAAGCGCTAATAAGAATGAAGAACCTATTTACGCGTCAAGAACTGAAACTGGAACTCAGAATCAGACTCCTGAGATACTACGTTTTCTCCATCCTACTGTATAGTTGTGAGTTCTGGACACTAGACTCAACTTTAGAAAAAAAAATCAGCGCTTTTGAGATGTTCTGCTACCGACGTGTCCTGAAAGTACCATGGACGCAAAAAGTAAAGAATACTGAAATACTTAATAGACTGGGAAAGAACCTTGAACTACTACGAACCATCAAAAAACGGAAACTACAAGACTTGGGACATATCTTAAGAGGATCTAGGCATACCATTCTAAAAATACTACTTGAGGGTAAAATTCCCGGGAAGAGATCGAGAGGTAGACGTCAAATTTCATGGATGGATATCTTAACAACTGGTTCAACAGTTCCTCATTAGAACTTTTCCAAACAGCTGTTGATAGAAATAAATTCCAATTGTGGATCGCCAACCTTCGAGACGGAGACGGCGGATGAAGAAGAAGAAGCTGAGCTGAAGGAATCCTTAATAGCAATCATAAAATTATTATGGCAAGATTCTTTGACTGATAATAAAATCATGTTTCTAAAATAATGAACAGACTTGAAATTCTTGAATCGTTTGAATCAAATGAGCTCAGTGGTTTTTCACAATACATATAAACCTATGACCATAATTGATCTATTATTTCCATAGTCAATTTCTTGTTTTTCATCTGAAAATGTATATATGTTAAATTAAATACAGTTTATTCAAATTAGTGGCATACATAAAAAAATGTTTTAGCCTACAGATGTATGTATGATTATTTTATTGTATGTGCCATACTTCTGTTGCAAAAAATTTTATCAAATAGATACAATTTTTCTTTAAATACCAAATGATAAAAAATAAATTTGTGGAAACAATAGGAATAAAGGCGTCGCCAGCCGGTGAGCCGGGGAGGGCAGGTGTTAGAAAGAGGATATGAGTTATAGGAAAAATAAAATTTATAATTTGTAAAGGCTTAATATTTTATTAAACAAGAATAAAATCTTAATTAAATCATAATTTTCGTAGGTTTCTGGAAAATTGTTTTACTACTTTATTATAAAAGTCTTCTAAATTGTCCACCATTACGCGCCTATGAATATTCATTATAGCCAGTTGATTAAAAAGTTTCAAGGCTTCAGGGGGGACAGCAGCCCCTTGCCGCCCTTGCCGACGACCACGAATAGGAATACTATGAACTTATAAGTACTATTTTGAAAGCCTTGTAACATAAATTCAGTTTATTCCAACTGAAATTTTGAAGAAGGAATCTGAAACAGGTAACTCAGCTATTCTTTTGATTCATTTCTAACAATATTGATTTGATTTTAATTTCTGAAAATGTTCATAATTGAAAATAGCATGGATATTAGATATACATGAATGATGTGTAAATTTTAATTCATCATATTATGTTATTGCATTATAAGGTCCTAGTCTAATTTGAATATATACTTGAAATATTTATAACCAATCATACTAGTATTTCCATTTAATTAAAGACATTATAAGAAAAATCTGGATCAATCACATATCTTTCAATGTTTGAGTAAGTTTAAAAATTGCATAACCATGTAAGCCAAGATCTGCAAAATGCTGAAAATTTAATATCATGATGTAATTATTTGCAAAAAATATCAGTCTGATTATGCTGGATTTACTTGGTGTGAATTTCATAGTAATAGAAATTTTCAAATCAAATAAGAAGAAGGAATAAATAAAATGTCAACACACACCGCATTTTAGGAAATTTTTTATACACATTTACTGCAGTTAGATCATAAAGAATGGGAAAAGTGTAATGATTTGTTTCCAATAATATTATGCTGCAGCTGGTCTAATCAAATATTTAGGGATAATCATCTATATATATATATATATATATAAAAATCAAACGGTGTATGTTTGTGAGTGCAGAACTCAAAAAGTAGTGGACGGATTGACTTGAAATTTTTACACAATGTTGCATTTCTATACAAGATGGGTTGTATAATTTTTTTATCACTAAGTTTCCCCGGAACAGGAAATTTTAAGCTTTTGTAAGGGGCGCGATCTATGATTTTCTTTCGGTGTTATAGCGAGGAATTTCAGAAAAACATATTGTAGCTGTATATGCGGGAAGCTCTGTAATTGCATAAGTGTGTGTAAATTAAATACGCGGCGACAGTTTACAATCAGTGATGAGATGAGTGACGGAGAATATATATCGATGAGAGAGAGAGAAAGTGTGTAACAACAGTTTCCTGGAAAGGAACCGATCATCATCGTCGAACTGCTAGAAAAACAAAAACGTTTTTTATGACACCGTTCATGATTTCGATGGGTCGAGTGCTGGAGAATGTTAAACTACATGGCATTTGAAATTTTGATCTGCACTGTGCATATTGTTTTTTTCCAAAGCAGTTGTCATTTTTGCGTTGCCATTTAAAATTTCACTCATGCGGTCTGATTATTGCATTCGTTTACATTTATTGTGGTAAGTACTATCATACATTGTTTATTTTATTTGTTACATTTTACGTTTTATGCAATATTATTTGTATTCGGTAATAAACTTTTCAGTCCAAATCTAATTATCCGCTTGAAATATATGCTCAAGTAAACATTACCGAATTTTACAAAATATGTACAGTAACAATTTTAATACATTACTAATTTTTTATGTATACGATGGCAATCAATAATATTCAGAAATGAAATAATAGTTTTTCACTACATTTTCTCACAACATATACGTCTAAAATATATATTTTTGTTTTCTATTAGCGAAGGAAAGATTTAATAAAAAGTACTTTACATTTTATCTTTTTAACACATGTCGACGAAATTTGGTTCCTTCACATTTATATACTTTTGTACAATACGTACATTTTTATTTTTAAAAACGGTTTTAATATAGTTTTATGAAAACAGTAAGGGTGCGGCAGCATAACTTCCTTTTTTAAAATGCGCCACTTTTTTTCTACTAAATTTTTTAAAGAAATAATAACAGAAAATCAAAATAAAACTGCAACAGAAGAAGCATAGCCAATGGGATCTAGAGTATGTATTTCGATTTTCTGTTATTATTTCTTTAAAAAATTTAATAGAAAAAAAGTGGCGCATTTTAAAAAAGGAAGTTATGCTGCCGCACCCTGTATAATGTTGCTTTATCTAATGTATATCCCTTTAGTTAATTATAATCTACAGGCAGAGTATATATCCGCACAAATATCATTTAAATAAACACATGCAGATACAAAGATGGATGATTTATTTATATCAAACACTTCATCTGCATTTTGGAGGTATTTGGTAAAAAGGAAGGTGTAACCGTATATTAATCCTTTAGTTCGGGGATGACCAACCCACGGGCTGCATCCGGCCCCGTTTTGAACATTTTTGCGGCCCGTGAGATGGCCAAAGTAGTAAAAAATTATGTTCTGCGAACTCATAATGCACACGCATGTTGGAACATTTAATATAACAAGTTTTATGTTTCACTCTTAAGTGTGTCTATGGTGGTTCTAAATCTAATATGGGGATATATGATTTTATATGCGACCCGCAGAGTTATGATACACTTTCAAAGTGGCCCGCAGGATCATTTAGGTTGGCACCAATGCTTTAATTAGTAATTTTATTTTTTTTTTTAAATAAATAAAAAACCATAATAAAGAGGAAAAAAAGATGAAAACAGATTAGAATTGATTTGATTATATGCTGATTTCATATTGAATATTTTAAAAATTATCTAATTGTCTGTTCTTGAAAAACAAAGTGTGAGTACTCAATTCACTTCTTTCATTTTTATATAGTTACTCATCATCTGTGTCTCCGTCATCCGTAGTACAAGTCACATTCATTAATCATCTGTAATGCTTTGGCAACGTGCAAACATAAAGTGCCGTTCTCGACACACAATCATAGAACATCAGGGAAGATCAATCCGCACTGATCAAGAACTTTCAGACAATAATGAACATGTTAGAATCAGAACTTCTTAATGGCGAGCAGAATAATTAACAGATCAGTGGGCAGAAAAACTTGGAAGTCTTATGGTTAAAAGCGAGAAGAAGAAGAGCAGCACGTTCGTCTCACCAACGCCAAGAAGCAGTAGATCAACGGCGAAGACGTATTCGTATGCAATATCTAATTATGCAAGCATGCAATTCATCAGCGAGATATCTCTGGAAGCGTTTGATTAAAATCATCGGACAGTGCTCCATCAAATGAAACCTGATTATTTCGCAAATCGTTCAATTTATAGTCTAAATTTTCAGGGAAACATTTTTTCTTTCTTTCCTTTTATTTCCATTTCACTATTCTTTGTTTATATTTTTCTCCTTACAATTTCTACGAATGTAATTATATCTATATTATTTGCTCGGCTTCATTTTTATGAATAGGATTGTTTTCATGGGCATGCGCATTATTTTTATAGTACCTGCAATAGAAGTATTATTTGTATTTACATAAACGGCAATTTTTATTTTTTATTGGGTTATTTTATATTACTTTTACACGATTATTTAATTTCACTTTGTTATTTTGTATATAATTTCAATATTAATATTCCTTTCCATCCGGCTGTTTAATTTCATTTTGTTTCACTGTTTGTTTTTTTTTTTTTGATTTTTTTTGTATATACCAATTTCAGTATTTGTTAGTAACTTCTAAATTAAAATATCTACATCTCGTGCTACGTTGCATGTTGTAGTCAAAACGTGTAATAATAATAATAATAATAATAATAAAGATTATTTTATTTCACTTGATTGCATTCCACAGCATAGCCATAGCACCACAAAGTATGGTATTAAATTGAATGGTGTCTTTTTTCAGTGAATCTATGTTTACTACAATACTTTTATCTACTTCCCCAATCATTAATATCAATCTAAGCCACAGCGAACCGTGGCCGGGTTTAGCTAGTACTGTGTAATACACATTATGTAGTTGGTTTTCATTTAGGCATGTTGAGTTAAAATTGAGACTTATTATGTAGCTTTCAATATTCGTATTTATTTAGAAGGAGCCAAGTTATGTAAATGAAGTCCATTGAACTATGAATAATAGAAATTGATTAAAACATAATATCAGCTGGATTATAGGGGTTTGTTGCTGCAGTTTGTGATTGTAAAACATAAGGGTTTCTAACAGCTAAATGTATTAATTCCCTGAAATAATACTTACAACCTATGAATTTCATAAAAGTAAAATTATATAAATTAGTAACCAAGAATAAATTTGATATTCATTAATAAAAACTATTTATTTACGCTGTACTAAAATGAAACTTGCGACAATCAAGTTACAAGAATATTACATTCCAAATATTTTCAACTTGACAAGAATCATAGCTTGAAGCAGCAAAATTAAGTTCTTACAAACTAGTACTGCATAAATATATTGGCTTACTTATGATGGACACACCAGTAAGTGTGCTTCATTGGATGCATATTTCTAAGTTGCAGGTTACTACAATGCCGGTGTTAAGGTGTGTAATGAGTATATGTAAATAAATTAAGTAGAACATCGGCGTATAAAAGTACTCATTACGAAGGGGCCACTAAGTAACTATAGACATGCAATTTAGGAGGACTCCTCGTGGGCCCAGCAGCCCTCTTAAATTGCACTATAATAAAACAGAAATACATAAAAATATATGAGATAAAAAAAAAATAATATAAATCGTGAACAGTCGTCCCTTCCCGTAACAACTCTCATGTTCATATACACATGATTATATCTGTGATTTCAGCAACAGACTGATTAGGAATACTCTTTTGATTTAAATTCGATTCTCCACTTAATACTTATTAGTCAGATGTGTTTTTAATTTTAAGTCTCTTAGAAAATTGTAGAAAACTGAAGTAACATATAAAATTCTTTATAAAATTCACTCTTGCATAGAATAAACATATTTTTTTTTTCCGTTAAATATCTTTTATTCTTCTTATTATTACGACCGATTGGTCTTTGACAATATTTATCATGTACTGAGGGAATAGACGTGTATGGTTACACTTCCAACGAAGTGCTTCCGGCAGTATAGATTTAACAGTAGATCATATGGTTTTTGTCGTTTCAGTCTCCTGATGTCTCCTGCATGACGACCACCGTGGCCAACTTCAAATCCTGATGTATGATATCATTTCTATCGTATCTGTACGCTGCTGTTATAATGCACAGTGCTATGTTTTGACAGCGTTGTATTAACGTTGATCCTGCTGACACAACCCCACAATTGGATGCCATAGATCCAGATTGGCTTAATAACTGCTGTATATAAGAGTCGTTTGTTTTCCAAGGAAAAATCTGAGTGCCTGCCTACTAGCCAATACAGCCCTCTCATCTTTTCCTTTATTTGTAGACGTTTTTGGCGAACGTGATGCCTCCAGTTTAGTTGCGTGTCCAACCGTATCTCTTTGTGGGATAATTCGTTGATCTAATATTAGTAAAATATTCTGTTTTCCGCAATGTAAAGTTTAGATGCACCGACTTTTCACTATTTATTTTAATTTTCCAACAATTCATCCATTTGGCGACGCTACATAGAGTTGATTGTAATTGATCCATTGCGGTTTTTTGTTCCTGGCTAATTGCTAATATTGCTGTATCGTCCGCAAACGTGGCGGTCAGTGTTTGTCTGTTGACCGGGATATCAGCAGTATACAGCTGGTAAAGAACCGGCCCCAGGACGCTTTCTTGCGGAACCCCCGCTGATATGTTATTCCATTGCGTTTTTTCCTCTTTATAGCTTACATGAAACTGTCGGTCATGTAAGATTCTAACATTTGGTACCAAGAATATGGTAATTGCTCAAGTAGTTTAATTAACAGCCCTTCTGGCCAAATTTTATCAAAAGCCTTAGCCACGTCCAGAAATACCCCACAACAGTACTTCTTCTCTTCTAATGCGTTATGTACAGCATTTATGATGCGATGTAGCTGATCGACTGTCGAATGCTTCTTCCGAAAACCAAACTGGTGATCCGGAATGAGTCTTCCTTTTTCTATAATTGGCGTAAGACGTTTCAGAATGAGCTTTTCAAATAATTTCGACATACTGGGAAGTAACGATATGGGTCGGTATGATGATACTTCATTGGCGGATTTTCCCAGTTCCAGGAATATTATTATATCTGCTCTTTTCCATTGCCTTGGAAAATATTTTTCACATAACGAGGCATTAAACAAGTACGTCAGAAGTATCAGAGCTCTTCTAGGCAACTCTTTCAGTATACGAGGGCTAATTCCGTCATGCCCTGCCGCCTATTTGGCATTTAAATTGTTATCAATTTCCTTCGCCATTTCTAAAGGCGTGAAATGTTTTAAATTTCTGTCTATCTTTTTGAATGGGCGGCTTAAATCTAGGTCTGAAGTGATTTTATTCGGCTGGAACACATTTTGTAGGTGCTTAGCAAACACGTCGGCCTTGTCTTCCATGCTACGAGCCCAGGTGTCGTTATTTTTGCGAATAGGCGCTACTTGTTCACTTGGCCTCTTCATAAGTTTTGTGGCTTTCCACAACGAATAATCTGTTTTGTCACAGGCTGTGAGGTTACTTAGATGCGCCTAAAATGTAATATTTTTAACTTCTTTGATTTTTTTATTGAGTGCTTTACTAATACGGTTCCATATTGTCTTGTCCGCTGGATTGCGAGTCTTCTGCCACTACTTCCTAGCTTTCCTTTTTTGAGACACAAGGTCTTTATTTTCGACAGGATAAGTTACCGTTTGATGTTCAGTAGATTCGTCAAGAGGTGTTACAGCTTTAGCAGCACAGATAATATTATTGGTTAGTTTTCCTATTGCTTTTTCAATGTCTTCTGCTGATTTTAGTTTAATAGACAGATCATTTGTATTTTCTAATGTGGTTCTAAATACTTCCCAGTCTGTTCTTTTGCTGGTAAGGAACTTCTTCCTCTTTTTTAATATGACGTTTTTACTTAACGTGAGTAACACGGGCGTGTGGTCTGACAAACGTATTTAATAAAAATTAAATTAAAAGGAATCCCAAAGTAGTGAATTGTGTTTGAAGCCATAACACATTGTGTTCATTATTAGTCAGCTGTAACTGAACTGAAAAATACCCGGTAGTAGTCATAAATATTTTAAGACATATATTATGGAATCATTCTTTGGCTGATAATAAATGATATTACATTATACAGTACTGGGATAATTTGAATATATAGTTAAAACATTTATAGTCAGTAATACTGCAGTGTGTAATATAGTATTTCCAGTTAACTAAAGCCATTATTAGAAAGATCTAGATCAATCACATATCTTCCAATGTTTAAGTAAGTTTAGAAATTGCATAGCTAATTGTAAGTAGGTTAAGCCCCGCAAAATGCAGCAAATTTAATATCACAATGTAATTATTTACAATAATATCAGTTTGATTGTGCTGGATTTTCTGTCCACCTATGTAATAATTATCTTTTGTGAATTTCATAGTAATAGAAGATTTTTAAAGGATATAACCTTTTAAAGGGGGTAAGAGTGCTATTGAACCAAACTCTATAAAAAAAATATATACATCTAGGGAATGAAAAAAGTAGTTGATGCTGAAAGTTTCAGACCCCTAGTTGCACAGGGGGCTGCAATAGTCACCATTTTGTGATTTTCAGTTTTTTTTTTTAATGATATCTTAGCCATTTTTTAATCATTTAAAAAAATTCTTATTGGAGGTTAAAGATAATGGAAAGTACTATAACAGGCGATTTTTTTTGTAAACGCTAAATTCAAATTTTTAGAAACGTTCAAAATTGTTAGAAATGTTCAAAATTTTTAAAATATCATAAAAAAATTTTTAAAAATTTATTAACAACAAAAAAACTATATAACATGTATTTTAGTGTAAACTATCAACTGAAATTTTTTTAGATTTTTAAAAGTGGTGGAAGAGGTTCAAAACAAACAAAAACATGCATTTTAGACTGAAAAACTTCTTGAAATTCAGCTAATAATAACAGAATAAATATATGTTACCTATTTGAAGATAAGTTTTTCTGAATTTTTTCAGATTTTTGGAACGGGTGGAACATGTGAAACAAGTCAAAAAATGAATAAAATCTTGCGTTTTTACCTGAAAAGCCTCTTGAAATTCGATTAATAACAAAGGAATGGGTACATGTTACATAAGACAACGAGTTTTCTTGAATTGTTTCAGATTTTTGAAACGGGAAGAACGAATGGAACATGTCAAAAATTAAATAAAATTACACGTTTCCGATTAAAAAACCTCTTTAAATTAAACTAACAATGATGAAATAGATATATATGTTATGCATACATTGTAATAAAATTCTTTTCAGATTTTTAGAACGGATGAAACAAGTACAAAAAATTGGCTGAAAAACTTCTGAAACTTCAACTGCAAGAGAACTGCAAAATGTAGGTTACAGTTAACTAATTTAATATAATGGTAATTTTAAATTTGTACAGAATCTCTATATTTTTTTATTTCTTGAAAGCATTATTATTTTTCAGTTATAATACATTAGTTTAAATACATTTGTCATATTTAGAACGAAGAATTGCAATTGTAAAACGTAATATTTGGAACAGCTAAATGTATTAATTGTATAAAACCATACTTACCACCTATGAATTCCAAAAAAAATTAAATTATGTAAATTAGTAATCAGAAATAAATTTGTTATACATTAATAAAAATTATTCCTTTATGCTGCACTAAAATATAAATTGGAACAATCAAATTACAGGAATATTACTTTCCAACTTGTTTATAATTGGAACTTGAAGCAGCAAAATGAAGTGCTGACATAATATTAAAGCATGAATATATTGGCACACTTGTGATGGTCACACCAGTTAGTGTTTAATTGGATGCACATTTGTGAAAAGTAGGGCATCTCAAATTTATTCCATTTTACATATGTATCATAATGCTTGGCATATATTAATTTCCCTAAATTCTGGTATCTGAACAGGAAATTCCATATTACTTGTAAGTCATATTAAAAAATAGAAATAAAACCAATGCAGAAACTTGTGTGCAGCTCACAATAAAGTTCTGTGATGTTGCATTAATTGCAGTATAAAATTTTTGAAATGGATGTTGAGAAAGAAATAAAGGATGTCCCTTTCATTATTGTCAATCTAATTATGAAACTATCATGATTCATATATACCTGATTATACCTATAGTTTCAAGAAGAGAGTGCAGAGGAATACACTTTCAATTCAAATGAGTTTCTCTAGATAACACCCATTAGTAAGGAGTTACTTTAATTTAAGGTCTCTAAGAAAATTATAGAAAACCAATATCACATAAAATTCTTCATGAAATATTCTCTCACATGTAATAAAAATTTTAAGTTCTTTTCAATATTTTAGACTAATTCTTTTAATATCAGTTGACGAATGGTGCTATAATAACGTGATATATCTTTAAATATTTATGATTTGCTATTAAGTATTCCTTCAGTTCAGTTACAGCTAACAATTACTGAACACAATGTATAATGTTCACTAATAGTTAGCTGTAACTGAACTGAAGGAATACTTAATAGCAAATCATAAATATTTAAAGACATATCACGTTATTATAGCACCATTCGTCAACTGATATTAAAAGAATTAGTCTAAAATATTGAAAAGAACTTAAAATTTTTAAGTTGTTTTAACTAACCAAGTTCAGTGGTTTTCACAATACAAATAAACCCATGATCATAATTAATCTAATATTTCTGTAACAAATTTTTCTTTTTTTATCTGAATATTTATATATGCTAAAATCAAATATTTAATTAGTCACACAAAATACCCTTAAAGTTATATCTCTCTGTGAAACAGTTTTGCTGAATGGGCAGAAACACTATGATGTTAAATATTGTGGAAACATTTTTTTGAACAGATCAGTAATAGGGAGACCGTTCACTCCTGCTAAAATTGCTAGTAGCTAATATTAAACAGGGATCTAACATCTCCATGATTTTGGATGTTAGTCTCCACACCTAATGCAGTGCAGGTGCACCATGATCACAACCTATTATCTGATATGAAATTGGGGATATGCTACAAGTACAAGGTAACCATTTACATTATGAGAATGAGGTACATAAGTGGTCTGATTCTGAACATGCAAGTTAAATATTTGTGATAGTGATGCTGTGATGTGATATATCTATGTTAGTTTTTATTTAGGCCTGTTGAGATGAAATTGAGACTTATTATGTATCCTTCAACCCTTGTGTTTATGTCTTAGGTGCCAAGTTATATAAATGAAGTTCCTCAAATGCATAATATATCAGTTGGAATATAACAGTTTACTGCTGCAGTTTGCAATTGTAAAACATAATATTGGGAACAGCTAAATGTATTGATTATATAAAACCATACTTACCACCTATGAATTCCAAAAAAAATAAAATTATGTAAATTAGTAATCAGAAATAAATTTGTTATACATTAAAAAAAACAAGTTCAGTCAAGCATGAGGTTTCGTGCGCTGAGGATTCTGTATGTTAAGTTAAAGATTACCATAATTTTCATTTACATAATACTAAATTCAAAACAACAATAATTCCAAAACAAATATTTTTAGTCCAGTTTTTTTTCACGCATCACACGGTATCATCATATTGTACTGCAAAAAAAATAATAAATTCTAATAAATAAACTCTATTAAGTCCTAGATTTTTGGAAGGATTAATTATCAAGAAATATTTAAAAATTTGTAATTGTACTTGTTTGTTTTCTAAACTTCTATATAGTTATATTTGAATACTATTACTTAAACCACCTTCCTCATTTGTCACTGTTTATTTGATTACTATACTGAGAAGTTAATTTCTCAACTGTTCATCAAATAAAATCAATAATTTTCTTGATGTAATTTCACTTCAGTTACAATTTGTAAATAAAATTTATTTAGATATTTACACAAAATTATAAATAATCTACAGCAAACATGCAAGAATGAGCATATTTTCAACCCCATTCGAAATTTATAGCTATAATATTCACGATGCAAATGGAGGGCTGCATATTAGTTCTCACACTTTTTGAACTTTTTGGAAAATTTGAAAGCTTGGTTAAGAAAACGAAATATGGTTTCGTTCCCGACAAATAGTAATCTTTCAAACAATATTTTACATGCCTGGGAAAAAAAAAACTTTTTCCAAAATTTCGCACTTTTGGTGCCCTGAAGGTCCAGTTTTCAATTTGGAAATCCGGAAGTTCTAATCTAAAGAAATATATACCGGGTGCGCATATTTTGAACCCCGTTTAAAATTTTCAGCCATAATACTCGCAGCGCTAGAGGGGGAACACTTCATTTTTCGCGCTTTTTTGAACTTTATGGCAACTTTGAAAGTTTTGTTAAGAAAATGAAATACTGTTTCGTTCCAGACAAATAGTCTTTCCAACAATATATCACATGCTCGGGGAAAAAAAATATTTTTTTCCAAAATTTGGTGCTTTCAGCGCCTCGAGGGTCTCATTCTAAAGCTGGAGAGCCGGATGTTTCAAACCAGCGAAATATACGTGGATTCGCATATTTTATATCTTGTTCCAAATCTATAGCTATAATAATCATGTCGCAAAGAGGGGGCTACAAATTAGAGCTCGCGATTTTTTGAACTTATCAGCAGCTTTGAAAGTTTTGTTAAGAAAATGAAATATGGGTTCGTTCCCAGCAAATAGCGATCTTTCCAATGATATATCGCAAGCCCAGGAAAAAATTTTTTTCTTTTAAAATTTAAAGCTTTTGGCGCCCTGAGGGTCTAATTTTAAAGCTGGAAATTTCGATGTTCAAAATTAGAGAAATATACGTGGAGTAGCATATTTTAAACCATGTTCGAAATTTTTAGCTATAATATTCGTGGCACTAGGGCGGGCAGACACGTCATTTTTTGCACTTTTTTGAACTTTACAGCAACTTTGAAAGTTTTGTTAAGGTAATGAAATACGGTTTCCTTCTCGACAGATAGCAATCTTTCCAACGATATATCACATGCCCGGGAAAAAAAATATTTTTTTCCAAAATTTCGAGCTTTCGGCGCCCCGAAGGTCCAGGTCTAAAGTTGGAAGGCCGGATGTTCCAAACTAGAGAAATATACAAGGATGAGCGTATTTTAAACTGCGTTTAAAATTTTAAGCTGTAATACTCGCAGCGCTAGGGGGGGGCACGTCATTTTTTGCACTTTTTTAAACTTTTCAGCAACTTTACATAACTTTTGTAGCGTAATTTTTTGATTTTATGAAAACTCCTGCATTTTAGATTATATTTTGAATTTCAGCTTTATAGGTTTATCGGGTGATGAGTTATGATTTTTTAAGTGATTTTTGAGGTTGTTTTATGTGCCATATTATATATTCTTGACCGTTTGTGGGTTTTTTTGCCGCCCAGGGTAATCGGTAATCTTTAAGTTATAGATCGTTTTAAAGAGAATATAAATTGTGATTTATGTTCCAAATTTGAATTTTAGAAGTCAAGCTGTTTACGAGTTATTGATTTTTATTTGATATTTTTTTCATTTGTGTACCATCTTATTAGGATTCTGTAAGTTATTAATGAATATATTGGCATACTTGTGATGGTCACACCAGTTAGTGTTTAATTGGATGCACATTTGTGAAAAGTAGGGCATCTCAAATTTATGCTATTTTACATATGTATCATAATGCTTGGCATATATTAATTTCCCTAAATTCTGGTATCTGAACAGGAAATTCCATATTACTTGTAAGTCATATTAAAAAATAGAAATAAAACTAATGCAGAAACTTGTGTGCAGCTCACAATAAAGTTCCGTGATGTTGCATTAATTGCAGTATAAAATTTTTGTAATGGATGTTGAGAAAGAAATAAAGGATGTCCCTTTCATTATTGTCAATCTAATTATGAAACTATCATGATTCATATTGAGACGGATTCGGCATTTCTTACGGCCTTTGTCAACGCTGTCCGAGCTAGAAAATAATATTTTGGCAATAATCATTAACTTCTCGACGGTCTCGGCAGCGGGCAAAAGCGGCATGGTTGTCAAAGACGCTTTCTCGGCTAAAAACTGAAGGATCCCGGCACAGATGTTCTGACTGCTGCGCCGGAATAGCGAACTGGTTTCTTGGCGGGTGGCCGAAAAGCGGAGAAAGAGCCTTTGCTGGTGGTATAGGTGTTTGAAATGCGTACCGAGCTATGTTGAGCCGGCAGAAGTTTTTTGACAAAAAACCCGAAAAGGCATACCGACAGGGTAATCGCCGCTAAATAAAAATTAACGACTAACTTTCTAAATAGATCTTTCGGCGTGTTCATTTTTTTATATATGTATTTTTTTAATAAGATCGTCGTCGGATTCACTGTGAATTCGGCCGATCAATTCTCACTTGCTGCTCGTCGCAGGCAGATCTCGACTGCTTTGGCCAGGAGGCATTTTGTATTTTTCACTGTTACACGCCCGTAAAGGCAATTTTTACTATAATTTCAAGTCTTCGCTTCCTCGTGGTCGCGATTAGATCTCAACTGCTTTAGCCGGGAGGCAAATTGTACCGTTTGGAATATTCGTTGTCGTTTTCTTTTCTCTTATGATCGGTTTATATGTATTTTTCTTTTTAAAAAAATATAATTGGATTTACTCCTCTTAAAAAGAATTTTTCGTTTATTTCGTCGTAAGGACACGTTTTCGTGACATCTCCGCCATGGAGACCTTTCATTTTTTCGTTAAACCTTAGGAAGGCCTAAAGCTCTGCCCGAGCGAGCTAACGGTTACATTACACCTGAAGAAGTAATGTTGGCGCCTGGAACTTTTTTCTTATATTTTTTTTTCTCTTTTTTTATTTTTATCATTGTCGAAGCTGGTCAGTTACAAATGGCCCACAAACAGGAAAATGAGAAAAACTGATTCAGCACAAATGGCACCGGAACAGGGACTTGTGAAGAGAGTGAATTCTTCACAATATATATCTGATTATACCTATAGTTTCAAGAAGAGAGTGCAGAGGAATACACTTTCAATTCAAATGACTTTCTCTAGATAATACCCATTAGTAAGGAGTTACTTTAATTTAAGGTCTCTAAGAAAATTATAGAAAACCAATATCACATAAAATTCTTCATGAAATATTCTCTCACATGTAATAAAAATTTTAAGTTCTTTTCAATATTTTAGACTAATTCTTTTAATATCAGTTGACGAATGGTGCTATAATAACGTGATATATCTTTAAATATTTATGATTTGCTATTAAGTATTCCTTCAGTTCAGTTACAGCTAACAATTACTGAACACAATGTATAATGTTCACTAATAGTTAGCTGTAACTGAACTGAAGGAATACTTAATAGCAAATCATAAATATTTAAAGACATATCACGTTATTATAGCACCATTCGTCAACTGATATTAAAAGAATTAGTCTAAAATATTGAAAAGAACTTAAAATTTTTAAGTTGTTTTAACTAACCAAGTTCAGTGGTTTTCACAATACAAATAAACCCATGATCATAATTAATCTAATATTTCTGTAACAAATTTTTCTTTTTTTATCTGAATATTTATATATGCTAAAATCAAATATTTAATTAGTCACACAAAATACCCTTAAAGTTATATCTCTCTGTGAAACAGTTTTGCTGAATGGGCAGAAACACTATGATGTTAAATATTGTGGAAACATTTTTTTGAACAGATCAGTAATAGGGAGACCGTTCACTCCTGCTAAAATTGCTAGTAGCTAATATTAAACAGGGATCTAACATCTCCATGATTTTGGATGTTAGTCTCCACACCTAATGCAGTGCAGGTGCACCATGATCACAACCTATTATCTGATATGAAATTGGGGATATGCTACAAGTACAAGGTAACCATTTACATTATGAGAATGAGGTACATAAGTGGTCTGATTCTGAACATGCAAGTTAAATATTTGTGATAGTGATGCTGTGATGTGATATATCTATGTTAGTTTTTATTTAGGCCTGTTGAGATGAAATTGAGACTTATTATGTATCCTTCAACCCTTGTGTTTATGTCTTAGGTGCCAAGTTATATAAATGAAGTTCCTCAAATGCATAATATATCAGTTGGAATATAACAGTTTACTGCTGCAGTTTGCAATTGTAAAACATAATATTGGGAACAGCTAAATGTATTGATTATATAAAACCATACTTACCACCTATGAATTCCAAAAAAAATAAAATTATGTAAATTAGTAATCAGAAATAAATTTGTTATACATTAATAAAAATTATTCCTTTATGCTGCACTAAAATATAAATCGGAACAATCAAATTACAGGAATATTACATTTCAAAAATTTTCCAACTTGTTTATAATTGGATCTTGAAGCAGCAAAATGAAGTACTGACATAGCTGCATGTGTAACACGACGGTTTACATGAAAGTTAAATGTTTACTACAGTAATACTGTGATGTGATATATGTATTTTAAGTTTTCATTTAGGCCTGTTGAGATGAAATTGAGACTTATTATATATCCTTCAACATTTGTGTTTATTTCTTAGGTGCCAAATTATGTGAATGAAGTTGATTAAGCACATAATTTATCAGCTGGAATATCGCCATTTATTGCCACAGTTTGCGATTGTATAACACAAAATTTGTAACAGCAAAATCTGAAATACTACTTACCAGCTATGAATTTTATAAAAATAAATTTATGTAAATCAGCAATCAAGATTGAATTTGTTTTATACGTTGATAAATATTATATTTTTATGCTGTACCAAAATGTAATTTGCATCAATCAAATTTCAAGAATGTTACATTTCAAAATTTTTCCAACTTGTTACTGACTAAAGCTTGAATCATTAAAATGAAGAGCTGATATAATAGTAATGCGTAAATATGTTGGCATACTTGTGATGGGCACACCAGTTACTAATTAAATAGAAATAAAAGCAATGCAGTAACTCAGATGCTGCTCGCAGTAAGCTGCTGTGAAGTTGCACTAATAATGTAGGATAAAATTGATTGAATGAACATTGAGAAAGAAATAAATGATGTCCCTTTCACTAATGTCAATCTAATTATGAAACTCTCATGATTCATATATACCTGATTATATCTGTGATTTTAGAAAGAGAGTGCGGAGGAATACACTTTTAATCCAAATAAGCTTCTCCAGATAATACTTATTAGTCAAGTGTTATTTTAATTTCATGTCTCTCAGAAAATTGTAGAAAACTGAAGTAACATATGAAATTCTTTATGAAATTTGCTTTCACATTGGATAATTTTATTTTAAAAATATTTAATTAAAGAGAATCACGAAGTAGTGAATTCTGTTTGAAGACATAATGCACAATGTTCACTAATAGTTGATAATAACTGAACTGAAGCAATTGTTCACAGCATTAATAGATTTTTTTAAGATATATCAAATTATTACTACAATATTCTTTGACTGAGAATCAAAAGCATGTGTCTAAAATATTAAATAAAATATAAAATTTTAAGTTGTTTTAATTAACTGTTCTCAGTGGTTTTGCACAGTACAAGAAAACCTATGACCACAATTAATCTATTATTTCCAGTCAATTACTTTTTTTTCTCCAGATAATTTATATATATATATGTTAAATTAAGTACAGTTTCATAAAATTAGTGAGTGTCATATATAATGAAAGTTTTAGTATACAGGTATAAGTAGCTCTAATTTTTTGTATATTCCACACTTCTGTTATGAAACGTTTAATTTAAAGAATACAATTTTTCTATGAATACCAAATGATAAAACATAAATTTGTTGAAAAAATAGAAGTACTATGAACTTATAAGTATTGTTGCAAACCTTTCACTGAAAAGTTAGTAACTAAATTTGAGTTTACTCTGACTGGACTTTTGAATTTTTTACACACATTTACTGCAGTTAGATCATAGGGCACTTTCTAATGGGGAAAGAGTAAGGAATTATGTTCAATAAATTTTTTTTTGGGGGGGGGGCGTCGAAAATTCAACCCATTGGCAGTGTAATATAATTAATTAACTGATTAACGCTACACAGTAATATTGCATTGAACTATATAATTAAATAATAACTTGTATATTGCATCACTCACTTGTGGCCAGGAGAGAATTGACACTATATGGCAGAGGGATCTGGAAATTTATTATCGAGTTATACAAAATAATTCTTTGCACCATGTGTAAATTACATTCGAAGATGAGGTGATCAGCGTCCGCCACTTTGTCCGAGTCTAGTGGATGTTGGCAATAGGAAGAAGAGATTAAGCCTATGTTGTACAAAGAAGCAGGGAGGCCGTTTACCTCCAGCGGGAGGCGACATGAGGTAACAATGAATGATCTGGTACTTATCGAAACAGTCGTAATGTAATTGAACCAAGGAACGTTAGGAATATTGGGTTGAACTCTTTTGTACTGTTGTGCGCAAAATGGATTTGCCCATGTAGCTTCCCAATATTCTTTATGAGCATATCTAATGAGTTCGAATTGGTCTCTGTTTGGAAAGTATGGAACTAAACAACCATTCATCCATGTATCTTTGGCAGCCATGTTTGCCACTTCGTTACCATAGATATCCGCATGTCCTGGTATCCAAACAAAGTTAACTTCTACGCCAAATTCAGCAAGGGACATTACTAGGCTTCTGATTTTATAGAGGTATGAATGGGATTTTGTGTTGAACGATAAGAGTTTCAAAGTTGATAAACAGCTCATAGAATCAGACATGCTAATGATATTTTCAGAGAAGATATGTGAATTTAAAAAGGACAAAGCCTTGAAAATTGCAACACATTCGGCACTTAAAACGATTAAGAGAGAATTTTTTAGTAAAGTTAAGACATGGTATAAAAAAAGCAGCACTCGCAGAATTCGAAGATTTAGAACCATCAGTAAAAACCAGTTGGAAGTTCGACCAATGGTTTGAAATTATTGCATTAAATACTCTGCTAGCGTTGTGTCTATTAGAAGAATCCAAATCTACATGTAACTTAAAGCAGTTATGTGAGTATGGGTATTTAAAGATTAATGAAGTATACAACGGTATGGTAATAAAAGAATATCGCTGAAGTCTAGCAGCACTTAACGATAATAGAAGTATTTTTGACATCTTAAATCTCTAATTGTCTTCAACATTCAAATAGGATTTAAGTAAATTGAAGCTGGCTGGAGGACAGTATTTCATAAGAAACCTGTCTGTTAGGTACAATGATCTATCAGAGAGAGGAGGAATATTGGTTTCAGCTGCCATAAGCGGTGAGCATGAGTTCTGTATCCTCCTTAATTTGTTATGATTGGTTGCTGAGAAATTATGAAAGAAGTAACAACCATAGTCAAAAATACTGCGATAATATGCTTTGTATGACTTACTCATTGTACAAGGATCGCAACCCCAATTGACATTACAGAGGCCCTTGAGTAGGGGTAACCATTTTAGAAGTTTGTTATACATGTAATCTATATGCTGGTTCCAGTTTAATTTAGAATCGGGAATAAAACCTAAGTACTTATGTGCCGACAAAAGGGGTACAGTAGAACTGGCAATGGAAATAACACTGGAACATTTTGAGGGAGCAACAGACAAACCAAGATCATTTAGGATATTGCAAACCCATATGATATACCGATTAAGCAAGGTGGAAGCTTCAGATAGGTTTCTACTGCGACTGCAGAGAACAATGTCATCTGCATAAGACCAGAGGCGGGGCAAGACCTAAATTTTATATGGGCAAGGTTCATTTTACGAGGCCCTCTGTGGCTCAAAAAGACAGATTTTATAAAATAAAAAACAGTATTCTTTGACAAAAAATAAAAAAAATGAATTAAAGAAACAGAAATTTCCTATTTTTAGCCTTACTGAATTCGTTAATAATAGTAATCTACTTCAACAGATAAAACTGCCAAAGCTAAAAGTCTTCCCTGACCCGTCGTACTTCTTAAAGGTATTGTTAGCAAAATTCGAATGACTATGTAAATATTTGGGTAAATTTCTTTCAAGCTATTTTCTGTTATGTATTGCAGCAGATGTTTTACATCTTTAATGAAGTTGGGTAAATTTGGGAGCATTGTTATTAATTCTTCATACAATTCTTAAGGTTAGAAGTCGCTGCTCTCACCTACTCGCAGGACAGCGTATAAATCTTGACAGTTTTTTAATAGTTGCTCTTTAGGAATATTTTTTAACTTATTTAGATCACAGAGAAATCCAAAATTTTCAATGTCAATTAAAAGAAATAAATCTTGAATCCATATATCTTATTATAGAATCAATCATGGCGTTAAAAAGTCTGTTTCATACCAGCTTTTGGGAGACTGTACAGGTTGATCGCTGCATTCATAATCGAATATCCTTTTCTTTTTGGCTACTCTTTTATTTTGTAAAGTTTTTTGGCAGATCATAACTGCTCTTCTCAATAAATTGACGAGCATCAGACAAGCATTTTATGTATCCAGTTTGTCGGTATTCTTTGACCCAGTCACAAAATGTACACAAATGTTCAAGAGCAATGCTTAAATGGGCTTGTACAGATTTCTCATACCATACATGTAATGATATGAGAAATTCTAAACTGAACATTTGTTTAAAACTGAACCACAATCACTGAGTGCGTCAGATTGTTCAGTTTGATTTTTTAAACTTTTGATGCATTCAATAATGTCATCAAATTGCAATAATACAGCCTTCACTACTTCAATTCTGCCTTCCCACCTTATATCTGATAAAGGCTTCATAGTAAGCTTTAATTTGCCTTTGATTAATTCCCACCGTTTGCTGGAACTTGAAAATAGCGAAGACATTTTCTGAATAAAACCAAAAAATATTTTTGCTACCACAGAAGAATTAGTTACGTCTACCAACAGCAGCAGATTCCAGCTATGACAACCGCAGAGCGAAAAAATGCCCTGGGATTAATGTTTAATATTCGAGTTTTAACTCCACCATTTACGCCTGTCATATTTGCACCATTGTCGAATCCTTGACCACGACAGTTTTGAATATTTAAGCCATTTTTTTTGGAGCTCTCCCAATATTGCATTAATTAAATATTTTCTAGAGGTCTTAGTGACAGCAAGAAATTCGATAAAGTTTTCTTCTATTGTACCGGTTGATGTAGTACAAAATCTTAAGATAACTAACATTTGTTCAACTCCACTACAGTCTTTAGTGCAGTCGAGCAAAAAAGATTAATATTTTGCCTCTTTTACCCTACGAATCACTTCATCGATAACTATTTTGGACATTAATATAATCAATTCATTCTGAATATCGTGGCTTAAATGATGGCGTGCAAATTGTTTGTCACTGACGTGTTTCATGTGTTTCTGTAATGTAGGATCAAATTTGAATATCAATTTAAATAAGTCTATGAAGTTACCAGAATTTCTGGATTCGTCGTCTGTCTTGAGATTTTCTGCGAGCTCTAAATGCCAGTTTGCACGCGAAACTACAATTTACGCCGGCCCTGGTTATAATTATGTTTCAAAAATTGTGCATACATAATAAAAATTGAAATTGAAATAATTGAAAAAAAAAATTTGACAGTTCGGAGAGTTGCTAATTATATTTATCGTTATAAGATGAGTAAAATTTTTTGGTCGTGATCGCAGCTTTCAAGTACCTAATGCATAAATCTTTGTGACACGAGGCCCCTTTAACCGCGAGGCCATGGGCGGTCGCCCACATTGCCCACGCCTTACGCCGCTTCTGCATAAGACAATGGAAAACCGTTATTCGCCAATTCTAAATTAAGGATTTTAAAGATATATAAGTTAAATAGCAGCAGGCTTAACACTGATTCCTGCCATAAACCAGTGTAGACAGTTCTGTCCACTGGTCCTTGTGTAGAGTGTTGGAAACACAACCCTTTCTCCAAAAACAAACTGTGTATTAGGTTTGCAAAGTTCTCAGAAATGCCTAATTCCACTAGTATCTTAGATAAAATGCTAATATTATTATGCTGCAGCTAGTCTTGTTAAATACTTAAGGATATACATAAGTTAATTAAAACAGTTTCATTGACCTATAAAACAAACACACTTCTGACATTGTTTGATCTAGTCAACGAGGTGTAATTACATTTTCTATGATACCAGTTAAATTATGAATAACCGTTAGGGATTTATTTCTTTCAAATACAATAGAATTATTATCAAACATTAAAGTAGTCACACCAAATGTTCACAAGTTATATTTCTCTGTGGCATAGTATTGCCAAATGAGCAGAAATGCTATAATGTTAAATATAGTTCAAACGTTTTTTGAATCGATCAGTAATATAGAAGCAGTTCAAATCGGTTGAAATTGTTAAAAAGTTAATCTCAAACAGGAATCAAATATACCATCAGACTTTTAAAGGTTAGTCTACATGCTTCATGCAAAACAGGTGTATTGCAATCACAAAATTTATCTGATGTGAAGTTGTGGATATGCAACAAGTGGATGATTAGAGTTTGCATTATGCAAATGAGTTAAATAAAAGGTCTGACCTATAGACATGAAGGTTACATGTTTGCAATAGTAATACTGTAATGATCCATGTGAAGTCTGATTTTCATTTAGGCCTGTTGAAATGAAATTGAGACTTATTATGTAGTTTTAAATATTTGTGTTCATTTCAAATGTGGCAATTTATGTAAATGAAGTTCATTAAACAGAATATGATACTGCATGCAGCTAAATGTATTAATTCCATGAAATAATACTTACTACCTATGAATTTCATACAAATAATATTATATAAATTAGTAATCAAGAATAAATTATTTTATTCATTAATAAAAACTATTTGTTTAAGCTGCACTAAAATGTAATTTGAAACAATCAAATTATAAGAATATTACACTTCAACAATTTTCCAAATTGTTAATAATTATAACTTGAAGCAGCAAAATAAAGTTCTTACAAAGTGGTAATGCATTAATACATTGGCATACTCACGATGGACACATGGGTTAGTGTGTTTGCATTGGATTTATATTTGTGAGTAGTAGGTTACTACAAGTTTGTAGCACTTTACACATGTGTCCTAATGCCCATCATATGTTAATTTCTCCGATTCCTGTCATCCAAACAAGAAGTTCCCGATCACTTGTAAGTCTCACTAATTAAATAGAAATAAAAACAATGCAACAACTCAGGTGCTGCTCACAATAAACTGGTATGATATTGCACTAATTGCAGGATAAAATTGATCAAACGAACGTTGAAAAAGAAGTAAAGGATGTTCCTTTGACTATTGTCAATCAAATTATGAAAATCTCCTGATTCATATATACCTGAATATTTCTGTAGTTACTGGAAGAAAGTGCAGAGCATTACACTTTTGATTCAAATAAGCTTCACCAGTCATTATCTATTAGTAAAATGTTATTTTAATTTAAGGTCTCTTTCAAAATTCTAGAAAACTGAAGTAGCATACAATATTCTTTATGAAATTTACTCCTACATGGAATAATCTTATTTAGCAAAAATTAAATTAAAAGGAATCCCGAAGTAGTGAGTTATGTTTAATAATGTAATACATTAGGTTTTGTATTAGTTAGCTGTAATTGAACTGAAGGAATACTTAATAGCAATCATTAATATTCTAAGATATATCAAGTTATAATGCAAAATTTTTTGACTGATAATGAAAAGTATGTTTCTAAAATACTGACTAGAACTTAAAATTTTTAGTTTGTTTTGATTAACTGAGCTTAGTGGTTTTCCACAATTCACTTTAACTTATGACCACAATTAATGTAGAACTTTTGTAGTCAATTTTTTCCTTTTCTTTAGAAAATTTATACATGTTAAATTCAATGCTGTTTATTAAATGTATATGAAGAATGTTTTAGCCTTCATATGTAAGTATTATTAATTTTTTGTATATACCACATTTCTGTTGTGAATCGTCTAATGTAGCAGCTACAATTGTTTTCTAAATGCCAAATCATTAAAAATAAATTTGTTGAAACATTAGAATTACTATGAACTTATATGTGTTGCAAATACTTTATTGAAAAGCTGATCACTTGAATGCAGTTTATTCTGACTGGATTTTGAAGAAGGAGTTTTAGACGGAAATTGGGGTAATATAGGAATGATAAAAGTGAATGAGGTGATAACTCAGCTACTCTCTTGATTCAATTCGAACAATACTGATTTGATTTCAACTTCTAAAAATGTTCAGAATTGAAAATGGCATCGATATTAGATGTCCATGCATGAATCATGTATAAATTTTAGTCTCTGATATTATGATATTACATTATAAAGTATTGGATTAATTTGAATACACAATTTAAATATTTCTACTAGTAAAGCATTCAGTGTTTGAATAAGTTCAAAAATTCATATTTGATATTATTATGTAATTAATTGCAAAAAATTTCAGTTTGAATATACCAGAATTTTGGACCACCTATTCAATGATTACCTTCTGAAAGTTCCATAGTAGTAGACGATTTTAAAATTAAACAAGAAGTAATATATGACAAATAACTCATGCAACCTCTTATAAAATTTATTATACACATTTACTGCAGCCAGGTAGTAAGTTTTTTTTTTTTTTTTTTTTTAATTTAATTTATTTACTCCGCTGTACCTTGCGGTTTTTCAGCCAGAGTTTCTGATTGTTACTGTTATTATTTGTTGTTGATGTGTTTTGTTTTGTTATTCATTACATGGTTGACAAAGCTGATCAAATTAAAAAAGTTTTTTTTATGTATTTCGGTTATTGGTTTTTTTATTATTTTCCGTTTTTCTCTTTCGTTTTTAAACTTATTGCATTCGAAAATCGAATGAAAGCAATCGTCTGTTTCCTCTTTACAGTCTATACAGATGTCTGTTTCAGCAATTTTAAATCGTTTCATATAGACACCATTATTTTCATGTCCGGTTAAAAATTGAGTGAAGTTATAATCGGTATAAAAATGTTTCTATTTATTTATTTATTTATTGTATTTACAAGTCGCTTTTAGACTACAAGGTCATTAGCGACTACGGTTTTACAGATAATTATAACATTTTATATTGAATATTTGAAAAAGCGCGAAACAAAAAAGTCAGCTGAAGGCTGAGGAAGTTAGATCAGTTGGAATACAGAGATGTCTTTGAGGAAGGCTACGATTTTTTTACACTTCTCGGCGTCCGAAAACATCTCTGGAAGGCCGTTGGTAATACAGGCTTGTTGTCTGGCCTGCTGGTAGTGATTACACTCGATCAAAAGATGCCTCACCGATATAGGCATGTTGCAGCGTTTACACTCGATCAAAAGATCTTCTTCTTCTTCATCCGCCGTCTCCGTTACGAAGGTTGGCGATCAACACGGCAATGTCTTTTCTAGACATGGCAGATCTGAACATTTCAACGGGTGAACAACGGAACCAACGATGAAAATCATTTGTTCACGAATTTTGTGGGCGCCCTTTTGATCTTTTGCCCAAAAGCTTTCCTTCCATAATGAGATGTAAAATCTCATATTTTTGGCCTCTCATGATGTGGCCTAGATAACGTAGTTTACTTTACTTAATCAAATTTAATAATTCCGGCCGTTTATTGATTCTTTTGAGGACTTCTTTATTAGTAACTTTTAAGATCCACAGAATTTTCAGCATACGCCTATACGAATATAATTCAAAGGCCTGTATACTTCTTTCTGATAAAGCATCTAACGTCCAACTCTCGTTGCCATACAATAAAACCGAGAAAATGTAGCAGCGCAGAATTCTAATTCGTAATCCAAGATTTAATTCTCTTCTGCTGAGCAGGTTCTTCATTTTTATGAGCACTGCTCTCGACTGCTCTATTCGCGATCGGATTTCTTTCTTACAGCTACAGCTGTCGTCGAGAAAGGTACCCAAGTATCTAATTGATTTGACCTGTTCTAGTTTTGTCCCATCTGCTTCTATTACGCATTGCACAGGCTTCTTAGAGAACACTATTACTTTTGCTTTAGAGCTGTTGATGGTGAGTCCATAAGCTTTGCTATAGTCTATCAGTTTGTTCATTATTTTTTGCAGTTCCTCCTGACTATCAGCTATAATGAGACAATCATCTGCGTATCGAATATTATTAATTGTGACTCCATTTACTTTAATCAACCCGTCATCCTCATCAAGCGCCTCTCTGAATATTGCTTTGGCATATAAATTGAAAAGCAGAGGAGACAGTACACATCCTTGTCGAACTCCTTTTTTAATTTCTATATCCTCCGATATTACGCTTTCGATTCGTGATCAAAAGATGCCTCACCGATATAGGCATGTTGCAGCGTTGACACAGGTTGGGCGGTTTTTTAGATATGAGGAACGAATGAGTCAAGTTTGTGTGTCCAATGCGGATAGGAGTTAGGACACACTGCTCGTGTCTACTGAGAGTTGGCATGTTTTCGTAGGTATCTTTTCTAAACTCGTGGAGTTTGCTTGGCATTTGGAGCCAAAGGGTGTTCCAGTAGTTTTTGACTGTGTTGCTTATCATCATTTTAGCTTCATGAGGTGTCATAAGTACTTCAGGCGGGCAATCTTGTGTCGTCGCGGTTCTTGCAGCTTGGTCCGCCAATTCATTTCCTTGGATTCCTGTATGCGCCGGTGTCCACACAAGGCTGACTTGTATATGCTGTGATTGGAGCTGGTCCAATTTTAGGTGGATGCGTTGTATGATAGGATTTTCGATAAACTGATTTTGGATGGCTCTTAAGCAGGACAACGAGTCAATAAATATGGTACAGTTTGTTACGTCTTGGCGCAGTAGGATTAGTTCTAGAGTATAGAGAATCGCCTTGGCCTCACAGGTGAAGATTGAATTATTGTCGTGCGTTCGTTGTGCTGCTAACGTGATAGAGTCAGAGACTATAGCGTAACCTGTTTTGCCATTGAGAATTGAACCGTTTGTATAGTATTCCGTGCATGGCTGAAATTTTTCGCGTATTTCAAGGAAAAGTAATCTAAACGTCTCTGAGCTTGTGGTTAGTTTCTCGTGCTCACTTAGATCAACATTTATTGTCAGACTGGGTTGGCACCACGGAGGTAGGAACCCTAGCGATCGCTCATAAACCGTTGGTAGTATTATTTCGAGTTCTGCTGTGTATCTGGCTATCCGCGATCTGAGTGGTTCTGCTGCCGAATAGTCGGGGTCGATATTTTGCACAGGGACCTTGAAGATACTGTCATAAGCTGGATTGTCCGGTGTCGAGGAGATTGTCACCGCATATTTTAAGCAGAGCTCTTTTCTTCTGATAACCAGTGGCAGTTCGTTGGCTTCTGCGAGCAAACTATTGACTGGACTCGTTCTGAACGCTCCTAAGCAGATACGGCATGCGGAATTGACAACCGGTTGCAGAGTGTCCAAGAGTGATTTCTTGGCTGCATCATATATAATGGCACCGTAATCGAGCATAGATCGGATAAGACTGCGGTAGACTTTTAATAGCGCTTTCGTGCTACTTCCCCACTGTTTGTTGGCGAGAATTTTGAGTATACGCAATCGGTCAAGGCAATTCTTCTTTAACGCTTTGATGTGAGTTTTCTACGAGAGCTTTCGGTTGATCTCGAGGCCCAGGATTTTTATTGAGTCCTTTTTTTTTAGACTTGGTCACTTAGATACAGTTGACAGTTCCTCGCTTCGGCTTGTTTCTGGCTGCCTATTATCATGTACTCCGACTTGGTGGCCGAGAACTTTAGATCGCATTTGGCGGCCCATGTTTGGAGGTCTACAAGAGCTTTTTGAACGATGTGGAAGGTGAATTCAATATTTTCCCCCCAGCATGATATCGTGAGGTCGTCAACGAAGAGTCGTCCCTGCAACGGAGATCTTAAGATTCTAAGCGCATGATTAATTGTCACGATGAACAGGACGACACTTAGCACAGATCCCTAGGGAATCCCATTGATGAAGACCAATTTGGACAGAATTCCCTGGATCCGGACTCTCATGCATCGGCGATTGAGGAAGTTCTTCATAAAAGCGATGATGTTACCAGTAAAATTCAGTGACCGCATAATACTGATTACTTCAGGAATCGAGGTTGTTTCGTAGGCCTTTTCGATATCCAACGATACCAATAGGAGGTGCGCTTGGTCCGCCAAGGCGTCGCACATATCAGCTTCAATGCTTGCTAGGTAGTCAGTCGTTGATCTAAAGTTGCGGGAACCAAACTGATGTGGTGCAAGCAGTTCTTCTTTTTCCAGACGCCATCTTAGACGACGACATACCATCTTTTCCCAAACTTTACAGAGGTTGCATGTAAGTGAAATCGGTCTGTAGTTAGAGGTATGGGAGCGATCTTTGCTCAGCTTGTGTATCAGTATAATAGTTGCTTCCTTCCATTGATCGGGGAAAGTCTGTGTAAACCAGAGGTAATTAAAAACTGCCAAAAGGTATTCCAGGTAATCGTGGGGAAGATTCTTGATCATCGCGTTCGGGATGCCATCCGGTCCAGGGCTGGAATTTCGGGTCTTCGCGATGGCGTGTGACAGTTCGGCAAGAGAGAACGGATTATTGATAGGATCCGGCTCAGGAGGTGCATGCTGATGTTGATGAGCTGTACTTATTATGTCATCGCTTAAGTTTTGGTTAGGGCTACTTGCATTTGCGGCAAATGTGTTTGCAAAGATATCGGCTACAACTTGGGTATTATCAATAAGATTTTCCAGCATGGTCAGAAATGGTAGGTGAATGGAGAGGCGGCCGTTTCCCAGATATGGATCTGATTTTATTCCAAACGACGGCAGCTGGTGTTCTATCGTCGATTGATGAAGTGAAGTTGTTCCAGCAGACTTTTTTGCTTTGTTTCACGGTACGACGGGCTAAGGCTCTGTTTTTTTTAAAATCAATCATATTCTCCTCAGGGGGATTTTTCTTATACTTGCGGAAGGCTTTTTTGGAGTTCTTTATAGCTGCGTTGCAGTTGGGAGACCACCATGGCACAGATTTACGTAGCACTGCTCCAGTAGATTTGGGTATTGAGTCGTTGGCCGCAGCAGTAATAACGCCGCTCAGTGATTCCATGATATCATTCGCCGTCATATTCCCTAGAGACGGGAGGGAAGGGAGAAGTTGTTTATGCTTTGCGAGGGAATCTTGATACTTTTTCCAGTCAGCCTTGTTCAAAATCCATTTTTGCGGGTAATTTGGCATGTCGCTAGTGGTTATGCGGGCGTTGATGAGAATCGGATAGTGGTCACTACTAGAATTGTCGTCTGCCACAGTCCACTCGAGGTCATCTGCAATGGTGGCTGATGCAAACGTAAGGTCTATTGCGCTCTGGTGTCTTGTTTTGACATCGAAATGGGTACTTGAGCCATTATTGAGAAGAATGGTTTGGTCGAGCCTGTTATACAGAGCTTCTACCGTTTTTCCACGATTATCCGTCGTCTCAAATCCCCATAGGGTGTTGTGGGCATTAAAATCGCCACATAGGATGGTTGATAACATTCTCGAGCTCTCTCTCATCGAGTGTTAAACTGTTTGGGAGGTATATACTACATATTGTTACTGGCTGGGCTGATCGGACTGTGAGCGCTGTAGCTTCTAAATGAGTATTGAGATGCATCTCTTCAGTAGTCCATTTGTCCTTGACGAAAACTGCGACTCCACCACTGGCTCTGAGTGCATTTCGCCTATTTTTGAAAACTGCATGGTATCCTCTGATTGTTGCACAAAAATTTTTGGTAAAGTTTGTTTCCTGGAGACAGATGCAATCAACATTGGTTCTATTGATACAAAGCTCTAGAAATTCTTTTTTTTCAAAAAAAGGCGTTGATATTCCACTGTAATATCTGCATTTCCTGGAATAATCAATCGGCTTGCAGTCAAATACTTAGTACTCGAGCAGGTGTGTGGAATTCCCCGTATCTTCCAGCTCCACTAGATTCTCCGTAGATGTTGCTGAGCTGAGGGACGTCCTGTCGTCCAGGGCGCCTCCTTCGATTCTGTTCGCTAAGCGAGTAAAACGGTACTTAAGCTTTTGGTCATCCAGAAGGTTGTACAGCTTTCTGAGCATTACAACTGTGCCAGCTGGGTCAAGTTCGTACTTAGCAAGGGCATCTTCTATTGTTGGGATTGAAGGTGCTTCCTCCAGGAAGCTGAAAAGTTGTGGAAATGTGCACGGGAACTCGGAGGGCGTGTTATTCATTGCCTGTTCTATCACAGCAGGAAGTTTTGGTTTCTCGCTATTAGATTTAGTTGTTTTCTTCTTTCTTTTGCATTCTGCATTAGATGGCTTTGCAAAAAGTTGTTGTTGAGTTGGTAGAGAAGCTTGCGATGAATCATCGGACCTTGACCGCTTAGTGGACAGATTGTGCGCTCCGTGTGTTGGTTGGGTTTCGTTTTTCTTGTTTACATCATTGTTGGGTCGTCCTGGCGGTAGTGGAGGAAAGGAAGGTTTCGTGACCGGCTGCATTTCAGGATGTACGAAAGCGTCTGGGTTTTCCTTGAGGGGCTCATCACCTGCAAACTGTTGTGAGCTCGCGTTTTGTGGGCAAGCCTTCGCTAAATGTCCTTCTTTTCTACAGTTGAAACAAAGCATTGAGTCGAGGGATGGATAAATAAAGTAAGAGGTATCTTTGTGGTCGATTTTCCATAGGGTAGGTATGTTGCCGACATCTTCGGGCTTGATGAACACCTGTCGTCTGAAGCTCAAGATGTGCTGATACCCAGGAATGTTTAATCCAGCACGTAATGTCGAAATACTTGAGACTGGAATTATTTTGGATTCTTTTAACTTAGCTAGAATGACGTCGTTGGGGATTATAGGTGGAACGTTTGAGAGAATAAGCCTCTTGTTCCGGGAAATGAGTGGTCGAACAATAACTTCGGTGTCTCTCAACTTTACAGTTTTGTGGACATCAACGAGAGTGTCTGCAATTTCTTTTGTTGCAACGTATATACATACTCGGTTGTTTGCAATTCGGGACAGGTGCCGAATATTTTCTGGTTTGATTTTACTTCCAATAGCGATAGCATATTCATGGATTTGGATGCCGTCGACGGCGTCGAGGATGACTGCTTGGTCTTTTGTGGGAACAAATTTGGTCTGGAGAACGTTGGTGTAAGTTTTGGTTTGCGGGGCCATTCTGGCCGCAAATCTCTTACAGAAATTTACCGCGGGGTAAAAATGTTGGTAGCGGGACGCACACAGATACACGGAAAACTGAGAGTCTAAGCACACACAGATTTAATCACTAACGCAGGCGATAAGATAAAGTAACAATGCACGACAGACACACGACCGCACTAGTTCATGATGAAAAAGAAAGAAAAAAACAAAAAAACACAAAAAACGGTTTAATCGATAACGCATTCGATAAAATAAGAAAAACACAAAATTGAATGTAGAAACACACGACCGCACTGTAACAATCGATTTGTAAAAACTGTTTCATTTGTAGTCTTTCTTCTATGTTTGGAACTATTTCCCGTGTTACTTTGCCAGTTTTTGATTTATCACATCTGAGTTGCCAAAGTCGTATACTACATGAATTAATTTTATTGATCTGTTTTCCTAACTTTTTTTTGTCTAAAATTTTTTCTTCTTGTTTCCATGTTTTGATTTGGTTTACAGTTTCCAACTTTAAGTCTATAGGTATTATTGTTGACTGAAGTATATGATATTGTGCGATAACCAGAGATTGTTCCTATTAATATTTTCCTTTGTAATTTTAACAGCTTATTCTTGTCTTTTTCTCGTAAAACTGGAAAATATACTGTAGAGCAGTATTCTGTTATTGATCCAAAAATGGCTTTGTCGAGTACTATTCTATCTTTATATTTGAAACCGAACATATTTGAATATAGTGATCTTAATTTGAAATAAATTTTTTTAATCTTGTATATTATGAATTCGATGTGTTTTCCAAAATTTAAATTTGTGTCCATGATTATTCCCAAGTATTTTATTTCTTTTACTATTTTTATTTTGTCGTTATTTATGCATAAGTGCTGTTCAATGCAATGTACCATTTCTTCCCTGTCTTGTTTTCTACTTATTAGTAGTGCTTGGGTTTTATTTATGTTGAATTGTAAGCCTAAGTTTTGAATGTTTTTACTCAATTTCTTTATTGTTTCATTTATATTGTAAACTTCGTCCTTTTTATTAATTCCTGCTACTAACATTATATCGTTTGCGTAGCTTATCATATTGCAGTGTTGACTGAAATGCAAATTATGAACTTCGCTCATTGCTATGTTGAAGAGTACTGGCCCTAGAACCGAACCTTGTGGTACTCAAGGTAGTAAGTTAGTTATTATAGGGAAAGTGTTATGAGATGATTTAAATAATATTATGCTCTAGCTGGTCCAATCAAATATTTAAGGTTATTCATAAGTAAAAAAAAAAAAAAGTTCATTTAGTTGCATAAGAAAATTTTATTTCATATAAAACAAACACACTTCTGGTTTTGTGTGATCTAGTCAACAAAGTGTAATGGCATTTTCTAAAATACTAATTAAAGTATAACTAAATTTTAAGGCTTTATCTTTTCAAATACAATAAAATTATTATCGAACATTTCAGTAGGCACACAAAATATCCTTCTAAATAAACCTTTCTGTGAAAAAGTTTTGAGGGATGAATAGAAATACTATGATGTTGAATACAGTGAAAACATTTGTTGAAAGGATCCGTAATATAGAGGCAACTCACTTCTGCTGAAATTGCTAATAGCTAATATTAAACAGGAATCAATATACCATCGGAAATTTAGAAGTCAGTCTGCATGCTTCATGCAATGCAGGTACGCCGTGATCACAACATTTAACTGATGTGAAATTATGGGCATGCCACAAGTGCAAGGTGAGAGTTTGCATTATGTGAATAAGTTATATAAAAGTTCTAATATTGTAAAAGTAGGTTAAATGTTTGTTTTGTAATACCATAATGTGAATTATGTTGTTTGGTTTCCATTTAGGCTGATTGAGATTAAATTGAGAATTATTATGTGGCTTACGATATTTGTATTTATTTAGAAGGTGATAAGTTATATAAATTAAGTTTATTGAACTATGAATATATTACTACATATATTAATTGATTAAAATATAATATCAGTTGGATTATAGGGGTTTGTTGTTGCAGTTTGTGATTGTAAACCATAAGATTTTTAACAACTAAATGTATTAATTCTCTGAAATAATACTTACCACCTATGAATTTCATAAAAGTAAAATTATATAAATTAGTAACCAAAAATAAATTTGATATTCATTAATAAAAACTATTTGTTTAGGTTGCACTAAAGTGTAATTTGCAACAATCAAATTAGAAGAATATTGGTTTTCAAAAATTTTCCAAATTATTAATAATTACAGCTTAAATCAGCAAAATAATGTGCTTACAAGTTAGTAATGCATGAATATATTGACATTCTTTGAGATGGACACACTGGTTAGTGTATTGCATTGGTCGCATATTTCTGAGTAGTAGAGTACTATGCATTTGTAGCACTTTACACATGTATCCTAATGCTCAACATATGTTAATTTTTTTAATTCCTATCATCTAAACCAGAGGTTCCCGATCACTTGTAAGTCAAACTAATCAAATAGAAATAAAAAGAATGCGACAACTCGGGTGCAGCTCACAATAAACTTCAATGATATTGCACTAATTGCAGGATAAAATTGATCAAATGAACATTGAGAAAGAAATAAAGGAGGTCCATTTCTACATTGTCAATATAATTATGAAAATATCATGATTTATATTGAAGCGTTTATCTTATTTGGTTTTTTATTGCATTAGTGATGCCACCATGCGGTTTATTCCCATGGACCTAGAATATTGCACTCTTATTATGATGATTATCACTTTTAGTATTATTTTTATTGTTTATTATTATTATTATTATTATTATTATTATTATTATTATTATTATTATTATTATTTTTATTTTTATTGTTTATTGTTTATTATTATTATTATTGTTAATCCACACACACAAGTACCTTAATTATGATTTACTTTTTTTCTACCAAACTCATACATAGATTTTTCAAAGTCGATCGACTCTAAGAAAATTTGAATACCCTTATTTAAATATTATAATTTAAATGACAAAATTGCCCCGGATTGGTGGTTAATATAAAGTTAAATAATTTGTATACATATCTTGAAACTCCGGGGGAGGGTCGATGCCGATGATGTGGCGACGGTAATTCGTTGTTCCTCTTCATTGATCCTGTTCATCTAACGCCCTAATCTGGGACTTCTGATATGCGAATCTTTTCTTTTGCTCGTTCTATTTTTAGCCAAATTATTTCACTAATACTTTTTCGAATAATCGTGATAAAATGAATGTGACTTTATACAGCGGAATACAATAACAGAAAGCGTCTGGCCAATGTCATGGTCCACCGGCGTGGACTCTCACTGCACTTTATTTACTGTGTCTTACCAACTCCAAAATCCGGCTGGCTGCCTCCGTGCAGCGGCAGTTCCTCGAGTGCTTGCCTCTGGGTTGTGTTACATCATCTGTGATGTAACGTTACATATTACTCCACCACCTTCGGCCGATCACTATATATATAGTATGTAATGTACACATTACATATCCTCGCCGCCACGAAATAAAAATTTCCCCCGAAATTTTTATTAATTTTGTTTACATTTTGAATTACATTTATCTTTCTCTGGTAAAAATAATTAGTTTCCTTCACCTTTTACAGTCAAAACCAAAGATGTAACAGATATACAAGTTAGCATGTGTATTTATATTATCGTCATAAACGATTTTTTTCCCCCATGGAATTTCAAGATACTAATATAGGCAGTACTCAATTCGGACTCATCTTCCGTCACGGGAAAAATTTTATTTCCAAGTAGTATTGTATCTATAAATATACTGTCCAGAATGTTTCCCTCGGTAATTTTATCCGTGTTCACGATTTTTCTTGTCTAATTTCTATTTACCTTAGAAATATTCGTTTAACTGGTTACATTTTTTTATAATTTCAATGTTCAAAAATGATCGATATATTCCCAGTGTAATTTTAGCTGGTTACTGTCTTTTCTCGTTTTTTTAGTATCAGCATTACTTGAATGTTTGCGAAATTCCCACCGTTTTTTATCTGGGTTATTTACGTCAGTATTACCGACATTTTCCAGACATTCTCACCGACGTTTTGACATTCTTGTTCTCTTACAACTTTAACGTTAAATCAATTTTTAATATTTTTTCCAGCGTAGTTTGGGCGGGGACATCCGAATTGCGCACCAACGCTTCACACAGTGACAAGTCGGACTCGAGTTGCGCACTGCTTTTACCCTAGATTACGAACCTTCGTCACTTCGACGACGCAGATTTAGAAAATGTACTGTAAAATTTCTGCGCGCGATTACTGGATGATAAACGCTTGTTCAATCTCAATCGGTACCCTGACCTTGTAGTGTTCAGTAGTGTTTTTTCTGTACGAAGTCTCTGAGTGGCATAACGGCAACATGGCTCATCGGATCAACGAAACATAATTTTCTTTCTTGCAGTCGAAAAACTAAGCGCTGCCTATTGTGCATTTTTTATGGCATGCTAAACATTGCATTCATAAACAGTCAGTGGCGGCTCGTGCATGTGTTCACATTCGCACGTGAACACCCTGGATTCAACTTTAAAAAAGTATAATCCAATGTTTTTATTTATATTTACTATTTACATATCGCTATTAGTAAAATTAATGTAATAAATTGATTTTACATTTTTAAAAATGAATTAAATTTTGTTCATAATTCTTTTATTGTGAAGGCTACTTATAGCACGTGCGATCGAAAACCATCGAAGTATAATGTAGTAGTGTGTCAGAAAGATAAAAATGATGTTGTGTTAGTGCATGTGTTATATCGGCTTGATGGAGCACACTCGAATTGTGAACCAAACGATAGGCGTTCTTTTTGCAAGATAATATTTTGTAGGTGGGCAATACTTTAATAAAGTGAATTTGATTGTAAACAGAATTAATCGATAAATTTTCATAAAACGATTATATGTTTACATTTTTTTATTGCTTATACCTATATTTGAATTTTGAGGGAAATAAAGTTTGATTGGAGTATATTTATATGTTTATTTTTACTTTTATTTTATAAGAAAAGTGTATTACTGCATCTATATTATATCGGTTGCGTTATTGCGTTGCATACATATACAAGTTAGTATAATATTGTACATTTAAAAACAGTTATGTGTTTAAAATTACTGTCGTTCTATTTGTCAACATTATAATTTCCAAATATTGAAATACAGTAAAAATTGGTTACAACGGCATACCAATTAGCATTTAGCTTTGAAAGATTTATGCAGATGAATTTAATAAAAACATCAGGCCCGATCTTTTTCAATGAAGAAATTAAATTTATACAAACAGAACAGATACACCGTTATTTTTTGTTCTGCTTATTTTGTTAGTGTGACATGTAAAATGCTTATTATAAATATAACTTTGATGAAAACCTGTGGTAAGACCATTGCAAAAAATGTTAGAAAAAGACTACTATACTCATTTTGTTATAATAAAAAATGTTTCTTTTCTCTTACTCTTGCTTTATACTGATTTAAGTTTTTTTATTATCATACTTTTATGTACAAAAAAGAAAGTGTAATGTTTGTATTTTTGGCTAAGAAATATGTGTAGTTATAATTATAAATAAATGATTGCTTATTCAGCGTAATTTATGCCATAAAATATTTCATGTCAGTTTTGTAACGAACTGTTCATTAGTAGTAAATTTTGGACATTAAAAAATTATAATGCTTTATTTGATATGAGAGATAACGATCAGATTATTCACTTCCTTGAATGTTTCTATAATTGATTTCTACTGTATCTTATAATTTGTCATTTTATTATACTCTTTTTCGTGAGACATGCATTATGTAAAACTGATACTGTTCAAGATGTTGGCTGAATATTTTAGCATAAAAATTTAATTGTTTTTCTTTTTAAGCAAATTCAAAATAATTGTAATAATTGATAAATTAAAATAATGATAAAATATAAATACATAGTGTTAAAAAACAATAATAACAAACATTTTGCAAAATTTAAACTTTTGTTTGTTTTTTAATGTACTTAAATGAAAATATGTAACGAGTTTTCACGGTTCATATTATTAAAATTAAAATTAAAATTTTTGGTAGAAACCACATCACTATTAAAAATACTACTAACGTTTTGAATATGTATACATAGTCGATGATTGGGACTACAGTTTAGTTTTTTTAATGATGGACCGCATATGTTCATTCGAATATTTTTAATAGTGCCGTAGTTTCTACCTAAAATTGTAATTTTACTTAAGGATAAAACGTGCTAATTATATTCTCACCGAGTTTTTCGACACTAAAACGAATTAAAACATTTTTATGTAGCACACTGTGTGAAGACAAGATGAATGCTTTAGCTATGTTATCAATTGAAAAACAAATGTTCCACAATATTCCTAACTTTCATGAAACTGTTATAGATTTTTTTTCTTTAAAGAAAGATAGAAGAATAGATTTAGTTTACAAGACTTTTGACTGAAAATTATTAATATTATGCGTACACAAACACAGACACATACATACATACATATATACATATATAGTTTTTGATAAATATTTTCAATAAATATTTGTGTAATATTTAATATATTTAATTGTGAACCTCCACTTCTGTTACTCACGAGCCGCCACTGTAAACAGTTATGTAATATTTGTCACAAATACTACAGAAGCAAATAAGAAACTTCTATCGCGGCGTAATTATTTGAAAGAGTTGCACTGCAAATTAGTTGAGTCACACATGCGAAAAAGATTGACGAAACTAACATTTCAAACTAGTCTGCATGATTCAATTACGCAAATCCTAAATGTATCGGACAACAAATCTATTCTTGTTGAGACTGAAGAAACAGCAGAAACAAATGCACCAAAGAAAAGAAAGATATGTGCCTTTTGTCCCTCGGCGAAACGAAGGATGACGAAAAGTTATTGTACCAAATAGCAATAAATCCGTGTCTGGAGAACACAAACTAGAAGTGTGTCACAAATGTACTAATTTATAAGCGTATACCCAATATTATCGGTTGTTTGATAAATTGTTTCATCACCTTAGATATGTTAAGTTTGTTTTCACAGTTATTTTTTGTTTTATTAAATTAGAGTGATTTAAATTTTAAAGAACTTTTGATTTTACATGGAAAAGTGAGTCTCAATAAAGAGGCAAAATAACATACAGTATATAGTTATCTTTTTTTTGTATAATAATAGAAATATTAGAAATGTATTCATAACATTAAATAAATCCTAAAAAATCATATTTCATTTCATTAAATCTTTGAAAGCACAACTTTTATCCGCGTGTAGTCGAATCGACGAAAGTTATTAATAAATGTATGTAAAATAAGATTCGTAATCTAGGGTTAAAAAAAGAAACTCCGGATTTTATAAAATCAACGAAGGAATAAAATGAGTAGAAGTCGCTCTTTCAGTGACTTCCAAAATGTCTTATCATATCTCGATGGGGGGGAACGTTTGCTATTTGGAATAACATTTCGTTTGCTTAGAAAGAACCTCCTTAAGTGTTTGCGAAAAATAGGCTATCATCCCGTTAGTAGTACGGTTCTTATTCTAAATATTTTTAACAATCTGGAAACGTACACATTTAAGGAATGTTGCATGAAATAGAATAATTTTTTGCGCGAATATTATATAAAATCATGTAGATTACAATAATTTCTAACTGAACATGTAGAATTTTCAGTGTGCGGCATATTATATTTTATGAATCTTGTGTTTCACATTAATACAAAATACGTTCATATCAGCTGATAAATTTACATAAAATACAAATGTGATACCCGTATGAAAATTTCGAGTTCGACAAATTAAGTATCTATTATAATCATGGGCGTCGCCAGTGGGGGGCAGGGGGCAGCTGCCCTCCTGGAGCCTTGAAACTTTTTAATCAACTGGCCATGATGAGTATTCATCGGTGCGTAATCATGAACAATTTGTCAGAAACCTATGGAAATTATGTTTTAATTTAGATTTTATTCTTGTTTAATAAAATATTAAGCCTTTACAACTTATAAATTTTAGTTTTCCTATAACTCATATCCTTTTTCTATCATCTTGCCCTGGCGGCTAGCAACTCATCTTCCCCCCTGGCCCATCGGCTGGCGACGCCCTTGATTGTTATAAAAAAAGAAAGATAAACTTGGTTATCGCTTTGTTAGCTTCTTTCGTATGTTCCATTTCTAATATTTTTCCTTTATAAACATTAATACTATCATACCGTTGGATTGAGTAACGTTCTTAGCTGACATGCTCAAAATTTAATATAAAAAAAAAAAAAAAAAAAAAAAGATCATAAATGTAAATAGACCGTTAGGTGTATGTTAAATTACTAATGGTTGAGCTAACTAGCAAATTGCAAAAGCCAGAATGAAATTTTAATGATTAAAAAGTAAATGAGAACATAAATATGTATCACAGTTATTTATCAAAAGTGTATATAATATTTGTTTCGTAAACGAAAAATGAAACTGGTAGTTTGAACAATTAATATACATATTTTTAAAATTAACTTGGCGTATTCTGAAATATTTTTTAATAAACCGTCGTCGTCGTTGTAGAGGAAATATTTTGTAATAAATAAATCGGTATTATTGTTTTTCGTTGGCGGATTTTAAATATCATTTTTTAAGTATACGACGCGTAAAAATGTTGAGCGGCCATCGAAAAATGTTATACGATAAAGCGGCCATCAGTTTTGGAGTCCAGCAAATATCATGGTCCCGGGGCCGCTTTCGTTCACTTTTTTTATATTTCATACCGGCAAATTTCCAGTGCGCAATTCGAGCGTCGCCAGTTTTGGCTGGTTATCGTTTTTTCATGATCAAGTAAATTTTCGTGAAATTACCACGGTTTTTTTTTTTTTTTTTTGTTTCGCCCTATTGTTCTAAATAAGCATTCGTCGGCGACAATTTTTTGTTCACTAGGCGATTGCCCGATCGACGCGTACTGTGTAATGTGATTCTTTTGCCTATATGGCCCTTCGCCATTTTCTCCTCCATCAAAATCGCGTAAAATGCATTTTATGACATATATTACACACACAAACATTCCTGAACTATTAATAGAATTAACTGATATATTAAACGACAAAAACAAAAATGAAAATCTAATTTCCTGTAACGGCATGAAACGGTAATTTCCGCTCCTTCTTCTTAAATTTAACATAAACTTTATACACATCTCGCTTCTTTGCGACATTATTACCGCTTACAACTATTTATATTATTTATTCCCCACAAATTCTAAGGAAATTTCTGTTCCCTTTTACATCTACAAATATGACCTAAATATTTATATATCATATTTGATTATTCCTGCTAGAAATTACTAACAATAAGATGATTCTCAATAAATGATTTACCTATTTACACATTAATCCTAAATCATTTCTCTATACAACTGAACTATTTATAACTTAAGTATTTATAATTTATATCATTTACACTTTATAATCCCGTTCAGCTCGGACATTTTATCAAAACTTCACCGGCTTATCGCAATCTCCTTATCCTGTCGGATGCTCAAAGCGTGCGCAGACTATCACATCTCCTCTCCCTTCTCACTCAACCGACTGCATCATTCTCCTTATTCGTTCCTTAATTCACGGTCTTTTCCTTTCGCACTTAATCGAAACGGATATCCTTTGGATTCCTAGCCATGCCGGAATCGAGGGAAATGAGTTAGTTGACTCATTCGTTCGATTATCTTCCTCTTCTGGTAGGTTTCTTCCTGCCTTCTCAGCTTCTAATATTACCCTTCTGTCTGCAGCTGCTCATTCCAAACTGTGGTCTGACTCCTACGTCTCCTCATTCTCCAACCCAAACTCCTTTTTCTTATCTATTCAACCTTCCCTTCCACGCTTTCCATGGTTTATTAACTTTCCTTCTACGCGCCGTTTTAATCTCTCTGAGATTTTCTGCTTACGTTTTGGGCATAGTTTGCTCCCTTCCTCATTGTTCCGTTATTCTCTCGTGCCTTCTCCTTATTGTCCATTGCACCCTCCTGGCGATCAATGTATTTCTGATCCCGATCATATAATGTTCAGTTGTTCGTCGCTTTCAACTGAACAAGCTTCTTTTTATTCCTTCTTCTTACAAACCGGTATTCCCGCTCCGCTTTATTCATTCTCTCCCTTCCTTCTCCTTCGGTTATTCTAGCTCTTGATTCCTTTCTGTCGGTTATCTCTGATCATGTAAGGATCTGAGTCTCTCTTTTCTCTCTGTTCCGCTGTTCTTGGGCCAAGGTCCTCGCAGACGAACTCGTTTAAAAAAAAAAAAAAACTATTTCCTAATTAATCTTTATTTATTTCTTTATTTGGGAGAATTAAAACTTTTCTCTCTTACGTTTCTTCCTCCTTGATTTCCTTCCCATAGGGAACGAAATTGGTTTAAATTTAATTCAACCTAATTCAGATATTCAGCCACCATGTTACGAATTCTACCTCGTAATTTTCAAAAATTAGTTCTTCCTTGAATTATGAGTGGAAAACAAATATTTATGCGACCTTTTTTTTATTTTATATATATATAATATATATATATAATATATATATATACATATATATATATGTTGCATTCTATGTGGCGGGCCGGAGATTATCGTGGTTATGAGTACCCTTACAAGTATTTTTCTCCTCATCCCACAATTCATAATCATTATCACAAATTTTTTGTCTAATCACATATGGTCCTTCGGGGACACCCGCATTGCGCACCGACCCAAAATAGACCACCTGCTGAGAACTCGAATTGCGTACCGCTTTAAAAAAGAATACTTTTATTTAATAAATTCGGGGAAGGAATAAAATGAGTAAAAGTCGTTCTTTCAGTGACTTCCAAAATGTGTTGTCATATCAATGGAACGTTTGCTATTTGGAATAACATTTCGGTTGCTTAGAAAAACCCCTTAAAGCAGCGTTTCTTAACCCCGGGTCATGACCCAAATTCGGGTCGCGGGGGATGTTAGAATGGGTCACGAGAATTCCTTAAATGCCATTATGAGCGCCATGGCGAAACGGATGTTAACTTATAAACAAAATTTTTTAGCATTAGAATTTATTGAAATAAAAGATCTCTCTGGTGTCCCGCGTCCACAATGCGTGGTCTGTATGCAACTTCTTTCAAATTAGTCGCTAAAACTCAACAAATTAAAGAGACATCTTGAAATAGTCCATCCGACTTACATAAATAAACCGCTTGACTTTTGGAAAGAAAAAGAAACATAAGTAAAGCGTATAAAACTTAATGCACCATCAAGTTCGGCCACAGTTTCGTTACAAAAAAACTACCTATGCTTCTTTTCAAGTAGCTTTAAAAGTTTCTCAATGTAGAAAACCCTATAGTATTGCTGAGGAGTTGATTAAACCAGCTGCGATAGCCATGGCGAGAACGGTCTGTGGAGATGAAATAGTGAAGAAGCCGGAAATGGTGCCAATTTCGAACGATATCGTAAAAAAGAGAATAGATTTAATGCCATTAGATATTTTAGAACAGTTAATAACAGATATCAAAACAGCAATATAATTTTCAATTCAAATCGACGAATCAGTAGATATTGTAGACTTTCCACAGCTGTTAGTGTATGTAAGATACAGAACTCCAAAATTTTAATGAAGAATTTTTTTTTGTGAAAAGCTCTCTGTAACTTCAATTGGGGCTGACATCTTTTTTTTTTTTTTAGTTGACAAGTTTTTTGAGAATCACCAATTTCAGTGGCAAAATTGTGTTGCAGTCTGTACGGATGGAACATCAACAATCATAGGGAGTCGCATAGGGTTTTGTGCCAAGTCAAGGTAAGAAATCCAGAGGTTCAATACACGGCTTTTTACATCGAGAAAACCTGGCTGCATGGAATATGCAGTCAGATCTCCACTGGATATTAAAGGACGTAATCCAAATTATAAACTTCATAAAGGGGCGCGCTTTGAACTCCCGGGTATTTCGATTGATGTGCGAAGAAATAGGTTCGGATCACTAGCATTTATTGTACCATTCAGATATCCGTTAGTTATCCCGCGGAAGGATTTTAGCTAGAGTTCTTTCTCTTAAAACAGATATAAAAATATTTTTGACTGATAAAAAACACGAATGTGCTGATCGTTTCATTGACAACAAGTAGATGGCCAAGTTGACATATTAAAGCGATATTTTTCATCACTTAAATCAATTGATCGCAGAAATGCAAAGTCAAAACCGCACCATAGTAGACATATATGAAAAAATTACTGTTTTTAAAAATAAAACAAAACTTTGGCAAGGAAAAATTGCTAATCATCAATTAGCAACGTTTGCCACATTAAATTTGTTTTTAGAAGATCTTAATGACAACCATATTTTTCTAGAGACCATGCCTATTTTTTTAGAACATTTGAGAAATCTTGAAAATGAAATGGCAAGATATATTCCACAAAATGTCCATATTAAGAAATCCATTTGAAGTAGATGTAATGAGGGTTGAAAATGATACAGCTGGATTACAAGAATTGCTTGAATTACAGGGTGATGGAGTATTAAAAGAAAGATTTGCCAGAATGAGTCTTGCGAAATTTTGTGCTATTTCCATAAACTTAACTACACATATAAATCTTCTTTGCTCAAAAATACATCAAGGTAGTCACTAATAAAATTAGTGATAACACTCAGGTTATATATGTATTATTTTATGTTTTACTTTGTTGATGAAAAAATTAAAAATATGTTTCTACTATGAATGCTGATATTGCCGATTTATGCTTGTTTAACTTAGATTTGAGATTAAAGATAGAAGTTAGATTATCACAGTTGTGTTTCTCGCGTTTCGTTTTGTTGATAAGAAATATTACGTTCGGGGTTGTCTTGTGAGATGCCCCGCACACCGCCGCCAGCAAACATGCTGGCCGCCGCACCGAAACTGGACGGAAGCAAAACGACCACCGGTAGTAAGTACGCAGCACACAAACCAGGTAAGAGCCACACCGACACACACAACACACCTCCGCATAAGCTGGCCGCCACAATCGCTGATAAGAATCAGTCAATCTCTGTAGATCCTCTTCCGCTCACTCCTAACCAGAGTTATGTGAACAGTAAGATGATTACACACACAACCACCTCTCACACGTACACAACTAACCCGCACACATATGCCACTACCACTCTTACACAAGTACCTACCCCATACACGCAACCGATCATCCGATCAACAGACAACACACACCAACTTCACACCGCAGCCGTAACATTATCGTTAACCGCTACCGTCAAACAAAGCACTACACACTCCCGCACCGTGGATGCAGATAATAATCAATTAAATATAGTCAACACATCCCCTGATAACACAAAACCGAAATCGAGCACGTTAGTTAATACAATTAAAATTCAGACCGAGTCTTCTGAAAATCTTAATTCGTTAAATAAACAAAATATCTCTTTCGCTGATAAAGTGAAGTCAACGAAAATAACACCGCTAACAGCTTTTAATCACTCAAAAGACGAACAAGGCATCATCCTGCCATATTTCCCGCCTCATTCGCTCAGAGATTATTTTACTGCGGTGAAATCAGTCACTGGCAGTAATCTCGATATAATTGCGGGGTCTCGCATCAGTCGAGACCGCGTAATTATTTTCCTTAAATCGCAAAAACTAACTGACAATTTTTTTGCCAGAGGCGGAACGATTACATTAGCAGAGTGGACAATTCAGGCAGCACGAATTAGACAACCAGCTAATAAAGTTGTTCTATCAAACGTATCGGCCACTATACTGAACGAAACACTTTCGTCATAACTCGTTTCAGCACTATTCCTTCAGCTACTATCACCAATATCAATATTAAGAGTCAACCCCTCGGACGATGAGTTTGCACACGTAATAAGCTGGCGAAGACAGGTGTATGTCGAGCATATGAACTGTGCAAATATTCCCAGATAATTTCTCCTACGAAATAATGACCACGATCATAGAATTTTCATCCAAATCGAAGACCACGTGTGTCCGAACTGCATAAAAGAGAATAAACCGGTGAACACGCAACAAGAAAGTCATCCCAGCCATCCAGACACCATCTACCAACCTCAACAGCTAACCACGAACCATGATAGCGATGTGCCTCAAACAGTACATAATGAAACCCATGTCTCCCCCTTAACAGTAGACACCAAATGTCCAGACAAAATAAATTCAAATGCCACAATTGAGCAGCCGGAAATAGAGATGGACACGGACGCTAGTCCGCTCAAACGGCCTCATCCCAAGACCCCAGAAGCAGTTGCTGACCCGAGACCGCTGGTTTTCCCATCACGGCCGCTACCTAAACGGCCAGCTCTCTATATTAATCAACCAGATAACAAAGAGGAGCATGTACCAACTGAACCGCATAACGAACAGCCAACCCGAGAGCCAGGAGACGTAACTGGAAAAGCCAAACACCTTTTCAATGCTGAACAACCAACGTTTATGATGGGATTTGAAGAATTCAAAACATTTATCCAGACAGTTGCGACGAACCCAAAGTACATTTCCTATGCAACTGATTAGCTATGACGAGCTGGTATACATGCTTGCAGCAGTTAAACCATATCTTACTGGTGGAAGCATTAAAAGTCGCTGCTCCCGAATTATAAGAAAATTATCGGAACAAACTATCACGACGTCTGAAGACGAGCGACATCATAGCGACGGCAACGTATCCAACACGAATTAATAAACTTCCGTTGTTCATAAAATCTTACAAAGTCTGTACAATATTACAACCTTATTTAGAACCAAGATGGCGGTAAAATCTTGTTTAATGCAGTGGAACTGTCGCGGTTTTAATAACAACCGTGCTGAACTGATGCAGTTAATTGCACGGCATAATCCCTATGCTATATGCTTACAAGAATCACACCTCAAATCAAAACATCAACCGAGAGTAAAAGACTATAAACTCTTTAGATGTGCAATACTCAAGGTATGAGAGCGAAAGGAGGTGTTCTATCTCTTATCCACACCTCTATCCCTGCGTACCCAGTCCGTCTCAACTCCTCCCTACAAGTTATTGCCGTCGCCATACATGCCCCTCTTTTATCGAACTCTCCAGTTACACTATGTAACTGTTATATTCCCCCGAACAACATGAATAGTGTCCACGAACTCGAGTCCATTATAACACAACTTCCTAAACTGATAATACTATTATGGGACTTCAACGCTCATTCCCGATCTGGGGATCAAGACAGACAAACAAACATGGAGCAATCCTCACTAAACTCCTTTTAAATACTGATTTATGCTTTATTCCCCAACCTACACACACTCATTTTAACCTCTCATACCATGTGTTCTCGACTATCGACTTAGCGTGGTCCTCCCCTGTCCTATATCCTAAATTGGAGTCGGTAGTACTACCCGACTTGTGTTTCAGCGACCATTTCCTTATTATAATACATACCACAAGTCCTATACCAAACGTCTCCACATCAACAACTCCTCGCTTCTTATTCCACAAAGCAAATTGGGAAACGTTTCGTGACAAGGTCTCTGTCCCACATCAACTCAGGACCTCTGCAGTAGAAAATATCAGGATACTTCTTGAGGCTATGTTTACTGCAGCGGAAATGGCGATCCCTAAATCTACCCTCTTGCCCCGCCCACGCCGTGTTCCCTAGTGGTGTAGTGAAATTGCCATAGCAATACAAAACTGTAAACGAGCTCTCAGGAAATACAAATCTTCACAATTACTCAGTGACCTGGTTTAATTCAAAAAGCTACGCGCCAAAGCACGTTACATAATTAAGATGAAGAAGCGAGAATCCTGGACCTCTTTCATTGATTCAATAGCCCAATCCACATCTAACCAAATGACTTGGGCAAAAATTAAATCGATGAATGGCCTTAATCGATCCAAACCCCCTACCTCCTTAATCCATAACAACTCAGTCGTATCAGATCCAAGCAATGTTGCGGATATCTTCGCTCGGCACTACCAGAATGAGTTCTCCTGCTTAGTCTATTCCACCAAGTTTACATCTAGAAAAGCTTCTTACGAACAACAAGAATTATCCTTCCTTCAACAGTCCACGGATGCTTTCAACAGCAAATTTTCCTTGGCTGAATTAAACGTTCAACTCAAATTTCACACTCGAAACAGTGCACCTGGTTCCGACTCTGTTCATCCATACATGGTTAAGTATTTTCCAGCGCAGGCAAAAGAGTTTCTTCTTAATATTTATAACCAAATATGGGTATCTGGTAATATTCCTCAATTTTGGAAAATGGCATACATTATTCCTATATTAAAACCAAATAAAGATCCATTCTGTACTGAAAGCTATCGTCCAATTTCCCTTTTAAACGTCTTATCCAAAGTAATGGAAAAAATGGTAAACAGGCGCCTCCTTTTTGTCCTTGAACAAAATAATATCCTTTCTCCTATACAAGCCGGAGGGCGTAAAGTGAGATCGACAGGCGATCACTTAATAACTTTGCAACGACAAATAATAACGAGCTTCCACCGCCATCAACATATATACATATGCGGTCTTTTTCGATTTAGAAAAAGCATTTGATCGCATATGGTGGCATGGATTATTGCTAAAGCTCAAAGCCGCAGGAATAAATGGCCAGATGGGCAATTATATTGCTAGCTTTTTAAGCAACCGAACGGTCTGGGTTAAGATCGCTACATCATTATCAGCACCCATTCCAACAGAGAATGGCGTGCCACAAAGCTCTGCTCTGAGTGCAACCTTATTCATAATTTACGTCAATGACGTAGCCGAATGCATCTCGCCGCCTATAACCGCCCGGCTGTTTATCGATGATCTTAACATCTCCTTATCGTCAAATTTCCTTCCTATCGCTCAAAAAATACTCCAGAAAACTATCGATAAAATACAGAGTTGGTCTGATAACAACGGTCTAGCCATCTCGGCGAGTAAATCTGTATATGTTGATTTCTGCAGGGGCGCCGTTCCTCTCCAAGTGTATCCCTAAATCTAAACAATCTTCCTTTTCCCCACAAAGCCACTGTCAAATTCTTTGGATTAATCTTTGATTCTAGACTTACTTGGAAACCTCATATTGCCAACTTAAAACATAGCTGCACCAATTCTATCCCTATATTGAAATATCTGGCTAGCTCCAGATGTAATATTAAGCCTAAATTCCTTTTCAACATCTACAGATCGTTGATTTTATCGAAAATCCACTACGGATGCCAGGTGTACTCCACAGCCAGCAAATCTATATTGAAATCTCTTGATCCTATACATCACTCCGCATTGAGAACCATTTTGGGAGTGCATCGAACTTCTCCAGTTGCCAGCATGTGCGTTCTAGCTGGGTGCCCTCCACTTTCCTACTTCCGAAAATACTTCATACTGCGAAATATGTACCATCATTTCAGCCACACACGAAACCTCCCCCTAAAGTTGGAACATTATCTTCTTGAACCAAACTTTCCCGGCGACCCACTATCAGCGAAGATGTGGTATCACGTCTGTACAGAGGTCAACACCCAGCCTCAATACTCTTATTCCCCCTTGGATCACTTTCCAGATAAATATTGATGTGTCGCTGAAACAGCATCCAACCATAACAAGTTCTCTCTTCACAGTGGAAGCGGCAGTTAGGGCAATTAAAAAGTACCCGGACCACCTAATTTACTACACTGATGGAGCCAAGGCAGTTGGCGAGGCAGGTTCACTGCCCGCAGCCTATGCAGTCAAAGGTCACGACATCTCATGCGAAACTCGACTCAATGATGCCTGTTCCACATTGGATGCAGAATTGTATGCAATTGCACACTCTTTTCATTACATCGTTACAACTCACACCAGAGACAGTGATTTCCTCCTGGTTACTGGCTCCCTACAGTCTTTGAACATGATTAGGAGTCAAAAATTCAACAACCCGCTAATTCTAAAAATATATCACTACTTGAGTGAATTGTAGCTAATGGATAGTCACGTGTCGCTGCTGTGGGTTCCTGGGCACATTGGAGTGCCTGGTAATGGGAGTGTCGACAGAGCAGCACGTTCTGCCTTGCTCTCGCCAATGCCACAGGACGCGGAGCTACCCTCATCAATCACATAAATATTCCTAAAGGTGTGCGAAAACCAGTGGAAAACTGAATGGGCAGCTGCAACAACATCCCTAAGAACCATTAAGCCCACAGTTGAATCATGGTGGCCACCAGAGGGAACATCCCGATACGATTTTAAGATCCTCAGCCGGCTGCGAATTGGCCACATCGCTATTTCGCACAAACATATAATTGATAAAACACTGCCTCCGGCTTCATGCCCCTTGTGTAACCAGACAACCGCACCGACAGTTTCCCACATAATACTTACCTACCAAAAGTTTATTATGTTGCGGAGGCAACTTGGCCTACTCATAGATATAGGGCAGACCCTCTCAAACGGGGTAATCTCCATCAACAGGATTATTGCCTTCATTAAAATGAGTGGCTTAACTCACCACATTTAAATTATCCCCCCTCCCTTGTGCATGCTGTAATGACCATAGTAGTTATACGCAGCACATACAATTTAAGGGGGGGGGAAAAACAAACTTAGATTTGAATAAAGAAAAAATTAATAATGCCGTTTTATTAATATTTTATAATGACATCAATTTTAACAAATCGCAGGCTTTTAGTTAGTCCTATTATTTTATTATCACTGGAAGATAAATAAAACATTAAGGTCGCGGGCTTCAAATCATTATTAAAATACCGTAATTTCAATAATAAAATTTCCACCTAATAGTGTTAATATGAACTTAAATAAATTGAATACATATTTCCAACTCCGGGCGGGATCAGTGCTGATGTTGCGGCAACTGTAATTCGTTGTTCCTTTTCATTGATCCTGTTCATCTAACGCCCTAACATGGGACTTTTGATACGCGAATCTTTCCTTTAGCTCGTTTTATTTTTAATAAAATTGTTTCACTAGTACTTTTTCGAATAAACGTGGTAAAATGATTGTGACTTTATATAGCGGAATACAATAACGGAAAGCGTCTGGCCAATGCCCTGGGCCACCGGCGCGGACTCCCGTTGAACTTTCTTTTACTGTCTAACCAACTATAAATTCCGACTGACTGCTTCCGTCTAGAACCAATTGATCGAGCGGTTGCTTCCCGGTTGCGTACGTCATCTATGACATAACGTTACATATCACTCCACCGCCACTGGACGACCGCAGTATCCCATACACACGCAGACACACATTTATATTCGCACAATTTACTTGCTAATTGAGTTTGGGTTTATTTAATTATTTATTTATTTATTTCATTTTATTTATTTTATTTTATTTTATATATATATATATATATATATATATATATATATCTATTATATAAAGCTGCAAGAAAAAAATCCGTACAGACCGTTCTATAGTAGCTAGAGAGTTAATTGTTTTTCAATCGACGTATTTTCTTCGTCACATCATAAAAAAATAATAATACTCTCAAAATTTTAAAATTAAAGGGCCCAAATTTCGACAAATTTGAAAATCAAGTTTAAAGAAACGAATTTTTAGAAAATTCCGCAGCCGGTTATATATGAGTTATGGTAATAATTTTCTTTTTAATCTGCACACTAAGGTCTCCAAAATACAGGAAAAATAAAAGATTCGAAAAATTTTGATACTTAGGGACCAAAATTTGTGAAAATGCATGCTTAAAGCGGTAACCCCGGAAACTAAAAAAAAGTCCATAGCTCTTTCCGTGGTAGCTGGAAGGTCACTCTTTTTTTTTAAATGATGCATTTTAATCGTAAGACTATAGGAAAAATACGAAACCCCCAAAATTTTGAAATTAAAGGGCCCAAATTTTGAAAAATGTGGAAACCAAATTTCAAGAAACAAATTTTTAAAAAATTCTGAAGCCGGATCTATATAGGTTACGACATCGATTTTCATTTTAACTTACATACTAAGGTCTTCAAAATGCAGGAAAAATGTGAAATTCGAAAAATTTAGATATTTAGGGATCAAAATTTGCAAAAATACACGATTCAAGCGGTAAGACTCGAAATTTAAAAAAAGTCCACAGCCATTTCCGTGCTAGCTGGAGGATCCCTCTTTTTTTTTAATGATATATTTCAACCACTGGAATATAGGAAAAATATGAAACCTCAAAAATTTTAAAATTAAAGGGCTCATACTTTGAAAAATGTGAAAATCAAGTTTTAAGAAAAAAAATTTCAAAAAATTACACAGTTGGTTTTATGTGAGTTTCAGTTTCGATTTTCTCTTTAACGTGCATATCAAGGTTTCAAGAATACAGGAAAAATATATAATTTGAAAAATTTTAATATGTAGGGATCAAAATTTGGAAAAATACATACATAAAGCGGTAAAAAATAGTCCAAAGGCCTTTACACGGTAGCTAGAAGGTCACTTTTTTAAAAGAATGATGTGCATCAATAACTCAGCATGGGAAAAATACGAGATCCCCAAAATTTTAAAATTAAAAAGCCCAAATTTTGAAAAATGTGAAAATCAAGTTTTAAGAAACTAATTTTTTAAAAATTCCGCTGCCGGTTATATATGAATTATGGTAATAATTTTCTTTTTAATCTGAACACTAAGGTCTCCGAAATACAGGAAAAATAAAAGATTCGAAAAATTTTGATATTTAGGGACCAAAATTTGTGAAAATGCAAAGCGGTAACCCCGGAAACTAAAAAGAAGTCCACAGGTCTTTCCGTGGTAGCTGGAGAGTCCCTCTGTTTTTTAAATGATGTATTTCAATCGTAAGAATATAGGAACAATATGTGACCCCAAAAATTTTTAAATCAATGGACCCAAATTTTGAAAAATGTAAAAATCAAGGTTTAAGAAAAAATTTTCAAAAAATTCCACAGCCGGATCTATATGAGTCACGATATTGATTTTCATTTTATCTTGCATACTAAGGTCTCCCACTTCAAACATGGCAAAAACAGTGGACCAACATCCCAAACACGAACAAGCTGCGCTCAATTCGAGATACTGTTCAACCATGGAAAACCTCATTATCTAGCAATCGAAGGAATGAAATCGTCGTCACGAGACTTCGCCTAGATCACTCCAAAATCACTCATAGTCACCTCCTGTCCAGACAACCTATTCCACTGTGTTCCAATTGCAATTCTCCTGTCACAATCCAACATTTACTCGTCAGCTGTCTCACCTATAATTCATACCGAGCACAAATTCTCCAGTCGTCCAACCTTTCCGAAATCCTGTCTGATCACCACGACAAAATTGAACGCCTCCTAAGTTTTCTCAAGTCCACTAACGTATTCCACTCCATCTAACTCTTATCTTATCCGTGCCTCTGGCCTAAGCGGCAGTACACGGCACGCTAATCAAAGAAGAAGAAGAAGAATACAGGAAAGATATGAACTATGAAAATTTTTGACATGTAAGGATAAAAATTTGGGGAAATACACTCTTAAATCGATAACCCTGGAAACTAAAAAAAAGTCCACAGCCCTTTCCATTTTAGCTGGTAGCTCACTTTTTTTTTTAAATGATGTATTTTGATCGTTAAAATATAGGAAAAATACGAGACCTCCGAAATATTAAAATTAAATTGCCCAAATTTTAAAAAATTTGAAAATCAAGCTTCAAGAAATTTTTTTTAAAAAAATTCCGCAGCCTGGTCTATATGTTTTACGTTATTGATTCTCTTCTTAACCTGCACGCTAAGGTCTCCAAAATACAGGAAAAATAAGAAATTCAAAATATTTTGATATTTAGGAACCAAAATTTGGGAAGATACACGCTGAAAGCGGTAAGATTGGAAACTAAAAAAAGGTCCACAGCCCTTTCCATAGTAGCTGGAGAGTCATTCCCTTTTTTAAGTAATGTAATAGAATTCCTGGAATATATGTAAAATACGGGAGCCTTAAAATTTAAAAGTGAAATGTACATGAACGGTTTGATTGAATTTCTAAATAATAAATTCGAAGAATCAACGGAAGAAAAAATAAATAATAATATAAATCTAAACCAATAGATATGGTCGATAACAAAAATAAAAAAAGTATCTCAGACAAAATATTACAAATATTTGTTATTATTAGAATCACGATATATGCGTTTAGATAGATTAGGGTAAGAATACTTTGTTGATATATGGTGTAAGTTGGAAGAAGAAAAATGATGGTTTTTATTAGATTTAATCAAATAAAAATTCTAAGAATGGCTACTCGAAGTGAAATAGTCGAATGTATCGCAGCTGAAGGAGGTCCAAAACCAGGAAAAATTTACCTTCCAAGCTCATATACACATGGTCCGCATTATATACAATTAACATATCAGGATGGTATGGCAGTTGTTGCCAGATTAGGTAAACCAATGTTTTTTATTACGATGACGTATAATTCTAATTCGATAGAAGTAACATTAAAGTTAAATGAAAATCAATATCATATCGATTGTGCAGATTAATGTTGTAGGATATTCCAATTAAAGTTAAATAATTTATTAAAAGTTTGAAAGTCAGTTGACATTTTTGGAGAAATGATTTATATTTTATACGTAATCGAATTCCAAAAAAGACGTCTTCCTCATGCTCATATTGCTTCAAGAGTAAAAAATTCGACCGTAACTAATGAAGAGATTAATAATTTTGTTCAAGCCACAATCCGAATTTTTAAAATTTGATTCTTTAAGTTTTAAAAGTTTTGCCCATTTATTCACTTCTACATTATAAAGGCGAAAAGACGATTTTCTCTATTTTTTGCTTTATATCTAATGCACCCGAAGTATTACAGACGTGGGAGAAAAATAAGAAAAAAGTCAATAGCCCTCATAACAGCTACAGTTTTTTTTTTTTTTTAATCAACGTTGTTTCATTAAAACATAAGAAAAACATGAAATATCCAAAATTTTAAAATTCAGGATTCCAAAATTTAAAAAAAATATAACAAAAATTATCAATGTTAGTTACAATGGAAATATAGCAGTTCCTGAAATTTAAATATTTAAACTATGATTATACAACATTTCCGTGTGAACAGAGTTAATATAATAATATATTATTTCTAACAACATTTATTTATTTATGTATATTGAATCATTATTGAAATCTATGAACATATATAGTTTATGAATTTATGAAAAAATATCTGGAAATTGCGAAGAAATTCTTTCTTCTTAATACTGCATGGATAATTTCGTCGTTATATTTCACCGAAATTATACATAAGTAGGCTGTATTAATTATTTAGTCGAGTGATTATTGATCTCGAGAATCAGAAACGCAGTGAACTGATACCAAGTCAACCATCATCACACTCCAGCCGATAACAGTGATACGTATATTGTTTTAAATATTTCTTTTATACTATCCACAAAACTTTGTATATTATTATTATTGTATTGTTCTCTAGCGGTCGACTGACAAAAAAAGTGCTTTAAATTGTAATTAGAATATCAAATTTCAGATAACGTATCGATATATTTCAACTTTATTTCCTTTTTAACCCGCATACTCAAGTCTCCAAAAAGAATTAAATGTAATATATTCCTCTCACATATATTACACTGCTAGCGGTCTCAGTTTTTCTCATACTTTAATCTAAATCCCACTTTTTTAATTGACGTATTGGTGTACTTCTTTTTTCAAAAAAAAAATCTGCAGACTTCATGAAAATTTACAAAGCAATAAAGTTTAAAGTCCGAAAGAACGGGCCGCGAAGCGGCCTGCGAGACCCATTCCCTAATATATATATATATACATACACAGTATGTAATGTGCACATTACTACTTATTAGTTCAAGTCTCTTAGATAATTGTAGAAAATTGTAGTTACAAATATAATTCTTTGTGAAATTTACTCTTATATGGAGTAATCGTATTTAACAAAAATTAAATTAAAAGGAATCTCGAAGTAGTGATTTACGTTTGAAGACATAATTCATTACGTTCACTAAGGCTTTACCTTTCTAAATACAATAAAATTATTATCAAACATTTAAGTAGTCACACAAAATATCCCCCTAAAATATCCTCTCCATGAAACAGTTTTTCTAGATAAACGGAAATACTATGATGTTAAATACAGTGAAAACATTTGTTGAAGGGATCTGCAATATAGAAGAACTTGACTTCTGCTGAAATTGCTAATAGTAAATATTAAACAGAAATCAATGTACCATGACAAATTAAGAAGTCAGTCTGCACGCTTCATGCAATGCAGATGCACCTGGATCGCAACATTTATCTGATGTGAATTTATGGGAATGCCACATGTGCAAAGGTGAGAGTTTGCATTATGCGAATGAGTTATGTAAAAGGTCAGATATTGGAACAGGCAGGTTAAATGTTTGTATTTGTAATACTGTAATGTGCATTATGTAGTTTGGTTTCCATTTTGGCTGGTTGAGATTAAATTGAGAATTATTATGTGGCTTACAATATTAATATTTATTTAGAAGGAGTCAAGTTATATAAATGAAGTTCATTGAACTATGAATATATTATTACACATAGAAATCGATTAAAACATAATATCAGCTGGATTATAGGGGTTTGTTGCTACAGTTCATGATTGTGAACCATAAGCTATCTAACAGCTAAGTGTATTAATTTTCTGAAATAATACTTACTCCCTATGTATTTCATAAAAGTAAAATTATATAAATTAGTAACCAAGAATTAATTTTTTATTCATTAATAAAAACTATTTGTTCAATCTGCATTAAAACGTAAGTTGCAACAAGCGAATTCATTTCAAATATTTTCCAAGTTGTTAATAATTATAGCTTAAATCATCAAAATAATGTTCTTACAAGGTAGTAATGCATGAATATATTGGCATAATTGAAATGGACACACTGGTCAGTGTGTGTCATTAGTCGCATATTTCTGAGTAGTAGAGTACTATGCATTTGTAGCACTTTACACATGTATCCTTATGCTCACCATATTTATTAATTTTTCTAATTCCCGTCATTTAAACCAGAGGTTCCCGATCACTTGTAAGTCAAACTAATCAAATAGAAAAAAAAGAATGCGACAACTCGGGTGCAGCTCACAATAAACTTCAATAATATTGCACTAATTGCAGCATAAAATTGATCAAATGAACACTGAGAAAGAAATAAAGGATGTCCATTTCTACATTGCCAGTATAATTATGAAAATATTATGATTTATATATGTCTTATTTTATCCATGGTTTCAGCAAGATAGGGCAGAGGAATATGCTTTTGATTCTAATTAGATTCTCCAGTTAATACCTATTATTCTGATATATTATAATTTCAAGTCTCTTAGATAATTGTACGAAACTGTAGTTACATATAAAATTCTTTGTGATATTTACTCTCACATGGAATAACTGTAATGTGCATTATATAGTTTGGTTTCCATTTTGACTGGTTGAGATTAAATTGAAAATTATTATGTGGCTTACAATATTAATATTTATTTAGAAGGAGTCAAGTTATAAAAATTTAGTTCATTGATCTATGAATATATTACTACACATAGAATTCGATTAAAACATAATATCAGCTGGATTATAGGGGTTTAATAAAACAAACTTTAATAACAAACAATATAGAACAATAAATTAGATAAATACCTATTTAGAAACGTTTTCGGGCATAACCCATCATCAGCTAAAACTAACTTAAAGAAACTTAAATTTTATGTTCCTTTAAGTTAGTTTTAGCTGATGATGGGTTATGCCCGAAAACGTTTCTAAATAGGTATTTATCTAATTTATTGTTCTATATTGTTTGTTATTAAAGTTTATTTTATTATACAGTTTTAACAAACAGGATGTATTCATCTACATTTATAGGGGTTTGATGCTGCAGTTTGTGATTGTATACTATAAGCTGTTTAACAACTAACTGGATTAATTCCCTGAAATAATACTTATTATCTTTCGTCGATCGACCGATGGTTGGAAGGGAGGATTTACAATCGGTGGCAAAAAACTTTGCAATCTGCGGTATGCAGACGACTCAGTCCTAGTAGCAACCTCATGCAACGAAATAAATGAACTATTGGAATGAGTTGAAAAAGTAAGTGCGGAAAATGGTTTCTCCTTGAACAGACAGAAAAGTCAAATCCTAATTGTGGATAGAAGTAATGAACTATAACAACTAAATGTATTCATTTTTTGTTAAAATTTACTGCGGTCAGATCATGAGGTCGTTCTAATGGGTAACGCTTAACGTATTGTTTCCAAAAATATTATGCTCCAGTTTGTCTTGTCAAATATTGAAGGATAATTATAAGTTAATGAAATCAGTATTATTGACCTGTAAAACAAACTCACTTCTGATTTGGTCTGATCTAGTCAATGATGTCTAATGCCATATTCTAGGATACTAATTAATTAAAAATTAAATTTTAAGGCTCTATCATTTTCAAATACAATACAATTATTATCAAACAAACATTTAAGCGGTCACACAAAATATCCCTCTAACTAAACCTCTCTGTGAAACGTTTTTGCTGGATGAATAGAAATACTATCATGTTGAATATAGTGAAAACATTTGTTGAAAGGATCTGTAATATAAGAAGAAGTTAAATTCTGCTGAAATTGCTAATAGCTGATATTAAACAGGAATCAATATACCATGAGAAATTTAGAAGTCAGTCTGCACGCTTCATGCAATGTAGATGCTCTGTGATTACAACAATTATCTGATGTGAAATTATGGGCATGCCACAAGTGCATAGGCGAGAGTTTACATTATGTGGATTAATTATATAAAAAGTTTGATGTTGTAAAATGCAGGTTGAATGTTTATATTTGTAATACCATAATGTGCATTTTGTAGTTTGGTTTCGAATTTGGCTGGTTGATATTAAATTGAGATTTATTATATGGCTTTCAATATTTATATTTATTTAGAAGTTTTCACGTTATATAAATAAAGGTCATTGAACTCCGAATATATATCTCCATATTATAGGAGTCGATTCCGACATAGTACTAGCTGGATTATAAGGATTTATTGCTGCTGTTTGCGATTGTGAACCGTAAGCTACCTAACAGGTAAATATATTAATTCTCTGAAATAATACTTACCAGCTTTGAATTTCATAAAAGTAAAATTATATAAATTAGTAACCAAGAATTACTTTGTTATTTATTAATAAAAACTATTTGTTCAATCTGCATTAAAATGTAAGTTGCAACCATCAAATTAGAAGAATATTGCATTTCGAAAATTTTCCAAATTGCTAATAATTAGAGCTTAAAGCAGCAAAATAAAGTTCTTACAAAGTAGTAATACATGATTGTATTGACATATTTGAGATGGACTCACCAGTTGGTGCATTGAATTGCATGCATATTTGTTAGTAGTAAGGTACTACAAATTTATAGTACTTTACACATGTATTCTAATGCTTACCATACATTCATTTCTCTAAATCCTGTCGTCTAAACAAGAGGCCTGTGCTCACTTTTAAGTCATACTAAAAATAAAAAGAATACCTCAACTCCAATGCAGCTCACAATAACCTACTGGGATAGTGCACTAATTGCAGGATAAAATTGATGAAATGAGCATTGAGAAAGAAATAAAAGATGTCCCTTTCATCATTGTCAATTTAATTACGAAAATATCATGATTTATATATACCTTATTATATCCATGGTTTCAGCAAGAGAGTGCGGAGGAATACGCTTTTGATTCAAATTTGATTCTCCAGTTAATAGCTATTAGTCAGATATTTTAATTTCAAGACTCTTAGATAATTGTAGAAAATTGAAGTAACATATATAATTCTTTGTGAAATTTACTCTTGCAGGGAATAATTATATTTAACAAAAATTAAATTAAAAGTAATCCTGGAGTAGTGAATTATGTTTGAAGACATAATACATTGTGTTCATTACTAGTCAGCTATAATTGAACTGCAGGAATGCTTAATAGCAATCATGAATAGTTTAAGATATATTAAGCTATTATAGCAAGATTTCTTAACGGATAGTAAATAGAACTTAAAATTTTTATGTCGATTTAATTAACTGAGCTCAGTGGTTTTTGACAACACAAACAAACTTATGACCATAATTAATCTAATATTTCCATAGTTGATTCTTTGTTTTCTTCAGAAAATTTATATATGTTAAATTAAATACTGCTTATTAAAATAAGTGTTGTAAATAACGAATGTTTTAGCCTACATATATAAGATCGGATACATTTTTGTTGTGAAATGTTTAATCTGACGGATAAAATTTTTCGCTGAATATCAAATGATGAAATATAAATTTGTTGAAAAAATAAAAATGGTATGACACTATATGTATTGAAATCTTTTTATTGAAAAGTGAGTAACCTTAGCACATTTTATTTTGACAGAAATTTTGAAGTAGCAGTATTAAACAGGAATTGATGTAAAATAGGAATGGGAAAAGGGTGATATTGATTTGATTTCAATTTCTAAAATTTTTCAGAATTGAAAATAATATGGATATTAAATATGCATGAAACGCATGCAAATTGTAATCCCCAATATTATGATATTACATTATAACTACCGGGCTAATATGAATACGTAATTAAAGTATATATATATAAAGTAACACTGCAATGTGTACTATAGTATTTCCATTTAATTAATGCTATCATGAAAAATATCTGGATCAATCAGATATCTTTCAATGTTTGAATAAGTTTAAAAATTGTGCAGCCATATAAGCCAAGACCTAAAAAGTGTAGAAAAGTCAATATTATAATGTAATTAATTGAGCTAAAACCAGTTTGTATATATTGGATTTCTTCTGTGAATGTCATAGTAATAGAAGATGTTCAAATTAAACATTGTATAATTTCATCATACAAGAAATTATCACATCCTCAAACGCAACATTGATTTGCGCGCACAGTCATATTTTACTGTTTAAAAACACCTCAGCGGAGAGTTTTTACCGCGACTTGAACGCTATCTGGTATCGATTAATACGCTGGTCGACCATATAGATATCTAGTGTAAATATTTTAATTTAGTTCTAATTTATTTTCTTCTGAACGTGACGTGAAACGTCAAAAACAAAACCGGTTTTTTATTGGCTGCTTTGGCGGCAGCTAATAACCAATCATGCGGCAGAGCGCCCTAGCAGCTGCTATATATACACCCGAATTTTCATCCTTTGACACATTTGGCATTTTCAACTTGGTACACGTCAGTCGCATTATCAGAGCGACACTGGTCGGCGGCTATTCAGCGTTCCAGTTTCAGTTCGGGCAGCACAATAGTGCTGCAGATCAATAGCTCTTTTCAGAGCTACGCGCCACCAAGGTGCGCACCCGCGTTTGTGGTGATCAGCGTAGCCTGATCATTGCTGCGATTTTACGAGTTGATTCTTCTAGTCAGTCGTTTGGTTTCCAGTTCCCGTTGGGCAGTATCATTGCTGCAGATTCGTGTTTGGTTCCTTTCATCATCGCGGCAACCTCGGCGTCTGTTTATAGTTCCTGTTGAGCAGCTGCAGATTCGTGGCCATTTCCAGCCATTCATTTGGTCTCCGATTCCTGTTGGGCAGCATTGTTGCTGCAGATTCATCGTTCATGTTTTCTTGTCGTGTCCGTATATTTTTCCATTTTACATTTTTACGAAATATAATTCTTTTTATTTCCAAGTCGTCAATTATTTGACGTGGTCCTCGGGAATCACTCTTCATCTTCGTCATACAGACCGGATTGCTGTACCAGCAATCCGCCACTTCTGGATCGAGTCTCGATTAACCGAAGCGTAGGGACGCTTAACAAACATGAAGTATGAATGTATAACATGTCAACTCAGGTCACCTTTTAAACAATTTTTTATTCAAATTTACTGCAGTCAGATAATGAGGTAGTTCTAATGGGTACCGCTTAATGTATTGTTTCGAAAAAATATTATGCTCCAGTTTGTCTTGTCAAATATTGAAGGATAATCATAAGTTAATGAAAACAGTATTATTGACCTGTAAAACAAACTCACTTCTGATTTGGTTTGATCTAGTCAATGATGTGCAATGACATATTCTAGGATACTAATTAAATAAAAATTAAATTTTGAGTCTCTACCATTTTCAAATACAATACAATAATTATCAAACAAACATTTAAGCGGTCGCATAAAATATCCCTCTAACTAAAACTCTCTGTGAAACGTTTTTGCTGGATGAATAGAAATACTATCATGTTGAATATAGTGAAAACATTTGTTGAAAGGATCTGTAATATAAGAAGAAGTTAAATTCTGCTGAAATTGCTAATAGCTGATATTAAACAGGAATCAATATACCATGAGAAATTTAGAAGTCAGTCTGCACGCTTCATGCAATGTAGATGCTCTGTGATCACAACAATTATCTGATGTGAAATTATGGGCATGCCACAAATGCGTAGTCGAGAGTTTACATTATGTGGATGAGATATATATATAAAGTTTGATGTTGGAAAATGCAGGTTGTTTGTATTTATAATACTGTAATGTGCATTATGTAGTTTGGTTTCCATTTTGGCTGGTGGAGATTAAATTGAGAATTATTATGTGGCTTACAATATTAATATTTATTTAGAAGGAGTCAAGTTATATAAATGAAGTTCATTGAACTATGAATATATTACTACACATAGAAATCGATTAAAACATAATATCAGCTTGATTATAGGGGTTTGTTTCTGCAGTTCATGATTGTGAACCATAAGCTATCTAACAGCTAAGTGTATTAATTTTCTGAAATAATACTTACTCCCTATGTATTTCATAAAAGTAAAATTATATAAATTAGTAACCAAGAATTAATTTTTTATTCATTAATAAAAACTATTTGTTCAATCTGCATTAAAATGTATGTTGCAACAATTGCCGAAAGAAATTAGACTCTCCCAGGCTGATCTTATGGCATCTCCTGCTTCCTCAAGCACTGATCGTCACAGTTACGACACTAATAATGCCGAGAATAACAATAGGAATAAGACTAATCATAATACTAGTAAAAATAATGATAATAATAGTAACAAAAGTACTACCAATAATAATAATAATAATAGTAAAGAGAATTTAACGTTTTCTACTGATCATCCGAGGCCTTTCACCGTCTACGTTGAAAGTTGCTCCATGGAAAAAAATCTAGGTAATTTACATCCCCTAACCCTTTGCTAAGCTAATCAGCTCCGTTTTGCGCGTCACATTTATGCATTGTCCCTCAAGGTAGCGGTTGTGTCGCAATCAAGTTTTCATCCGTTGATTCCACTAACGGCTTTCTTGCACATTCTAGTTTTTTCGCGCAACATAACATCAGAGCATATATCCCCAACAGTGTATTATTCAGAATGGGCGTCATTTCCGGCGTGCATCCGTCCTTTTCTAAAGATGACATATTGGAAAGAATCGAATCGCTAATCCTCATCGCTTCTATCCGCCGTACATGCCGTTTTTCAGATCAGTCGAACTTAAATTTTATAGTACCACCCTCCCGGAATTCGTTTCGATTTTTACGATGCGATTTCCTGTTTCCCCTAGTATCCGATCACCTACACAGTGTTCCAGATGTTTTCTTTTTGGACATATCGCAAAGCACTGTCGTAGTTTTTCTAATTACCTTCCATAAAATCCTTAACTCCAAAGCGATTGTAAACCCTCTCCGCAGTTTCCTCATCTTCCATCTAATCGTATCCCATCTCCCTCTAATGGATGGGCTTTCAACAAATCTACTCCCACTCCGTCTAATATTCTCTCAAATCCTGCTAAGGACAATCTTGCCACGTTGGTCTCTCCTAACTCCTCTCATTCAGTTTCTTCTCCTTTAATTGAAAATATTTCTTCAGCCATCTTGGAAATACTCTCTTCTAATAACATTGCTTCTTCTTCTTCCTTTGTCGACTCTTTATCTCGTTTCCTTTCCAGTAACGTTCGGATAAATTAATTCCTCTTTCTATGATTAAGAAAATAGGAAGGAAAGTAAGAAGATTCGGGGCTGAATTTTCTTCTTTTTGTTCTCCTCTGTTTCTTTTCTTACACCCTAAATTCTCTTTACTTCTTTCTTATCTAATATTTCTGCTAACGCACAAAATAATATATTTAAATCAGTTGTATAACTTTTTAATATTTAGGTTAAAATTATTTTCTTCCATTTCTGTATTAACACTTTATTGAACAATATAAAATCTTTATTAAACAGAAATTATTTTTAAATTAAAAATTAAACCGTGCCGACATGTTTCGGAGTCACTTGCTCCATATTCATGGCGTTAATCTGTATAACTGTTTAATTGTATTATTCAATATTTCCTCTTCCTTATTTGTAAATCGTGCAGTCGCTAAAGTGTTCAAAAGCACTGTCGTGCTTCAGTACATTTATTAAATTTTTTTCTCTTTTGAATGTACTGACGTCAAGGTAACTTGCTCAGTACTTGAAAACGGTTGCATTCGAATTATTTCTTTTTTCTCTCACATTTGCTGTTCCACTGGTTCAGCGGTGAGATTGAGTCACGCAGACAGCAAGAGCTATGTAACAAAAACCTTTGCGCAGCATAATCTAACCCTAACGGGTACATTTGCATCTATGCAAAGGTTTCAAAACCTGTTTGCTCTTAGCAGAAATTCTTTGTTTGCCTCCTACGTTTTCCTACACGAATGTACTCTTTCTTCCTTCTTTTCATTACTTTTAGAATTCCCTTCTAATCTATTAGCCCTGGCTTACTTTCTTCGGATTTCTAATCGTTACAATTTATTTTCCTCAGTTTCTCTTCCAACCCATTTCAATTCCATTAATATGAATGTCTTTACTTTTTTTTTTACCTTATACTAACTACTGTGTCTTCGTATTGCTGTTTGTCTCCTCCTTTTTCAATCCTTATGCTTCTAATACGTTCCCTGTTTCACCATGATGGCTGCGTTCAGTATACTTCAGTGGAATTGTCGTAGCCTCAGAGCCAATAGAAATTCCTTAGGAGGTCTATTGGATATTCATAAGGTTAGTGTTGCTCTCATCTCAGAAACGTGGCTTCGGTCGGGCACGAACTTTAATATTAGAGGTTATAAAATAATTAGATGTGATCGATATGATGGGTACGGTGGTACTGCTATCCTCGCTAAAAATGACATTCCTTTTAGCTCTCACAATGTTTCTCTGAACCTCCCTCTTATTCCCAACCAACCTAACATAGTCCGCATCTCTATCCGTACCACCCTTCCGTATCCCATTAACATTATCTCCACCTACGTACCATTTAATTATGATCTTCGCCAGTTCCCTCTTTCCACTTTTTTCAACTCTATCCCGCAACCATTTATTATCGGGGCTGACTGGAATGCACATTCGCCCTTGTGGGGTCTACAATTCCAACGGTTCCATCCTTGAGAATGGTATTTCTTCCGATAATTTAATTGTTCTTAATGATCATTCCCCAACCTATTTCAAGAATTCATCTGTTTCTAGTTCTCTTGATCTAACCTTTGCTTCTTCCACTATTGGTCTTAATTATAACTGGAGAACTATTCTGGGTTCTTACGGTAGTGATCATGTTCCTATCCTAATAAGTCCTGTTAACTTTTTTTCTCCGACTTGCTTCAGGCCTCTACATTCTCCTCGGTGGAACCTCTCCAAAGCAAATTGGACTATGTTTCGTTCGTGTGTCGTTTAACCACTCCCATACTTCTGTATAATTCCTTTTTAAATTCCGTTGAGCCTGCTCTCTCCTTATGAATTAAAATCTGTCCTTTCCAAATCTTCTAGCCCCACTCCAGGTCTTGACGGTATACCTTTTCTGGTCCTTAAAAACCTGTCTGAACGGTCCCTTGCGTTTCTCCTTCATGTTTTTAATTGTTTCCTCTCCAGAGGTATAACTCCCCCCTCTTGGAATTCTTTTATCATCATTCCTATTCTTAAAGAAAGTTCTTCCTTACGTCCTATTTCTTTGGCATCCTATATCAGAAAATTGTTTGAAGGTATGTTAACAAGCGCCTTGTTTGGTGGGTAGAGCATAATAATGTATTTCCTAGCAACATGTTTGGCTTTCGGCTTGGTTTCCGACTGTATTAGTATTTTTGTCTCCCGTATCTACAAATCCTTTATTCAAAAAAATTATACTTTGGCTTCTTTCATCGATGTATCCTGTGCCTTTGATAATGTCCATTTACCTACTCTAAAAGATAAGATGATAGCAATTAACGTTCCAATACACTTTACTTCCTTTATTATCAATGTCATGCAGAATCGTTCTATCCACCTCTCTGCTCTATCTTTGGAAACTTCAAGAATGGTTTTTCGAGGTCTTCCACAAGGTTTCTCCCTCAGTCATACTCTTTTTAACATATACATTATCAGTGTGGCTTCTCTTCCTCTAAATTTTTCGTCTTTATTCTTTGCTGATGACATCCTAATTTATGCCTCATCTCATGATATTCTATCAGCCAGTGAGACACTTAATTCGTCTCTTTCTGTGTTGGATCATTTCCTTTCCTCAATTAACCTTTCTATTTCTCCTACTAAATCTTGTTATGCCGTATTTACTCTGCGACCTTATAATCCTGCTTCTATCTATCTATCCCTTGCAAATACACTCCTTTTCCCTGTTAATTGTTTCTGTTATCTTGGAATCTTCTATGATCGTCGGTTATCCTTCTCCAAACACATCAAGTATTTTTCCTCTTCAGCAACCAAAAGACTAAACCTTCTGAAGGCCTTATCTCCAACCAAATGGGATAGTGATCCGTATGCCCTTATTTCTCTATATAAATCTATCATCCGCTCAAAATTTGATTACTGTTCATTTCTCTATGGTTGTACCTCTAAGTCCCGACTCTCTAAATTGAATGTAATCCAAAACTCTTGCCTTCGTCTCTGCCTTGGTGCTTTTAAATGCTGTCCAGATCCAGCAGTCCTTGCCGAATCTAATACACCATCCCTTTCTATTCGCAGATCTCATTTGGGCTATCGTTTTCTTACTAAGGGTCTTCCACCCACATCCTTTACTCTTATCCATTCCTATCTTTCCATCTCTAGGAACTGGCGTTTCGTACCTAGATAAATTCCTATTCTATCTCTCATTTCTCTTCGGCTCACTTCGTTTTGTCCTTATGTAATGTCCTTTGTCAATCTCCCTTATTTCACTTTTAATTTCACCGATCTCTGCCATCCTCCAAATATGTTTACTGTTCCTACGCTCTCTAAGTTTTTTCTGCATGCTTTAATCAGACAGGAATTTCACAGTTTTATCAATTCTGATTTTCCCTCGCATGCAACCGTGTTTACAGATGGCTCGAAGAAGCCGGATGGTGTCGGTGCTTCTTTTATCCTCCCAGATTTAGGCTTTTTAGAATCTTTTCACTTGCCTTCTTTCTGCTCCATATTTACAGCCGAATTGATAGCTATCCTATGTTCCATTATTTTCATTTCTACCAATCACCATTCCTTTAAATTCTTGATTATATCTGACTCCACGACCGCCCTTCAGGCTATTTGTTCTCCCCTACCTTATCATTCCTGTGATTTTATCATACTCCGTATATGTTCACTTATTCACGTTGTTTCTTCCCTTTATTCCATTAAAATTGATTTGCTGTGGGTTCCTAGTAATTCGGGCATCTTCGGTAAAGAAGCGGCTAACTCCTTAGCTTGGGTTACTGCCTAATCTCACTTCTTCTTTAAAAAAGTCCCTTCGTCCAATCTTCTTCCGCTATGCAAATGCTTTCATCTTAGGTTCTGGTCGGATATGTACGTTTCCTCTTTCTCTAACAATCGTTCTTTCTATCTGTGGATCCAACCTAGTCTTCCTGCCAATCCGTGGTTCTCTTTGTTTCCTTCACTTCGTCGTTCTGTTATTGTTTCCGTTATTCGCTTGTACTTTAACCATTCTCTGTTGCCTTCCTCCCGTTTTCGTTTTTCTTTGGTTGCCTCTCCATATTGTCCTCTCCACTCGAACGAAGAGCATGTTTGCGAAACGGACCATTCGGCTTTTTACTTCAGTTTGCTGAGACTTGGTCTTCCTACTACATATTGCGCCTCTTATGTCCTATCTTTTCCCTCTCCACAGATTGTTCCTATTATTTGTTCTAAAAATATCTGACCGTATCAAGATATAAGTGATTCCCTCTTGTTCTAATTGTTTCTGGATAAAAGTCCCCGGTTAACAAGCCCAAAAAAAAAAAATATATTTCTTCATTTTTTTCATTTTCTTCATTTATAATTTCCCAGCAGAATAACAACAGTTGCGAAGTCGGCATTCAGCAAATCGGACTAAAGCGTGTTCAATGTTTTATAATTTTAGCCATAGGCTCTAAGTAAAGGCGTGAAACGAAGAGTTTTTTTTGTATGTGCCACATTTCTGTTGTGAAACATTTAATCTGGCAAATACAATTTTTCTCTAAATACCAAATGATACAATTAAATTTATTGAAGAAATAGATATACTATGAACATATGTGTGTTGAAAACACTTTATTGAAAAGCTTGTAACTTAAACGCAGTTTATTCTGGCCGAAATTTTAAAGAAGGAGTATTAAAAAAGAATTGATGTAATATAAGAATAATAAAGGAAATCATGTGATGACTATTTTTTTTTTTTAACCCTCCCTTTGGACTTGAGATCAAAGGATGTTCGCGCAGAAATGACATGAGGGAAAATAATCAGTTGGATGTAGATTCGGTCATCTGTTGATAGAATAAAAGAACTGAGGACCGGAATAATGGAGATTAACGGAAACGGTAAGATATAAGAAACGCAATAAGCACTAGGGAGTTTAAGTGGCAACAAGGCGGGGTACAAAGAGCTGCGTTCATTCACGAGGGATGGACATTCAAAGAAGATATGGTCAGAAGTTCCAACTCCATTAGTTCCCTTTGAACCATCCGTAAAAAAAGTCATGTGAGAAGGAAAACGGGATTCGATATAACTATGGAATTCCTGCATAACTGTTGCATTGGAAAGGGATTTGGAGGAAAAAGGAAAGTATAATACATTGGGAGGACGAAAGAAAAATAAGGTAGATTATTATAAGAAATTGTACATGATAAAAAATAATTTATAACTTATCTATTCTCTTGATTCAATTCTAGCGATATTGATTTGAATTTAATTTCTAAATAAGATAAACACTGAAAATAGCAGGGATATTAGATATTCAAGAATCATGTGTAAATTTTAATCCCTCATATTATGATATTACATTGTATGGTACTAAGCTAATTTGAATACATAATCTAAATATTTATAATCAGTAATACTGTGATGTGTAATACAGTAGTTTCATTTAATTATAGCCATTAAAAGAATAATCTGGAGTAATCAGATATATTACAGTGTTTGAATAAGTTTAAAAATTGCATAGTTATGTAAGCTAAGACTTGCAAAATGCTGAAAATATAATATAATGATATAATAATATTGCAAAAATATCAGTTTCGATATACTGGATATTTTGCTTACACGCGTAATAATTAACTTCTGTAAATTTCATAGTAATAGTGGATTTTCGAATTAAACAAAAAGAAGGAATGTATAACATGTCAACTCATAGTCGCCTTGATTCATTCCTCAACCATTTCCCTTCTTCAGATATCCTTTCCTTATCTACCTCCAATCACACTAGACTTGGCGGGATATTTATTCCTCCCTATTTTCTAATCGTCATTCGCATTACCGTTTTATTCAGCCGATTCCACGTTCCCTGTCTTAGTTCCATTCTATTCCTCTCGGTCATCGTTCTTCTATTGTCTCCCTAATTCGTCTCTGGATCAATCATTCTCTCCTCCCCTCCTCTCGGTTTTGATTTGCTCTGTCGCCTTCTCCTGATTGTTCTCTTCACGATTGTGATCCTCTTCGTACATGCGATGCTGATCACATTTTCTTCGAGTGTCCTGCTCTTCGTAACGAACGCTCCCTTTTATACAGCCAGCTCCTGTCATTGGGTCTCCCTACTCCCTATAACTCTTCCTTTATCCTCTCCTTTCCTTCATTTTCTGTGGTGTCCGCACTGCTGTCATTTGTTGCGTCCATTTCGGACTGCCTAGTTATCTAGTTTTTTAGCTTAGTTTTCTTGTTGTTGGGTCAATGCCGCTGGCGCGCCCACAAAATATATAAAAAAAAAAAAACTCATGCCACCATTTAGGAAATTTTTTATACACATTTACTGCAGTCAGAACATAAGATAGTTCGAATGGGAAAAGTGTAATGAACTGTCTTTGATTCCAACTGGTCTAGTCAAATATTTAGGGATTACCGTAAGTTAATAAAAACTAATTCAGCGGCATCAGCAAGTTTTATCGACCTATAAAACAAACACACGTCTGATTTTATATGATCTAGTCAATGAGGTGTAATGACATTTTCTAGGATACTAACTATAATTAAATTTTCAAGATTTACTTTTTACAAATACAATAGTATTATTATCAAACTTTTAAGTAGTCACCAAAAATGTCCCCTAAATTAAGCTTCTCTGTGAAACAGTTCTGCTGAATGAACAGAAATACTGTGATGTAAAATATTGTGAACAATTTTTTTGAACGGCTCAATAATACATAGGCAGTACACTTCTACTGAAATTGTTAATAGGTAAATTTACCATCAGTATTTTAGAAGCTCGTCTACATTCTTTATGCAACGTAAGTGCATTATGATCACAACATTTATCTGATGTGAAATTGTGGGTATGCCACAAGTGCAAGACGAGATATGCATTAAGTGAATGAATTATATAAAAGGTCTGATCGCTGAACATGCAGGCTAATGGTTTTCATTTAGGCCTGTTGGGATAAAATTCAGACTTATTATGTAGCTTTCAATATTTATGTGTATTTCGAAGGCGCCAAGTTACATAAATGAACTTCATTAAACACAGAATGTACTACTACATATAGAAATCGATTCCAATATAATATCAGCTGGAATACAGCGGTTTATTGCTGCAGTTTGTGATTGTAAAACAAGGGTTTCTAACAGCTAAATATATTAATTCCATGAAACTATACTTACTAACTATAAATTTCATAAAAATAAAATTTTATAAATTAATAATCAAGAATAAATTTGTTATGCATTTATAAAAAATATTTTTTATGTTGTACTAAAATGTAATTTGCAACAATCAAATTACAAGAATATTACATTTTAAAAATTTTCCAACTTGTTAATAATTATAGCTTGAAGCAGCACAATAAAGTGCTTGCAATGTAGTAATGCATCTATGTATTAGCCTACACGTGATGGACACACTGGTTAGTGCGTTGAATTGGATGCACATATGTGAGGAGTAGGGTACTACAAATTTATAGCAGTATACACACAGTGAGTCACATAAATATTCGTACACCAACGAGAAAAATGAAAAAGCGTCTATAAAACCACGAATAACAACTTTAATGATGAAAAAATGAATATTAACTGATATTATTTATTATTATTTTTTTTAACCCCCCTTTGGGCATATCAACAAAGGATCTTCGCCCAGAAACGAAAGGAAGGAGAAGGATCAGTTAAATGTAGATTCGGTCAGCTATTGATAAGATAAAGGAACTGAGGATAGGAACAACTGAGATCGACGGAAACGATAAGATATACGAGGCACAATAAGGAGTAGGGATTTTGAGTGACAGCAGATTGGAATACAAAGCGGTACGTTCGTTCACGAGGGATGGACATTCAAAGAGGATATGGTCAGGATCACAGACGGCTACGTCGTCAGGATGAAGAGGGCAATACGGGGAAAGAGCGAGATGAAAACGAAAGCGTGAGGAAGGAAGAAGAGTATGATTCAGACGTAAACGGATAATAGGAACAATAACGGAGCGGTGAAGCGAAGGAAAATCGTAAAACCAAGGCCGCGTGGGAAGATTAGGTTGGATGGAAAAATAAAAGGAAGAATGATTAGAAAAGGAGGAAACGTAAAAATCTGACCAAAATCTAACATGAAACTTTTTGCACAATGGGAGTAAATTCGAAACGGGAATTTTAGAGAAAAAAAAGCGGGAGGATACAGCAATCTGAGCCAAAGAATCAGCCATTTCGTTACCCTCTATCCTCATATGACTGGGGACCCAGAGCATTTCAATGCGGATAGCGTGAAGTGAGAAGAGAGTGTGAATGAGAGAGCGAATACGGAGGATGAAAAGGTCAGAGGAGTGAGAGGGGAAATGAGAGGAAATAGCTTTAAGAGCACACATGGAGTCGGAGATAATTAAAAATTTAGAAGAGGAACGATGTGAGGAAATATGGATTATGGCACGTAAAATGGCCGTTAACTCGGCCGTAAAGATAGTACAAAAGGAAGGGAGACGAAAAGATTCAGAGAAATTAATGCTCGGAATGATGAAAGAAGCTCCAACTTCATTAGGCCCCTTCGAACCATCCGTAAAAATAGCAATATGGGAAGGAAAACGGGATTCGATATAACTATGGAATTCCTGTATAACTGTTGGATAGGAAAGGGATTTGGAGGAAAAAGGAAAGTAGAATACATTGGGAGGATTGGAGAGATCTGCAAAATTGAAAGAAAAGTAAGGGAGATTGTTATAAGAAATTGTGCAGGATAAAAAGGAATTTAGCCGCAAAGCAATGTGGGCTAGAATAGGAATTTTCTTGGGAGTAAAACGCCAGTTTTGCAGAATAGAAAGATATGAAGGAATAAGTTTGGAGGATGATAACGGTAGGCGTTTACACAAGAAACGATAACCTAAATAGGATCTGCGAATGAAAAGGGGAGGCGAGTTAGACTCAGCGAGAACTGCTGGTACTCGAGAAGATCTAAGAACACCAAGGCAAAGACGAATACAAGAATTTTGAATTATATACAGCTTGGAAAGAAGTGATTTTGAGGCAGAGCCATAGATAAAGGAACAGTAGTCGAATTTGGAACGGATAATCGAATTGTACAAGGAAATAAGGAGAAAGGGATCGCCTCCCCATTTTGTTGGAGAAAGAGCTTTCAGTAAGTTTAGTCTTTTAAGGGCAGAAGAGGAAAGGAAATTAATATGTTCATAAAAGGAGAGACGACTATTGAGAAATACACCGAGATAGCAGAAGCATTTCCTACGAGGGATAAGATTGGAGTTTAAGGATACAGAGACTAAAGCGGGATTAAAAGGACGAAGAGAAAAGACAATACAAGAGGATTTTAAAGGGGAAATAGAAAGGTTCAAAGAGGAAAGAGATTGTTCCAAAGTAGCTAGAGACGAATTAACACTTTCGTTAACATCTACGATATCACGGGATGAGGAAAAGAGAAGAATGTCATCGGCAAAAAATAAGGAAGAGGAGTTCATAGAAAGAGAAGCAACAGAAATAGTATAAATATTAAAAAGAGTAGGACTAAGGCAGGATCCTTGTGGAAGACCACGTGAAACAACTCTTGTAACCTCGAACGAAGAAGAAGACAGTAGAATAGTACGATTTAACATCAAGTTAACAATGAGGGAACAAAAATGCGTCGGGATGTTAATTGCTATCATTCTATCTCGAAGAGTAGGGAGATGGACATTATCAAAAGCACTGGAAACATCGATAAAAGTAGCTAGAGTGTACTGTTTATCGATGAAAGATTTATAGATATAGGAAACAAACAGACTGACGCAGTCAGCAGGACCTAAGCCTGGACGGAAACCAAACATATTAGAAGGAAAAACATTATTGTGTTCGAGCCACCAGACCAGGCGCTTGTTAAGCATGCCCTCAAACAGTTTTCTGAGACACGATGCTAGGGAGATCGGACGAAGAGAGGAGTTTTTCTTAGGGATAGGAATGATAATAAAGGTGTTCCAGTCAGGAGGTGTGACTCCTCTGGACAAAAAGGAGTTGAATATACAAAGAAGGGTTCGGAGAGCAAGATCGGATAACTTTTTTAGGACAAAGAAGGGAATACCATCACGACCTGGAGTGGGGCTGGAAGATTTTTTGAGAATGGATTTTAATTCATTAATATTAAACGCAGAGGAAAGAGAATGAGAATTAGGGTTTTCCATAACAGGAAACGGGCAGGATTCATCAACGTTAGGAACATAAGCAGGAGCAACAGCATCAAGAAAAGAAGACAAACTGTCGGAGGAAATAGTATGGATAGAAGGACGTTCAGAAGAAGGGAATTTGAAAGCTCTGGCCATTTTCCAGATATGCTTGAGAGGAGTAGTTCTCGAAAAAGATGAACAGAAATTTTTCCAAGAGGATTTCTTAGACGATTTTAGAATAAACCTAGCCCTTGCATTGGCCCTTTTGTGGGCAAGAAAGTTTTCGCGTGTAGGATTTGATCGGAAAATTCTAAATGTAGCGCGACTATGATCGAAAGCGGCATTGCATTCTTCGTTCCACCAGAGGGACGATGCTGATCCACGCTGGCCTGACGATGACGGTTTACGGGAAGGAGAAGACAGCGATAGAGCATTTGTAATCGAATTTAGGAATAGATGGTAATGGAGTACAGGATCAGAGCCATCTAGAAGTTTAGGAAGCATAGAATCAACTAAGGAGTGGAACAGAGCCCAATTAGTTTTCGATAGGTTCCATCGAAGGTAATTGAGAGGTTTAAAGCAAGGAGAAGAAGGAGGATTCTGGGGAGTAATTAGAATAGGAATATGATCACTACCATAGGAGCCCATGAGAGTTGGCCAATTGTAATCAAAACCAATAGAAGGAGATGAGAAAGTTAAATCGAGAGTACTATAACTAGATGCGCTCTTGTAATAGGTAGGAGAGAGATCATTAAGAAGGACTAAATCATTAGAAAGAACAAGATTTTCAAGAGCAGTACCGTTGTTGTTATGGTTTGAGCAGACCCATGAGGGCGACCGAGCATTCCAGTCACCCCCAATGATGAACAGGAATGACTTCCTGTGTAGCATGATGAAAGATAAAAATTAAACAAAATTCACATATCACGCTTGTATACAGATCACAAAGAAAAGAGTTGAATAGAACACGTCACAAAAATATTTGTACAACGGGGTTTTCCCAAAACGGATGATGAACATCCGGCTATGTCCGGACAGGGTACAGAGTGCTGAGTCGTAATTTCATGACAAGCGATCGTACTGTGTGCGAATTACGAGTGCAGTGTATCAAGTGTGAGTAAAAATTCCTTGGAAGTGTTAAAGTACTTCTTTGAAGATGCGAAAACTGGTCATTCATCATAATACAAAAAGGTAAATTATTAAATGTGATAACTCAGCTACTTGATTTACCTCGCAGTACTTCCCAATGCATAATCCGTCGGTATGTACAGGAGAATCGTACTGAGTCAATTCCACAAAAGGGCAGACCAAGGAAGCTTTCCGCGCTTCACGAACGGTATATTGTCGGGAAGGTTGGCCAGAATCCACGACTGAGTGGCTCAAAACTCGTGATAGAAGTAAATGCTATGTGGAATAAAACAGTTTCCACTGAAACAATTTGTAGGTCGCTAAAGAAATATTCATGGGAGAACCGCCAGAAGGAAACCGTTCATAAGTGAACAGAATAAGAGAAAGCGGTATCAGTTTGCGGTGAAGTATCAGGCAGTTCCCAAAAGTTTCTGGGTAAACTTTTTATTCAGCGATGAGTCTAAATTTAACTGTTTTGGTGGAAGTGGGCGACAGAAATTATGGCGCAAATCGAGGATGGAATTAAATCCGAAGAATCGTATAGCAACTGTGAAACATGGAGGCAAAAGAGTAATAGTTTGGGGCAGTTTCTCATCATATGGGGTAAGTTCACTTCTTTATTTATGACCGAATGAGTAAGGAAATGTATGTTGTCATTTTGCGTAATAATTTACTCCTAAATGCCGAAAAATTTGGAATTGTAGATTCATTTTATTACTACCCGGATAACGATCCAAAGCATACCGCACTTTATACACGTGAATGGATGCTCTATAATTGTCCCCATATGAATTAAGGACATTTTTTTGGTGTTGTAAGAATATTTTTGTGACGTGTTCTATTCAACTCTTTTCATTTTATTCTATTTAAAAGTATGATATACGATTTTTTTTTACTTTTTGTCTTTTATTATGTTACACAAAAAATCATACCTATCCGTTCATATGTATTATTTGTAATTAAAATTGTTTTACATTGTTTTATGAACGCTTTTTCGTTTTTCTCGTCGATGTACGAATATTTATGTGACTCACTGTGTGTATCTTAATTCTTACCATATGTTAATTGCTCTAAATTCTGTCATCTAAACAAGAGTCGTTCTGATTAAATAGAAATCAAAACAATGCAGCAACTCAGATGCTGCTCCTATAAACTGGTTGCACTGAGGGCAGAGCCTTGTGGCACACTATTCTCAGTTGTAATAGGTGCTGTTATTGATGAACCGATCTTAACCTGGATCGTTCGATTGCTTAAAAAGATAGTTATATATCTGCCTAGTCGGCTACTTATTCTGGCCGTTTTCAGCTTTTGTAATAATCCATGCCGCTACAAGCGATTGAACGTTTTTTCCAAATCGAAAAAGACCGCGTACGTGTGCTGGTGGCGGTGGAAGCCTGTTAGTATTTTCCGTTACAGGCTTATCAAGAGATCGCTTGTTGATCTCGTTCTTCGCCCTACGGCATGAATCGGGGAATGAACATTATTTTGTTCAAGGATATACAGGAGGAGCCTGTTCATCATATTCTCCATTATTTTGGATAGGACACTTAGTAAAGAGATTGGTCGATAGCTTTCAGGATGGAATGTGTCTTTATTTTGTTTTAAAATGGGAATAACATACGCCATTTTACAGGATTGAGGGATATTACCGGATGACCATATCTGGTTATGGATTTTTAAGAGAAACTCTGTAGCTTGTGGTGGTAGGTATTTAATCATGTATGGGTGGATGGAATCGGGGCCAGGTGCATTGTTGCGGGTATGGTATTTAATTTGGAAAGTTTAACTCAGACATAGTAAAATTAGTATTATAAGCTTTTGAGGACTATTGGGGCAAAATTAGGTCTTGTTGTTCACAAACCGCTTTTTTCACAGTGAGCTTGGGTGAATAGGCAAGGAAAGAGAATTCTTTTTGGTAATGGGTTGAGTGAAGGCATCCGCCATACCGCCTGGGTCTGATATGACCGCGTTATTATGGATTAAGGCGATTATAGGGTTAGCTCGGTTGAGACTGTTCAATAACTTAATTTTATTCCAAGTCGCTTGGTTGGATGTTGATTGGATGATGAATGAAACGAAAGAAATCCAGGATTTACGCTTCTTCGCCTAACCGTGCTTTGGCAGGCAATTTTTTGAACTCAATTAGGTCACTGATTAATTTCGTTACTTTGTACTTTCTGAATGCTCGCTTGCCATTTCATATTACTAAAGCGACTTCATTATACCACCAGGGAACATGGCGACGACGAGGCATAGGGGAAGATTTGGGGATCGTCGCATCAGCATCAGTAAAAGCTGCTTCTAAGAAAATCCTGTTATTCTCTTCTACAGACGTTCTTGGCTGATGTGGGAATGGAGTTGTAGATGAGAGATAGAACGCCCCTTTTGCTCTTACCACTTGAATATTATCACACCTAAACAGACGATAATTTTTTACCTTTGGTTGACCACTTGCTTTCAGGTGCATTTCTTGTAAGCATATCGCATACGGGCAGAGCGATAGATCAGCGGCATCAGTTCAGTCTGGTTGTTAGTAAAGCCACGACAGTTCCATTGCATTATACACAAATTTGCAGCCATCTTGTTCATATTTATTTTTGTGACTTACTATGATTACCATAGGCGCCTTAGTTTCAATATATGGAAATAGGGTAACTATTCATTGGTGCTGGCTACGCTGCTGTTTGTTGTTGTATATCGTTCCGATAACTTTCTGATGATTCGGGAGCAACGACTCTTGATGGTCTACTGGTGAGGAAGGGTTTGACTGTTGCGAACATGTCTGCATAAGTAATGTACTTCCGGTGAGTCGCTACTGTCTTGATAAATACCTTAAATTCTTCAAGCTCCATTAGTTAAAGAGGTGTTTGGCCCCTTCAGTTACGTCAATTGGCTCTGCAGTTGACTGTTCTTTGCGTGTCTCTGTTGATGGGGATATTTCTTCTTCAGTTAGTCGCTTATCGCAGAGAGTTGGCCGCTTAGGCAGCGGCTGGGCTGGGAATGATAAAGGTGTCCGTTCGGTGAGCGCTTCTGGGGACTTGGGGTGAATTCGTTTTAGAGGAATTGTATCTGTGGTCACCTCGATTTCTAATTCTTCATTTGGATTATTTGAATTTATTTCGTCCATATTGATGGTACTCTATGACTGGGTTGGGTTTCTGCCATGTGCTGATTCCATTTGCTCAGTTATGCCGGCAGTGTCCAGGAGGCTAGGAAGTGATTCTTGTTGAGACCTCGTCGATTCTCTCTCATTTCTACAGTTAGGACAAATGTGGTCTTCTAGTATGCTCGTGCTCATTATTACATAAGAGAAAGTATCTGGGGACATTCGCACAGTTCACATGTTCCATATACATCTGCCTTCGCCAGTTTATTGTGTTTGCAAACTAATCATCTGAGGGGTTTACACTCAATATTGCCATCGGTGATACTAATTTGAGTGAAAGCTTTGTCGTACGATATGACGAAAGTGTCTCATTTGTAATGGTGACCGAAACGTTTGATAAGATAAATTTGTTAACTGGATGTCTGACTCTCGTAGCTTGAATTGTTAGCTCTCCTAATGAAATTGTTACGTCTTTAGCAGAGAACGCGTCGGCCGTTGATTGAGTTCTGCGGAAAATAATTATGCAATCCCTGCTGATCCGGGCCCTGCAATTATATCTAGATTACTGCCGATGACTGCTTTGACTGTAGCGAAATAGTCTCTGTGATGATGAGGGGGAAATTAAGGTAAGATGATGTCTTGCTCGTGTTTTGGGTGGTTAAACGTCGTCAGTGGTGTTATTTTCTTTGATTTTACTTTTTCGGCGAAAGATATATTTTGTTTATTTATTATTTTCGGCGTTTGGGAGGACGGAGTTTTATCCATATTAATTGACGAGCTTGATTTCGGAATTCGATTAATGGCGGTAACATTAGTTATGTGTTTTCTTTTGTTGTGTCGGCTGAGAACGATAATACGCGTGCAACGTGAAATTTCAGCATAGTGGTTTTCCATAATACAAATAAACCTATTTCCATAGTTAATTATTTTTTTCATCAGAAAATTAATGTGTTAAATTAGATATTGTTTATTAAAATTAGCGGCATATGTGAAAAATGTTTTAGCCCACAGATGTAAGTATGATTAATTTTTTGTATATGCCACATTTCTGTTGTGAAAAGTATAATTTGAGAGATACATTTTTTCTCTAAATACCGAGTGATAAAAAATAAATTTTTTGAAAAATAGAAATATCATGAACTTATATGTGAATTTCATACTAATAGAAGATTTTTCAATTAAACGAGAAGAAGTAATTTATGACACATCAAATAATGACACCTTTTAAGAAATTTTTTACACACATTAACAGCAGGCAAATCATAAGATAGGTCTAATGAGGAAAGTGTGATGAATTGTTTCCAATAATACTATGCTCCAGGCATTCTTATCAAATATTTGGGGATAATCATAAGTTAAGAAAAACCTATTCAGCCGCATTAACAAGTTATCGTTTCTCCATAGTGTCCTCTCCTATTTGTCCGCTGTGTATCGATAACACAGTCGTATGTGACTCTGATCATGTATTCTTTGAATGCTCCTCTTTATCATCGGAAAGGGCAGCTCTATACGCGGAGCTTCTCTCACATGATGTTCCAACTCCATATTGTGTGTCCTTTATTCTCTCATTACAGTCAACGTTGATCATACCAATTGTAGCAAAATTCCTATCCTCTGTACTACATTATATTAATATCTAATCCCTTCAGTATTTCCCATTTTGGCATTCCTAACTTATCGTGTCCAGTGATTTCCAACGAACTCCTCTCTAAACGAAGAACACGCACTGATGTTGCAGTTACAGTCACAAACAGGCACAGCTCGCAGTTAATTTTGCGGGCTCGCTGTCGCATTTGCGGCCCTAACGGTAGATAGGGGAACTCCTTGTCAGACGGCACTGCGGGCGCTGCTGTTGCAGTGTGGCCATAGTGTTCGGTGAAAATTCTGCTCATTTCCTTTTAACAGAATGGTAGGCGCTGTTTCCGCAGTCGTCGCCATAAATATGATTAATGTTTCATAATTAAAAACTATAAACTTTGCTTTATAGTGATGGAGAAAGTCATTGAACTTTCGGATAATTGTTTACGGACGCTAAGCGCTGTGTTCTAAATAGGTTTCGTGATTGATGGATCTAACTGCTTTTTAAACATTCCGTGTTTCTTCTTCCTTAATTATTTATAGCCAGATTCCTTTGTCCGTCTGTACTGTGGGCTCTGTAATTGCAGATGTGGCCATGGTATGGGACAGATAACTCCTTTTGCTCTTACCTTCGTCATTTCTTTTCTTTTCAGGATACATACGTTTGGCATTTTTCGACGTTGATTGTTATTGTTTCTCCATCTTTGGTATAGCATTTGTTTTACGTAATTTCCGTGAGTTAAATAAAAAGATAAGAAAATACGAAAATAAGATATTGATCGATTTAAACTTACTTTATTAAAATGCGCGGGTAGCCCTGAAAAGGGCTATTTCGAATTAATTGTTTTCGGCGAACGAGAAACAAAAGAACTGACGAGCGAAACAACAACCAAAATAAAAATGCGAGACAAACCACTGAAAACGGGAACAAAACAAAACGAGCGAGCAATCGTCATACGTGATCGAAACCAAAACATAAACTTAAACTTACATTACGAGTGATAATAAACATTAAATGAGACTGCGCAAGGAGGAAAGAAAATGCCGACGATCAGATCTAATTACACGACTGCACTTGCATGCGAGTCGTGTAAACAATCGTTCAACATTCTCCCCCCCTTGAGACCCAAAGGGTCTCAAAACAGTGTAATGTGGCTGGCGTCACTCCACCAGCGTTTACCATGATACAACGAGATGATTGAACTAGGATACAAATAATAAACGTAGTGAGTACAGGCGGATGAGCAGTTTGGAACGAACGTAAACAGAGCTTTAAACTGGCGTCGTTCTTGTCAGCATCGCATTGGAACTGACCGTCGAATTATTTGCATTGTGAATGGCGCTAAGTTACTGCCGCTGTCATGGCTGTTGTTTGTATGTTGCGTTGTATAGATTGTTGAAAAAGCAAAACTTGCGCCTCCTGATGAGTCGATCCATGCGAAAATGAAGTACTATAAGAGGCGGCAGCAGCAGACGGTGCAGCATGACAAGAAGATGGAACTGATTTTAGGAAAGCGGGCGGTTGTTGTTGTTGCGAACTGTTCTGAAACGAGGAAGTACCAGCTGATGGAGCTCCGTACGGCGCCAAAGTTGATATTATTTCCGAGTTACTTTTCAGTTCCGATCGTGCAGAAGCATTTGAAATAGGCTGGGGCGAGTAGTCGGTCGGAAGAATTAATTCATTCGAATTTAATTGCTGCTGCTGCTGTTTATTAGGAACAAGCACATTGGATATACATCCTGGGGGTTGATGATTAACTAGTTTCCGCTGCACTGACGATGACCGAAGTGACTTTACTGATAACTCTAAGTGCTTCGAATTCGAGTTCACTAAAGACGAACCTTCGATGTTCGAAACGGGATATTTATTCGACGAACTGGATATTCCACTACCATCCGATTCATTTGACGAGCTATCGTTATTTCCAGAGTTTGCAAATTCCGATCCAGTAAACTGGGCAACCAATAATTTCGTTGTTGCATGTGAACTTTGATCGTTTGCTTGTCCAGACGAAACTTTACTGACAGCGAATGACTGCGAACGCTGAGATTTGACGTGGGGGGATACGTTGGAGTCATTCAGCAATTCGTGCACATTGCTATAGTTCATGGCGATATCATTAAAATTGTTAGGAATAACTTCAACAATCCTTCCATTAAATGAATTCGGAGCACCGGATATTGACGGGAGAGACTGGAGCGCCGAATTAGGAGATGGAGAAAACGTTCGAGAAGGTTGCGGCAGAACGACATTTGGTACTGACGAGGACTGCGATAAAACGAGTAACGGTTGCTGTATTAGCGAAGATGAATATGTTTCACTAGCGATATTCATAGAAGACTTATAAACCAGCGAAGAGTTTAGCTGCGAGTTTTGCTGCTGAGCCACACACGAGGAGAGATGACAGCAGCGCTGATCTGCAGAAGGGAATTTCGAGAGCGGACCTTCTGCGACCCAGCCGAATAAGGTTTCCTCGAAACACAGCTCTCCTACAAACAGCTTCCGGCCCAGCAGTATTTTGTTCGCATGGTTTCCACCAATCAGAATGTCAACCGTTGCCGTCGGCAATAGACAATCTGCCAAATCCAGCTTCCCGCTAACATCTTTTACGCGCCTGATCAAGGCTGGGGACACTTCGTAGGGAATGCGGCCTACTACGTCAGCCTGAAGATCGAGCTGATACGAGTTGTATCGTGACCGCAGATTGAGAGAAACCGACGCGCTCACTTGCGTTTCTTCTGGAGAGACGCAAGCAATTGCCGCTCGGGCGGCTTTAGAAGCAATTCTATTCTTTTTAACAAAGGACTCAGCGACGAGGTTGACCTGCGAACAAGGATCGAGCAAGGCGCGAGCTTTGATAACTTTACTTCCTACCAGCACATGCACCACCGCGCTGGGTAACAGGACAACAGAGCTCTCGTGAGAAGTGCAAGCTAGAGCCGTTCTGGTGGTTGATGAGGATTGTTCGCCCCAATCGTCTGGCACTGAATGCGAGCTTTCTTGGTGCAGCATGGTATGATGCGTCTTGTTGCATCTTCTGCACTTGGACGAGTTGCAATCACTCGCAAAATGGAACTGCCGTAAGCAATTTATACAAAGCCGTTTGTCTTTTACAAAACACCAACGATCGGCGATATTTTTTGTGATAAATTGTGGGCACTGTGACAGGTAATGCCCTTTATCGCATAAGACGCATCGTGGAGCGACTGAATTGGCCCTGCTGTTGTATGCAGTCGCTGCAACGAATTTCCTATTCCTCCTTGCTTCTGGTGCCTCAGCTCGACTTACCGTTGGCCTCAGAGACTGCTGCGCATGTACGCTCTCATATGCAAAACATCGATTTTGCAAAAAGGTGCTCAAGGGTGCGAACGAAGGGTAGGTTGAATTGTCAACCACAGAGTTTTCCCAATCCATTCTAAGTTTTTCTGGCAACTTGCCTACAATTATGTATGTGAACAGCGGTGACATTGCTTCTGTGTTCAGTCCGCACACCTTCAGCCCTCGGATTATAGCATTTACCTGGTCAGGTGATTCCCGCAATGATGTCTGTGAAATCGGTGGTAGAGCCATTAATTCTTGAAAATGGTCGGCGATAATCGCCCGCCGATTGTAATATCGACTCTTTACCGCATTCCACGCTTCTTCATAAAGCCCTTCCTGAAGGGTGTAATCCTTCAGGATATTCTCCGCGGCGCCTACCATAGCCTGCTTCAAAAAATATAATTTTTGAATCGGCTTTATATTGTCATTCGAATGGATCATTGCTTGGAACAGAGAATACCATTCAGTGAAATCTTTCGTTTTTCCACTGAACTTCGGGACCGGCAGATCCGGTAGCTTTACTAATGGATTTGCCGGTGCAGTGTCGGTTACGAGGGAAGAATCAAGTGAACGGCGATTGCTACCTTTCGGATTGAGAAAATCGTTCATGGTGTTTAATTTGGACTTGGCCAAATCGTATTCCTCCTTACTTTGCTGCCATTGCTCATACATTTTTCCCTCTATTACCTCCAGCTGATCTGCGGATTTTCCTTTTAAGTCTGTGTTGTCTAGAATAGATGCAATGACGTCACTGATCTCTCCTAGGCAAATATTCCACGAGTCAAGTCGGACAGCGACTTCATTAGATCGCTCACTGGACGGAGCCTCGAGTAAGGCAGCATGAACGAGAGCCTTTGCTGAGTTTGCTGCTCGGAATGCAGCGCGCTTACGGCGGTTTAATGCTTCCAAAACCGAACCTTTTTCACTCATTTTGTTCAAATCAATAAAACTACGAAATTGTCTTATTACGAGCTAGGAAAACTGTCACACTAATTTGACTAAGATTAGTCACAAATTAAGCGACAGTGTAAACACAATTTAAATTGCCGGGCGAGTAATGTAAACACAATTTAAATCGCTGGGCGAGTGGTGTAAACACGATTTAAAGCGCCGAGCGAGTGTACTTTGACGAAACTTTTCGTATATAGAATTCTGCAACGCCGAATATGCGTAGAATTCTACAACACCGAATATTTACCGATTTTCGAAACACCAAATGTCTACCGAATTTCGACGCACTAAATATTGTTATAAATCACTTATTTCAGATGCTATTTTATACGAATACTGTTCTCGAGTCCCTGATTCCGGGCACCTTTTGTAATAAATCTAACTGCTAGGTCTCTGTTCAGGGCGCCATTTATTATGAATCACTACTCTCTGTCACTGTTCCGGGAGCCTTTTGTAATAAATCGATCTTGTTCCTGATTGGACTGTCCCTCTTACGGGAGCTATATGTTACAGATCTGGACTATTAGTCCCTCTATCGGAGCGCATTTGTTGTAAATCTACTTTTGATTTCGATTTTCCAACTTAATTGAATAAAAAAATATAAAATAAAATATAAACCAAAATATCGGGCGCCAGAGACAAGAACGGCTTGTCACCACCGGATAGACACTCTGCCGCGCAGAGATCTAGGCTTTTATTACGAAAAAAAATATATATATATCTCGCGAAAATCCGCCGTTCGAAGGCGTAGCGTGTGTCTCCGCGTTGGAGATATCACGGGCTCACCACGTGTTCAAAAAGAAGCCTTATATAAAAAAAACGCGTGTATTTAAATGGAATTTAAATACAAAAATAAAGAAACAAAAAAAACACAGGGGAAACAAATTCCACACATTACAACAAAACCAAAAAAAAACGAAATTTTTGTCAAAATTTGTGATATGTACGCGAAAATTCACGATGGCTAGCGGTACAAATCGATACACGTAACGACGTGCTTTTACCCCTCAATTAAACGATCGACCATTATAGACTAGAGCAACGAATTAATTCACTCTCGTGATATAGTGCCATGCACACACGACGATCTCGGTACACAGATGGGCTATTCCCAGCGACACAGCCGAATCGCCGAAATTACCCCGTACCTTATCAATTAATTCGAACGCCGTCGAATTTTCTAGAATATTTCTATACAACCCGTATTATAACGCGACTACGGATTTCACAAACTTCCCTCAGCTCGATGTTCTCGGCTCAGCTGCTACCCGACGCGCACTCGCCTCGGACCCGTAGAGTACTCTTCACTATCGGCCGCTACCTACAATACACACGCACACAGTCTCACCTGACGCAGTCGTCTGTTCGACCGTGCCCGGGAATTTCGATTTTAGCCGATAAGCATCTCCGATACCCACTACGATCCGCGATTACGTCGAATAAAACGCGGTGTTCGATAAATCACGAAATAAATGATTTTAATCAGAGAAATATATTTTTATCATTCGAACACCGCTAAAAGATAGCGCTATAGGTATCGAATCCGTTACACAGCCCCACCTCCATTTTCATCCAAAAAAGCAGTTTTAATGGCAATCGTAAAAGAAGTCGAATTCAACATAAATATAATTTTTTTTTCGCGGAACGACATTGCATCCCTGACTCCAGAGTAGGTTAGGAAAAGAGAAGTAGATGAACACAACCGTGAAATCAAAAGGAGAAACGGAAAAGTTATCAGAACGAAATAGATAAGAGAAGAAACAAGTAAGGAACTCTACCACTGTAAGCATGGCGTTCTGAGCATACTTCTGTTGCTATAGTATTTCTCTTAAAATGTGAGTTCCTCGGTAGGAACCGGAAGTTCGAGAGAAGAAAATATACATATATCATTTAGGCGACGCTAGGAACACGAAAACAAATATGTCAACCGCAATACGGGAAATTAAAGTTCGTCAATAAATCGCTATCACGGATAGAGATCCCAGTCGCCTATCTCCACCATATTCTACAATTTTACCTAGGTACTCCGCGTCAGTAAGCACGAATGGCTTAACGGCAAACATGTGCCTGTCGGTCGAGTACAACGGTCTCGGGTTTCCATAGACCCACTCGCCTACTATAATCGGTGGCCATCAAATCCAACCGATTTAAAATTATTCCTACTCTGTGGCGCACCCAAGACTTCCATCGGACGCTATGGCCGTATGCATTATCTGCTACCCACAACACCAATCGCTCGGACCACGAGATAAGAATACATGTATATAAAAATATAGCTCACCGGAGTACCAGGTATACCCTTCTCACTTCGCGAACCATATGGCCACGTCTGCTTTCACAGCGCCCACAGGGTCAACGTATCGACAGAGACCACTACCGATCCGTCGAATTGACGATCAAAGGAAAGAATGAAATATTGAGGATAGGAACGAATGAGAAAGGAAGGAAAAATAATGTAAGGAGTGTAGGAGGAGAGATTAGGAGTAGAAGTGGAAACGGAATAATCCGATCGGGGAATCTGAATGGATTTGAATGGAGAAACAAAATTCGATGGTTCATACCCCGTACTAGAAATATGAACAACGCGCCAGAGTTTCCGCCTTTAGTGGTAGCAGCGGAGAAAAAAGAATGGACGAGGAAAACAAAATAAATCAATAGATCCTATTCGGAGCCAATAGTCTGCGAAAACCACGAAATACAATATAATAATCCCTTATAGAAATAAATATAAACATATATCGTCGCCACGCAACATCATACTGGCCTAAACGATTATAATTCAAAAAAAAAACAAACAACTAACAACTAACAAAACAATTAAATAATATTCGCAAACGCCTAAAACGACCATTACGGAAAGGTCTCACAGCGATCACCTCACCGACGATTCGATCCACGGAGAAATAAAACGAACGCACAAAAAAGATGGTTGACGAAAACCACGCACCTAGCTACTCCAAGCTGCTAGTGCAAACAGACCGAAAATCACGTTGATCATTCATAGGAACAGGATATTCAGAAAAGGATACACGGTGTCGTGTGCATACACCCGACTAAACACCAAACGACAAGGGCACCACCATGGTCCCACAACAAAAGCTAGCAATATATGCACACGCACACCCAGAAACGGTGGACGCAGTCAGCGAACATCTCAAGAAAACGACAAAAACAACCTACGCTCGACTATGCAAAGCGATTACCAATCCAAAGCAAAGCCGAGCCATCGGGCGCGCCCCGATACACGAAACACCAAAAAAAACGAAAGAGACTCGCTGAGGACTCCAACCGAAATGAGGAAAAAAAATACAAAGGACAAACAGTAAACAGGATAGATAAATGAAATCATGCCAGGAACGACTATTAGGAGGACAGCAATGAAGATTCTGATCAACGTAACAAACCGAACTTCCAAAACGAACAGGAGAAAACAAAACGTTACTGCAAAAATTCTCCGTGGAGCGTATAAAACTTCGGTCGTGAAGACATATCGCAACATATGCACCGGATATACACGCACACACTCTCACACACGCTCAAGAATTGATAAATTAACCTATAGTACGTTTGCGAAACGAAACGTGCGGGAATCGCACGCGATATCCGAAGACCGCTATACGAACAAATTAATCGCAATAAAACAAAATACATAAACGAAGCCGCAAACTTTTCATTGCACGGTACACACCGATTTTTTAAAATACTCTAACCGCTTTCCGTTGTGACAAATCACACCATAACAGAACAATAAATACGCAAAAGAAAAACCGAAACACAAACACAAATGTAAATTAACCTAGAAATCGTCCAACGACAACTCAAATCGTAAATCGAACGGTTAGACAAACAAAATCGTCGACCGATTTAATCAACCGTAAATATTGGACGATAAACAACAAAATCGGAGATCGTCGGCAATCGCAAATCGCACGACGATAATCGTAAAAAAAAATAACAAGTCGCACGACGATAAACGTAAAATAACAAATCGCTCGACGATAAACAGCAAATCGCAAATCATCGGACGATAAACAAAATCGGACGTCGACGAACGATCGGCGGGAATCGCAAATCGTCGGACGATAAACAAAATCGGGACGTCGACGAACGATCGGCGGGAATCGCAAATCGTCGGACGATAAACAAAATCGTACGTCGGCGAACGATCAGCAGGAATCGCAAATCGTCGGACGATAAACAAAATCGGGAAAATTTCACCTGACGGTAGGCATGGTTAAAGAATATCGTCGGACGATATCAAAAAATCGCGAATCGCACGACGATAACCGAAAAATCGCAAATCGTCCAACCACAAGCGGGAATCGCAAATCGTCGGACGATAACCAAAACCGGAAATCGTCGGCCGAACAACGAAATTCGAAAACGCCTACAACATCAAAAACATAACCAAACGCCAGGCGTTAAGACACATCCAGGTTATTTTAATCAAGGTCGGACAGCGGAAGAAATCACGCGTCGCATAACCATAAAAGTCGCAAAACGTCGGACGACAAGCGAAAATCGCAAAACGTCGTCCGAACCGCGCACGCGAGTGAGAACATCTCCGCGACATAACATCGGCACGAAACAAATTAAATATAAACCGTAATGTTACCTCGCCGCGTTGTCCTGCCTACCTTCGGACGACTCAAGAGCGCAGTATGGTTCAAAATCGGACATATCGATCAAACAAATCGCACAAACGGTTATTCACTCGAACTACGGGCTAATATTCGTCGGAAATCGCGAGAAAACCATATCGCTAACCGTTTCTTTTTTCCGCGTAACGTATCTTCACTTATGAAACCAATCGCATCACGGGATATGTCGTCCATATCGTCCGTCGTGCCTAAATCGTCCAGTATATCGCAATAACGAAGACCGAGAAAACTGAAGAAAAATACATAAACGTACAGAACACTAAACAATCTTGTAGTTAACGTGCAGGCCTAAGGTCGACAATTTTTCTGACTAGGTCAACTATTCCAACTTACTCGTTCAGTAGGTTATTCTTATCCTACATTTAAAATTTTTTACGCGACTAGAATCTTATTTTGATTTATTTTACGAACGAATTTAGACTAGAATTTGCGTTGCCTTAACTTCCGTACAATATTTCGACTAATCCAAGAAAACAGGTAATCTCGTAATTTCTTGATTACTTTCGACGGTACCTCCAGCACCGGAAACCGTAACGGGAGCCGTGTCCCTTCCGACGAGAATTATCTACCTTACAATAACTTACCTTCACGGGCATACAGACTCCGCGGTGGTTCTCCAACCTGCTTCTGTCCGGTTGTGTACGTTCCGCCCTGTTATACGTTCCTGAAGACGATATACGTACGTTGTTGATTCGCGATGTCCAGCTTTCGGGGCCTTTCTCTCTCGGATCTTCCTCTCGCACACATCCCTGTCTATTTATCACGCGGATATTCTCGTATAATTCCGCCGCGGATCCATTTTTCATCACTAGAAGCAACCGTTGAATATCTTTGCTGTATTTTTTGATCATAATCTGTATAAACTCTTTATCCGGAATCGGAGGTTGTAAGTACCGCACGCGATTCATCCATTGGATAAGATAGTGCTCTATACTGTGCCCCTGCGCACATCGCTCTGTCGGAGAATACAATTTCTGGCGTACCTCGAGCTGATCCCTCTCGCTCCAAAAATTCTCGATGAGTTTCGATTTAACCTCGTCCCACGTCTCACAATGTTCTAAAAATATACGTGCCCACTCGAGGGGAGTACCATCCATTCGGTCTATAACAATCGATATGCTTTCTCTTATTTTCAATCCTCCGCTGGCCCTTATCACCTTCTCAACACCTTCTATAAACTCCATTATATGGATTTTTGCGTATTTACCGCCATATCCACGAGCCTCCGCTTCACTAAAATGTGTTGTTCGATAATGCATCTGAACCGGACTGGTGTTACAGTACTCTTTTTGTTGATTTTCCACGACTCCGAGTCGTTCCCTTAAGTCACTGAGGTCTTGACCAGCGGTGAGCTGTGTACGATCATTAATTTCTTCTAATTTTTTCGCGACATCGTCTTTTATAATTTTTACTTTACTGACCAAATTTTGTTCGATCTCGTTTTTTATTCGACCCACGTCTTGGCCGATCCGAGACACAACAGTCTTTTCACGATCAAGATCGTTAGCCACTTTCGAAATATCATTTTTTAAAATAGTCGCCGTCTCAGATATGTTTATTTTAATATTTTTTAATTCCAAATTGTGCTCCTGCACACGAGATTCGACGTTTTTTACCGAAGATTGCAGCTCCCCCCTGGTCAATTCCAACTTATCGGCAAGGCTCTTAATTTCATCTTTTAAATTATTGTTATCGTATTTTATTTCTTCTTTCAATTCATTGAATTGTTTATTTACGTTTTTATTCAAATTATCGAATTTATTATTTTGTTCATTACTCATTATTTTTAAGTATTCCAATACGGACGGACCTTGGTCCTCTACAATCCTGCGAGTCTGACTCGGAGGTATATATGCCTCCTGGTCGTCGTCCATTGACCTATCAGCGACCACGGAAGTTGTCGCATCTCCGTCGTCGCTGGAGTCTTCAGGAATTGTAGTGGGCTCTCGATACTGCCGGTGTCGCATCGTGATCCCTGCTAATTGGTCTTTTTCCATTTTACTTTACTTTACTATAATTTTGACCGGACAAATAATAATAAATATCGTGAAAAAACAAATTAAAATAAATACCAAAACTGATAACTGACTAACGAATACATATACCAGAATAAATACGATCGAGAAAAAAAATAATAAATATAAAATTTTTATGACTTATCGGTTTTTTCAGTTTTCTCCAGGGTCCTTGTGCACGATGTCTTCTAACTCGTGTCCTCGGTTCGGGCCGCCATTTGTTATAAATCACTTATTTCAGATGCTATTTTATACGAATACTGTTCTCGAGTCCCTGATTCCGGGCACCTTTTGTAATAAATCTAACTGCTAGGTCTCTGTTCAGGGCGCCATTTATTATGAATCACTACTCTCTGTCACTGTTCCGGGAGCCTTTTGTAATAAATCGATCTTGTTCCTGATTGGACTGTCCCTCTTACGGGAGCTATATGTTACAGATCTGGACTATTAGTCCCTCTATCGGAGCGCATTTGTTGTAAATCTACTTTTGATTTCGATTTTCCAACTTAATTGAATAAAAAAATATAAAATAAAATATAAACCAAAATATCGGGCGCCAGAGACAAGAACGGCTTGTCACCACCGGATAGACACTCTGCCGCGCAGAGATCTAGGCTTTTATTACGAAAAAAAATATATATATATCTCGCGAAAATCCGCCGTTCGAAGGCGTAGCGTGTGTCTCCGCGTTGGAGATATCACGGGCTCACCACGTGTTCAAAAAGAAGCCTTATATAAAAAAAACGCGTGTATTTAAATGGAATTTAAATACAAAAATAAAGAAACAAAAAAAACACAGGGGAAACAAATTCCACACATTACAACAAAACCAAAAAAAAACGAAATTTTTGTCAAAATTTGTGATATGTACGCGAAAATTCACGATGGCTAGCGGTACAAATCGATACACGTAACGACGTGCTTTTACCCCTCAATTAAACGATCGACCATTATAGACTAGAGCAACGAATTAATTCACTCTCGTGATATAGTGCCATGCACACACGACGATCTCGGTACACAGATGGGCTATTCCCAGCGACACAGCCGAATCGCCGAAATTACCCCGTACCTTATCAATTAATTCGAACGCCGTCGAATTTTCTAGAATATTTCTATACAACCCGTATTATAACGCGACTACGGATTTCACAAACTTCCCTCAGCTCGATGTTCTCGGCTCAGCTGCTACCCGACGCGCACTCGCCTCGGACCCGTAGAGTACTCTTCACTATCGGCCGCTACCTACAATACACACGCACACAGTCTCACCTGACGCAGTCGTCTGTTCGACCGTGCCCGGGAATTTCGATTTTAGCCGATAAGCATCTCCGATACCCACTACGATCCGCGATTACGTCGAATAAAACGCGGTGTTCGATAAATCACGAAATAAATGATTTTAATCAGAGAAATATATTTTTATCATTCGAACACCGCTAAAAGATAGCGCTATAGGTATCGAATCCGTTACAATATACTAAATTTTGAAACACCGAATGTGTGCGAAATTTCAACAACTTTTTATACGCGCTTAGTGCGTTACCGATTTTTATTACGAATTTTAATAAAAACAACGAAAACTATAAAAAATAAATGTCTTGACGCAAATATTATTTTAACTTTCAAATGATTTAAAAAATTACTGTTCGGTTTTCTAACCACCTTCTCCACCCACGGAAAAAACACCAAATTTTTGCCAGATCCTTTTCTTATGATCCGGCCCGGAGGACCAAAAATGTTTTACGTAATTTCCGTGAGTTAAATAAAAAGGTAAGAAAATACGAAAATAAGATATTGATCGATTTAAACTTACTTTATTAAAATACGCGGGTTGCCCTGAAAAGGGCTATTTCGAATTAATTGTTTTCGGCGAACGAGAAACAAAAGAACTGACGAGCGAAACAACAACCAAAATAAAAATGCGAGACAAACCACTGAAAACGGGAACAAAACAAAACGAGCGAGCAATCATCATACGTGATCGAAACCAAAACATAAACTTAAACTTACATTACGAGTGATAATAAACATTAAATGAGACTGCGCAAGGAGGAAAGAAAATGCCGACGATCAGATCTAATTACGCGACTGCACTTGCATGCGAGTCGTGTAAACAATCGTTCAACAGCATTCTTTGTCAGATTCCATTCCTTATTATTCCTAATTGCTGCTATGTACACATGTTGATGGGTAATCGTCCGTTGCTGACAAGCCCAGGGAAAAACCCAAACAAGAAAAAAAAAAAAAAAAGTTTTATTGACCTATAAAACAAACACACTTCTGATTTTGTTTGATCTAGTTTACATAGTGTAATGAAATTTTATAAGATACTAATTAACGTGTAATTGAATGTAAAGGTTTTTTCTAAATACAATCGAATTATTATAAAATATTTAAGTAACCTCACAAAATTTCTCCCAAATTAAACCTCTCTGTGAAACAGTTTTGCTGGATGAACAGAAATACTATGACGTTAAATATACTGAAAACTTTTTTTGAATGGATCAGTAATATAGAGGATGTACATTTCTACTGAAATTTCTAATAACTTTTATTAAACAGGAAACAATAAACCATCAGTATTTTAGGAGTTCGTTCGTCTGCATGCTTCATTCAATGCAGGTGCAATATGATCACAACATTTATGTGATGTGAAATTGGGGGGTATGCCACAGGTACAAGACGAGTTGTACATTAAGTGAATGAGTTATATAAAAGGTCAGATCGCCGAACTTACAGGTTAAATGTTCCTAATTGTAATACTATAATGCGTATTATGTCGTTTGGTTTTCATTTGAGCTCGTTGAGATAACAATGATACTTGTTATGTGGCTTTCAGTATTTGTGTTTATTTGGAAGGTGCCAAGTTATATAAATGAAATTCATTGAACACAGAATATATGACTATATGTAGAAAGCGATTTCAATATAATATCAGTTGTTATATTGCAGTAGCTATGTGTATATTTATTTCTTGAAATCATACTTACTGCCTATGAATTTCATAAAAATAAAATTATGTAAATAAGTAATCAAGAATAAATTTGATATACATTAATAAAAACTATTTGTTTATGCTGTAGTAAAATGTAATTTACAACAATCAAATTACAAGAATATTGCATTTCAAAAATTTTCCAATTGTTTAAAAATTATAGCTTGAACCGCAATATAAAGTGCTTACATACAAATAGTAGTAATGCATGAATATATTGGCATACTTGTGATAGACACATGGGTTAGTGCGTTGCTTTAGATGCATATTTATGTGTGGTATGGTACAACAAATTCATAGTACTCTATGTATGTATCCTGATGTTTACTATATATTAATTTCTCTAAATCTGGTCATGTAAACCAGAGTTAAGTCTCGTACTAAGCAAATAGAAATACAGTTGACTCGCGATAATCCGACAGTTATGGGACCGACGGGTTGTTGGATTATTAAGAATGTTGGATTACCAAAGGTTGATTTTTAAAACTTAATTTTGACTTCTAAGATAAGAGAATTTAAGTCGTCATGGCAATTGATGATTTTAGGAAATGAGAATATAAAAAAAACAACTCAATTAGGCATAGTTTTACACAAATGAATACGTATGAATATAATACAAATTTATTATTTACATCTTAAAAAAATAAAATTACAATATAATACAATGTAAAATATAATTTTATGTCTTAAAATAAAAATAGTATATGTATTTACGGCTTAAAAAAATCTGTAATAGTTTTTTGTTTCTTCTTATGTAAAGAGTCTGTCATGGCATTTTCTTGTATATATTTTAACATTAAAATGTTCCCGTAGTCGAGTTCCCTCTCCTCACACCAGCGTATCAAAGTGTTTGCAACCGACATAACTTCATCGCAAGTGATAGTGCATTTCTCCTCCATGGCCCTCTCAATCGGGTAGTCGCCTACAACTTGAGCCATAACCTCCTGGATTATCTCCTCTTCGGTCCGTTCAAAACCAAGGTTATCGTCCAATACCCATCTTCTCAATTCTTTTGCATATTCTTGCAGAATGTTAATTTCGTCACAAAGTTCAAGCGCAGCCTCGGTAACATTGTAATTATCTTTAGATTTGTTATTTCTATCGTCTTTCTTTGGAAGAAGTAGGTTTTTTGGCCAAACATTTTCCCAAGATTTTATTAGAGTTGAAGACTTGACTTGACGCCACGCAAATGCTGCATTTACAATAGCGTCCTTGATGTTAAATTTTTTTAAGATTGATGTGATGTTTGCGTCAGGTTGGCTGACAATATCTACCAGTAGGCGCTTCTTGTAATGAGCTTTCAAAGTTTTTACATTTTGATCCATCGGCTGAATCAGTGCAGTCGTATTTTTCGGAAAATACAAAACCTCTATGTAACCATCAATTGTCTTAACTCTCACTTCTTCCTTGTCTGGGTGTCCTGAAGCATTATATAATAACAAAAGGGCTTTCAATGGTAGATTTTTTCCTTTTAAGTGTTCTTTGACTTCTTGTACAAAATGGTTAGAAAACCAGTCTAAAAAAATTTCTTTAGTGACCCACACTCGACTTTGGTTTTTGTACGTAACTGGAAGAGATTCAATTTTTATGTTTTTGAATGCCCTTGGGGACTTGGATTTACCCACTGCTAAGAGTTTCAACATATGGCTTCCAGTGGCATTTGCGCACATCATTAACGTGATATGCTCTTTTTGAGGTTTCCTTCCTGAAACTTTTTTTTCTTCCTCTATTACAAATGTTTTTGTTGGGAGTTTACTGCCAGTTTAAGACTGTTTCATCGGAATTGTATAGTTGTTCGGGCGGAAGGATTAGTTCGGCGATTTTGGTTTTTAAATCTTAAATGAATTCAGAAACTTCAGTCTCGTCGGCTGATAGTTTTTCTCCACTCATCTGCAAGGAACGAATGCCATGTCGCTTCTTAAAGTTTTTGAACCAACCATCGCTAGCACGAAAATCGTCTTTGTTGGTTATTTCTCGATAAAAAAACTGGGCTTTCTGTTTTAAAATATCTCCCGAAATAGGGACACGTCTGCTCCTTTGTTGTTTAAGCCAAGTGTACAAATCTTCCTCAATTCGAGGGTTTTCACTCATGCGAAGGGGTTTTCTCTTAGAGTCATCTTCTATAGTTTTTATATATTTTTCTATTTTACCCCTATTCTTTACTATGTTGTAAACGGCAGGTCGTCCAATATCAAAAACTTTAGAAATGAAAGTTGGAGTTTCACCACGGTCGTCATACCTTTTAATAATTTTCCATTTATCAGTGAAAGTTAAAGTTTTATGCTTACATTTTCCGAGTCCACTTGTGCTCGCCACTTTAACACTTTACAACACAAAAATTAAAACTGAACAATTAAAGTAGCAGCGTTCAAATACAGTAACAATATTAAAGGAGCACGTTCCATAGTACGGTGGAACTGACAGGAGTCACGGGGAGACGGGAAGAGGAGCTTGTGGCGACAAGTGGGTGCCTGTCTTTGTCTGGAGCAAGCGCAGTGACGCCAGCCGACGCGATGCCGGACTACCGAGCGTGTCAGACTGTCAAATTTCGAATTATCGCGAGTCAACTTACATTAAAATATTCATTTTGGATAATTGATTTTTCGGATAAGTGATTTCTGGATAATCGGTACTTCACTGTATATAAAGAATGTTGTAACCCACAGATGTAAGTATGATTAATTTTTATATATTCTATATTTCTGTTGTGAAACATTTAATCTAACAGATACAAGTTTTCTCTAAATACAACATGATACAATTAAATTTGTTGAAGGAATAGAAATACTATGAACTTAGACGTATTGAGAACACTTTATTGAAAAGCTACAAACATAAATGCAGTTTATTCTGACTGAAATTTTGAAGAAGGAGTATTAAACAGGAATTAATGTATTATAGGAATGGTATAAATGAATGATGTAATAACTTAATTCTTGATTCAATTCTAATGATATTGATTTGAATTCAATTTCTAAACATCAAAAGAACTGAAAATTGCAGGGATATTAGATACTTATGAATCATGTGTAAATTTTAATTACTCATATTATGATACTTCATTATTAGCACTAGGATAATTTGAATACATGATTTAAATATTTATAATCAGAAATATTGCAGTATGTAATACGGTATTTCCATTTAATTAAAATCATTATAAGAAAAATCTAGATCAATCATATATCTTTCAACATTTGAATAAGTATAAACATTGCATAGCTATGTAAGCTGAAATTAGTAAAATACTGAAAATATAATATTATGATGTAATAATATTGTAAACATTTCAGTTTGAATATATTGGATATCTTGTCCACCTGCATAATAAAAAATTTCTGTGAATTTCATAATAATGGAAGATTTTCAAATTAAATAAGAAGAAATGCCAACTTTTAGGAAATTTTTTATACATGTTTATTCCAGTCAAATCATAAGATAGGTCTAATGGAGAAAGTATGATAAATTGTTTCCAATAATATTATGCTCCAGCTATTCTAATCAAATATTTAAGGTTAATCATGCATTAAGAAAAAACTATTCAGCTTCATTAACAAGTTTTATTGACAAATAAAACGAACACACTTCTGATTTTGTTTGATCTAGTCAACAAGATGTAATGACATTTTATAAGATATTAATTAACGTGTAATTAAATGTAAAGGTTTTAACTTTTTCAAACATAATAGAATTATTACCAAACATTTAGGTAGTCACACAAAATATACCCCAAATTAAACCTCTCTGTGAAACAGTTTTGCTGGATGAGCAGAAATACTATCAAGTTAAGTATACAGCAAACATTTTTTGACCGGATCAATAATATAAACGATGTACATTTCTACTAGAAATTTCTAATAACTTTTATTAAACACAAAAAAATATACAATCAGTATTTTAGAAGTTCGTCTGCATGCTTCTTGCAATGCAGGTGCATTATGATCACAACATTAATGTGATGTGAAAATTGGGGGTATGCCACAAGTGCAAGACAAGATATGCATTAAGTGAATGAGTTAATAAATGGTCAGATCTCTAAACATGTAATTTAAATGATTGTAATGGCAATAGTGTAATGTGCATTATAAATTTTGGTTTTCATTTAGGCCTTTTGAGATAAAATTTAAACTTATTACTTTGCCTTCAATATTTGTGTTTATTTAAAAGGTGCCAAGTTATGTAAATAAAGAAAATTAAATACAGAATATACTGCTACATGTAGAAATTGATTCAAATACAATATCAGCTGGAATATAGCAGTTTATTACTACAGTTTGTGATTATAGAATGTAAGGTTTCTAACAGCTAAATATATTAATTCCATGAAATCATACTTACCTCCTATGAATTTTATAAAAATAAAAATGTAAATAGGCAATCAAGAATAAATTTGATATACATTAATAAAAACTATTTGTTATGATGTACTAAAACATAATTTACAACAATCAAATTACAAGAATATTACATTTTAAAAATTTTCCAATTGTTTAAAAATTACAGCTTTAACCACAATGTAAAGTGCTTATATACAAATAGTAGTAATGCATGAATATATTGGCATACTTGTGATAGTCACATGGGTTAGAGCGTTGCTTTAGATGCATATTTGTGGGTGGTATGGTACAACAAATTTATAGCACTCTATGTATGTATCCTAATGTTTACTATATGTTAATTTCTCTAAATCTGGTCATGTAAACCAGAGTTAAGTCTCATACTAATCAAATAGAATTAAAATCAATGTAAAAACTCAGATGCTGCTCACAATAAAATGCTGTCATATTGCACTAATTGCAGGATAAAATTGAAGAAATGAACATTGAGAAAAAAACATAGAATGTCCCTTTCATTATTGTCAACCTAATTATGAAAATCTCCTGATTCATTTATACCTGATTATATTTGCTGTTACAGGAGGAGAGTGCAGGGGAATACACTTTTGATTCAAATAAACTTGTGGAATTAAAACCGATTAGTTAGATGTTATTTTAATTTCAGTTCTCTTTGGAAATTACAGAAATCTGAAGAACATGTAAAATTTGTCATAAAATTTACTCTTACATGGAATAATCTTATCTAACAAATATTAAATTAATAGGAATCTCGAAGTAGTGAACTATTTTTAAGTACATAATACATTGTGTTCACTAATAGTTATAACTGAACTGAAGGAATATTTAAAGCAATCGGAAATATTTTAGGATATATCAAGTTATTATGGTCAGGTTCGTTAATAGATCATAAACGCTTGAGTCTAAAATGTTGAATAGAATTTAAAATATTTAATTTGTTTTAATTAACTTAGTTTACTGGTTTTCCACAATATGTATAAACCCATGACCATAATTAATCTAATATTTCTATATTTAATTTTTTTTTTCTTTGGAAAATTTATAAATGTTAAATAAAATACTGTTTGTTTTTTTTTTAACCCCCATTGGGCATTGCAGCTGAGGACTTGCACCCAGAAACAGGAAGAAATAAAAAAGCAGTCAGTTAAATTTTGATTTGGGCAGATATCTACAATAGAAGGGAAGTAATGGATGAAATAATGGATGGCGAGGGGTAGGGCAAAATATGAGATGCACAATAAGGAGCTGTGAGCTTGAGTTTCAGCACACAAGAAAACATAATAAAACGATTGACAGAAAGGAATGGACATTCAAAAAAGATGTGATTAGCGTCCTAAACCACCAAGTCATTAAGTTAGAGAGAACAATTTATTGAAAATGAGAGGAAAGAAGAACGGAATGGCCAAAAGACTGCTAAATGCTTGTTGCATTCCCGGCCTAAAATAAAAGTAGAACGTGCAGGAAATATAGAAAACAACAAAAAAATGTTTTAGGTTAATCCGTAAAAACTCAAAAAACTATCTCATAAAGCTGCAAGAAAAAAAATCGTATAGTAACAAGTTCTATAGTAGATAGAATGTTCATTTTTTTTTTTATTTCGGTCAATATATTTTCTTTATGAGATCATTTCAATATTTATAATCAATAATACTGCAATGTGTAATACAGTATTTTAATTTAATTACAGCCATTATAGGAAAAATCAGGATCAATAACATATCTTTCAATGTTTGAATAAGTTTATAATTTTTGTACAGCCAAGTAAGCCGTGACCTACAAAATGCAGAATTATAGGTATGCGACAAGTGCAAGGTGAGAGTTTGCATTTTTTTTTTTTTTTACTTTTTATTTTTTTATTGGGCTTGTCAGCTACGTACGATTACCCATCAAGAAGGAAGAACGTAGGAGAAAAGGAAACTGAGGACACTAAGAAAGTTATTCGGGGAAAGTGGAGACGGCCAGAACTACTATGGAGAGATAGCAAGGGAGTCAAAAAAGATCAGTACTAGAACTCATGCAATTAGCAGTCTGAAGGGAAATAAAGAGTTTGCATTATGTGAATGAGTTATATAAAAGGTCTGACCTCTGAACATGTAATTTAAAAGATGAAATTGATACTTATTATGTGGTTTCCATTATTTGTGTTTATTTGGAAGGTGCTAAGTTATATAAATGAAGTTCATTGAACACAGAATATATGACTATATGTAGAAAGTGATTCCAATATAATATCAGTTGTTATATAACAGTAGCTAGTATATCTATTCCATGAAATCATACTAAAAAAAAAAAAAAAAAAAAAAAAAAAAAATCATACTTACCAGCTATGAATTTCATAAAAATAAAATTATGTAAATAAGCAATCAAGAATAAATTTGATGTACATTAATAAAAATTATTTATTTATGCTGTACTAAAATATAATTTACAACAATCAAATTACAAGAATATTGCACTTCAAAAATTTTCCATTGTTTAAAAATTATAGCTTGAACAGCAATATAAAGTGCTTACATATGAATATATTGGCATACTTGTGATACACACATGGATTAGTGGGTTGCATTGGATGCATATTTGTGAGTGGTAAGGTACTACAAATTTATAGCACTTTATGTATGAATTCTAATGTTTACCATACATTAATTTCTCCAAATCCACTCATCTAAATAAGACCCGATCATTTGTAAGTCATACTAATCAAATAGAAATAAAAACCATGTAAAAACTCAGACGCTGTTCACAATAAACCTCTGTGATATTGCAAGACGTTATTTTAATTCTAATTTTATAAATTAGTACTTTAGAGTATATTTGTTATACATTAATGAAAACTGTTTGTTTATGCTATATTAAAATGTAATTTGCAACAACCAATATTATGAGAATATTACATTTCAAAAGTTTTCTAATTAGTTAAAAATTAAAGCTGGAAGCAGCAAAATAAAGTGCTTACATTGTAGTTATACATGGATATATTCTCATACTTGTGATGGACACATGGCTTAGTGTGTTTTGTTGGATGTATATTTGTGAGTGGTAGGTTATTACAAATTTATAGCACTTTAAATATGTAACTTAATGCTCACCATATGTTAATTTCTCCTATTTCTATCATCTAAATAAGACTGGATCATTTGTGAGTCATATTAACCAACTAGGAGTAAAAACCATGTAAAAACTCGGAAGATGTTCACAATAAACTTCTGTGATATTGCAGGACGTTATTTTAGTTTTAGTTCTCTCAGAAAATTGTAGAAAACAGAAGAAAAACATAAAATTCTTCATGAAATCTGCTCTTAAATGGAATAATCTCATGTAGCAAAAATTTAATTAACAATAATTCCAAAGCAGTGAATTTTTTTTGAATATGTAATATATTGTGTTCACTAATAGTTAGCTGTAACTTTACTGAAGGAATATTTAAAGCAATTGGAAATATTTTAAGATATATCAAGTTATTATGGCCATATTCTTTAACTGATCATAAACGCATATGTCTAAAATACTGAATATAATTTAAAATTTTTAATTTGTTTTAATTAACTTAGCTTACAAGGAAGCACTGGAACCCAAACTTACCAATTTTGATGAAACTGATATATGTTGTGGAACGAAAAAGAATAAAAGTCCCGTGTTTTTTTATATCCGCTTATGAACATATTATGGGGGTTAAAACTACCCCCAAGGTTATCTAAAAAAATCATTTTTTCTAAATATCTCGACTACTACTTAATATTTTTTGGTAAAACAAAATGGATATTACTCCTTTCAGAAATGCATGTAATTCATGATGATTTGAACAATAAGAGATGCATTCCCTATTTTATAGGGGTTGAAAACTCATATTTAACTTATTATTTTGATGATAAATAGTAAAAAATCTTTAAAAAAAGTTTTAATTAATAAAATAATAAATGAAGTTGACCTGTTTCGGTATTTTCCTTAATTTCATCCCTAAAGAGGTAAACCACCTCTAACACAGAAAAATCCAAAAATAGGAATTTCGAGCGATCAGATTTTGAATTCAGTTTGGATACAGGGGTTTCTGAGGTCGCTGATTAGGAATCTGATATTCATTTTTTTTTTTTTTTAATATATATATTTAATAAAGCTGCAAAATAGAAAATGAATACGAATATTTATAATTCAAATTTAAAATAGTATAAAAATTAGTTATATTTTATCTTATTGCAAGTATACATAATATTATTCAACGAAATTTTAACAGTAATGGTAATCTTCATAGAAGTGTTTAAAACACAATGATTTTTTTTGCACACACCGCAACGTACAATAGCGACATTTGTGCATTCTTCTATTTTGCAATACGTATTACAAGAATCTCCGAAATTAAAATCTACAAGATTCTCAAATTTATCTGGTCTTTCATCTACATAACCACTTTAACAGCACGAATATTTAAAAAGATCTTCATATCTTGGTGAAGACAATTGGTTGTAAACCAGTGATTGAAGTCTTATTATATTATTTCTTAATTCATTAAAATTACGTCATCAGAAAATTTTCGAACCCAACTTTTCCAAATCTGGATTCCAAAAACATCAAGTGGTCGAATTTTTCCCGTCGTTCCAGTAAGAATTTTCTTCAAGTTTACAATTTTGTTGTTTCACATTGTTTCTTCTGCAACTTTATGACAATGACTACTCCAAGAGTCAAGTAATAGTAAGGAGGTATGACCTACATTAGATAAAAATATTTTTTCCAACCAAATTTTAAAGTCATTTGCAAAGAAAAAATGTACTCTTTAATTAATGTAATCCGCAGAATAATTTGAAAATTCTTGTGAAGTTACTTACTAGATGTTATTTAATGAATGCGTGATGTAAATTTATATATTCGAAATAATATAATAAAACTTCAATTACTAGTTCACAACCAATTGTCTTCACCAAGATATGGAGATCTTTTTAAATATTCCTAGTGCAAAAGTGATTATGTAGATGAAAGACCGGATAAATTTGAAAATCCTGTAGAATTTAATTTCGGAGATTTTTGTAATATGCATTGCAAAATAGAAGAAAGCACAAATGTCGCTATTGTATGTTGCGGTTGGTGCAAAAAAATCATTATGTTTTAAACAATTCTATGAAGATTACCATTACTGTTGAATTTTCGTTGAATAATATGATGTATACTTACAATGAGATCAATTAAAAGTAATTTTTATACTAAATAAATAAATAAATATCAGATTCATAATCAGTGACCGCGGAAACCTCTGTATCCGAGAATTCATAATCTGATCGCTTGAAATTCCTATTTTTGGTTTTTCTGTGTTAGGGGTGGTTTACCTCTTCAGGGGTGAAATTAATGAAAATACTGAAACAGGTTAACTTCAGTTTTTCATTTTATTAATTAAAAAATTATTTTTCAATTTTTTACTATGTTTTATCATCAAAATAATAAATTAAATATGGGTTTTCAACCCCTATAAAATAGGGGATGCATCCCTTATCGTTCAAATCATCATGAATTACTTGCTTTTCAGAAAGGAGTAATCTCCATTTTGTTTTACCAAAAAATATATAGTATTAATCGAGATATTTGGAAACAAGGATTATTTTGAGTAAATTTGGGGGTAGTTTTCACCCCCTTAATATGTTTATTAGCAGATATAAAAAAACGCGAGTCTCATTTTTTTGTGTTCTACAACATATATCAATTTTATCAAGTTCGAGTGTTTTCCTTGTTAGTGGTTTTCCACAAGATGTATAAACCTATGACCGTAATTAATCTAATATTTCCATAGTCAATTTTTTTTTTCTTTGGAAAATTTATAAATGTTAAATTAAATACTGTTTGTTTTTTTTAACCTCCTTTGGACATTGCAGCTGAGAACCTACACCCAAAAACAGCAAGAAATAAAAAAGCCGTCAGTTATATTTTGATTTGGTCAGATATGTACAATATAAGGGAAGTAATGGATAAAATAATGGATGGCGGGGGGTAGAACAAAATATGAGATGCACAATAAGGAGTTGTGAGCTTGAGTTTCAGCACACAATAATACAAAATAAAACGTTTGACAGAAAGGAATGGACATTCAAAAAAGATGTGATTGGCGTCCTAAACCACCACGTCATTGAGGTGGAGAGAACAATTTGAAGACACGACAAGGGAATATTGAAAACGAGAGGAAAGGAGAACAGAATGGCCAAAACACAATCAAGTCATAGCAATGTCAACAGAATGGGGAAGTGAAAAAAACTTAAGGAACCAGGGATCAGAAGGAAGATTAAGTTGTATGGACAGATAAAAGGATTTGACGAAAGGATGAGGGGTAAATATCTGACCAAAGTCCGAGATGAATTTAGTATATAGGGAATTCAAATTAGAGGATGGAACTTTTTAAAAAAAGAGCGAGAAGTAGCAGCAACTCGAGCCGACGAATCTGCCTTCTCATTACCTTCAATGCTCATATGGCTGGGAACGCACAGCAAATCAACACAGATGGAGTAGTAAGAAGAAAGAAAACAGACAAGACAGTGTAAGGGTGCTGATCGCTTGAAGAACACTCATGGAGTCTGAAATAACCAAATAATATGAAAACCGACGACTGGAGGAAATGAAGATAATGAAGTGTAGGATAGCCGTCGACTCTGCTGTAAAGATAGAACAGAAGGAAGGAAGACGAAATGATTCAAATAAATTGAAATCCAGAAGAATAAAAGAAGCTCCAACAACATGAAGTCCTTGAAGCCATCTGTGAAGATGGTTACGTGCGCTGAAAATTGGGAATTGATAATGCTGTAGAATTCCTGTTGAATTATTGCTTGAGAGAGGGATTTGGAAAGTGAAGATACATAAAAAACATTCGGAGAATGGCAGAGATCGGTAAAGCTAAAAAGAAAAAGCAGGGAGATTATTACCTGAGATTGTGTACGGCCAAAAGGAACGAAGGTGAAGGGAAATGAACGACCCGACTTCACATGTTCCCGCAAGAGGTAAAAGAAAAGTGAAACATTCACACGACTCGGAAATCAGTGAAGAAAGAAATTTGAGGAACACAAAAAGATTGTCCCAAGAATGAGACATTTATAATAACTGAAAGGTCCTTGATCTAAAAAATTAGCGACTGGAAAGAAATTGAACTTTACAATAAGTGCATCAACCAATCTTTGTATGTTTTTTGTGTTCCAAGTTATTCAGACCTATTTTTGTTTTTGTTTTTTTTACCTCCCTTGGGTTTGCTACCAAAGAGCATTAGCCCAGCAAAAAGGAATAGATACATGGAATAGAATTGAAATTATATTTTTATTCTGTCGACAATGGCATCAAGGAACATCCCTAGGACAGGAACAACAGAGAGAATAGGTAGAGAAAAAACATAAGAGGCCTTGAAAGGAGCAGGAAGACCAAGCTTTAAAAGATGATAATAAAGTAACTCACGCTCGCGAGATAAACCAGAGCACTCGAAGAGCACGTGATTCGCATCACAAACATACTGGGAACCTTTAGGATCCAATGGACAAAAAGGAGATGCAGCCAAAGAAAAGCGATTTAGTGAAGAAGGAAGGAGACTATGCGAGAAACGGAGGCGTATTTTCGTTTCAGTAAATGCGCCTCATCCGCCCGTCCGTTACTCACATATTATCCATGTATATTCATTTTTAATGTGTTTGGTAATATTGAAACTTTTGGTAATACTGTATGAATATATTCATTTGTGCGGTGAGTGACAATTTTATATTTCAGTCGTAAAAATATTGCGATTTATTATTTATTTTAGCAAGAAAAAAAAATTTTAAAATGTTGTAAAAAGGCTATATATAAAAAGACGCCTATCATATTGACTGCTAAATGCTCGTTGCGTTCCAGACCTAAAATAAGAGCGGAACGTGTCAGTAAATATAGAAAACAACAAAAAAATGTTTTAGGTTAATCTGTAAAAACTCAAAAAACTATCTCATAAAGCTGCAAAAAAAAAAATTGTACAGCCATTTCTATAGCAGATAGAATGTTCATTTTTTTTTTTTTATTTCAGTCAATGTATTTTCTTTGTGAGATCATTTCAATATTTATAATCAATAATACTGCAATGTGTAATACAGTATTTTAATTTAATTACAGCCATTATAAGAAAAATCAGGATCAATAACGTATCTTTCAATATTTGAATAAGTTTATAATTTTTGTACAGCCAAGTAAGCCATGACCTACAAAATGTAGAATTATAGGTATGCGACAAGTGCAAGGTGAGAGTTTGCATTTTTTTTTTTTTTTTTACTTTTTATTTTTTTATTGGGCTTGTCAGCTACGTACGATTACCCATCAAGAAGGAAGAACGTAGGAGAAAAGGAAACTGAGGACACTAAGAAAGTTATTCGGGGAAAGTGGAGACGGCCAGACTACTATGGAGAGATAGCAAGGGAGTCAAAAAAGATCAGTACTAGAACTCATGCAATTAGCAGTCTGAAGGGAAATAAAGAGTTTGCATTATGTGAATGAGTTATATAAAAGGTCTGACCTCTGAACATGTAATTTAAAAGATGAAATTGATACTTATTATGTGGTTTCCATTATTTGTGTTTATTTGGAAGGTGCTAAGTTATATAAATGAAGTTCATTGAACACAGAATATATGACTATATGTAGAAAGTGATTCCAATATAATATCAGTTGTTATATAACAGTAGCTAGTATATCTATTCCATGAAATCATACTAAAAAAAAAAAAAAAAAAAAAATCATACTTACGACCTATGAATTTCATAAAAATAAAATTATGTAAATAAGCAATCAAGAATAGATTTGATATACATTAATAAAAACTATTTACTTATGCTGTACTAAAATATAATTTACAACAATCAAATTACAAGAATATTGCACTTCAAAAATTTTCCATTGTTTAAAAATTATAGCTTGAACAGCAATATAAAGTGCTTACATATGAATAGTAGTAATACATGAATATATTGGCATACTTGTGATACACACATGGATTAGTGGGTTGCATTGGATACATATTTGTGAGTGGTAAGGTACAACAAATTTATAGCACTTTATGTATGAATTCTAATGTTTACCATACATTAATTTCTCTAAATCCACTCATCTAAATAAGACCCGATCATTTGTAAGTAAATAGAAATAAAAGCCATGTAAAAACTTAGATGCTGTTCACAATAAACCTCTGTGATATTGCAAGACGTTATTTTAATTCTAATTTGTAAATTAGTACTTTAGATTTTTTTTTTTTTTTTCTTCTACTGTGTCGGTTTAAGAGGTCTCTCAGAAAATTGTAGATAACAGAAGAGAAACATAAAATTCTTCATGATATTGGCTCTTAAATGGAATAATCTCATGTAGTAAAAATTTAATTAACAATAATTCCAAAGAAGTGAATTACTTTTGAATATGTAATATATTGTGTTCACTAATAGTTAGCTGTAACTGTACTGAAGGAATGTTTAACAGCAATTGTAAACTGTTAAAAATATATCCAATTATTATGGCCAGATTCTTTGACTGATAATAAACACATGTGCCCAAAATTCTGAACAGAACTTAAAATATTCAATTTGTGTTAATTAACTGAGCACAGTGGTTTTCTACAATACTAATAAACCTATGCCCATAATGAAGTTAATATTTCCATAGCTCATTATTTTTTTCTTCAGAAAATTTATGTGTTAAATTAAATACTTTTTAATAAAATTAGTGGCATATGTTAAGAATGTTTTAGGCTACGTATGTAGGTATGATTAATTTTTTGTAGATGCTACATTTCTGTTGTGAAAAGTATAATTTGATAGATACATTTTTTTCTTTAAATACCGAGTGATAAAGAATAAATTTTTTGAAAAATAGAAATATCATGAACATAAGTATTCCAAAAACTCTATTGAAAAGTTGGTAACTTCAATGCAGTTTATTCTGACTGGAATTTCGAAGCAGGAAATTTAGACGGGAATTGGTGTAATATAGAAATTGTGAAAGCGGGGCGGATACTTAGCTCAGTGCCGGATTAAACAAAAGCAGGGCCCGTAGCAAATTCTATCGAGAGGCCCTTGATCTACTAATTTCTTAAGTATAAAATGGGAAAACAATAATTTTACAAATTATGCTAGTGTTTAATAATGGAGTAGATTACAATAGGCCCTGTTGGCATTTAACAAGTATAAAAAGGCAAAGTTGAGATTGTCCCGGCAATTTAGAATAATTTTGATAAGAAACTATCATACATTTTAAAACTGACAATTTTTTTTTCCCTTAAATTTATATGGTCCATGTGCTGTGTGTAATTGCCGGGATTATTACAGCACATGGATCAGTGCAGGATCAGAAGTGTTTTAATATGTTAGCCGCTCTAATATGGTTTAGTATATCCTCGACCTGTTTTGGTTCGTTTAACAACGCAACCGTCGGTAAGTTGGAGGTGCCTGCAGGCAGGCAATGTTCCAGAACGTGTTCAGCGGTTGGTGAAATTGGGGAATTGCATATGGAACAGGCAGAGGGAAGAGATGTTCCTTCCAGCAAATAGTTGTGGGATATTGCTGTGTGCCCTATGCGGAGTCTAGTTAATGCTGCAAACTCTCTACGGGACATGGATATCGGTGGCCACCAAGGCTCAGTGCTCACCTTAATGGATCGCAGCCATGATGTGTGAGCCGACCACATAAATTTCCCATGTCTCTGCCTTATGTTGCTGAAAAAAGGGTGGCCCCAGCTGAGGCAGAGGGGCACCTTCGGGCATTGGACTATATGTTGCTGCCTTAGCAGCCAAGTTCACACGCTCATTCCCCGGCACACCGGTATGACCCGGGACCCACAAGAATGTTACCTGTGAGCCAGCCCGGAAAAGCACGTTAATGATGCGCTTTATTTTTCGAGATAATATGTGAGAGGTTTTAGGTGTCTGGAGTGTCCTAATCGATTGCAAGGAATCTGTGATTAGAAATGCATTTCGACGTTGGGGGTAAGACTGCAGATATTCTCTCAAGCAGAAGAAAATACTGACAATTAATAACGACGAACTTCTATTATTTTTTAAACTTTTACAAAGTATCTTTTCTAGATTTAATGCAGGGGAATTTATAGATAATACTATTCTTTCAATTTCTCTGAGCAAATCATATTCTATATTCATCAAAGAGAGATAATTCAGAAGTTCTTGTTCAGCATGTTCCTCCTTGATTCATTTTTTATACGCTTCAATGTCGAAAATGAACGTTCGTCACTATAGTTAGTGATCATGAGAGACAAATAAATGCGCCAAGCAATTTCTAAATTGTGCAAACATGGTTCTAATGAATTTTCCATTAGTATTTTATAATATTGGATTTCCAGAGCTTCGTTTTTTGAACTGTCAATCGAAGTAGCTACATGCGTTTTGAGTAACTCGAAAACTGCACTAATTCGTCGTCTAAAGTGTCTTCCAAATCATTTGCATAAACAAAGTGCCGTAATTGGATTTTTTTTTTAAATTCTTTTCTGCTGTAATAGATTTTAACTGTTGAAATATTCTGAAAACCCTACTAAATTTTTGGTATGTTTTCATGTATTTATCTAAAGCAGATGTTGTGTTATCAGAAATGAAAACAAACACCTCAATTTCAAACTGTTTACCAGATGTTTCATTTTCAACAAATTCGTCAAGTGTACTAGAACCGCAACTTTGTGATTAGCTTGCGTCGTCTTGAAGTCCATTGCTTATATTCATGACAGCCTATCAAATCTTTGGCAATCTTTGATATTAATGTCATTCTTACTTAAGAAATCTAGTAAACTTTGGGCAAGTTGTTCAGCAGTGTGGCCTTCCATGTCTAAGAACTTAACAAATTTCTCTACTAGCCCAGATGGTATATACAACATAGCTCATTATCAGAGTCAGTTAGTTTACATGCGATATATTTGGAGTAGAATCTCATGACACTGAATAGTACCTGGATCTCTTAATTTCGCAAATAATTTAATCCAACATGCTTGATGCAATTAATTTGATAAATTCCTCACATATTATTTTAGATAAATATGGCGCGTGTCCTTTTCCTTTATGGGCATAAGTTTGAATATATTGGGCCATAAAAACGTCAAATTCGGTAAGAAATTCTAATAAACCTAAGTAATTCCCATTATGTGTTGAACCAATAATTTCATCAGTGACCTGAAACGCAAGACCTCGTTTTGCTAAACCCTTTATTATTGCAATAATTCGTTTTAAAAGCATATAATTTGCTCAGTCTGAATTTGGCTCACAAATTGACAATCTTATTATGTCAGAATTACGAAATGGTTATGAGAAATTTAATTGCAAGAAATCTCTCATCACTTTCGTAACTTACATATGCTTTTTACTGGAAAATAATTTTTTGGTATATGATTGCTAAATTATAATAAAAATAATATGAACTGTAAGTCTTTCAAATAAATAGACAATTTCAACAATTTGAATCGAGCTATTTCCATTATACTACACACTGACACTTCATCGATTGGTAGTCCGGTAGGAAATAGACAAGAAAAACTGGAAAGAATAGTTTCATGCTGTAAAAAACGTACATTGAGTTGTTGGACAAACATGTCTACCCAAGGTATATAAATATTGCGACGAAAATATTCTTCTGTATTTTCTGCTGAAACGTTACTTCTCAAAGTTTGCTGAGTAGTTGTGCGAGGAGCTTCGATCATAATATTCAACCTTTGTGCAATATTTTGAGCAGTCTGAAATATTTCTGCAAAACACACTTCAGCATTTTCTCTTTCAGTCAAAACTGTTCGCATTGCAATTTTGGCCAAATCAACAGCTTTCGATAAATCCGAGTCTTTTTCTTGTAATTTTTGGCTCAAAGGCAAAGTATAACTAAGCAGCTTTTCACCACAAAGTAGAGATATTATGAATTCCGATCGTTGAAGAGAATTGTAAAAACAATAGGCGCCACTTGAGGAATCTCTATCATCATCCCATTTCGAGATCTGTTCAAGGGAAACAATAATTGGATGAAATAACTGAACGAAAACTAAAATAGCGTCGTGTCGCTCGACCCATCTAGTTGGACATAGTTCTTTTAGATATTTCTGGTTCCCGCTATCGGTGATGAATTTTTCAATGTTTTGAGTCAAAACTTCTTTACGTTTAGGTGGATCAAAAAACACGGCTATCTTTCCCACCACAGCGATGCAATTACGAATTGAAAGAATTTCAACGGCGTCTGAAATCGCAAGATTCATACTATGTGACATGCAATGGACGTAAATCGCGGTCGGATATTCTTCAGATATAATGGCTTGAACGCCATTAAACTTACCACTCATGGCAGCTGCTCCATCATATCCTTGGCCACGAATATAATTAGGATCGATGTTATACTTGTGTAAAGTTGACAGAATCGCATCAGCCATATTTCTACCAGTTTGCACCACGATTTTTTTAAAGGAAAAAAAATTTTCGCAAATAGAGTATTTACTATCTACATGCTTTACATATCGAAAACAAATCGTGAATTGTTCGGTTGTTGTAATATCTTGTGACTTATCGGCTAAAACGGTAAAAAATTTCGCATCTCTGATTTCTAACGCAATTTTTCGTTTCATTATTTCATCACACGCATCTATAATTTGATTTTTAATATTCCAACTTATGTACGTTGCATTTTTACCGCAATTTTTGAAATGTTCTTTCAACACGACATCACCAGCATTGATTCGTGACCTCAATAACGCTCTAAAATTTCCTTCGTTTTCTTTAGGCGGATTTTCTAAATCAAAATCTCCATAATCTCGATGGCCACGCAATGGGAGTCCCTGTCTTCGAACATAGAATGATTGTATCTATAATAGGTTTGATTCTACGTCGATTTTCTTCAGCTTGAATTTTCTTAACTGTATCAACTGCCTTTTCAATCGAAATCAACTTTCCAGTCATCACATTTTTGAAATTACTCGCGTGTAAACGAGCAGTTTTATGATAGTCGAGATTTTCGTGAAAATTAAATCTTTCGAGAGCCTTTTTCCAATTATTGAAACCAACCTTTACCAAAAAATTAGATTTTTGCGTACCTGCATGGTCAACTACTGACGGAGCAAATAATACACAATTCAAACAGAAACAGCTATCTTTGATTTTTGAGTAAGTCAACCATCGGTATTTCAAAAACCAAGTGTACTGAGCACGTCGTTCGCGTCTTTGCTTTTGCTCATTTTTAAAAGGAAATATAAAATTTATTGAAGGCTTCCATACATTTGTCAAAGCGTTGAACTTTTCTTGATCGGTCAAACTTCGTACAGAGATATATCCATAGGATTAGTACTTACAGTTGGTGTTGGTGCTATTGCTATAGATTCTGTCGAAGACATTGATATGCAGCCCGCTGCATATTTTGTACCTGTTTCATGTTGTAAATCATTTTGATGCTGGGGCTGAGTATCCATATCTAAGCGTAATTGTTTATCAACAGATGTACCACTACTACAAATATCACTAGCTTTGGCTTTTTTCGATTGGAAAAAATGATCCAAGGTACCTTTACCTTTAGTTTTTTGGTCCATGCTTTATATCACATTTGAAAAAAACAAAAAAATTAAACAATTCGCTGTAGGTAACATAAGCACATAACCAATCAAACTGGAAAAGAGTTGATGATGCAATTGCGATGTAACAAATTCAAAATTAAACTGATGAATGTTATATCCAGGTTCACACGGTTAAGTGATAGAAGCTAAAGTATGACAGAGAAGAATAAGCCGTCTGTCCTTTTCTGCGTTTCATGGGAAATGAATATCTGAGCAAAAATGTGCCTCATCAGCTAAAAAATGAGAAAACATCGGAATTCGAATGAAACGTTCCCATCATTTTTTCTATGTCGTATTAGGCAATTTCTTTCTCTCTTTATTTTTCTTTTTCTATTTACTTTCCATTTCACTCTGTTGCAATTTACTGCTACATGCGCAATCCATGCAGCTTCGGGCTTCTCTAAGCAACTGACATGACGTAATTTAACCCAGCACTGGTAACAGTATGGTGTGTTGACAAACAGCACAAACTAGTGTAAGTTTCGAGTGTGAAATGTCCGATCCATTTGGGTCTGCTGGATACTATCCGGGGTGCAGTTCCCGAACCTATGATTCAGTTCCAGGTCCGTATAAATAACGAACTTACCCATCACTACTATATACAATCCAAGGAAGCAATGTAAAACAAAATTATTTCATATTTCTTCATCGAATTCATTTGTTTTTTCTGTACTATTCCGCTTTACACTACAAAACTAATTTTGAAAAAAATTTCGAAGATTTTTTGGGGGGAGCAATGGCCCCGTGGCACCCCCCTTAAGTGCGCCAATGAATTAAACACAGAATAATCGATTACAATACAACATCAGCCACAATATATCAGTTTATTGTTACAGTTTGTGATTTTTAAAACATAAGGTTGATAACGGCTAAGTTTATTTATTCCATGAAATCATACTTACCACCTATGAATTTCATAAACATAAAATTTAGAAATTAGTAATCAAGAATAAATTTGTTATATATTAATACAAAAATTTGCAACCACCAAATAATGAGAACATTACATTTCAAAAGATTTCCAATTAGTTAAAAATTATAGCTTGAAGCAGCAAAATGAAGGGCATACATAGTAGTAATGTGTGAATATAATAGTATACTTGTGATGGACACACAGGTTAGTGCATTGTACTAGGTGCATATTTGTATTACAAATTTATAGCACTTTAAACATGTATCCTAATCCTTACCATATGCTAATTTCTCTAAATCTTGTCATCTAAACTGGAGGTCCCTGATCATTTATAAGTCATCACTAATCAAATAGAAATAAAAACCATGTAAAAACTTAGATGCTTAAAAATTTAAAACTTTCACAGTGATTACTCGTGATAAATAATTTTCGGAAACAACCGTGTTTAAAAAGATATTTATTTGCTTAACGTTTCGACCAGCTTACACTGGCCATCATCAGAAGCAAACTGAAGAACGGAGCGAAAATTGACATCGACAATAACATTAAAATAAGAATCAGAAATCATGGAAAACCCAAATCAAAACAAATAACCTACCCCTAAACAGGAAAACCGATGTAACATAGAAAAAATTTAAAAACAAAAAAAAATAATAATAAAAGGAACCGAAATGTAAACAGGAAAAACCGACAAAACGCATAACAACAGATAGATAAATTATAAAAACATAAGAAAAAAAAAAATTAATAAAAATAATAAAAGGAACCCAAAATCTAAACGGGAAAAACCGACAAAACGCATAACAACCGAAGATAAAATGTAAAAACATATGAGAAAAAAGGAATTAGAAAAATTTACAAAAGGAACAAAAAACATCGGGTCACAGTTGGGGAAGGGGGGAAAAACGTACTGTGACCCGATGTTTTTTGTTCCTTTTGTAAATTTTTCTAATTCCTTTTTTCTCATATGTTTTTACATTTTATCTTCGGTTGTTATGCGTTTTGTCGGTTTTTCCCGTTTAGATTTTGTGTTCCTTTTATTATTTTTATTAATTTTTTTTTTTCTTATGTTTTTATAATTTATCTATCTGTTGTTATGCGTTTTGTCGGTTTTTCCTGTTTACATTTCGGTTCCTTTTATTATTATTTTTTTTTGTTTTTAAATTTTTTCTATGTTACGTCGGTTTTCCTGTTTAGGGGTAGGTTATCTGTTTTGATTTGGGTTTTCCATGATTTCTGATTCCAATTTTAATGTTATTGTCGATGGCAATTTTCGCTCCGTTCTTCAGTTTGCTTCTGATGATGGCCAGTGTAAGCTGGTCGAAACGTTAAGCGAATAAATATCTTTTTAAAAACTTAGAAGTACTTTAGATTTTTTTTTTTTTTCTTCCACTGTGTCGGTTTAAGAGGTCTCTCAGAAAATTGTAGATAACAGAAGAAAAATATAAAATTCTTCATGATATTGGCTCTTAAATGGAATAATCTCATGTAGTAAAAATTTAATTAACAATAATTCCAAAGAAGTGAATTACTTTTGAATATGTAATATATTGTGTTCACTAATAGTTAGCTGTAACTGTACTGAAGGAATGTTTAACAGCAATTGTAAACTGTTAAAAATATATCCAATTATTATGGCCAGATTCTTTGACTGATAATAAACACATGTGCCCAAAATTCTGAACAGAACTTAAAATATTCAATTTGTGTTAATTAACTGAGCACAGTGGTTTTCTACAATACTAATAAACCTATGCCCATAATGAAGTTAATATTTCCATAGCTCATTATTTTTTTCTTCAGAAAATTTATGTGTTAAATTAAATACTTTTTAATAAAATTAGTGGCATATGTTAAGAATGTTTTAGGCTACGTATGTAGGTATGATTAATTTTTTGTAGATGCTACATTTCTGTTGTGAAAAGTATAATTTGATAGATACATTTTTTTCTTTAAATACCGAGTGATAAAGAATAAATTTTTTGAAAAATAGAAATATCATGAACATAAGTATTCCAAAAACTCTATTGAAAAGTTGGTAACTTCAATGCAGTTTATTCTGACTGGAATTTCGAAGCAGGAAATTTAGACGGGAATTGGTGTAATATAGAAATTGTGAAAGCGGGGCGGATACTTAGCTCAGTGCCGGATTAAACAAAAGCAGGGCCCGTAGCAAATTCTATCGAGAGGCCCTTGATCTACTAATTTCTTAAGTATAAAATGGGAAAACAATAATTTTACAAATTATGCTAGTGTTTAATAATGGAGTAGATTACAATAGGCCCTGTTGGCATTTAACAAGTATAAAAAGGCAAAGTTGAGATTGTCCCGGCAATTTAGAATAATTTTGATAAGAAACTATCATACATTTTAAAACTGACAATTTTTTTTTCCCTTAAATTTATATGGTCCATGTGCTGTGTGTAATTGCCGGGATTATTACAGCACATGGATCAGTGCAGGATCAGAAGTGTTTTAATATGTTAGCCGCTCTAATATGGTTTAGTATATCCTCGACCTGTTTTGGTTCGTTTAACAACGCAACCGTCGGTAAGTTGGAGGTGCCTGCAGGCAGGCAATGTTCCAGAACGTGTTCAGCGGTTGGTGAAATTGGGGAATTGCATATGGAACAGGCAGAGGGAAGAGATGTTCCTTCCAGCAAATAGTTGTGGGATATTGCTGTGTGCCCTATGCGGAGTCTAGTTAATGCTGCAAACTCTCTACGGGACATGGATATCGGTGGCCACCAAGGCTCAGTGCTCACCTTAATGGATCGCAGCCATGATGTGTGAGCCGACCACATAAATTTCCCATGTCTCTGCCTTATGTTGCTGAAAAAAGGGTGGCCCCAGCTGAGGCAGAGGGGCACCTTCGGGCATTGGACTATATGTTGCTGCCTTAGCAGCCAAGTTCACACGCTCATTCCCCGGCACACCGGTATGACCCGGGACCCACAAGAATGTTACCTGTGAGCCAGCCCGGAAAAGCACGTTAATGATGCGCTTTATTTTTCGAGATAATATGTGAGAGGTTTTAGGTGTCTGGAGTGTCCTAATCGATTGCAAGGAATCTGTGATTAGAAATGCATTTCGACGTTGGGGGTAAGACTGCAGATATTCTCTCAAGCAGAAGAAAATACTGACAATTAATAACGACGAACTTCTATTATTTTTTAAACTTTTACAAAGTATCTTTTCTAGATTTAATGCAGGGGAATTTATAGATAATACTATTCTTTCAATTTCTCTGAGCAAATCATATTCTATATTCATCAAAGAGAGATAATTCAGAAGTTCTTGTTCAGCATGTTCCTCCTTGATTCATTTTTTATACGCTTCAATGTCGAAAATGAACGTTCGTCACTATAGTTAGTGATCATGAGAGACAAATAAATGCGCCAAGCAATTTCTAAATTGTGCAAACATGGTTCTAATGAATTTTCCATTAGTATTTTATAATATTGGATTTCCAGAGCTTCGTTTTTTGAACTGTCAATCGAAGTAGCTACATGCGTTTTGAGTAACTCGAAAACTGCACTAATTCGTCGTCTAAAGTGTCTTCCAAATCATTTGCATAAACAAAGTGCCGTAATTGGATTTTTTTTTTAAATTCTTTTCTGCTGTAATAGATTTTAACTGTTGAAATATTCTGAAAACCCTACTAAATTTTTGGTATGTTTTCATGTATTTATCTAAAGCAGATGTTGTGTTATCAGAAATGAAAACAAACACCTCAATTTCAAACTGTTTACCAGATGTTTCATTTTCAACAAATTCGTCAAGTGTACTAGAACCGCAACTTTGTGATTAGCTTGCGTCGTCTTGAAGTCCATTGCTTATATTCATGACAGCCTATCAAATCTTTGGCAATCTTTGATATTAATGTCATTCTTACTTAAGAAATCTAGTAAACTTTGGGCAAGTTGTTCAGCAGTGTGGCCTTCCATGTCTAAGAACTTAACAAATTTCTCTACTAGCCCAGATGGTATATACAACATAGCTCATTATCAGAGTCAGTTAGTTTACATGCGATATATTTGGAGTAGAATCTCATGACACTGAATAGTACCTGGATCTCTTAATTTCGCAAATAATTTAATCCAACATGCTTGATGCAATTAATTTGATAAATTCCTCACATATTATTTTAGATAAATATGGCGCGTGTCCTTTTCCTTTATGGGCATAAGTTTGAATATATTGGGCCATAAAAACGTCAAATTCGGTAAGAAATTCTAATAAACCTAAGTAATTCCCATTATGTGTTGAACCAATAATTTCATCAGTGACCTGAAACGCAAGACCTCGTTTTGCTAAACCCTTTATTATTGCAATAATTCGTTTTAAAAGCATATAATTTGCTCAGTCTGAATTTGGCTCACAAATTGACAATCTTATTATGTCAGAATTACGAAATGGTTATGAGAAATTTAATTGCAAGAAATCTCTCATCACTTTCGTAACTTACATATGCTTTTTACTGGAAAATAATTTTTTGGTATATGATTGCTAAATTATAATAAAAATAATATGAACTGTAAGTCTTTCAAATAAATAGACAATTTCAACAATTTGAATCGAGCTATTTCCATTATACTACACACTGACACTTCATCGATTGGTAGTCCGGTAGGAAATAGACAAGAAAAACTGGAAAGAATAGTTTCATGCTGTAAAAAACGTACATTGAGTTGTTGGACAAACATGTCTACCCAAGGTATATAAATATTGCGACGAAAATATTCTTCTGTATTTTCTGCTGAAACGTTACTTCTCAAAGTTTGCTGAGTAGTTGTGCGAGGAGCTTCGATCATAATATTCAACCTTTGTGCAATATTTTGAGCAGTCTGAAATATTTCTGCAAAACACACTTCAGCATTTTCTCTTTCAGTCAAAACTGTTCGCATTGCAATTTTGGCCAAATCAACAGCTTTCGATAAATCCGAGTCTTTTTCTTGTAATTTTTGGCTCAAAGGCAAAGTATAACTAAGCAGCTTTTCACCACAAAGTAGAGATATTATGAATTCCGATCGTTGAAGAGAATTGTAAAAACAATAGGCGCCACTTGAGGAATCTCTATCATCATCCCATTTCGAGATCTGTTCAAGGGAAACAATAATTGGATGAAATAACTGAACGAAAACTAAAATAGCGTCGTGTCGCTCGACCCATCTAGTTGGACATAGTTCTTTTAGATATTTCTGGTTCCCGCTATCGGTGATGAATTTTTCAATGTTTTGAGTCAAAACTTCTTTACGTTTAGGTGGATCAAAAAACACGGCTATCTTTCCCACCACAGCGATGCAATTACGAATTGAAAGAATTTCAACGGCGTCTGAAATCGCAAGATTCATACTATGTGACATGCAATGGACGTAAATCGCGGTCGGATATTCTTCAGATATAATGGCTTGAACGCCATTAAACTTACCACTCATGGCAGCTGCTCCATCATATCCTTGGCCACGAATATAATTAGGATCGATGTTATACTTGTGTAAAGTTGACAGAATCGCATCAGCCATATTTCTACCAGTTTGCACCACGATTTTTTTAAAGGAAAAAAATTTTTCGCAAATAGAGTATTTACTATCTACATGCTTTACATATCGAAAACAAATCGTGAATTGTTCGGTTGTTGTAATATCTTGTGACTTATCGGCTAAAACGGTAAAAAATTTCGCATCTCTGATTTCTAACGCAATTTTTCGTTTCATTATTTCATCACACGCATCTATAATTTGATTTTTAATATTCCAACTTATGTACGTTGCATTTTTACCGCAATTTTTGAAATGTTCTTTCAACACGACATCACCAGCATTGATTCGTGACCTCAATAACGCTCTAAAATTTCCTTCGTTTTCTTTAGGCGGATTTTCTAAATCAAAATCTCCATAATCTCGATGGCCACGCAATGGGAGTCCCTGTCTTCGAACATAGAATGATTGTATCTATAATAGGTTTGATTCTACGTCGATTTTCTTCAGCTTGAATTTTCTTAACCGTATCAACTGCCTTTTCAATCGAAATCAACTTTCCAGTCATCACATTTTTGAAATTACTCGCGTGTAAACGAGCAGTTTTATGATAGTCGAGATTTTCGTGAAAATTAAATCTTTCGAGAGCCTTTTTCCAATTATTGAAACCAACCTTTACCAAAAAATTAGATTTTTGCGTACCTGCATGGTCAACTACTGACGGAGCAAATAATACACAATTCAAACAGAAACAGCTATCTTTGATTTTTGAGTAAGTCAACCATCGGTATTTCAAAAACCAAGTGTACTGAGCACGTCGTTCGCGTCTTTGCTTTTGCTCATTTTTAAAAGGAAATATAAAATTTATTGAAGGCTTCCATACATTTGTCAAAGCGTTGAACTTTTCTTGATCGGTCAAACTTCGTACAGAGATATATCCATAGGATTAGTACTTACAGTTGGTGTTGGTGCTATTGCTATAGATTCTGTCGAAGACATTGATATGCAGCCCGCTGCATATTTTGTACCTGTTTCATGTTGTAAATCATTTTGATGCTGGGGCTGAGTATCCATATCTAAGCGTAATTGTTTATCAACAGATGTACCACTACTACAAATATCACTAGCTTTGGCTTTTTTCGATTGGAAAAAATGATCCAAGGTACCTTTACCTTTAGTTTTTTGGTCCATGCTTTATATCACATTTGAAAAAAACAAAAAAATTAAACAATTCGCTGTAGGTAACATAAGCACATAACCAATCAAACTGGAAAAGAGTTGATGATGCAATTGCGATGTAACAAATTCAAAATTAAACTGATGAATGTTATATCCAGGTTCACACGGTTAAGTGATAGAAGCTAAAGTATGACAGAGAAGAATAAGCCGTCTGTCCTTTTCTGCGTTTCATGGGAAATGAATATCTGAGCAAAAATGTGCCTCATCAGCTAAAAAATGAGAAAACATCGGAATTCGAATGAAACGTTCCCATCATTTTTTCTATGTCGTATTAGGCAATTTCTTTCTCTCTTTATTTTTCTTTTTCTATTTACTTTCCATTTCACTCTGTTGCAATTTACTGCTACATGCGCAATCCATGCAGCTTCGGGCTTCTCTAAGCAACTGACATGACGTAATTTAACCCAGCACTGGTAACAGTATGGTGTGTTGACAAACAGCACAAACTAGTGTAAGTTTCGAGTGTGAAATGTCCGATCCATTTGAGTCTGCTGGATACTATCCGGGGTGCAGTTCCCGAACCTATGATTCAGTTCCAGGTCCGTATAAATAACGAACTTACCCATCACTACTATATACAATCCAAGGAAGCAATGTAAAACAAAATTATTTCATATTTCTTCATCGAATTCATTTGTTTTTTCTGTACTATTCCGCTTTACACTACAAAACTAATTTTGAAAAAAATTTCGAAGATTTTTTGGGGGGAGCAATGGCCCCGTGGCACCCCCCTTAAGTGCGCCAATGAATTAAACACAGAATAATCGATTACAATACAACATCAGCCACAATATATCAGTTTATTGTTACAGTTTGTGATTTTTAAAACATAAGGTTGATAACGGCTAAGTTTATTTATTCCATGAAATCATACTTACCACCTATGAATTTCATAAACATAAAATTTAGAAATTAGTAATCAAGAATAAATTTGTTATATATTAATACAAAAATTTGCAACCACCAAATAATGAGAACATTACATTTCAAAAGATTTCCAATTAGTTAAAAATTATAGCTTGAAGCAGCAAAATGAAGGGCATACATAGTAGTAATGTGTGAATATAATAGTATACTTGTGATGGACACACAGGTTAGTGCATTGTATTAGGTGCATATTTGTATTACAAATTTATAGCACTTTAAACATGTATCCTAATCCTTACCATATGTTAATTTCTCTATATCTTGTCATCTAAACTGGAGGTCCCTGATCATTTATAAGTCATCACTAATCAAATAGAAATAAAAACCATGTAAAAACTTGGAAGATGTTCACAATAAACTTCTGTGATATTGTAGGACGTTATTTTAATTCTAGTTCTCTCAGAAAATTGTAGAAAACTGAAGAAAAACATAAAATTCTTCATGAAATTTGCTCCTAAATTGAATAATCTCACATAGCAAAAATTTAATTATTATTAATTCCAAAGAAGTGAATTATTTTTGAATATGTAATATACTATGTTCACTAATAGTTAGCTATAACTGTACTGAAGGAACATATAACAGCAATTGTAAATTGTTTAAAATATGTCCAGTTATTATGACAAGATTCATTGACTGGTAATAAACAAGTGTTCCCAAAATTTTGAACAGAACTTAAAATGTTCAATTCATGTTAATTAACTGAGCTCAGTGGTTTTCTACAATACTAATAAAGCTATGACCATAATTAAGTTAATATTTCTATAGTCAATTATTTTGTTCTTCAGAAAATTTATATGGGTTAAATTAAATATTGTTTATTAAAATTGGTGGCATATGTGAAGAATGTTTTAGCCCACAGATGTAAGTATGATTAATTTTTTGTATATCCTACATTTCTGTTGTGAAAAGTATAATCTGACAGATACTTTTTTTCTCTAAATATGAAGTGATAAAGAATAAATTTGTTGAAAAATAGAAATATTATGAACTTATATGTATTCCAAAAATTTTATTGAAAAGCTGATAACTTCAATCCGGTCATTCTGAATAGAATTTTGAAGCAGGAGTTTTAGACGGGAATTGGTATGATATAGAAATTGTGAAGTAAGGTGATAACTTAGCTACTCTCTTCATTCAATTCTATCAATTATGACTTGATTTCAACTTCTAAAAATGGTCGGAATTGAAAATAGCATGGAAATTAGATATGCATCAATCACGTGTAAATACTAATCTCTCCTATTATGATTTTTCTTTATACAGTATTAGTTTAAATATTTATTAACAGTAATACTGCAATGTGTAATAAAGAATAACCATATAGTCAAAATCACTATAAGGGAAATCTGGATTAATCACATATCCTTTAATATTTGAATAAGTTTATAATTTGCACAGCCAAGCAAGCCATGACCAGCAAAATGCAAAAAAATTGATTTTATAAATTATTAATCAAGAATAAATTTGTTATACATAATTAAAAACTATTTGTTTATGCTGTACTAAAATGTAATTTGCAACAACCAAATTACGAGATTATTATATTTCAAAAGTTTCCTAATTAGTTAAAAATGATATCTTGAAGTAGTAACATAAAGTGTTTGCAATGTAGTAATGTATCTATGTATTAGCATACATGTGATGGACACACTGGTTAGTGCATTGAATTGGATGCATATTTGTGAGTTATAGGCTACTACAAATTTTTAGCAATCGAAATATGTACCCTAATTCTTAATATATGTTAATTTCCCTAAACCCGATCATCTAAACAAGTGGTTCCAGATAATTTGTAAGTCATATTAGTAGATAGAAAACCTGTGTTGTGGGATAAGAACCAGTCAGGAGCGAATATTTAGTCACGTGTACATGTTCCCTTTTACACAGCTAATCAAGAGTGAATATTTAATCAAATGGCCACACCGTTTTTACATCAAACCGTCCAGTATAAGTTCAACACTTCACTTCCATGTTCATCTCTAATTCCGTCTTTTTGCTTGCTGCATCTTCACTGTCACAACATATCTCAATGTCCACCACACATAAATAAACCAACTGCTTTCTCTGTAGACACCTATGCATGAAGGCTTTCACTCATCAGAGCACTTGTCTGATATAGAGATCTAGAGGAGGCTTTAACCAGCCACTAATAATTTTGCTAACCTATCTTATCAGGATATTGTTGCAAATCACAAGACCATCAATAAGAATAAAATTGGATAATATTGATGCAGTTTATGACTTTTAAAAAATCACATTGCAAATCTCTCTTTATAGCGCCATACTCAGCTTCTGAGCGTCGGCGACTACCTATTTGTACATTTTAGCTGTACAGACATAGGTAGTGTACTAGACAATTGTTATGTGCAAAGCAGGTGTACACATGCAAGACTACATTCGGAACTGATAGTAATCGTTTGTTATCACGCTACCAGTGCAGTCCTGTGTGGGTCTGCTGTGTACTGACCTAGCGCGCATATGATGTTGAACGTGGTGGTTTGCCATTGCCTTCCACGTGACTATTAGCAATTATTTTATTTATTTATTTATTCTTGTAATAAGTTTGTTGTCGCTCGGGATCGAACCCGTGATCTCCATAATGGAAGTCAAGCGCTCTAGCAACTAAGCTATCGAAACGACTACATTGCAAATAGCTAAATGAATTAATTCGATGAAATCATACTTACCAACTATAAATTTCATTAAAAAAAAAATTTTATAAATTAGTAAACAAGAATAAATTTGTTATACATTAATGAAAAGCATTTGTTTACGCTGTACTAAAATGTAATTTACAACAACCAAATTAGGAGAATATTGTATTTTGATACGAATCGTGGTTGGTGGCGTGATCTTTTGTCGGCAGAATAATCAAATAATATGTTCTGTCTTTAGTTTAATTTGATTTTAAAATGTCGTCGATTTTCGGCTTTGATTGTGTCCTCGTGTAAGGCCCGATGGCTGACGCGTGTTTGCGTGTACTGCGACACACTCTGGAATATCGAACTGTGTCGTATTGCATCGAGCCGTGATAATAGATAAAAGGCCGACTCAGGTAGATCGGATGAGATAAGGATGCATTGTTATCTGCATCTGGTAAACCGTTGAGAGTTTGAGCGTGTTACGGCCTTTCGAAATAAAGACAAGTTATTGATCGCGTTCTCTTCGAAGCAATGTTTCTAAAAGTAAGGCAGATGTACCAGTAATTGACAGTGTACCAGTGATTGACACTTTTTTTTTGAAAGCCAAAAATAAGATTTATGTACGATAAATGGCCACACTGCCAAAGCTATCTGATAAAGGATACATTTGTTAATAACAATTTAATTTAGTTGATCGAGTACAAATCACGTGGTAGGTGGTGAATTGTGTTTCATTTGCATGGGTTGAAAAGTGCGCCTAATTTGTCTAGTTTCTAAAAAAATTCTTAAGAAAAGTAAGTTTGGTTTTTTAATATTATTTTCTCAACTCTTTATGATAATTATGTTCGAATAAAGACTAATTGATAGAAGACATCCTAATGTATCGATTTGTGTATTGGTTGGATGAAATGTGACAGTAGTAGCCATTTTTATTGATGTGTCAAATATTGGTCTGAAAAATATACCAACCTTCCAGTTGATTGATAGTGTGTCAATCATTGGTTTTATTAAAAAAATTGAAAGCAACTAATGATTGACAGTCGTGATTTACCTTTGCTGTTGTGAATTGAAATTAGATGCCAAAGAAACTAGCCCAGTCTTACGATGAAAGCAGGATGGAGAAAACTTTGTTAGATATGGCTATGAAGGCTTATACTGCTGCCAAAAAACATAATGTGCCTCTAACTACATTAAAATATAAGTTTGAGGACAAGGATAAGTTATATTTGGATTAGTGAAGTTTACTGAAGATACTTACTGAGTCAATATAGAATGAATAAGAAATAATTACGTATTTTAATTTTTTTAAAGGAAAGAATCGTATGGGGCCAGATCCTTCTTTCATTTGAATTTGAAGATAGGTTGAAAAACTGGATTTTTGAGATGCACAAATCCGGATTTCCAATAGGAAAAGAACAACTCATAGTCAGTATTCACCAGTATCTTAAAGAATTGAACGAGCCATCAAAATTTAAAGAGAATCAACTAGGAGAGAAGTGGTATAAGCTATGGAGGAAACATCACCCAGATATTACATTACGAACTTCGCAACATTTGACAGAAAGTCGAGCCAATATTATAGAAAATAATATACGAGACTGGTTTCATGGTTCCCTGTTCTCAGCCGCGATTTTATTCCTCTTCTTATCAACGCTCCACGATCGTTTCCTTAATCAGACTGCGTTATAATCATTCCCTTCTACCCTCTTTATGTTTCCGTTTTTCCCCGTCATCTACTCCTAATTGTCCCCTTTATAGTTCCATCTCTCCACCCATATGTGATGCAAACCACATCTTCTTTGAATGCCCTGCCCTTGATTCTGAGCGCTCTGTTTTGAACTCTAAAATTTTAACACTGGGTCTTCCTGCTCCTTATAGTTCTTCCTTTGTCCTTTCCTTTCCATCTCTAGATATAATACCTGTACTTCAATCTTTCCTAAACTCTATTTCTGATTGTCTCTCTATTTAACCTTTTCCATGATTTCTTTAGTTGCTGGGTCAAAGCCGCTGGCGCGCCCAAAAGATAATATATAAAATAATATTATTATTTTATATTTAAAAAAAAAAAAATGAAAAAAAAATACTTAACTTTCTTAGTCTATTTTGTGGAAAATTGTAAATGTGTTTTCAACGATTTTTTTGTTCTTATCAATAAAATTATTCATCTGAGAAAGAAGACTAAGAAAGAAATTGTGATATTTCAAGTGTAGTCTTAATAAGCCTGTAATGAAAGTTCCTGTTTTACTGTGTAACACCCGCTAAACCACTCTGTCAGGTAACCAGCCGAAGTGTACCTTCGCGCGCGCGCTGAGTTGCGCTATCTTCTTGGCCATATCGGCACGTCTTAAAGTTGACCAAATTATCTAAAATTTTAGCGCAATGATTTTTTCATAAAAGAAAACAAGACTATGGGTTGGGAAATTAAAAATTTTAACCTTGAAAAATAAAAGCCACCCTAATGTACATTGTACCTACGCTCTCTAAGTTTCTTCCACAGATCCTAATTAAACAGGAATTTCACAGTTTTATCAATTCTAAATTTCCTCTGCATGTAACCGTGTTTACAGATGGTTCAAAAAGGCCGGATGGTGTCGGTGTCTCCCTTATCCTCCCAGATTTTGGCTTCCCAGAATCTTTTCGCTTGCCTCCTTTCTGTTCTATATTTACAGCCGAATTGATAGTTATCCTACGTTCCATTATTTTCATTTCTACCAATCACCTTTCCTTTAAATTCTTAATTATATCTGACAACATGGCCGCCCTTTAGGCCATTTGTTCTCTCCTACCTGATCATTCCTGTGATTTCATCATACTCCGCATATGTTAACTTATCCACGTTGTTTCTTCCCTTCATTCCATTCAAATTTATTTGTTGTGGGTTCCTAGTAATTCGGGCATCATCATTAACGAAGCGGCGGACTCGTTAGCTCGGGTTGCTGCGTCTTCTCACTTTTTCTTTAAAAAAGTCTCATCGTCCAATCTCCTTCCAATGTGCAAACGTTTTCATCTTAGGTTTTGGTCGGATATGTACGTTTCCTCTTTCTCTAACAATTGTTCTTTTTATCTATCTGTTCAACCTAGTCTACCTGCTAATCCGTTGTTCTCATTGTTTCCTTCACTTCGTCGTTCTGTTGTTGTCTCCATTATTCGCTTGCGCCTTAACCATTCTCTGTTGTCTTCCTCCCATTTTCGTCTTACTTTGGTTGCTTCTGCATATTGTCCTCTACACTCAAACGAAGAGCATGTTTGCGATGCGGACGATGCGTTCTTTGAGTGTTCATCTTTTTCTGCTGAGTGCTCTGCTTTCGACTTCAGTTTGCTGCGACTTGCCCTTCCTACTCTTTATTGCGCCTCTTATGTCCTATCTATTCCCTTTTCACAGATTGTTCCTATCATTTGTTCCTTTCTCCTAAAAATATCTGACCGTATCAAGATATAATTGACCCCTTTCTATTCTAATTGTTTCTAGGTAAGAGTCCACGGTTGACGAGCTCAAACAAAAGAAAAAAAAACAGATTATTTAAATTAAAAAAAAACAATTAAATCATCGTAAAAATATGCGTGAAACCACTAAAACAGTAACTAACATGCAGAATTTTGCATTCTCGTCGCCAATTTTGTAATAATCTGCATTGTAATAAATGTGTATTTTATACAAAACATTATTCATTAAAAGTACATTAATCATGATCATAACTCAATGTAAACATTTATCCTGGCATTACAATTAGAACACGTGAACTAGAAGAAAACTAAAATGATTTAGCTAAATGAATCATTGGAACAGTCACTAAATGAAACAGCGGATATTACAATTAGGCTAATTTGAATACATAATTTAAATATTTATAATCAGTAATACTGCAATATGTAATTAAGAATTTCCATTTAATTAAAGCCATTATAAGGAAAATCTGGATTAATCACATATCTTTTAATATTTGAATAACTTTGTAATTTGTACTACTGAGTAAGCCATAACCTGCAAAATGCGGGAAAGTTAATATTATGATGTAACTTATTATAAAAAAAAAAGGTTAAATGTTCTGGATTTTTTGCCCACCTGAATAATAGTTACCTTTTTTGAATTCCATACTAATAGAAGATTTTACATTATATGTTTTTATTTCTTCCGTAAACCGTAAATATATATTTATATATGTTATAAGTATAAATGCAATGTCTATTGAACGGTTACTAATGTTATATTTTTATTTTTACACGAACATATATTATTCAAAATTCACAAATATAACATTGTTAAATACTAATTAATTATGTTAAAATAAATCAAATCAAATAATTACAATAATAGTCCGACCGGTTTCGTTAATACATATTCATGGACTCAAATGAATATGTATTAACGAAACCGGTCGGACTATTATTGTAATTATTTGATTTGATTTATTTTAACATAATTAATTAGTATTTAACAATGTTATATTTGTGAATTTTGAATAATATATGTTCGTGTAAAAATAAAAATATAACATTAGTAACCGTTCAATAGACATTTCATTTATACTTATAACATATATATATATAGAAGGTTTTACAATTAAACAAGAAGAAGTAATGTATGGCACGTCAACTCATGGCACCTTTTAAGAAATTTTTTACACACATTTCCTGCAGTCAGATCACAAGATAGCCCTAATGAGGAAAGTGTGATGAATTGTTTACAATAATTTTATGCTCCAGCTATTCTAATCAAATATTTAAGATTAATCATACATTAAGAAAAAACTATTCAGCTTCATTAACAAGTTTTATTAACCAACAAAACGAACACACTTCTGATTTTGTTTGATCTGGTCAACAAGGTGTAAGGATATTATATAAGATATTAATTAAAGTGTAATTAAATGTAAAGGTTTTAACTTTTTTTAAAAAAATAGAATTATTACCAAACATTTAGGTAGTCACACAAAATATACCTCAAGTTAAACCTCTCTGTGAAACGGTTTTACTGAATGAATAGAAATACTATGATGTCAAATATACTGAAAACTTTTTTTGGACAGATCAGTAGTATGGAGGATGTCCATTTCTGCTGAAATTTCTAATAACTTTTATTAAACACAAAACAATATACTATCAGTATTTTAGAAGCTCATCTGCATGCTTCATGCAATGCAGGTGCATTAGGATCACAGCATTTATCTGATGTGAAATTGTGGGTATGCCACAAGTGCAAGGTGAGATTTTGCATTATGTAAATGAGTTATGCAAAAGGTCTGATCACTATACATGCAATTTAAGTGATTGCATTAATGTGCATTATACATTTTGGTTTTCATTTAGGTCTGTTGAGATGATATTGAAACTTATTGTGTGGCCTTCAATATTTGTGCTTAATTAGATGTGCTAAGTTATGTAAATGATATTAATTAAACACTGAATATACTGCTACATGCAGAAATCGATTCCAATTTAGTTTCAGCTGGAATATACGAGTTTATTGCTGCAGTTTATGACATTTAAAAAATCACGTTGCTAACAGCTAAATGTATTTATTCCATGAAATCATACTTACCGGCTATGAATTTCATGAAAATAAAATTTTATAAATTATTAATCAGGAATAAATTTGTTATACGTTAATAAAAACTATTTGTTTATGCTGTCTAAAATATAATTTGCAACAAACAAATTACAAGAATATTATATTTCAAAAGTTTTCCAATTTGTTTAAAATTATAGCTTGGAGCAGCAAAATAACGTGGTTACATATTAGTAATGCATGAATGTTTTGGTATACTTGTGATGGACACAATGCTTACGGCGATTCGTGTTACTAACGAACCAGTACGGTTGTGTGTTTGTACGTTCATCTTTGTGCATTTTTTCTTATCTTATCGCTTGCGTTATTGTTTAAAAACGTGTTTTGTTCTATTTTATAAGTAACAATTTCTATCATGAACTAGTGCGTCGTGTATTTCTAGTGCATTGTTATTTTATCTTATCGTCTGCGTTATTGATTGAAACGTTTTTTGTTGTTTTTTTTTTTTTTTTATAAGTAACAATTCTATCATTGTGCTATTAAATAATCACTTATAAACTTGGAAATACCAGCAATCGGCTCAGCCCGATTGCTAATATGGCTCAAAATTCCTCCCTTCAAACCTTACCTTCCCAACTATTACCGTTAAAACCTCCTTCCAACTCAACTCCGCCGTACTCTCAAGTCACAAAAAACAAAATTACTCCACTAACAACATTCAACTACCCTACAGAAGAACAATGTATAGTGTTCAACTGTGTACTAGAATATAAACTCCGTGATTACCTCATCGCCATTAAAGATCTCGTTTGAGGACCCCTAAATATCATTGCAGCTGCTAAAGTAAGCCGTAATAGAGTCATTATTCATCTAAAAGATTCCTCGTTAGTAGAAACCTTCATGATCGAACACGGCGGTTTCAAAATCGAAGACAACTTTATTAAATGCAGAAGGCAAAAGACTCCAGCCAAACGAATAATCTTCTCCAATGTCCCGTCAACGTTGCCAAACAAAATTTTACAAGATTATGTCGTAAATAAATTAAAACTGGAAATCACATTTGATATCGCCATCTTAAGAGTTAATCCATATGATCAACTGTTTGGTCATATCATTAGCTGGCGAAGACGGGTCTATACTACCACCAATATCGAAGAAGCTAACTTACCTGGATCATTTGTTCTAGACCACGCAAATGTTTCCCACAGAATCTTCATTACATTTGACGACTTCACTTGTTTCAAGTGTAAATCAAAGGGGCATCGCGCCGAAGATTGTACTATCGAAGCTGATAGTTCTGAAAATGACACTCAACAAGAAATCAGCGCACCAATTTCTCAAACAGAAGAATCCGAAAAAACTGCAATTGAACACTTCCCATCCCTTCCTCTCAAAATATCGCCGCCATCTACTTCATCTTCATCAGGTAACTTTTCATCGCCAATGGAAATTGGTGATACCCAACTCACGCCTACAGAAGCGATAGTGCGGACAAAGAAAAAAGGGCGTGAAAAAACAAAAACTTAAAAATTCCAATGATCTTCCAGATGAGTCTGATGGACTTTCATCGGATACGGGAACCGAAGCAGATGAATCTTTGAGCACTCTCAAAGAGGTTCTAAAACCTCTCGAGGCAACAATTAACGAAAAATTCAAAGCAAATGAATATCCGCTCTCCACCACTAACTTTGCTTTATTTGTGGACATGTCTAAAAGAAAATCTGCCCCGGAAATTCAATCAATTCTTGTCGACGAATTCAAAATTCCTAGCGACTCGATGATCAGGACGTTGGCTGAACTTCACCCCCCTATAAAGGATAGATCCACAAAAGTGCACCTAACCAAGATTCTGAAAAAGCTGAAAGGATTGCAGAATTCCAGTACCTCTGCGACCGAAGCCCAACCATTTCCTTAGGAAACATCTATTTTTCCATAAGTGAACGAGATATGGACGTACCTCAAATATATATCAGCTGGAACTGCAATGGTGTTTTTAGGCATCTAGAAGATCTCAAATTAATCCAATCTATTTATGATCCAACTATAATATGTCTGCAGGAAACACATCTTAAGAATAGCCAAACCTTATATCTTCCGAACTACAATATCATATCAATAAACTGCTCTTCGAACTGGGCATCCGGAGGAGTAAGTTTAGCCGTTAAAAACTACCTCAATTTCAACCAGCTTCAATTACAGACAACTATACAGGTTGTTGCAGCAACCATATATCTTTCATCACCACTCACTATCTGTTCAATATATTTACCTCCAAGAGATAATATCACTCGAGAAGACATTAGCGAACTCATTTTGGCTCTTCCAAGTCCTTTTCTTATCTGCGGAGATCTAAATGCTCATTCCCCATTCTGGGGTGGATCATGCTACAACTCTAGAGGAAGAATCATTGAAGAACTTATTTCCAACTACAATCTCGCTCTGCTACATCCCGAGGATCCAACACACTATAACTTCTCTCACAAGACATGGTCAATGTTGGACTTAATTATTACCACCCCAGCCATTCTGAACGCTGTTGAAGTCTTCAACCATGATGATCTCGCTGGAAGCGATCATACTCCCGTAATCGTTCACCACAAGCATAGCAAAACTATATCCCCAATTCAAGGCATAAAGTACAACTACCGCAAAGCAGATTGGAAAATATATAGCTCAACCTTTCCATCAGTCGCCAGCTTCGAAGTCAGTCAAACTTCAAACGCCAAAAACCTCGTCCAATCGTTCACAAATATTATTGTAAATCACGCGAACTCTATGACTCCTCAAATTACACATTTACGTAAAAACGCAGTCCCATGGTGGACCACAGCTTGCTCCGCCGCTGTACGTAATAGAAGAAGTGCACTAAAAAAATTAAAAGCCGCTCCGTCTCTGGAAAATCATGTTAATTATCAAAAACTTCGCGCTAAAGCACGATACACTTTAAAACAGGCCAAACGAACTTCATGACTGAAATTCGTACAAACTATAAACTGTTTCACCTCTACCACTACAGTCTGGAAAAAAATTCGAGGGCTTGATAGGAAAAATTTTTCACCAATTCCCACTAGCATCAAATTGGATAACTACATCAGCACAACTTTAAACGAAATAGTTACATCGTTCGCGAAATTTATAGCTTTTCAATCCAGCAACTTGAATTTCTCATCAGAAGCGCTTAATCACAAAAGAAATCTCGCCTCCGTAAGACTCGATTTCCACTCTGAAAATAAAGAACCTTACAACTGTCTTATTACGCTCGAAGAATTACAAAGAGGTATCAAAAAATTGAAACCACATTGAAATTCCGCCAATGGATCTAAAAGCCCATATACTGCAAAAATCACTTCAAACATGGCAAAGACAGTGGACCAACATCCCAAACACGAACAAGCTGCGCTCAATTCGAGATACTATTCGACCATGGAAAACTTCATTATTTACCAATCGAAGAAATGAAATCGTTGTCACAAGACTCCGCCTAGGTCATTCCAAAATTACTCATAGTCACCTCTTGTCCAGACAACCTATTCCACTGTGTTCCAATTGCAATTCTCCTGTCACAATCCAACATTTACTCGTCAGCTGTCCAATCTATAATTCATACAGAGTACAAATTCTCCAGTCGTCCAACCTTTCCGAAATCCTATCTGACCGCCACGACAAAATTGAACGCCTCCTACGTTTTCTCAAGACCACTAATCTACTCCACTCCATTTAACTCTTATCTTATCCGTGCCTCTGGCCTAGGCAGCAGTACACGGCACGTTAATCAAAGAAGGAGAAGAAGAAGAACATGCTTACATATTAGTAATGCATGAATGTATTGGCATACTCGTGATTGACACATGGATTAGTGCATAAAATATGTTAATTTCTCTAAATCCTATCATGTAAACAAGAGGTTCCAGATCATTTGTAAGTCATACTAATCAAATAGAGGTAAAATCAATGTAAACACTCAGATGCTGCATCAATATACTGCTGTGATTTTGGAGGATGTTATTTTAAAATCTGTTCTCCAAGAAAATTGTGGAAAGCTGAAGAAAAACCATAAACAAAGCAGTGAATTATTTTTGAATATGTAACTCATTGGGTTCACTAATAGTCAGCTGCAACTGAATTAAAGGAATATTTAAGAGCACCTGTAAATAGTTTAAAATATATCTAGTTATTATAGCAAAATTCTTTGACTCATAATAAACATGGGCCCAAAATTCTGAATAGAACTTAAAATGTTTAATTCGTTTCAATTAACTGAGCTCAGTGATTTTCCACAATACTAATAAACCTACGACCATAATTAAGTTAATATTTCCATTGTCAATTATTTTTTTCTTCATTAAATAATGTTTAGTCAAATTAGTGGCTATGTAAAGAATGTTTTAGCTTACAGATGTAAGTGTGATTAATATTTTGTGTATGCCATATTTCCATTGTGAAACATTTAATCCAACAGTCATAATTTTTCTCTAAATACCAAATGATACAATTAAATTTGTTGGAGAAATAGAAATACTATGAACTTAGGTGTACTGAAAACACTTTATTGAAAAGCTAAAAATTTAAATGCAGTTTATTCTGACTGAAATTTTTTGAAGTTTGTGACTTTAAAAAAATAATGTTGCTAACAGCTAAATGTATTTATTCCAAGAAATCATACTTACCACCTTTGAATTTCATAAAAATAAAATTATATACATTAGTAATCAAGAATAAATTTGTTATACATCGGTGAAAAATCATTTTTTTATGCTGTATTAAAATGTAATTTGCAACAACCAAATTACGAGAATATTATATTTCAAAAGATTTCCAATTAGTTAAAAATTATAGCTTAGAGCAGCAAAATAGCGTGGTTACATATTAGTAATGCATGAATGTATTGGTATACTTGCGATGGACACATGGGTTAGTGCGTTGCATTGGATGCATATTTGTGAATTATAGGGTACTACAAATTTATAGCACTTTAATTATGTATCCTAATGCTTACCATATGTTCAATTCTGTAAATCCTATCATGTAAACAAGTGGTTCCTGATCACTGATAAGTCATACTAGTTAAATAGAAATAAAAGCAATATAACAACTCAGGTGCTGCTCGCAATAAGCTGCTGTGATCTTGCACTAATTGCAGGATAAAACTGATCAAAATATTGAAGAAAAGAAATGTCCTTCCATTATTGTCAATCTAATTATGAAAATCTCTTGATTTATGAATACCTGATTATATCTGTGGTTACTGGAAGATAGTGCAGAGGAATCCACTTTTGATTCAAATAAGCCTCTCCAGTTAATAAATGTACAATTCTACATGAAATTTACTTTTACATGGATTAATCTTATTTATCAAAAATGAAATTAATTGGTATCCCAAAGCAGTGAATAATTTTTGAATATGTTTTACGTTGTATTTTCATTTTAATTAATTGAGCCGGTGGTTTTCCACAATGCTAATAAGCCTATGACCACAATTAAGTTAATATTTCCGCAATCAATTTTTTTTTTTTTTTTTCTTCAGAAAATTTATGTGTGTTAAATTAAATAATGTTCATTAAAATTAGTGGTATATGTAAAGAATGTTTTAGCTTACATATGTAAGTGTGATTAATATTCTGTATATGCCATATTTCTGTTGTGAAACATTTAATCTAACAGTCACAATTTTTCTCTAAATAGCAAATGATATAATTAAATTTGCTGGAGAAGTAGAAATAAGGAGAATCTGGCACAGGGACAGAAACCCAATCAATAAAAATGCATTAAACAGAATAACGAAACAATTGAGGAAAGCGTTATCGGACAGGAAGAACGAAGTCTTTCAAGATTATATTACACACCTGACGCCCAATATTGATACCGATTACTCGCTATGGAAGGCCACCAAAAATCTAAAACGTCACCACACACCTCAACAACCACCCTTAAAAAATAAAAACCACGGATGGGCAAGAACCAACAAAGATAAAGCCAAAATATACGCTGAATACCTCTCTGAAGTTTTCCTTGACGACAACAGCATGATAACTCGCGATGATGACCACATATACAATTATCTACAAGCGCCATTCCAAATGTGTCCACCTATAAAACCGGTATCACCAATGGAAGTAAAATCTTACATACAAAAACATCTTCAACCAAAAAAATCCCCTGGATATGACCTAATAACTGCAAAAGAACTGAAAAACTTACCGAGAAAAGCGATAACATTATTAACATATATTTTCAATGCAATAATTCGTACCGGCTATTACCCCATTCAATGGAAATTCGCCTCCATAATAATGTTACAAAAACCAGGCAAACCGCAGGAAGAAGTATCATCATACAGACCTATCAGTCTCTTACCCATTACTTCTAAGCTATTTGAAAAACTTATCTTAAGAAGAATAAAGCCAATACTTGAAGAAAATAAGGTAATACCTGACTGGCAATTTGGGTTTAGAAAACAACATGGCACGACAGAACAAACTCATCGATTAGTTGAAGTTATCAACAGCAGTTTCGAACAAAAAAAATATTGCAATGCGCTATTCCTGGATATAGAAAAAGCGTTCGACAAAGTCTGGCATATAGGTCTACAATTTAAACTAAAGAAAAATCTACCACATCAATATTATACACTATTCAAATCTTACCTAACAGACAGATACTTTCAGGTGAATTTTAACGATGAGCACTCTGAAATATATAGTATACACTCCGGTGTGCCTCAGGGCAGTGTACTCGGTCCGGTACTATACCAGATTTACACTTCCGATTTCCCAGACAATGCTAACACTATAACTTCTATGTTCGCGGATGATACGGCGATATTATCAAGCCATCATGACCCTAATGTTGCTGTGGAGCATATTCAAACTCACATTACGCATATAGAGAATTGGTGTAAAGCATGGAAAATCAGAGTAAACGAATCTAAATCTACGCATGTCTTGTTTACGCTAAACAGAATTAAGGGAAATACACCAATCCGCTTTAACGACGAAATAATTCCTGAGTCCTGTTCCGTAAAATATTTAGGACTGCACCTGGATCAAAGGCTAACTTGGAAAAACCATATTTTAGCCAAAAGGAAACAACTTGAGCTCAAACTACGGAGTATGAACTGGCTAATGCATACAAATTCATTCTTATCAGTTAAAAACAAACTGTTAATATATAAAGTTATTTTGAAGCCTATATGGACATATGGAATAGAAATCTGGGGAACCGCCAGCAACTCCAGACTGAAAACTATCCAGCGTTTCCAGTCTAAGGTATTGCGCAACATCGTTGGAGCACCGTGGTATATCTGTAATACTGATTTACATAAGGATCTCCACATGCCTGATGTAAAAGAAACGGTCAGAACACACAGTGGTAGATATATGCAGCGACTCCAGAAACATGTCAATCGACTGGCTGCCAACCTCAAGCGAAATCCCACAGAATTCAAACGTTTAAAAAGATATGGTCAAATGGATCTACAACATCGTTATTAATTAATATATACAGAGAATGGCTGCTAATGGGCAGCATCTAATGATAATACCGTAAAACATTAGTGCTACTTATTGACCCGTTCAGGGACAGATTGTACGCAAAAAAAAAAAAAAAAAAAAAAAAAAAAGAAGTAGAAATACTATGACAGAATTAGTATGGATAGCAGTTATTGCACCCTCGTCACCATATTTTTAATAATCTGCTTTGTAGTAAATGCGTATTTTATACATAACTTTATTCATTAAAAGTACATTAATCGTGAACACAACACAATGTAAACATATATCCCAGCATTACAATTAGAACAAGTGAACAAGAAAAAAACTAAAATGATTCAGCTTAAATGAATCATTTGAACAGTCACTAAATGAATCAGCGGATATTACAACCCCTTTTTTCTTTAAGTAAAAGAAGCATACTTTACAATAATATACATATAAAAGAAAGAAAATTAAAAACATCAAAATAGAAAAATAACAAAAAAATGAAAATTCAATAGCATTCAAAATCTTTTATACTAGAAGGGATTTTTATAGTACGTGCAGATCGGCAAGGTTCCTCTGTAGCTAGGAGAATAGAACAAACCGTCTTCTCAAAGTATATAATGTTCTAATTGGTTTTCGTGACGCACCAGTGACTTGGTAAGCGTTTGGACAGTTATTACTGTTCCATTGGAAGTCGAAACAAGACCAGTATCCTATTCAAATTTGGAATCAGTCTTTTGCTTGCAGAATGGGCGTTTGAGCATGACTTCATCCCTCACATAAATCTTTTTGAATTGAACTGTGTGTGGCTTTGTGGACTTAGTTTTGTTTAACGCAATTGTGGTCTCGAACTTCCATCCGCTCCTCCCTTTCTCTTCAATTAGGTAGTTTATCCCGATTTTTCCTATTAAAAAGAAGTTCTGTTGGGCTTTTACCAGTAACAGAATGAGCTGTAGAGCGGTACATTAATAAGTACTGTAAAAGTTCTTTTCTCCAATTTCCATTTTTCAATTGAGTAATTTGAACAATTTTTCGTAGAGAACGTTTTTGCCGCTCAACTTCTCCATTTACTTGTGGCCAGTAGGCAATAGTTGTATAGTGCTGAATACTATTTTCTGCACAATAATCTGCAAATTTCTTAGATCTGAATTGTGGTCCTTGGTCTGGTGTAATTGAATAGGGAAAACCATGACGTGTACAAATTTCCTCCAGGAATTTACAAGTAGTTTTAGTAGTAATACTTTTCATTACTGAAACCTGCGTGTAATGGCTAAAATAATCGGCTACAACGCAGAAATAGGAACTATCTGGTAAGTCTTTAAAATCAATGGCCAGCCAGCTATTCTAATCAAATATTTAAGATTAATCATACATTAAGAAAAAACTATTCAGCTTCATTAACAAGTTTTATTGACCAACAAAATGAACACACTTCTGATTTTGTTTGATCTGGTCAACAAGGTGTAAGGATATTATATAAGATATTAATTAAAGTGTAATTAAATGTAAAGGTTTTAACTTTTTTTAAAAAAATAGAATTATTACCAAACATTTAGGTAGTCACACAAAATATACCTCAAGTTAAACCTCTCTGTGAAACGGTTTTACTGAATGAATAGAAATACTATGATGTCAAATATACTGAAAACTTTTTTTGGACGGATCAGTAGTATGGAGGATGTCCATTTCTGCTGAAATTTCTAATAACTTTTATTAAACACAAAACAATATACTATCAGTATTTTAGAAGCTCATCTGCATGCTTCATGCAATGCAGGTGCATTAGGATCACAGCATTTATCTGATGTGAAATTGTGGGTATGCCACAAGTGCAAGGTGAGATTTTGCATTATGTAAATGAGTTATGCAAAAGGTCTGATCACTATACATGCAATTTAAGTGATTGCATTAATGTGCATTATACATTTTGGTTTTCATTTAGGTCTGTTGAGATGATATTGAAACTTATTGTGTGGCCTTCAATATTTGTGCTTAATTAGATGTGCTAAGTTATGTAAATGATATTAATTAAACACTGAATATACTGCTACATGCAGAAATCGATTCCAATTTAGTTTCAGCTGGAATATACGAGTTTATTGCTGCAGTTTATGACATTTAAAAAATCACGTTGCTAACAGCTAAATGTATTTATTCCATGAAATCATACTTACTGGCTATGAATTTCATGAAAATAAAATTTTATAAATTATTAATCAGGAATAAATTTGTTATACGTTAATAAAAACTATTTGTTTATGCTGTCTAAAATATAATTTGCAACAAACAAATTACAAGAATATTATATTTCAAAAGTTTTCCAATTTGTTTAAAATTATAGCTTGGAGCAGCAAAATAACGTGGTTACATATTAGTAATGCATGAATGTTTTGGTATACTTGTGATGGACACATGGGTTAGTGCGTTGCATTGGATGCATATTTGTGAATTATAGGGTACTACAAATTTATAGCACTTTAATTATGTATCCTAATGCTTACCATATGTTCAATTCTGTAAATCCTATCATGTAAACAAGTGGTTCCTGATCACTGATAAGTCATACTAATTAAATAGAAATAAAAACAATATAACAACTCAGATGCTGCTCGCAATAAGCTGCTGTGATCTTGAACTAATTGCAGGATAAAATTGATCAAATGAATATTGAGAAAAAAAAAGATATGTCCTTTTCATTATTGTCAATCTAATTATGAAAATCTTTTGATTCATGTATACCTGATAGACATAGTTGTGTGACAATGTAGTGTGCTCCAGGTGTAGGTTCGACGGGATCGAAAAATCCCTACGTGTGATGTGGAACGGTGGACACCATGAGTCGGTGTTCAACTTTATGGACCTGAGCCAGGTCGTTTGTTCTGACCATAATTTGCTCCAATCTTCAGAAAAATTCATCAGAAATACTGATGGTCCTAATCGAGGTAGTACAGCTTTAAACAGCATTGGGCTAAATAGAGTTGCCTTAGCAGCTAAGTTAACCCGTTAATTGTCAGGATCCTCAACACGGCTAGGGACCCATACGAATGCGAGATAGGATCGTGAAAGTTCGAATAGCACGTTTTTTTATTTTAATTATTAGAGAGTTGCAACTGTATGGGCTCTGAATAGCTTCAATAAATTGAAATGAGTCTGTATTAAGACGCAGGGCAGGAAGAATATGTCTTAAGACAAAGAATGATCCCAAGCATTTCTGCCTCTGAAACAGAACTGTAGTTGTTTGGGTGCTCGGTGTACATTACGCCTCCAATTTCATAAGCGCGTGCAGTTTGTGAAAGAGAATTAGTAGGACTCACTTTAGCTGCATCTGTATACATGTGAATGTAGTTTATGCAATACTACTTGAGACATGGATATAGAAAGGTTAGATGTTTTTAAGGAATTTGCTAAGGTTAAGTTTATAGATGTTGGGACCTGATTCCAGACACATACAATTTTTGAGGATGAGAAATCCAAGCCATTCTTTTTCGCTCAGTTTGTAATCTATTGATCGTTGACTGTGGGATAAACATCGCATTAGCGGGGAAGTTTGAGGGAAGAGATATGTTGAGGTCATCAATGAACAAACGGGCCGTTATCGGCGGCCTTATGCATTCTGCTATATCATTTATATAAAGGATAAACAAGGTTACTCTTTAAGGCGAACCCTGTGGAATTCCATTTTTAGTTGTGAAGGATGAAGATACTGAAGAGCTTATTCTCACCTGAATAGCTCTATCAGTAAGGAAGCTCTGGATAAAATTTCCCATATTACAGCTAATTCCGGCATTCTTCAGCTTGTTAAGTACTCTTTATCACCATATGCGGCCGTAAGCTTTCTCTATGTTAAAAAAGACCAAGTAGAGATGCTACGATCTGTTATGGGCTGTTAGGATTTGTGTTTGTAGGCTAAGAAGATGAAAGAGTGCAGAATTGGATAGGAGAAAGGATTTCCTTGGATACACGATAGAAATAGAGGCGTTGGTTCACCGTTTTCTCCATTACCTTGGAAAGGACTGAAATCAACGAGATAGGTCTATAGCTTTGAGGGAGGAAAGGGTCTTCTTCGACTTGACAATCGGGATAAGGAGAGTTGTTTTTAAGGATTGTGAGATAAAGCCAGAAGACCAAATTTGGTTGTAGATGCAGAGCAGGAATAATCTAGAAAATGTAGGAAGATGTTTGAGCATAAAGGGATGTATGGAGTCAACTCCAGGTGCGTTATTTCTTATGTCGTAGTTTAGCTGGTGATTTAACTCATGGATTGTGAAAGGAGGATTTAAAGGGTCATTTTCGTCGGAATTAAAATATATTGTCTGTTGTTCCGCGGTTAGTTTCAGGGCCGCAAAGGAAGGATCAGGAGGACGACAAGGAATTTTTAAAATGAAGCGCAAAAACTCTCACAACGTCATACTCTTTTCTGATCAGCTAGCCATTTATGAGTAACGCAGGAGTCAAAGAACGATTCGAGGATCCATTGAGAGACTCAATTTTTCTCTACATAACGGTGCTGGGTGTATCTTTTGTAATAGATGAGACAAACGTTATCTAGGACTGGCGTTTCTTTGTACGGATAAGTAACCTCGCTATGGCCCTGCGCTTTTTGAATTACTGTAGATCACTGAGTAATTTGCTGGTCTTGTACTTACACAGAGCACTTTTTTCTCAGAAATGGCTGCAGTAATATCTAAGCACCACCAAGGTACCCACTTATATTGTGTGTGCGATGTCAGTGGAATGGATGCTACAGCGGCAGTATTAATTTTTTCGTGAGCTTCTGTAGGTTCTCCTCTACCGATAGTGAGAAGTAGTGTTAGACAATAAATCCTGACTTATATTTGCCTCAATCTGTTCTGTGAAAAGCGAAGAGTCTCACCGACCGCTTTGCCCTCGCCTTCAGCACCTTAGGAGGAATGTTGATGAAAATTTAGACATGGTCGCTAGAACAAAGGTCTTAATGTACGGTACTTGATAAAAAGAGGAATAGTGCAGCCAATGCAAAGCAATGTCTAAAGTAGAGAAAGAATTATAGGATAATTTGAAGTGCGTGTGTGAGGGAGGAGGAAGTAGCAGGAGGTTACTGTTCAAGAGGCAGTCGGAGATTACCGTCCCATGAGCGTTATATCTTGTGGATCCCCATAATGGAGAATGGGCATTAAAATCGTCCAGCAAAGGAGTTGGGTATCCAATCTGAGCTAGCAGGGTATTTGACTGCATTTGGGTAATCCTTGCAGAAGGAGGAAAGTAGCAGTTGCAAATATTTAAACAGAAAAAGGGAAGTGATAGAACTATAACTTGGACCGCTATCGCTTGTAATGTGGTATTCAATATTAATTGTTGAGAAGGGAAACTGTTTTTTAACAGTATGGCGACTCCTCTGCTGGCTACTGAACCCTGCGTGTAGTCGGATCGATAAACAGTGTAATCTTTGTAGTACGGAGATGTTTTGATTTTAGATGTGTTTCTTGCAAGCAAACTATGGTTGGAGCACGATTTCAGAGTAGTAGCTTCAGTTCTATATGTTTGTAGAGGCCTCCGCAGTTCCACTGCATAATGTCCTGGGGGTGCTTCATGACTAAATCTATCTTCCTCGCCTCAGAAGTGGTACACAGGTCCTCTTAGTTTTTAAACCGATACCTAAAGTATATGAAGATTTTAAAGAACTTGTAACAAACATAATGAAAATAATGCAGCTTGTCGTGATCCACGAAAAAGCGCAATGAACATAATTGTAAAATAATGCAGTGTAATTGTAACATAGTTATAATGAATAATAAAAAAATTGTACTTACCTTGTCCATTACATGTAGAAATAAATGCAACAAGCAGAAGTAATGTAGCTAGGAATAATTTAAGCATAATGCTAAAATTCATTTTGCTGAATACTCTTAAAAAAGTTCTGTACGTTGTAATGGTTGTTACTTTTTGGTGAACCTTTTATATATATTTCTTCACGGGCAAAAACACATATCAGTTTAATATTTATTTTCTGATAATTCTTATTTGACACATTTCACTAATAGATTATAAACAAAAAAAAAGATAAACTGTTCTGACACATTTATCGACTTCTTTTTTTTTTTTGGCTTGGTTTTTCCTTTTAACTGTTTAGCCAGTTTATACTTTAAACGTGTCATATAGTGTTCAAAACTTAAAGTTCAATATTGCATTTTTTGAGGAATTAATAAAGTTGTTTACATGTCTGGCCTAGTAGATTTGTAATTTGTAAGAATGGATACCGTATTTATCGGTAGCGTGCGATATTCCTGAGTTAATTTATTTATAATTCCTTCTCGTTGTTTTTGGAATCGAGTACATTGCCATAGGAGATGATTAATATTTCCCTCATAGTCTTTATTACAGTATTGGCATTAATCCGATTCGATGATGTTTAGTTTCTTTAATCGGTCTGCTGTTCTGGTATGTTCTGTTCTAAGCCGTATGATTTGCTTTATGTAATTGCTAGATAGGTTCTCCTTGACTTGAAGGTACCACCATGGGGGTTCCTGATACTTTTTGTATATTGAAATAATATTTTCCGCAGTTTATTCTGTTCAAAATTAATTTTTTGTTTATTTGTTGCTATACTTTTAACAATATGTACGTAATCTGTCCCATGGTATTTGATTTGTTCTCATTTCTGGTGACTTTCCTTGTTAATTTATCAACGAATTAATTTCCTTTTATTCCACTATGATCTGGTATCTATTTGAGTACTACGTGATTATTGTGATTTACTTTTGCAGATTTTATTTTCCTTTTTATCTTATTATTTTTTTTTTATTATTTTGTTTTTAATGGGTTCGTCGACATGGACATTGGCCCAAGAACAGTGGAATAGAGAGAAAAGAGAGACTCAGATCCTTACACGATCAGAGATAGCTGACAGAAAAGAATCGAGAGCTATAATAACCGAAGGAGAAGGAAGGGAGAGAATGAATGAAGCACAGTATGGAGCGGGAATGCCGTTTTGTAAGAAGAAGGAATAAAAAGAAGCTTGTTCAGTTGAAAGCGACGAACAACTGAACATTATATGATCGGGATCAGAAATACATTGATCGCCAGGAGGGTGCAATGGACAATAAGGAGAAGGCACGAGAGAATAACGGAACAATGAGGAAGGGAGCAAACTATGCCCAAAACGCAAGCGGCAAATCGCAGGGAGATTAGAACGGCGCATAGAAGGAAAGTTAATAAACCATGGAAAACGTGGAAGGGAAGGTTGAATATACAAGAAAAGGGAGTTCGGGTTGGAGAATGAGGAGACGTAGGAGTCAGACCACAGTTTGGAATGAGCAGCTGCAGACAGAAGGGAAATATTAGAAGCTGAGAAGGCAGGAAGAAACCTACCAGAAGAGGAAGATAATCGAGTTCCTTTTTATCTTCCGAAACTAAATATTTGAAATAGGAGTGGTGTTACAAAAAAAAAGTGAAAAAAGGAAAGAAAAAAAAGTGTGTGTAATACAGGTGGTGTTCTCTATATCTAGAAACGGCATCATGACGTAAAGTATTGTCAGCAAGTAAATTTTTTTTTTTTTTTTATTTAACGACGTTCGACGGCTTGGTCATTTGCGTCATCACTGTAAACTATAATTTATTATAAATATTAAATTATTTTAGAAAGAAAATAAAAGATTAGAAATAACAATAAAAATGCAAACCAAACTTTTTGGTTATCTGAAGTTGTTTTATTCACATTTTAAACACTGTACCAATTTTTCCCATATTCGATCTTTTCTAAGCTATACTATCTAAATTTGCTTCCTCATTTTCCCAAAGACTTTCTGATGGCTATTCCGATTTAGTTTCTGCTTTTAGTAGAATTTCACCGGTTGTATTTTCTTCTTATACTCCTTTTAATTTACACTGAAACCGACCCAGTATTCGATTCTTACACGGAAAAGTTTTGGATTACTCGGTATTTCCATTTGCAGACTCCTTCCTTGTCAAGAAATGCAGAAGATGCCATCGTTACGGACACTTCGGTGAGATCTCGCAAAGATGAAATTCAGAATAGGGACATGGAATGTTAGAACAATGATGGAAAGTGGAAAACTGAAGATAATAACACTTGAAATGGAAAGACTAAACGTAGGATTATTGGGTATCTGCGAAACAAGATGGCCAGGAATAGGAAAATTTAGGAGTCATAATTATACTGTCTGTTACTCCGGCGTTGCAGAAGGAATTCACCGAAATGGCACAGCCATAATAGTTCGCAAAGATATATTCGCTGCAATCAAGAATACCGTATTTATCTCAGATAGAATAATAATGATACAATTCGATGGTAAACCAGCTCCTATAAACATAATACAAGTGTATGCTCCTACAGCAGACAGCAAGGAAGAAGATTCCGACAAGTTCTACGCAGAACTAGAAAATGTGCTCAATGCAACGAAAAGTTTTGAAGTCACAATTGTTATGGGCGATTTTAACGCCAAAGTAGGAGATCTAGCTGGAGAAGTCACAGGAGAATATGGTCTTGGATACCGTAACAGTAGAGGTGAAAAGCTAATTCAGTTCTGTCAAACGAAGGACCTCATCATTGGGAATAGGTACTTCAAGTTCCCAAAATGTCGTTTATATACGTGGAAAGCTCCAAGCGATTCAAGAGATAACATAGTGCGCAATCAAATTGACTACATACTGATTGATCGTAGACATCGGAATGCTTTAAAATCAGTCAAAATATATCCAGGCGCGGATGCAAATACAGATCATATTCTACTGATTGCAGAGATGAAAGTAAAATTCAAGAAAATCATAAAACTGAAAAACAACAGATTTAATTTAATAGCCATGAGAAAGATAGAGATTTGGAGTCGACTGCAGTTGGCCTTGGAGACAGAGATACAGCAAAACTCAGAGGAATTTGATAGAAACGATTTGGTTAATGAGCCCTGGTCGATACTAAAGTCAACGACACTTAGGAATGCTGAAAAATTTTTGGGACAAACTAATGTAAATAAAAATAAGGAATGGATAACAGATGAAATACTTGAATTACTGAGAAAACGAAGGCAAGCAGCCATCAATAATAATAACAAATACTACAGACAAATTCAGCGAGTACTAAGACGCAAGATCAGGGGAGAAAAGGCAAAGATAATGACGGATAAATGTCAACGAATTGAAGAATTACAGAAAGTCCATGACGCATTTCAAATACACAAAGAATTGAAGGGAATAGCTGGACTATGTAAGCCGAAAAAACCAATGGTCATACTTAATTCAGAAGGTAAATCAATTATTGAAAAAGATGATTTCCGTAAAACATGGGAAACGTACGTCTTTAATTAATTTAAAACAAACAATCGTAGTATCACTGAAGGGTTCAATAAAACTGCTGTAAATGACTGCTTGGAAATCTTGGAAGATGAAGTGAAGAAAGCGATAGTTCAATAAAAAGTGCATAAAGCTACTGGACCGGATGAGGTTGCCGCAGAGTTGATAAAAGTATTCGGCGATAATGGAATTTGTATCCTTACAAAGTTGTTTAATAAGATTTATGCTACTGGTCAATTACCCGAGGAATGGTTAACATCAAGATTTATAATGATACCGAAAAATCCGCATCCAAAATCATGATCTGAATACAGATTGATTAGTTTAATGAGTCACACCTTGAAAGTATTTCTTAGGATAATACATAACAGGGTACGAACTAAATGTGAAGAAAACATTGGAAGAGAACAGTATGGCTTCCGGGGTGGCCTGGGAACTCGAGAGGCATTACTCTGTATGAACATCTTGATTCAGAAAATGAAGGAGTTCCAACGTCCAGTATTTCTCTGTTTCCTGAATTTTGAAAAGGCTTTTGATCGAATAACTCATGACAAATTGTTCCAAATACTCGATACTATTAGCCTAGATGAAGCGGATAAACGTATAATAAAAAATCTTTACTTACACCAAAACGCAGTAATCTCATTAGAAAACAACAAAATATCAGATCCAATTAGTATTGAACAGGGAGTAAGGCAAGGATGTATATTGTCTCCTTTGCTGTTTAATGTATACGCGGAACAGGCCTTCAAAGAAGCTCTTGATGACAGAGAAGAAGGTGTTAAAATCGGCGGTGAAAATATCAATAACATTAGATATGCGAACGACACGGTTTTGATGGCTGAAAGTGCAGAAGACCTAACTATATTAACAAAAGCAGTGAAAAAAGTATGCAATAAATATGGACTGATAATTAACATGAAGAAAACGAAGGTAATGGCCATCTCAAAAGACCCACACCCTATTGACATAGTGATAAATAATGGCAGACCAGAACACGTCGATAAATACAAATACCTCAGTGCCTGGATTAGTAAGTATAGTGACCCAGACGGAGAAATTAGAAGTCGCATTGAGCAAGCGCGTTCTGCCTTTATTAAAATGAAGAAGACACAGCTCATGACTTGGATCTTGATTTAAGATTCAGAACTCTGAAATGCTATGTCTGGTCGGTATTACTATATGATGTCGAAACGTGGACATTGACGTCCAGAACGCTCCACCGATTAGAAGCCTTCGAGTTTTGGTGTTATAGACGCTTACTCAGGATTCCGTGGACCAAAAAGAAGACAAACGCTGAGGTATTACAGACGATGAGAAAAGAAAAGGAGCTGATTGACACTGTAAAAAGAAGAAAAATAGAATACTTCGGTCATGTGATGCGTAGGCCGAAGTACACATTACTGCAGAATATATTGATGGGAAAGGTGGAAGGTAAAAGAAGAGTTGGACAAACAAGATTATCTTGGTTCAAGAACCTACAGACATGGATAGGTTGCAGTGTTGAAGAACTGTTCCACACAGCAAAGGATAGGGGTGCCTACAAAGAATTAACCAACCATCAGATGAGGCTAAGATCGAGAACGCTCATGGCACCGAAAGAAGAAGATTATTATTTAAATAAAGTTACTCAATGAAATGTTATATAGTCTATTAAAGAAAATTATCTACACCAATCGTTCGTTATCAGTCAACCGCTATAAAAGACAATATTAAAACAAATAATTTATTTATTTATTTTATTATTTACGAGATACATATTGCCAGGGAGGAGGCTATCACCTTGGGTGAGGTTATTTACATTATTTTAAGGTTTGTAATATTTATAAATTTAATAAGTCTGTATAAGTTATTTATGTTTAAATTCGCGGAGTGATCGTCTGTAAGTGTGGATTGTTGGCGTTCGGCACTGTAGATGGGGCATTCAGTGATGATGTGTTTGACTGTGATCTGGAAATTGCATTGAGTACAGGCTGGAGGCTCCTGGTGGTCCAGCAGGTATGCATGGGTGGTTAGAGTATGGCCTAGATAGATTCTGTTCAAGGTTGATTCGATATCCCGGTTTGATGCAGCTTTGCCTATAACGTAAGTCCAGTCAGTAATCGTCCGTTTAATTGCCAGTAGTTTGTTCGAATAGCTGCTGTTCCACTCAACCTCCCAATCAGACATTATTTTGTATTTTGCGTATTTCTTCAGTTCGCTTGGGTGTAACACTGGTACGGCGGCGTTGGTCGATAGCGTGGGAAGGTGATCAAAGATTATGATGTAAATGGTGCCTTCATGGTGGTTTGAACTCCACGGTGGATCGGCGGAAGGCATGCGCTTAAGTAGATAATTCGGGATGTCCAGCGTAAATTCGTCATGACATTTGAAGTAGCCTTGGGCAGCGAGGGTACCGTCTCTGTATAATAGGTTTGATGGGCTGTAAATGCTGTGGTTTGGATGGTTCGGGTAACTTAAGATTGATAGGGCGTAATCGACCGATAATGTTTGCCGGCGGTATTTCAGGGGAAGAATACCGGCGAGCACGTGCATACTGGAGGCAGGCGTAGTTCGGAAGGCTCGTAGAGCTATACGAAGGCCCGAATTTTGGATCGTGTCAAGACTTTGGAGCAGGCCTTTGGAGGCGGATGAGTAGACGATGCAGCCGTAATCGAGTTTTGGTCGGATTAAACTGTTGTATACTTTTAGTAATGTGGAACAGCTGGGTCCGAATTTTCTGTTGTTCAGCATCTTCAGTATGTTCAGTGCAGAAAGGCTTCGGTTTTTCAAGGATAGGATGTGGTTTCTCCATCGAAGTTTTTTGTCAAAGATTAATCCGAGAAAACGAGCTTCTTCCGAAAACTTTAGTTGTTGATCGTTGAGTGTTAGACTTACGGGTCGGTGTCTGCGTTTTCTCGTGAAGATGACGCCTTTCGTTTTTTCGACAGAGAATTTGAGTCCCGTGCGTTCACTAAAGTTCGCTAGATTGTCCAAGCATGCTTGGAGAAGGCTCTCTGCGAACTGTAGGTTTGTAGTTTTAACAGTTATGTTTAAGTCGTCAGCGAAAAGTCTGTGGTTAATAGGAAGTGGAATGATTGCGGAGATAGTGTTTATCAGGATTAGGAAGCAGTAGATACTAAGGACACTGCCTTAAGGGACTCCATTTTCTTGTTGATATTCATTTGAAAGAGTATTTCCTACTCTGACCATAAACGTGCGATTATTTAAGAAGTTATTGATAAATTTTGCCAGACACCCTCTGATCCCAAAACTCGTGAGTTCTTTCAGGATTCCGAATCGCCAGGTGGTGTCGTACGCCTTTTCTATATCGAAAAAGATGGCTACTAGGTATTCATTGTGTTTAAACGACTGCAGGATTTCGTTTTGCAGTCCCAGTAGGTGGTCGGTTGTGCTTCGTTGCTTTCTGAATCCACATTGGTTTTTTGATAGAATTTTTTGTTTATCGAGATACCAGGTCAGTCTGATGGCGACTATTTTTTCCAGTAGTTTGCACATGACACAGGTAAGAGAAATGGGTCGATATGATGTTGGTAGGAAGCGGTCCTTTCCTGGTTTCAAGATAGGTATAGTGATGGCCTTGCTCCAGATCTTGGGGAATGTGCCTTCTTTCCATATTGAGTTAAATATACTCAGCAGTTCTTTTCTAAGGGTATCGGGTAGATTTTTGATGAAGGCAGACGGAATATTATCTGGACCAGGTGACGTGTTAGGCTTCAGGCGCTTGATGGCGTTGGAGAGCTCCGGCATGGTGATGGGGTTGTTGAATTCTTCTGAATCGTCACTGTTTAGATCGTAGAAATTTATTTCTTCTGCTTTTTTGAAATTCAGGAACGTCGGGGTGTAGTTTGCATCAGATGAGGTCTGTGTAAAACTTGAACCAAGTAGGTTAGCGGTTTCGTCAGAGTCTTGCGTGTAAGTATCTCCTTTTTTTAGAGTGATTGCATTCAAGGGCTGTTTAGCACCGTTTAGGATCCTTATTTTCCGCCAGAGTTCGGTTTGGTCAGAGTGCTCGTCTATAGAGGTTATAAAGGAGTTCCAGATCTGTTTCTTCAGTTGTCTGGATAGTCTACGGACTACTGCTCGGTAATGGCGGAAGTTGGTGAGATCGTTTGTGAGTCTGGTTCTTCGGAACTTAGCAAGGGCCTTATTGCGATTTTTGATGGCTAGTTTGAGGTCTTCATTCCACCAAGGAACATTTTTTGTGGATATTCTGCCGGAGGATTTTGGTATCGAGTTTTCAGCTGCGTGTAGGATGTGTTGGTTGAAGTTTAGGATACAGGAGTCGATGTCTGCTGATGGTTTGGGGAGTGGGAGGGCGCAAATTGATTTGAATTTATTCCAATCCGCCTTTTTTAGAAGCCATCTTTGGGTTATAGGAAGTTGTTGGTTCATCGAGGTGGTGGAGATGTGAATAAGTATAGGAAAATGGTCACTATTATACAGGTCGGAATGCGTTTTCCAATTGAATCGATGAGCAATGTCGGAGGAGGCAATTGACAAGTCGATCGTAGAGAAGGTTCCATTAGAGCTGTTGAATCTGGTTTGTTGGCCGTTGTTTAGCAGGATTAGTTGACAGTCGTCCTGGAGGATTCTATTGATTATGTATCCTTTGTTGTTATTTCTAGTAGCTCCCCAAGCGGTGTGATGAGCGTTCATATATCCTAGAATGATGAACGGCTGAGGCAGTTGATGAATGAGGTGGAAGAGGTCGTTGTAAGTTGGGTCTTCATTAGGGGGTATATATATGTTGCAGATTGTCAAGTTCGCAAGTTGAGGACGGCAGCAGATTGTGACTCGAATGGTCACATTTTGAATGTTTGATTGAGTTTGTGAGCAGTGGTTAACGATAACAGAGTCTCGGATGAGGGTAGCTACGCCTCCAGATGCTTTGAGACCTCTGCTGCAGTCTTGGCGGTAGATTTGGTAGCCTCTTATCGTCGGTTTGTGTTTTAGTAAGAGGTGGGTTTCTTGGAGGCAAGTGATTATAGGTTGTTTGAGCGAGAGTAGTTTGCGGAGTTCTTCATGGTTGTTGTAGAATCCGTTAATATTCCATTGTGTTATTGACGTCTCCATTCGGGGTCGTTTTCAATTTCGTTATTAATTTGGTGATACAGATTTTCAACCCTTTATCTGCCACGATGGAGTGAGCCGTATGAAGCTGGATTGATACAGTTTCTATGTTAACTTCTTCGGTGGTGATTGTTTTGACGATTTCTTGTGCTGGAAGGTTTGGTTTGTTCGTTAGGATTAGTTGTAGTAGTTGATCGAAGCTGAGGGCGTTTGGGAGTGTCTTATATTGGCTTTCGATGGCATCCAATGCTGAGAGTAAAGCGTTCCTAGTTTGTACGGCATCAGTGTCGATCGGTTTTATTTTCTTAACTTTCTGTTTCAAGGAGCTCAAGTTAGTGTCTGTGCTTTCAAGAGAGGAGCTGGCGGATAATACTCTCTTCGTTGAAGTTGGTGTTGCTGGCGATGAATTTTTCAGTTGTTGTGTGTTTGTCGAGGATTGATCGATTTTCTTGATTTTCATCTGTAGTCGTAGTCGCATTATCCATAATTTCTTTTTTAACGGCCTGTTTGGCCGCGGGAGGGAGGTTCAACGGAGTTGGTGAGAGATTCACATTGAGTAACGGATCTACAAGCAGGCTGGTTGATGATGTCGTTGGCGCAGATACGTGGTTGATGATGTCGTTGGCGCAGATACGTGGCTGATGATGTCGTTGGCGCAGATACGTGGTTGATGATGTCGTTGGCGCAGATACGTGGTTGATGATGTCGTTGGCGCAGATACGTGGTTGATTGGTGTTTGATCGCGAGTGGTCGTCCTAATTTTGTTCTCTTGATCTTTGATAGTACACTTTGCGGTAGAGTGTTCATTGTCCGAGAGGTATACAGTGAATTTATCGTCTTCGTACTCGATGTGGATGAATGCAGGTATTAGAATAGGTTCTTCAGGGTCATTAATTATATAAGTTTGTCTTCTAAAGCTGTATATATGTCGGTATTGATCTTCGGTAATACCAGCTTTCAAGTAGCTAACTGGCGCTGTTAGTTTTAGATTGATATCCACCAATTTGCGTTCGATGACGGAGTGGGGTATGTGGGGGGAGGCGTTAGAAATTATTAGGCGTTTAGCAGGATTGATCAGTTTACGTAGTTTTAGGATACGAGAGTTTACAGTGATTTGTGAGTGGGATTGAATTAGGTCGTCTGCTATTTTGATTGAAGCTAAGTACACGCATATACGGTTATTCGATATTCGATATATACGAGATGCAAATAATATGACTTTCGGAGGTATCAGGGTGCCGATACATTGTATACAGTCTTTTAGTTTATCATCTTTGTTAACGTGGATGACGATTGCTTGGTCACGTGAATGAGGTTTATCGAATTGAGCGATAGAAGCATATGATAAAGCTGGTTTACCGTTTGTAGGCATGTTTGAATCGGTAGCAGTTAGCGATAATGGAGTATTTGTAGACGTGTTGGAACTGGTGGGTTTTTCCGCCATACAGGCAGTTAGCGATACTGGAGCTTCTTGTTTACGTCGAAATTATCACCAAACAAAAAAAGGTAGAGTACAAAAAAAAGAGATAAATTTAACACATATCAGAAAAAAGGAAAGAGATAAGATAAGAAAAAGAGAAAAAAACTGTATTTACGAGTAGAACCAAGAGCGCACGACTGTTCACTTTCACGTTTAAATATCTTAGCAAAAACAAATAATTGAATACTGTAAAATAGACAAGTATCAGCGGTGGTACCGGAAGACGGTGATGACGGTTTTCCAATCTGCAATTTGGTTGCGTTTCGTTTTGAAGATTGACAAGAAGCGGGTTTTACGTACGAATTTTAAATAATTTTAGCCGAACTTGGCACAATTACTTTCGCAAACGGAAATAATACTTTTCGGGAGATCTGACTTTTCCTCACAGCAGTGGTTATTCCTTATTCTTTCTTGGACGTGATATCTGTTAAGATGATTATTAATTCAAAACGACATACTCGTCCGAGGTACAATATCGACTAACTGTTTTTTTGTTTTTTTTTTAAATTTTAACCACAAAGATATTACTTTCTTTAAAGCTAAAAATGCGACTTTAGGGGGGGGGTCGCTGACAAAGAGCATTGACCTATGTTCGACAAGAAAGAAAAGTAACGCCGAATTAATTATTTAGATTCGTATGCGGTCAACTATAGCATTAATGAAGAAAACCAGGAAAGCGACAACAGATAGCGAAGGAAAGGGGAGAACAGATGCGGCACTATCACGATCACGATACGCTTACATTAATCCATTGGTGGATATAAGCCTTCCCCCTTTTTTTCCATCTATGTCGATCACTGGCTTCGTTCATCCATTTCACACCGGCTGTTTTCTTTATGTGCTCGGCCGACCACGGTTTCTGTATCTTTCCCTTGGCAGCTATTCCGTTATTCGTTTCATCCATCTATCATCGTTTCTTCCTGCCACATGGCCTACCCCGTTCCACTTCAGCTGCGCTACACGTTTTACTGCATCTGATAGTTCAGTTTGCTGTCTTATCCATGCATTGGCTTTCCTGTCTAATACTTTAATGCCTAGCATTACTCTTTCGTGGGATCTCTGAGTTACGGCAAGTTCCTTAACTACATATTTTGTCAGGCTCCATGTTTCCGCTTCGTATGTAAGCACCGGAAGGACGCACTGTTCCTAAATTTTTTTTTTTTAGTCCGTTGGGCAGCACTATAGAGAGCAGGAATATTATAGAGAAGTAAACGTTCAGACTATGGAACATTCGAAAAGGATATGGTTAGAATTACATTCATGATGATCGAAACGCAACCATCATAAAGAGGAAATAATATAGAGCTGCAAAGACGGAAATTTATGAAACCAAGAATTAACTGAAAAATACGGCTGAATAAAAAGATAAAAGGAAAATTGATTAGAAAAGGAGAAAGGGTATGAGTCTGACCAAAACCTATAATGGAATTTTTTAGACAATGCAATTAAATTATTAGCAGTGAACTTATTAATGGGGAGTCCATTAACATCTGCACCTCGAGACAACTAATCAACTCTTTCATTTCCTTCTATACCAATATGGCCTGGAACCCAAAGGAACTCAATCTGAATATAGTAAGTTTGGAAAAGGTTATGGATAATCGAACGAATACAAAGAATGATAGGATCACAAGAAGGATGAGGAAACACAGATGAGATAGTTTGTAAAACACTCTTAGCATCACAGATGATTAGAAATTTATTATTCTCTCGTACTAAGGATATGTAAAGAATGGTTCTTAATATTGCAACAGACTCTGCAAAGAAAGTAGAGCAGGTTGGAGGAAGTCTATAACTTTCAAAGTAGTTGTGAACAAAATATAGGAAGAATTAGGACCCTTCGATCCGTCACTATAAAGAAGAGAATGAAAAGGAAATAGAGAGTTAATAGTATTAAGGAAATCTTAATTAGGTTGTGGAAGGGATTTAGAGTAAAGGGACAACAAAGACAAATTAGGAGGAAAGAGAAAATGTTTAAAATGAAAGGTAAAGTAAGGAAGTTTGTTGTAGGTTATAATTTGTGAATGAAATTTGGCAAGTCGATTTGAGATATGAGAAAGAAGAGGAATATTTTTGGAAGTGAATCGCCAATTCTGATGTACGGACGAGTAGGACGAGATAAGATTTGAAGAAGAAATTGGAAGGCGTTTTAAAAGGAAGCGATAACCCAAGTAAGATCTCAGAATTTGTGAAAAGGGAACATTATATTCAGCATGTGTTGCAGGAATGGGAGTTGATTTAGGGGCTCCTAGACTTAAACGAAGGAAACAATTTTGGACCTGATCCAGTTTACAGCGGAGAAATCTGGAGGAGTTACCACAGATAATCGAACAATAATCTAGTTTGAAATGAACTATAAATTTATAAAGAACAATTAAGGTACTAGGATCTCCTCTCCACCATGAAAAAGTAAAGGAGACTATTTTTAGGATAACAAAAATTATTAACTATGGGAATCGGAATATTATTTACAGAAGGGTTTACTAAAGAAGAGTTAAAAGGTCGATAAGTAAAATTAATACAAGTGGATTCAGATGGTGAAATAAAAAGGTGTAAATCTAAAAGTGAGCTATTTAATCTTGACAAGGAATTATTCATTTCTTCGTTTGCAAAGGTAAGATCGTGAGAAGTGGGATATAGAAGGATATTATCTGCAAAGAAAAGGAAAGATGCCCCTATTGGGAAGGAGCCTATATTAAGAATATATGTATATTTAAAAGCCTAGGAAAATAGGAGCCCTGCGGAAGATCATGGTACACAGTTCTGAAAGTAGAATCAGGAGGTGTAGAAAGATGAATCATACAATTTTAGAAAAGCCGAATAACAATTGAAATAAATTGGGATAAAAGGTTAATGGAAGGCATTTTCTTTTGTAAGGTCGGAAGATGCACATTATTAAAAGCATTGGAAATATTAAGAAATGAAGCTAGAGTGTATTTTTTATTTAAGAATGACTTATAAATATCTGAAATAAAGAGACTAATGTAATCGGAGGGAACAAGACCAGGACGAAAACTGAACATGTTACTGAGTAGTAAATCATTACTTTCAAGCCACCAAATAAGACCTCTATTTAGGATACTTTCGAAAAATTTTCTTAGATACGGAGCAACGGATATTGGACGGAATGAAGAAGGATCTTTTTTAGGGACTGGAATAATCATAAAGGAGTTCCAAGAGGGAGGAAGAAAGCCAGCGGATAAAATAGAATTAAAAATATTGAGAAGGATTTGAAGAGATTGATTGAACAAATTCTTAAGGACGCGATAAGGTATACCGTCTAACCCTGGGGAAAAACCATTAGCATTGTTTAATGAATAACGCAGTTCGTTAATGATGAACGGTAAGGTAAGGAAATAAGGAGAGGAGGCATTGGAAAATGAAAGAGGGGAAAGTTCTTCAAATCTAGGTACATAAGAAGGAGAAATAGAGTCAAGAAAAGGAATTAACTTTTACAAAGGAATATTCATAGATATAGGATAGTGAAAACGGGAGACTTTAAAAACTCTAGCCATTTTCCAAATTTGCAAAAAGAGAGTGTTATGGAAGAAAGAGAAACAAAATTTTTTCCAGGAGTCTTTTTTGGCTGATTTGAAAACAAACTTAGCCTTCGCATTCATCTGTTTATAGATTAGATAATTGGAGGTTGAAGGACAAGCTCAGAAAGTTTTGAAAGCAGATATAATAGCATTGTAAGTGGCTTTGCATTCACTATTCCATAATATAGATGAAGCAGTGATGTGCTTAAGATTTTTAGAAAATTTGATTAGTGGAGAAGAGGAGGATAGACTTGAATTAATTAACTATACGGAACAGGATCTATATTTTTAGGAATACATGAAAGAGAGGAGTCCAGTGTGTTACGAAATTTAAGCCAGTTGGTTTTGTTAAAATTCCAACGAAAGCATGAATGAGTTTGTTGGGTGGAGGTAAAAGAAAATTCTGCCAAAAGTATTGTCCAAGGTTTTCCAGGACGAATTAAGGCCAATGTTGGGAGAAGTGAAAGTTAGGTCATTGAAGTTATAGATTGATTGATTTTTAAAATAAGTGGGGGATAGCCTCAGGTTGAAAAATGCAGATGTAACATTAATATAAAAGATTAATAAAACCACAGCTGAAGTTAAGGTATACAGGCCTATCTCGTTACTAAATTCTTGCGAGAAAATTTATGAAAAAATAATAAATTGTTATTTGTTGCACAAAATATATGAAAAACAAAATCTACATGAAAATCAATATGATTTCAGAGCGAGGCATTCCGCTGAGGGTGCGGTCTATAAATTGGTAACTTCCATTCAGAATACTTGGCTAGTGGATCAACTGCTTTTGTCATATCCTTTGATGTTATGGATGCATTTGACCACGGGAGGTGGTTAGCAATTATTCAAATTCTGAATAGGTATAAAGTAAATCATTCCCTCATTAATATTATCATCAATTATTTTCATGAAAAACAGTGTGGCTGTAACTTAACAACACCTCTTTTATCAAAAAGGTTTTCTATGGAGTTCCACAGGACTCTGTCCTTGGTCCGACCTTATGGAATATTCTTTATTCCAGGGTTCATAAGGAGATGGCAGGTATTTGCAAAACATTAAACTTAGATACTACATTCATTTCTTATGCAGGCGATTTATGTATTCTTATTAATCTTCATAAAATTGAGCTTGCCTGTAAAAGCTTAGAAATTATAATAACCGAATTGGGTCATCGTTCTCGATAGAGAAATGTGATGCAATTATGTTTAGGGGGAAAGATATAATGGACAGTGTTAGAAATATTAAGGTAATCTTTGAAAAACCAATTCGTGTGGCCGAAAAAATTAAATACCTCAGGATGTTACTAGATAATAAACTTACTTTCACCACCCATATAGGTGCAATAAATAATAAATGTAAACTTTATGGTAGACTGATTAGATTACATCCCAAAAATTATAGGCTATATTTTAAAGAGAGAATAATTCTTTATAAAGGGTTGATTCAATCAATTTATGGTTATAGTTCCAGCATTTTATATAAATAATAAGATTCTCTCTAAAATCAACAAACCGCAGAGAAAATTTAAATTAAATATTTCACCATTGTATAGAACCACTCCCTCACCTGCTGTCTGTGTATTGGCTAATATTATCCCATTAAATATATTCCTTATTGGACGAGCTATTTGTTACGATATTTTCGTTTAGTTTATGTTTTATTTTGTTATATATTTTTAATGCATGTGTAGCGCCCGATTTTCGAATCGCCATTTATATGATCGCCCGTTGATCGGCTGAGACAGCTAAGGTCGATACCTTTTGGCCTACTCGTTCCTTGCCGTTTCCAGGTATCTGCAATCACACGTTTGTCTGTTTTACCGACCATATTTTTTATTGCTCTACACTCAGTATTCGTTGTATTCGTTGTCCTCTCTTATTTGTTGTTCGCCTTTGCTCGTCGCTCGCCTTTGTGTCATTAAGTCGTTTGCTTCGCTAATGTTCGTTCAACATCGAGCTATGAATAAAACTTTTAATACGTTAACTTATTAATTTCAAAATAATCACATAAATCCTCAACACTATTATTTCAGAATATAGAATAACAAATAGTTTAGACTTGGTCATGACCTCAAAATACCTTCCTAATAACAGTATCAAAAATGATTTTGGTACCTTACCAACTTTGAAATTGTTAAAAAGTTATATCAATAACATAATTACTAGTAATTGGCAGTCCCGTTGGGATCAATGACGCATAACCTATCTCTTTTTTCCAAACATTAAAAGCAAACTTAAAACGAAGCATTTAAATATAACTTTTTTGAATGTACAAACACTTTCTGGTCATGGGAATTTTGAAAAGTACCTCCATAGATTCAAGTTAGTTAATTCGCCAAACTGACGTTTGTGCAGAACCGCATATGTTAATAAAACATTCAGCATTCAATTTTCGAATGTAGATCTTCCGTCACTTCAAAAAAATGTATAAAATCACTTCTATTGTCTCCTTAGTTATAAGTGGAAATAATGCCGCTAATATTTTATATCATTTTCATACCATAATAAAAGAAAAATCGATTTTGACGAGTGCTGATCAATCTTTTAAAATTGGTGGTAGCCTGAGTTCGTGGATTTTGTGGTGTTTATATCGTTTTTGGCGTGCGTGTATGTAGCTTGAGTATTTACTTAAGTTTGTGTGTTTACTTGCAGATTTATTTGTTAGGTAGATATGATTGTATACAATATTCATGAAGTTTGTAAAAGCAGATATGATTCTTTGTGTTGTAAATTGCTTGATAGTGTAACTAAGAATTAATAGCAACTCATCTATAATATTAATTTTTGTACTTCGTGACTATTTTAAAACATTACCATTGCAATATCTTATTATATGTATATATATATATTTTTTTTTAAATAAGTTGTGGGTCTCACAGGGCAAGTATTCCCGTTGCGTGAGTACCCGACACTCTTTTTATCGTTTATTCAAATTTAACAATAACAAATTTATTCATACTTATTATATAAATCAAAAAGAAATAAACCTAAATTAATATACGTCTAAGTAAATATATATAAAAACATACGCATGCATGCATTCACTCTAGATACGCATCTGTACACAAATTCATAAAGATTGCTTTTATATTCAACTTGTATACACGATCTTCTTTAAGAAATACAAGCAGAAAAGTAACGAAAAAGGCACGACGCAAAAAAATAAAGAAGAAAGTATATAATCAAAGTGATGCATAATTGAGCTACATAGATGGAAAAATTCGGGACGTAGCTTGGTTTTTATTCTTTTCGCCATTCTTTCAGCCATTTCACTACTTCCTTTTTCCACACACCAATATGCTGTTTTCGTTTAGAATATGATTGCGGATATTACTCATTAATTTAATTAAAACCGAGTCATCTATGTTATCAATTCGTAGATTTGCCCCTCTAGAATAAATGTAATACACATTACTTTGTTTTCTTGTTATTCGAGTTTTTTGTTTGGATGGTAATTTTATATTGTTGCTATTAAATTCAAGTAATCTATAATAGTAATAGTACATCTTCGGAGATATTTCATTGTTTTCCTTCCACCAAGTTGACCTCGAGTTGTTTCACTTCCAGTAGGGTAGTATAAGTTTCAGACACTTTTCTGAATTTTACCGATTTTATTGATTTCCGTTTTCTTAGTCTCTCCTCATATTTGGATTTCATATAGAATTCTAGACATAATTATTGCATTGTAGTATATACGTAGTGTTTCATACGATAGTACCTGCTTTAATTTATATAAAGCTGGAATTTACTGTCTTATTTTCAAATTTAAAACTTCGATATATATTCCTAAATATTTAAAATCTTTAAGTTTTCTAAAGGTAGACATAAACATGAAAGAGTGTTATTAGTTTCATTGAGTTCATGTAAGCATTCGTTATTATAAAATATGATTCGCGGGTTGCGACTCTTATATTTAGTACTATTTCGGATATGTAACAATTTAGATTTATTTATATCTACACATAACCTCTTATCATGTGCCCACTTACTAAAATTATCTATATCCTCTTGCAGTAATTTTTCCGCCACCTCTAACTTTTTATGTTCAATTAACAGAGTAATATCATCAGCAAACACATATACCTTCGTATTTTTAATATGCTTATGTAGCGAGTTAGTGTAAACTAAGAAAAGAATAGGAGCCAATACGGTGCCCTGACCTACTCTGTATTGAATAGTTTTTTCATTACTTTTATTCCCTGCGATTTTTACTATACTTTTCCTATTTATTATATAATTCTTAAATCACTTTAGTTGATTATTTTTAATACCGAAATTTTTCAACCCCTTAATCAGTAATTCATGGCCAACTAAGACAAACGCTTTTGACTATAACATGTTGTGCCGAATGTAGTTTACCGTGTTTGTGTTATTGTTTATCGTTGGAGTTGCGTCTATGGTAAGTAATAGATAACGTTTCACAAAGTGGGTAATTATATACTATTTTGTTGCCGTTTGTATTCTCAGAGATAAATCCTCATTTCAACAGTTTAAAGGTATTACCAGATATTCTATATGAATATATAATACACCAAAAATATATTAAATAGTACACGATGGCCCTACGTGAGATTGTAGGGTCTAAAATACTGCCATTTCTGGTGGATTTAAAACCTAAATTAGGACAAAAAGGAACTGGTTATGATAGTATTATGTGGACCACCTAGTCTATTATACTGATGAAACTAAAGCAAAAGGCGAAGCAAGGCCACTATCGGCATCCTGCGCCTTTGTAGGCCAGGGCATCTCACATCAAGCCAGACTTATGCCTGTAATGCGAAAATCATAAAATCGATGTCATTAGTGAAAAAGGACTTTTTTCATCACAGAAACAAAAAAAAAGGTCCCCATATATAAAAGTAACCAACTTGTCTGCTTCTTTTTTTTTAATGAGCAATGAAGAAATTAAAAAAGAATTATTTCAATCAATCCAGCAATACTGTGAACAAAAAAATTTAGTGGATCATTTAAAACTTGAAAACACGTATATTAGAGTAAACAAGTATGGCCAAAAATACGTAAAAACAGTTATACAAGTACCGCCTGGTTTAAATACTTTTTTAACCCCCCTTTGGGCATGCCAGCAACGGATCATTGCCCAGAAACGACACAAGAGGGAAAAAATCAATTAGATGTAGATTCGGTCAGTTATTTCTTTTTTATTTATTTAATGAGGGGTACTAAATCACACATTGCATGTAACTACCTAGGTTATCGCAATTAGTGGACCCACGTTTTAAATCAGACTCCTCAGCACGTTAGACTGAATGAAAGTCATGAGGTTGTTCAAAGCAGTAGGGGTACTTCAGAGGATGTCTACCAGGATGTAATCTGGCCGTGACGCAACTCATTAAGACGTGTGCATTTCAGCAAGATGTGCGAAACTGGTGGGTATTTTTTTTTTTGTGGGCGCGCCAGCGGCATTGACCCAACAACAAGAAAACTAAGCTAAGAAATTAAATAACTAGGCGGTTCGAAATGGACGCAACAAAGAACAGCAGTGCGGACACCACAGAAGATGAAGGAAAGGAGAGGATAAAGGAAGAGTTGTAGGGAGTAGGGAGACAGTAGAAGAGCGACGAACGAAAGGAATAGAATGGAACCAAGACAGGGAACGAGGAATTGGCTGAATGAAACGGTAATGAGAATGACGATTAGAAAACAGAGAGGGATAAATATCCCGCCAAAGCCTGGCGTGATAGGAGGTGGATAAAGGAAAGATATCTGAAGAAGGAAAATGGTTGAGGAATGAATCAAGGCGACCAGCAGAACGAGCCAAAGAATCGGCTGCGTCATTGCCATCAATTCCGGAGTGGCTGGGGACCCATAAAAAATCAATAAGAATAGAACGGGATGACTGCAGAGTGGAGGTAAGAGAACGAATTGAGAGAATAATATGTCAGAGGAATGTGAAGGAGGAGAGGATAGGGCTTGAAGGACGCCCTTAGAGTCCGAAATAATGAGGAATTGGGAAAGATCGCTTAAAGAGGAAATATAAGAGATAGCCTGAAGGATGGCGGTCAATCGGCAGAAAAAATAGAGCAGAAGGAAGGAAGGAAGCCGGAAGGACTCAGAATGTCGAAGCGACGGAGCAGTAAACACACCATCCACGCCGTCCTCGCTCGTGGAACCATCAGTAAAGTACACGAGCAGGAAAAGAGGAATTCAACAAATGAAGAAATTCATTGTTGACTGCACCGTGAGAGGAGGAATTGGCTCGAAGTGGGAGAGAAGAAAATTTGATAGGCTGCCATAGGCTATTGAAGTCATGAAAAAAGTACGGGAGAGTGTTATAGGAAAGGACAACAGGAGAAAAATTAGAAAGACGGGTAGCAATGAGCGACAGGATTGGGATTTTATGAGGAGAAAAACGCAAGCGGTTTTTGATATATAGATAGGGGGAAATAAGTTTGGATGAGGAGATGGGAAGCCGTTTTATTAAGAAGCGATACAAAAGCTGAGAACGGCGAATAAACAGTGGTTGGCTAACCAACTCTGATAGAACTGCGGGAATAGGGGAGGATTTCAAGGCTCCAATGCACAAACGGAGGCAAGAGTTCTGGATCGCGTCAAGTTTAGAGAGGAGAGACTTGGAGGAATTACCGTAGATAAAGGAACAATAGTCGAGCTTGGACCGGATGATGGCTTTGAAAAGAATTAGAAGAGTAAACGGATCGCCTCCACATCTGAGGAGAGAGAGAGATTTAAGAAGATTAAGTCTTTTAAGACAGGATTTATAGAGAAAATTAATGTGCTCATGGAATGTGAGGAGGCTATTTAAAAAAAGGGCCAAGATATCATATGGAATTGACAACGGGGATAGGAATACCAGATACAGTGATGCGAGTTAGAGCTCGGTTAAAGGAGCGGAGAGAAAAAATGATACAAGACGACTTAGTAGGAGAAAGAGAGAGGTGAAGACGAGAAAGGAAATTATTAAGAATAGACAGGGAATTATTCAGTTTATCAATAGCGGCGGACAGATTGTCACAGGTGGAATAGACCAAAATGTCGTCAGCGAAGACTAATGTTTGAAGATTTTTACTCATTCAAAATATACGATATAATTATTTCTCTATATTTAATGCATTACCAAGATTGTATTTATCACTTGATCATCTCTTTCCCTCATTCGTTGATTTCAAACTGTGAAGGAAATTTTCATATCACGCTTTGTCTGTACATTTTATTTCTAAAATCCTATCACTTGAATAGAATGATATATGTCTTTTTTAAATATATACGAATTTTTTTTTACATTATTTTTTAAATTTCCTTCATGCTATTATTTTTGAAATGTAGGTTGATTTGTATGATCAGTATTCATAATTATAGAGAGAGGGGCATGCTGAAATCATATTCCCATTGTACATGCGAGGCGGTGTGTGAATGTGCGTGTGTGTGTGTGTGTGTATGCATGCATGAAAAATATATGAATGCGTTATTAGGAAAAATCCGTTCAAGCGCGAACGCAGGTACAGTGCCAGCTATAGAACGAGAGAGATAAAAATATATATTTTGTTATGTTTGATGTGTGTATGTTAAAGAGGTTAACAAAGATTAAATAACTTAGACATTAAGTTATACTTTTGCAGTATTTTAGATGTAAAATCAGTGACACCGACATGTAGTAAACGTTTTCATCTCTTTTAACTAATTATAACTAATTTTCCACCATTCCTCAACTATTATATTCCCGTATGCAGCGGGAATACCGATCGACCGACGGAAATAAACGAAAAACGAATCAGGAAGATGTCGCATTTATTTACGTAAAAAAGGTAGCGATCGATTTACTCGGAGACTTAGTTCTCGCAGAAGTTTACTCTGAATTCCGGAACTAAAAAAATCTAACCCGCGAATTGAAATGCGGGGCTTATATATATCGGCGTTGTCGAATGACGACCTACTTAAAGTTGCATCATTCGCAACAAAAGCGTAAATAAAATAGAAGGCTTTTAAATTAACGACGTCGGCGAATCGAACTTACTGAATCGTGTATGCACGATTAGGCGAAACGTTAAACAGCGATGTTAACGTTGCGCCATAAAATGGATTTTTGGTTCCAACGCAGCGATTATGTCAGCGAATAATATCTTAGCGAAGCGCGAGTACAGCAATTGTCGAAATTATAAACGACGACGTTAGCGTTGCGACATCCGACGGAATTTGGGGCACAACACAACATTTTCTTACATTTTACTACTTTTACACTGTTTTGGTCAATTTGTGATATTTCACACCATTTTCCAGTGTTTTTAGCACCTTCCACACAATTTTCCGTGAAAGCACCATCATTGTCAGGGCTTTTTTTTTTTACAACCTTTTACTATGTCGATCCTCGTCAGTGATAACTGTCCATATTTATGCTTTCAAACCTTCCGCTTCATCTGTGCACAGATACAGCTTAGCAATCGCCTCAAACATTGAACGATGTTGGTCAACAATCGCAATCTCCATTTGATTATTGAGTTTACCAGTCACATGTTCGAGCACTTGATCTAATGCATCGAACTGAACTTTGTATTCGCTTGCCCGCTGGTGGAGGTTCCCTTCGATATCTTCAACAGACTATCGTGCTGACGTTTAGTAAGAGCATCCGTAAGATCCGAGACGTTTACTGTGCGTTTGCCCAACACATTCACAGAGCTACCCCATACACTAAGGAAATCTTTAAGCATCTCTGTAACTATTTCTTTTATGCTGTTGGATGCATGGGACTCCTATATACGTTTGCTAATCACCACTTTGCCGTCCATCGCCCTGGCTTTACTCGCCGCTGCATCGAAATGTAGTAAACGTTTTCTTCTTTTACAATTTTCTTATGCTCTAACACTATTACATCATTTTTCATAATTTCTAACAAACTGTAACCAATTTTCCACTATTTCTTAGCATGTTCTTATGTTTTAGCTCTCCTTGCGCTATTTCTTCACTAATTTATGCTATTTCCCATCATTTTCTTAGTTTAAGTATATTTTGCAGGAAACCACCACACACAAGATTCTATATTTATTAATACGTTATTTTAGCTAAACACACACATGTACTCACTCCTGATTTAAGCACACTAATTCCCTGCACCTTTATACACAATTTTTTTTCTTTTTTCTTTTCTAAATACATTTATAAGTAAAAAAAAAAAAAACCTAATCTTCCTACCCGGCCTTGGTTTTACAATTTTCCTTCTCTTCGCCGCTCCGTTATTGTTTCTATTATCCGTTTACGTCTCAATCATACTCTTCTTTCTTCCTCACGTTTTCGTTTTCGCATCGCTCTATCCCCTAGTTGCCCTCTTCATCCTGACGACGAAGCCGTCTGCGATCTTGACCATGTCTTCTTTGAATGGCCATCCCTCGTGAACGAACGTACCTCTTTGTAGTCCGATTTCTTATCACTTAAACTCCCTAATCCTTATTGTGCTTCGTAAATCTTATCGTTTCCGTCGATCTCCGTTATTCCGATTCTCAATTCGTTTATTTTATCAATTGAATCACCAATGGTCCTAGAAGTTCTGGCTACCTTATACCAGCTGAGCCGAAGAGGATGTCTAGTTGTTTTTTTTATAGGTCCTCAGTCATGTCGGAATTTCGGGGAATGAGCGGGCGGACCTGGTCGCTCGGTCATCCATGATGTACCCAATGCCGCTATTTGCTTACGATCCATTATCCTTGAGGAGTTTCCTGTCGGATGCAGTCTTTACATAGTGAAATCATGACTAGATGTCTCGATTGACCTTTCTCAGAGAATTGAAACTTATGACGGAGCCATGGTGATCTCCAATCGGAACGGAACGCAAAGTGTTCTCGGCAGTCAATCGCCTGAGAGCGGGACATACGTCTTTTTCCCACGACTACACCCTCAAACAAGCTCCAAAGCCAAATACCTGCCCACTTTGTTCCATCGATGAATACCCATGCGGCCTCCTCCCCAACCTCCCCTAAACCCCTTAAACCACCGTTTAACTTACCTCTAAGTATGGACGATGATAGCGTTTCGAAGCGAAAATCAGCAGACCTCCTTTCGCCCATTTTCTCTATTCAGCCGAAAGAAATTAGACTCTCCCAGGCTGATCCTATGGCATCTCCTGCTTCCTCAAGCACTGATCTTTTTTTTTTTTTTTTTTTTTTGAGCATGTCGGCTAAGGACGTTACTCACTTCAACGGTATGATGGTATTAATAATTATAAAGGAAAAATATTACAAATGGAACATACGAAAGAAGCTAACAAAGGAATAACCAAAGGAGACGGAAAAGAAAGGATGCTGTGAGCGCTGTAGGGCGTAGGGAGGCCAAGACGCAAAAGACCGGAATACAGTATCGCGCGTTCTGAAGAAATGGAAGGACATTCAAGGAAAATGTGGTTCGCATCACAAACGAAGTTTGCTTCTAACGGATCAAATGGACAAAGAGGAGACTGAGTAATGGAGAAACGAAAGAGCGAAGCAGGAAGCAAGCTGTGGTTTAACCGAAGTCTAATTATGGATGAAATAGTTGACCGCCTCATGTTGGGGAAATCAACAAACCACGGAAAAAGAGGAGGAGTGGGTTGTATGGATAAGTAAAAGGAAGCAGGATTGGAAAAAGAAGAAGGATAGAGATCAGACCAACAGTCACGATGGCAACGCGAGGAAAGAGTAAGAAGACTTTGAGCTGGGAAATGCCTAATAAAGCGACCGTTTAAAGCAGCCGAACGTGCCAACGAGTCGACTAACTCGTTGCCCGAAATTCCACAATGACTAGGAATCCACAATAGATCAATACGGACAGAACGGGAATGAAATAGATGTGAAATTAAGGAACGTATGTGAAGCACGATAGGATCAGCGGATGGTTTAGGAAAGGGAGTAGCAATGGCTTGTAAAACGCCTTTTGAATCAGAAGATAAGAGAACCTTGGATATGTTGTTAGAGGAGGCTATAAAAAGGATTGCCTGTAAGATCGCAATAGATTCGGCTAGGAATATGGAGGAGAACGAAGGGAGTTTGAACGACTCAGAATAGCCGAAATCCGGCAAAGTAAAAGCCGCTCCAACCCCCAAAGCTGACTTTGAGCCATCTGTAAAAATTAAGGTATACGAAGGAAAGAGCGAGGATAAAACATAGTTAAATTCGTTATGAGCAGCGGGAGAGGGAAGAGACTTGACATACGAAGGAAGAAAAAGTAAACTGGGTGAGTAAATAAAATCTAGGAAATTATAGGTAAAATAAGGGCATTTGTTGTAGGATAGAACAAAAGGAGAGAAGGCCCTGAGTCGTGAAGAAATCAAGGAAAGGATTGGGGTTTTACGAGGAGAGAAACGCCAGTTGTTGAATATAAACCAGTAGGAATTAAGTAAGTAGGAATTGGAAATATGAAGACGTTTAATCAGAAATCGTTCACCTAGATAAAGTCTTCGGATGAATAAAGGACAGGAACCAGTTTCTGCCAAAATGGCTGCAATAGGAGAGGAGTTCAAGGCACCGATACAAAGACGAAGACACATATTATGGATTTTATCAAGTTTAAGGAGAAGATATTTAGGAGCACTGGCGTAAAGGAACGAGCAATAATCGAATTTAGAAAGGATAGTGGCCCTGTATAGCATCAGAAGGATATAAGGATCCCCACCCCAATTACGGGAGGAGAGAGCCTTCAACCAATTAATCCTCTTGAGAGCCGACGTATAGAGATAATTTATGTGATGATGAAAGGACAAGTTACTGCTAAGAACAATGCCAAGGTAGGAGACAGAACTAACTAAAGGAATAGGAAGATGGCACACGGATAGATTGACTGAGGAACGACTATAAGGACGATAAGTGAAAACCATAGCTGCTGATTTCTCAGGAGAAGTAAAAAGGTGAAGATCGGATAACACATTATCCAGAGAGAAAAGAGAGTTGTTAAGCTCCATGACGGCGGAAAAAAGATTAACTGAGGAAGAGTAGATGAGTATATCATCGGCAAAGAATAAGGAAGTAGATGATATCCGAAGAGTAGCTAGGCTATGGAAATAGATGTTAAAGAGAGTAGGGCTAAGACATGATCCTTGCGGAAGACCCCGAAAGACCACTCTAGACTCCGAGAAGAAGGGAGTGGAGAGCTGAATTGATCTATTGTAGAAAAGCTTGAGAATTAAGGAAGCGACCTGTAAAGGAACATTAATGGAACACATTTTATGTAGAAGAGAAGGTAAGTGAACATGATCGAATGCGGAGGTAACATCAAGGAAAGCAGAGACAGTGTATTCTTTGCGAATAAGGGATTTGTACACGTCAGATAAAAACAACGATAAACAGTCCGCCGTTCCCAGTCCCGTACGGAAACCGAACATGTTACTGGGAAGAATATTGTTGAATTCCAGCCACCAGACTAGGCGTTTATTAATCATTTGTTCAAACAATTTTCTAAAACACGAAGCCAAGGAAATAGGACGGAAAGAATTAGCATTCTTTTTTGGAATAGGAATAACAATAAAGGAGTTCCAAATTGGTGGCGTAGTACAGGTATGCAAGAAGGAGTTGTAGATAGAAAGCAAGGTATTCAGTGCGGAGATTGATAAGCTCTTAATAACCAGGAAAGGAATGCCGTCTACTCCCGGACTAGAGGAGGAGGAGGAATTCTTTAAGGAAGAATGGAGTTCATTGATGTTAAAATCGGAAGACAGAACGTGCATAGAGGATGTAGGTGGGAACGCCGGAGGACATATTTCCTCCAAGGATGGAACGTATAAGGGAGCAATTGAGTCCAGAAAAGAGATGAGCTTCTCCGAAGGAAGGTTGTAATAGGAGGGACGTTCGGACCGTGGGGACTGAAAGGCTTTCGCCATTTTCCAAAGATGAGAGAGGGAGGTGGATCTAGAGAATGATGAACAGAATTTCTTCCACGCATCTTTTTTGCTCTTTTTGAGAATAAATCTGGCCTTAGCATTGGCCTCCCTATAAGCTATGAAATTATCGAAGGAAGAGCAGGAACGGAAGGCTCTGAACTTCAAAGAACTGTCTCTAAAAGCGACCGAACAATCGTTGTTCCACCATAGGGAAGAAGCAAGAAGATTAGGGTTCTTTTTAGAGAAGCGGATAGGAGGAGAAAAGGCCGACAACGCCGAGGTAATCGAGTCGATGAACCTGTTGTATTGAAGAACAGGATCTGTTTGGGAATGTATGTTGGGGAGGGCGGAATCGACTCCAGCCCGAAATTTATCCCAATCAACTTTGGTTAGGTACCATTTGGAAGCATGAGGAACTCTGGAACAACTGGGATCAGGAGGAGGACGAAGATCGTGAAAGGAAAGAATAATTGGAACATGGTCACTACCGAAGGTACCCTGCAAGGTTCTCCAATGACAGCTGAGACCGAAGTTGGGAGAAGTGAAGGAAATGTCAACCGAACTGCAAGTCTGCGCGCCTCTAAAGAACGTCGGAGAATGATCGTTAAGAATAACGAAGCTATTGTTAGAGATGAAATTTTCAAGAACACGACCATTACAGTTGTAGCCAACCGAGCCCCATAGAGGAGAGTGAGCGTTCCAGTCACCACCAAAAATAAAGGGAAAAGAAAGAAAATTGGACAATAATGTAAAAGGAAAATTGTGGAGATCAAAGTGCGGAGGGACGTATGTTGAGATAATATGGACTGGTTGAGGATGAATATTAGGAACAGAGATATGCACCAGGTTTGGTGACCGAACGTCAGAAGGAAAATAAGCGGAGTGATCGTGAACGTGAAAATAAATATCATTCCTTATCAATATGGCGGCGCCGCCATATCCATCCGCCCGATCAGAACGGATTAACTTAAATCCACGAATGGATATACTCATGGACTCAGTAAGCCAAGTTTCGGACAACAGAGCAATATGGATGAAGTAAGAGTCAAGAATCCCTTCCAAGGCCTGTTTGTTGGCTCTCAGGCTCCGACAATTCCATTGGAGAATATTCAACTTATGAGACATGAAAAGAATTCGTAGGATGAGACGAATGGCTGGACCAGAACGCCAACGCAAGAAGCAGAAGCCAATTGGTAAAGGCGAACCATGCAGCCAACAGGACTAGGGCAGAAACAATACAGATAATGGAAAAATGAATCCGCAGCAATCCAGCAAAGAGTATATTCAGGAGAGACATACCAAAGGTTAGAGGCCTTAACCTCTATCTTGGAAGTTACTGTCAGTTTGCACCACAAGACAATCCACAGTACGGCATAACGATCCTTATTTTCGGTTGCCAGTCGAAGACGTAGCGGAACGCATACGCGGTTGGTTAATAGAATCGCCGCCCAGAAAGGCAAATCGTCATAAATGCGATTAATAGCTACCATGGAGAAATTCTCCAAACGAGTGCTATTCTTGATGAGCCTATATTTCTGGTAACTTGTCCTATAAGCATAATCGAATGCGATTAGCTTTACAATGGCTATCCTCGAGAGGCTCCACTGTGCGAAGATGGGGTTAGGCCATCCCACAGCGGTTCTCCCGACCAAAGTGCCATAGCGGAGAAACAGCGCGGAAGAAATACCTATAATACTGTGGGTTGCTCGATAACAAAACATAACAATAATCCAGAGGGATACAACAAGGAAGAAAGTAAAATAAGAATTAGCAGAAATGTAAGTTACTAGAGAGAAATGCAGAAAGAGATGTGACAAAGTTAGGAGAGGAAGCTACATTGTGGGAAGAAAGCAGTTCTAAAATTGCTGCGGATAGGTTACTGATGGCGGATGGGGATGAACCCGACGCATTGGTCGGTATCCCGTCCGAGGATGAGGAAGGTAAGGATATATTTAAGTCAGCGTAGGAGGAATTGTCGCTTGAGTTATGTTGAGTGAGAGCCCAGCCCCTGGACGGGTACGGAATTTGATTGGAAGGGAGAGGAGGAAATTGAGGAATAGATTTATGAGGCGCTTTCGATTTGCTCTGTTTACGAAAAGTGGGGGACTTGAGGGGAAGTTGTGGATTAGGGATAGAAATATTGAGAGGAACACTAGCTTTAGGAGGAGGGATAGCGGCTCGGTTGGCATATGAGAAAGCTTGTGTAGAATAAGAATTGCTTCTAATGACTGAAGCCTCCTGAAAGGAAACGTTTTCAAAGGACATTATTTTTTTGATGTCCCTTTGTTTAGTCCATTCCGGACAACTACGGTCGTTGGAACAATGTGCGCCCTTGCAGTTTCGGCATCTGATCGTCACAGTTACGACACTAATAATGCCGAGAATAACAATACGAACAACACTAATAATATCACTAGTAGTAGTAATAATAACAATAATAATAATAATAATAATAATAATAATAATACCAACAACAATAACAATAATAATAATAATAATAATGATAATAGTAATACCAACATCAACAACAACAATAATAATTTATCCACCAATAATAACAATAACAATAGTAAAGATCTTGTTAATGTTTTTCCTTCCGATCATCCTGGTCCCTTTAAAGTTTTGGTCGAAAACTCCACCCTAGACGAGAACATCGGGAATTTACACCCGTTGGCTCTGGCTAGGCTCATCTGCAAAATCTCAACTTCCTTTTCGAACATCATTCCCCAGGGCAGGGGGCGTATCTCGGTTATGTTTCCCTCTGCTTCTGCGGCGAATGACTTTCTGAACAATTCCTCCTTTTTTCAGACCAACAATCTTATCGCGTATATCCCCACCAATGCTCTGTTTGGAGTTTTTCGTTCCTTTTCTGAAGACGAAATACAAGAGAGGCTTGAATCTTCTATCCCAGTAATTGCTGTTCGTCGTATCTTTCGCTCTTCTAATGGAAAAAAAATTCCCACCAGGAGTGTCGAACTTAAATTCGCTAAGTCGTTCCTTCCAGAGTTTGTATCGATTTACAAACTCCGTTTTTCCGTTTCCCATAGTGACCGTTCTCCCACTCAGTGCTCTAAATGCTTTCTTTTTGGTCATATTGCGCGCCATTGTCGTAGCTCTCATCCCGTTTGTTCACGCTGTGCTTCCAGACATCCCTCTTCGGAATGTCCCAACCTCCAGGAGCCTCCTATTTGTCGCAACTGCAAAGGTTGCCCTAGCTCGTCCGATCGTGCCTGCCCGGAGTGGCTTAGACAGAAAGATATTAAAAGAATCATGGCGTTCGAAAACATATAGTTCCAAGAAGCCGCCAAATATAAATCCTCTAGCGTCGTCTCGCAAGCCTTTTTCTACGCTAATCGTGCCGCAGCCCCTTCTTCCTCTCAAGCCTCTTCTTCTAAAACTAGTAAATTGTCTTCTCCTCCTCGTCGTAAATCTCCTACTTTTCATAAATCTCCTAAATCGAAATCGCATTCCAATATTCTCCCTCACTTTTCCGCCGTCCCCTCCTTAAACTCTTGTTCACCATCTGTTGGTTGGGCCTTGAATCGTGAAGATTCCCCTCAGCTGAATTCTTCGCTTCCTTCCAGCAACTTTCTAGCTCCTCGCAGCCTGCTTCCTAATTCCTCCCCTAATTACTCCTCTCTTAATATCACTAATCTTTCTGCCACAATCATGGAACTACTCGCTTCTCATAACACAGCCGCCTCCTCTTCTTTCCTTGACAATCTTTCTTCTTTCTTATCCAATTACGTCCATTCCTCATAAGGCATATTTTTGCCTTCTCCCCGTCTTTATCTCCCTCCCCATTTTCCCCCTGTTAGCCAAGGATAACGCTTTACTTACGCTTCAGGAACACTAGACACGCCTCTGTGCTCATGTCGTTTAATTTCTTCATATGTAGGTATAATTGTCCCTTTAGGGGAGTATACCTACAAACTGGTCGTCAACCATGTTCGTGCAGGTACTCCTCCCTACGCTTTGGATTATACCAAATTGATGCGAATAGAAAAGGTTCGGCAAATTGGCCCGCATAGCATGTCGCGTGGTCATGCTTTGAACATCCTGCAGTGGAACTGCCGTAGCTTACAAGCTAACAAATTAAGTTTAGAGGGTTTATTAGACCTCTATAATATCCATGTGGCGTTGTTATCCGAAACTTGGCTTTTCAAAGGCTATTCTTTAGTTCATTCAGATCGTGTGGATGGTTACAGTGGCGTCGCCATTCTTATTAGATCCGATCTATCCTACCTATCGCACGATATCCTATGTCTTCCTCCTCCCTATCCTAATTTTCCTAACATGGTTCACATTTCTCTTTTGAATCTTCTTCCGAATCCTTTACATATTGGTTGCGTTTATAACCCTCCTAACTCCAGCCTCTCTAATATTCCTCTTATCTCATTTCTTTCATTGTTATCTGGTCCCTTCATCATTGGAGGCGACTGGAATGCTCACCCTCCTCTTTGAGGCTGCGCTGGGAATAATCCTAATGGTTCAATTCTTGAAAATCTTATCTTGGATCATGATCTTTTTCTACTTAATGATCAGTCCCCTACCCTCTTCAAGCAACCTTCTTCCACTAGTTCAGTTGAACTCTCCTTTTCCTCTCCTAATCTTGGTCTCTTATGCTCCTGGAGGACTCTCGACGGCACTTTTGGCAGCGATCATGTCCCCATTCTGCTCACTCTTAATGACGTGCTCCCTCCCAAGTCTTTCAAGCCCCTTCAATCTCCCCGTTGGCTTCTTTCTAAAACTGATTGGGCTAAATTTCGTTCCTTGGTGGATTCCTCTCTCCCTTCTTTTTCTGATGTTCCTAATCCATTCTTCCATTACGATTTTTTCACTCGAACGCTAAATTCTGCTCTGTCCGCATCTCCTCCTCCTATTACCAGCACGCTCAGTCGCTCTTCTCCGTATGCCTCCTCACTCTGGTAGAACGAAGAGTGTAAAGCAGCGGTCCAAAAAAGTTCTGCTACCTTTAAAGCCTTCCGCTCTCATTCCTCTATGTCCAACTTCCTAGCCCGCAAAGAAGCCAATGCAAAAGCTCGTTTTATTCTTAAGTCCACCAAAAAGAATTCTTGGAAGTCTTTCTGTTTCTCCTTCTCCAGAGATACGCCCTTCTCCCAGATCTGGAAAATGGCTAAAGCATTTAGATCACCCTTTTCTGAGTGCCCTGGCCACTCCCACCTTTCCAAACCCCAGCTGGAGTCCTTCTTGGATTCTATTGCTCCCGCCTATGTCCCCTCTTTTGAAGAATTCCTGTTGAATCTGAGCCTCTCTTCCTGTCTTCTCCTTTCCATTATAACCAGCTTGCATCCATTCTTAATAAATCCACCTTGTCTGCTCCTGGCCGGCACGGTTTCTCGTTCCTTATTCTTAAAAATCTCTCTCCTGCTGCGCTGCTTTTCCTTCGCCATATATGTAATTATTTTCTCCTTTCTGGTTCTACTCCAAAATCCTGGAACGACTTTATTGTCGTTCCTATTCCTAAAAGAAATCAGTGTTCTTTCTATCCCATTTCCCTGGCTTCCTGTCTGCGTAAACTTTTTGAAGGTTTGATTAACAATCGTCTCGTGTGGTGGCTGGAACAGAAGAATCTAGTCCCTCCTAATATGTTTGGTTTTCGCCCTGGGCTTGGGCCGGTTGACTGCATTAGTTATTTCCTTTCCAATGTCTATAGGTCTTTCCTAACTAAAAAATTCACCATTGCCTCCTTTGTGGACATCTCTTCTGCCTTTGATAATGTGTATCTTCCTCTTTGGGTTCCAAACTATTTCCTCTTAACCTCCCTCCCGTCGTCATCATTCTCATACTCAACCTCTTCCAGAACTGAAATCTCTTTATTTATTCTCCCTCCCTTTCCTCCTCCAGATGCGTTTATGGTGGGCTCCCACAGGTTTCCTGTCTGAGTCCTACACTTTTTAATATCTACTCTTTTGATATCGCTTCCCTTCCTATACCTTCTTCCTCCCTCCTCTTCGCTGACGACATTTTGGTGTATTCCACCTGTGACAACCTGTTCGCCGCTATTGATAAATTGAATAATTCCCTGTCTATTCTTAATAATTTCCTTTCTCGTCTTCACCTCTCTCTTTCTCCTACTAAGTCGTCTTGTATCATTTTTTCTCTCCGCTCCTTTAACCGAGCTCGAACTTGCATCACTGTATCTGGTATTCCTATCCCCGTTGTCAATTCCATATGCTATCTTGGCCCTTTTTTTAAATAGCCTCCTCACATTCCATGAGCACATTAATTTTCTCTATAAATCCTGTCTTAAAAGACTTAATCTTCTTAAATCTCTCTCTCTCCTCAGATGTGGAGGCGATCCGTTTACTCTTCTAATTCTTTTCAAAGCCATCATCCGGTCCAAGCTCGACTATTGTTCCTTTATCTACGGTAATTCCTCCAAGTCTCTCCTCTCTAAACTTGACGCGATCCAGAACTCTTGCCTCCGTTTGTGCATTGGAGCCTTGAAATCCTCCCCTATTCCCGCAGTTCTATCAGAGTTGGTTAGCCAACCACTGTTTATTCGCCGTTCTCAGCTTTTGTATCGCTTCTTAATAAAACGGCTTCCCATCTCCTCATCCAAACTTATTTCCCCCTATCTATATATCAAAAACCGCTTGCGTTTTTCTCCTCATAAAATCCCAATCCTGTCGCTCATTGCTACCCGTCTTTCTAATTTTTCTCCTGTTGTCCTTTCCTATAACACTCTCCCGTACTTTTTTCATGACTTCAATAGCCTATGGCAGCCTATCAAATTTTCTTCTCTCCCACTTCGAGCCAATTCCTCCTCTCACGGTGCAGTCAACAATGAATTTCTTCATTTGTTGAATTCCTCTTTTCCTGCTCGTGTACTTTACTGATGGTTCCACGAGCGAGGACGGCGTGGATGGTGTGTTTACTGCTCCGTCGCTTCGACATTCTGAGTCCTTCCGGCTTCCTTCCTTCCTTCTGCTCTATTTTTTCTGCCGATTGACCGCCATCCTTCAGGCTATCTCTTATATTTCCTCTTTAAGCGATCTTTCCCAATTCCTCATTATTTCGGACTCTAAGGGCGTCCTTCAAGCCCTATCCTCTCCTCCTTCACATTCCTCTGACATATTATTCTCTCAATTCGTTCTCTTACCTCCACTCTGCAGTCATCCCGTTCTATTCTTATTGATTTTTTATGGGTCCCCATTATTCTTATTAATATTAGTAATATTATGCGAATCTATATTACAGTTCTCAATGGCTTTAGGGCTGCTAGAATTTAGTAAACTAATCAGATTAGGAAGATCAGGCTGAGAGAGCCGCAGATCCTTGCCCGGTAAAGTTGAGGACGGCGAGAGGGGGCCGGAAAGTGTGCGCTTAGCAACAACATCAACTTCCATTAGGTTGAGCGACATGTTGTTTCTGGCTTTAGTATCCTTGGCGGAGGCTGCCGGGCGGCCACCAGCACGAGGAGATGTATAAAACGTGAACGATATCAAAGTAAAAATAAGAAGGAAATAAATAAATCGATGAAATATAAAATTAAAATCGAACAAACGTAAAAATCGATAAATGAAATAAATACGCCGCAATTAAATAAATTAAAACGATCTCACCGATTAAGCTGATAAGAGATAACAGATAACAATCGACGTTTTGAATTATCAATAACGCGGAGAGACAACCAACTTTAATTACAATAAACCAGAAAGAAAAAGAAAGTAATCGTCTTTCAGACGGCCTTTTCTTGTGTTCGGTATGTCAATTGTTCGAGGGATAGTTGCAGGTAACTTTGACGTTTTTTTACAATCAAGCTGTTGTCCTCGAGGATATATCCCTCTACTTCACACCCATACACTCTCTCACTCGCACGCTACAACCCTGATCTGCTCTTGTTATCGCGGTTTCATCAAACACAATATGGCTTGTAGAACCAGCAGGTTTTTCTACCTGTCTTTCAATACAATTGACCAATACTAGCGATGATGCTAACCTAGTGCACTGTGGAACATTGTCTAAAACCCGGTTTCAGCGGGAGAGATTTGCCGCTTTCATCATGATTCCCAGAAAAGGTGTATAGATATCGTAAATTAGCCCTCTGCAAAAAGATCGAAATAACGATACATAATTCAAACTGGTTTTCAACGGGAGAGATTGTCCATTTTTGTCATGCTTCCTAGAAAAGGTATATACATACCGTGAATTCGCCTGTTGTAAAAGGTCATAAATACGGGTACATGATAAAGGCTTCAATAATGTTGGGAACGAATGGAGAGGCGGGCGGGGGACCATTTGTGCGTACAGGTGTGTATTTGTAGTCTATCCTTTCTGCTCATCCCTCTTCTCCGGTTATAAGTTTGTATGCACTGGCAGGTTGTCACCCGCTGTCCTACTATAGGAAGTACTATAACTTTAAAGAATTGAGCACCCCCCTTAGTAGCACCAAAACCCCGAAAATATCTCCTAATATGAGGTTTGGGAATGACCCAGTGCCCAAACTTTTTTCGGTTATGGGTCGTTTCCAAATCTTTTCAATCCCAAGAACTCTGCCAGACTTCGCAGCAACCGCACCATCTTGGAGTCAGCCAACCACAAACATCAACATATCGCTGACAAAATTTAACAAATCACAATACCCCCCAAACATAGCACAAATAGCAACAAATATCATAGCGAGCTACACAGACCATGCATGCCTTTACACAGATGGAGCGAAGGCAATAGGTTATCAGTCACCGGAGGCATGCTCCTTCGAAGTCTAAGGGGCAGCAGAGTCAGTTAGACTGCACGATTGCTGTACAGCACTGAACGCTGAAATATACGCGATGGTCTTTTGCATGTAACACTATACCGATAGCAACCCCCAGTCCCAAAAGGCCCTACTCATAACTGACTCTCTAAACTCCCTTCAACTCATCTCAGAGATTAAATCCAACAACCCTTTGGTAAGGAAGGTCCATTACCTGTTATACAGTTTATCACATTTAAACTCTGAAATGTCTTTCCTATGGGTGCCAGCTCATGTTGGGATTCCAGGCAATGAGCGTGTCAATCGAGCAGCTCAGGCGACATTGCTCTCCAATGCCACACAACCCCCCTCTTCCCCCTACATTGGCTCATTTATTTATGCAGCAAACTGGAGAAGAATGGCAACAGGAATGGAGATCTTCAAGTACGTTTCTCCGAAACATAAAAACAACCACGGAGCCTTGGTGGCCCACAGAGAGAGTTTCCCGCAGAGATTTTTCTGTCCTGAATCGTCTCCGAATAGGAAATACAACCCACTCGCACAGCTACATATTCACAAGCCAGGTATCCCCAAATATCTGCCCCTTTTGTAGTCAACCGAGCGCCCCATCAACCTATCACCTACTTCTCGAATGTCCCTCTTTTGCAGTACCACGATCCATTCACTTCACCACTTCCTCTAATTCTAAGATAGTCAAATGCTCCGCCCGCGGTCGCAGCTGTATTAGCTTTCATGCGGAGCAGCGATCTGTACTATCGCGTTTAATCCCCTTATGTAGGCTCCATGTGCTGTAATAGCCGCAGTAGTTAAACACGGCACATGGAAACCCTCATATACACCCCTATAAAAAAAAAACAAAAAACTACACATCACTAAAAGTGTAATAATATAACTGGGTTGAATTTGCTTCTGATACAAATTCCTTATATTATCTTTCTTTTTTATTCGTATCTAGCAAGTTTATTTGAGGATACTACTATAGAAGTTTTTTCTGTTATCTATGATTTTAATTATATATGTAATTCTTTGACGAATCAACCCTGGTTTCAAAGAAATATCGAAAAAGACAAACAAAGGCGCAAAAATGTTTAAACATAAACACATTTATATTAATACTGGGCGAGAAATATATACAGTATTACAAATTAAAAATTAAATATCTTGATATTGAATTTAATATTATGTAAATGTAAATTATGGTAATCTTTAAATTTACTCGCAGAATGTTCAGTACATGAAACATCCTGCCGGGCTAACCCTTTTTTTTTTTTTTTTGGTTTGTTTAGAAAAATCTTTAATCTTCAAAACACTGGACTAATATTATTTTCGTAAAAATTTTAATAAAGCCAATAAGAAAGAAGCTTTCAAACCTTGCATTTGTTTCAATATTCCCGATAAATGCTCTGCGGGGAATTCCATTTAAAAAAAAATGAATAATCTTCTTCTATATATAAATAGGCAAAGACAAAACAGTTCAGTACCTTCTTCTCCACTTTTTATTAACCGATTTTCTTACATTTTTTTTTCTGTTTAGTAACTATTGGTGATCTTTAGAGCTATCAGTCCACAAAATTTGGGAAACAGTTATAAATTTTTTTTTGTATTTAAATAAAAAAGTAATACAAAAAGTGAAAATGGAAATCGCTCCAGTCAGTAAATCTGTTCTTATTAAAATGTTTTAATTTTTCTTAATAATCATCATTATTGTTTTTTTTACAGTGTACTAAATCTTAAGTTGTCAGTTAATTTTTGTATTTTAATTACATATAAAAGTATATGATCTCAGATATGTAATGAACAAATATATAAGAGTACGAAAAAATTTTGGAAATATACATATTCATATATATTTTCCTAAAATTTTTAATAACAATTATGATCAAATTTGGATCATTGGGGGAACGCTAATATTTATAAACACGTGACCGAAGTGGCAAACTGTAAATGTATGATATACATCTACATTGCAAAATGATTTAATCAACCCATAATAACACTCCTACTGAATAACATGGACTCATCAAATCAAATGACGAATTAAAATCACGGTTTTTATAATCTTTTTGTATTTACCTGAAATTGCGTACAAGCAAGAATAGGTATATAAATTGACACATTCCCCGTTTTTAGAATTAACTTACAAATATCAATGACTTAGTAATTATATAATGATTCATTAACCTTAGTGTGGTGAACATTAACGTCCCAAGTCCGGGTAAAAACAGTCAGTGAAAGTTTTTATACATATAATAATTGATAGTTTTTAGAATATTTATTAATTAATAAAATAGTGTACCTTGGCGGATAGTTTTCACAAAATTAAAAATGCAGTATCGCGATTTTCTTTTATTTTCTAGCTACTAATGCTTAATTAGTAACCTATATGATTATGCCGGGTGTAGGAGTAATAACATTTTTTTATAATCTTTTTATACCTACCTGGGGAGTCGCATCGCTTCAGCCGCAGAACGATTCGCCTCGTTACATTTCGACTTCGTTCTTTTTCCAAGTAAACCTAGTTTGGCCTTAGTGAGTTTTTAATTTTTTTTTCTTCTATAATTATCATATATAAGACGTAATGAATCAAAAAAACACCCGTTAATTTAGTAATTAATTTGTTTAGAAAATAAACCAGCTGTTTTCAATGCTTCTTTTGCGTTCGTATATCGCAAAAATAATTATTTTCGGTTATAAAGACTTGAAGTGCTGATTATGTATTTATTTAGCGGGTTATTTCAATAAAAAATTTCAGAAAGAATTAGTAGATCATAGGAATAATTTCCCTCTGTGACAGATTTTCCACTTTCAAAGGAAATCTATGTGCTTTATAATAAATTTTTACATTCGCAAAAAATTAAAATTAAATTAATTTTAATGATTATGAAAAACTACTAAAAAAAATTGTTTATTATTCTTCGTGGTGTAGCACATAATGTAATTAGTTAACTTTAGTGTTTGCATGTATTATAGGTATTATTATTATTACTTATATGTAAGATTTCGAAATCGTTTATTTCTATATTTGTAATTAATGCTATTATATTATAATTGCAAACTCGTATTTTGTTGGGAAAATCTGAAAGAGGAAAAACATAATTTCTAATTCGACTAGCTGTTTGAACACTCGTTGTAACTTGTATATATTTTTGCCTCGACAGGAATTTTCTGTTCATCAAATACAAAAAGAAAACAAGCAAGCATACGAATAATTTAGTATTTGCAACAACACATCATGTGTATCGAAATGCAAACCAGGTGAAGGTCCTTGATTGACGTGCCCAAATAAATAAATAAGACTGAGGTCGAAAAAGGTAATTCTCATTTAGGTTTTGCAGTCATTACCAATAAGCAGGTATAGAGAACTAAATATAGCTTCTTTCATATTATTCACTACTGTCACTAAAGATTTTTTTTTTTTTTCAAAATAAAACAAAAAAACCTTTAGTAAAGAAAGCCGACATGATGAAAAACAGAAGTCAAAAATGTTACTATTATAAATATTTAATGTAAATTGATAGAACGATGATTCGAATAACGAATACATACAAATTATTCCTTTTAAAGCTTTGTGTTACTCAAATCCAACCCATCTGAACTGACAATATTTAGAAAGTATTATTGCAATTTAGTGTGATAAGTTAGTGAAAAAACGAAATTCTAGAAAAAAAAATATTCGGTTAAAACGCGTGTTGTAACTAAAAAACATGTTAATAAGTAGTTGTAGCCATTGACGGCTCTTTTCCTTTTTTTTATTAAACACCATTTCACAGTAGAAAATTACTTAATCGCTTCTGTTTCTCAACTTACTTCTTTACTTTTTCTATTTCCCTACAAAACACGCATCAAGTATTGCCGAGTCAATTTTTCAGATTATTATTATTTTTTTATGAGCCGCTCGCTTCATTATTAGACAAAACAAGAAAAGTTTCTTCTTTATTGGCTTTATTAAAATTTTTATGAAAATAATATTATTAGTCCAGTGCTTTGAAGATTAAAAATTTTTCTAAACGAACAAAAAAAAAAAAAAGCGGTTAGCCGGGCAGGATGTTTCATGTACTGAACATTCTGCGAGTTAATTTAAAGATTACCATAATTTACATTTACATAATATTAAATTCAAAACCAAGATATTTAATTTTTAATTTGTAATATCATATATATTTCTCGCCCAGTATTAATATAAATGTGTTTATGTTTAAACATTTTTGCGCCTTTGTTTGTCTTTTTCGATATTTTTTTGAAACCAGGATTGATTCGTCAACGAATTAAATATGTAATTAAAATCATAGATAACAGAAAGAACTTCAATAAACGTATCCTCAAATAAACTTGCTAGATACGAATGAAAAAGAAAGATAATATAACAAATATGTATTAGAAGCAAATTCAATCCAGTTATATTATTACACTTTAAATGACGTAGAGTTGATAGTTTGTAATTTTTTAAATACGGTTGACTATACATTAGCAAAAAAATAAAAATAAAAAAAACCGAGAATGCATTTGACCGATTATTAATATTAATAATTTTCGTCCATTTCTTATCACTATTGCTAACAGAACTCTTAAATTTACATTGCCAAAGTCTGTTTGTCTGTATTTCACGCTGAAGTCGTTATTTCAAAAAAAAATAGAAAATATTTAAAAAAAGCGAATAACCAAATAAAATCATGTAAAATATGTGTTTTGTGATTATATATATATTTATGCATATAAAACATGGTATAGGCGCAGAAAAACTAAATCGTTAACGAAGAACGGTATTTTTTGGATGGAATTTCTGATTGCAGTATTTGGTAACTCGTGTTTTTCACTAACACAGATGATTACGTTTAACGGATGATACCTGGAAATCACCATAGGTGTTCTGTAAAAAGGTCTGAGTTCGACTGCACCCGAAGGAGGCTGCACCCGATAGAGTCGCGCCCGATTGATCGGGCCCGAAAGATCGCGCCCGAAAGAGGGTTACCCTTTACTGACCACCTACGGTGATTTTCAGGTATCATCCGTTAAACATTATCCATCTGTGTTAGTGGGAAATACGAGTTACCAAATACTGCTATCAGAAATTCCGTCCAAAAAATACCGTTCTTCGTTAACGATTTAGTTTTTCCGCGCCTATACCATGTTTTATATATATAAATATATATATAATCACAAAACACATATTTTACATGATTTTATTTGGTTATTTACTTTTTTTAAATAATTTCAATTTTTTTGAAATAACGATTTCAGCGTGAAATACAAATAAACAGACTTTTGTGATGTAAATTAAAGAGTTCTGTTAGCAATAGTGATAAGAAATGGACGAAAATTATTAATATTAATAATCGGCCAAATGCATTCTCGGTTTTTTTTATTTTTATTTTTTTGCTAATGTATGGTCAACCGTATTTAAAAAATTACAAACTATCAACTCTATGTCATTTAAAGTGTAATAATATAACTGGATTGAATTTGCTTCTAATACATATTTGTTATATTATCTTTCTTTTTCATTTGTATCTAGCAAGTTTATTTGAGGATACGTTTATTGAAGTTTTTTCTGTTATCTATGATTTTAATTACATATTTAATTCTTTGACGAATCAACCCTGGTTTCAAAAAAATATCGAAAAAGACAAACAAAGGCGCAAAAATGTTTAAACATAAACACATTTATGTTACTACTGGGCGAGAAATATATACAGTATTACAAATTAAAAATTAAATATCTTTGTTTTTAATTTAATATTATGTAAATGTAAATTATGGTAATCTTTAAATTAACTCGCAGAATGTTCAGTACATGAAACATCCTGCCCGGCTAACCTCATTTTTTTTTGTTCGTTTAGAAAAATATTTAATCTTCAAAACACTGGACTAATATTATTTTCGTAAAAATTTTAATAAAGCCAATAAGAAAGAAGTATTCAAACCTTGCATTTGTTTCAATATTCCTGATAAATACACTGCGGGAAATTCTGTTTAAAAAAAAATGGATAATCTTCTTTTATATATAAATAGGCAAAGACAAAACAGTTCAGTACCTTCTTCTCCACTGTTTATTAACCGATTTTATTAAATTTTTAGGATTCCGTAAATAAGATTCCGTAAAAACTTACGGAATCCTAATAAGATGGTACACAAATGAAAAAAATATCAAATAAAAATCAATAACACACGAACATCTTGACTTATAAACTTCAAATTTGGAACATAAATCACAATTAATATTCTCTTTAAAACGATCTATACCTTAAAGAACCGATTACCTTGGGCGGAAAAAAACCCGAAAACCCGTCAGGAATATTTAATATGGTACATAAAACGACCTCAAAAATCACTTAAAAAATCACAACTCATCACCCGATAAACTTATAAAGCTGAAATTCAAAATATAAACTAAAATGAAGGAGTCATTTCATAAAATCAGAAAATTATGCTACAAAAGTTATGTAAAGTTGCCGAACAGTTCAAAAAAGTGCAAAAAATGACGTGTCCTCCCCACTAGCGCCGCGAGTATTACAGCTGAAAATTTTAAACGCGGTTTAAAATACGCGCATCCCCGTATAGTTCTCTAGTTTGGAACATCCGGCCTTCCAACTTTAAAACCGGACCTGCGGGGCGCCGAAAGCTCGAAATTTTGGAAGAAAATAATTTTTTTCTCGGGCATGCGATATATATTGTTGGAAAGATTTCTATTTGTCGGGAACGAAACCGTATTTCATATCCTTAACAAAACTTTCCAAGTTGCCGTAAAGTTCAAAAAAGCGCGAAGAACGACGTGTCTCCCCCCCTAGCGCCGCGGATATTACAGCTAAAAATTTTGAACAGGGTTTAAAATATGCGCATCCCCGTATATTTCTCTAGTTTTGAACATCAAAATTTCCAGCTTTAAAAATAGACTCTTAGGGCGCCAAATGCTTGAACTTTTCCAAAAGAAATTTTTTTTCCCCGGGCTTGCGATATATCATTAGAAAGATCGCTATTTTTCGGGAACGAATCCGTATTCCATTTTCTTAACAAAACTTTCAAATTTGCCAAAAAGTTCAAACAGCGCGAGAACTAATATATAGCCCCCTGTTTGCATCGCGAATATTATAGCTATAAATTTCGAATGGGGTTGAAAATATGCTCATTCTGGCATGTTTGCTGTAGTTTATTTAAAATTTTGTGTATATATCTAAATAAATTTTATTTAAAAATCGTAACTGAAGTGAAATTACGTCAAGAAAATTATTGATTTTATTTGATGAACAGTTGAGAAATTAACTTCTCAGTATAGTAATCTAATAAATAGTGACAAACAAGGAAGGTGGTTTAAGTAATAGTATTCAAATATAACTATATAGAAGTTCGGAAAACAAACAAGTACAATTACAAATTTTTAAATATTTATTGATAATTAATCCTTCCAAAAGTCTAGTACTAAATAGCGTTTATTTATTAGAATTTATTTTTTTTTGCAATACAATATGGTGACACTGCGTGATGTGTGAAAAAGAACTGGACTAAAAATATCTGTTTTGTAATTATTGGTGTTTTGAATTTAGTATTATGTAAATGAAAATTATGGTAATCTTTAACTTAACATTCAGCGCATGAAACCTCATGCTTGACTGAACTTGTTTTTTTCTGTTTAGTAACTATTGATGATTTTTAGAGCTTTCGGTCCACAAAATTTTGGAAACAGTTATGATTTGTTTTGTCGTATTTAAATAAAAAAGTAATAAAAAAAGTGAAAAAAGAAATCGCTCCAGCCAGTAAATCTGTTCTTATTGAAATGTTTTAATTTTTCTTAATAATCATCACTATTGGTTTTTTTATAGTGTACTAAATCTTAAGTTGTCAGTTAATTTTTATATTGTAAGTACATATAAAAGTATATGTTCTCAGATATGTAATGAACAAATATATAAGAGTAGGAAAAAATTTTTGAAATATACAAATTCATATATATTTTCCTAAAATTTTTAATGATAATTATGGAGATAACAAAATCATCAGCATATGACAAAATTCGTAATTTAGGAGATACCGGAGTATGAAATAAATCAAAGACATAAAAGTTAAACAATATTAGGTTCAAAACAGAGCCGTGAGCCAGTCCCCTGTAATATTAATTTATTCGAGTTTGCCTGGATTAAGGAAAAACAAGGCTCTCTTTGAAAAAGTGAACAGATGAATTTTGCTGCACTATCGGGGCTATCTGATTTTCTTAACCTTTAAAATGGGAATCGATACATTATCGAAGGCTCCCCCTATATCCAATAAGGTCGCAACTAAAAGTTCTTTATATAAAAAGGAGAAGTAGAAAGACAATGGGCGATGCAATCGATGGTTCCTAGGCCAGGTCTGAAACCAAACAGACCTTGCGAAAAAGTACAATATTATTATTTTCAGTTCACCATGTGAGAATCTGTTCTTGAATACAATCTCGAAACATTTTCCGAAACACATACACAAGATGCCAACGCGGTGGCCGATGGGTTGTCTTGCATATACCCCCCCCCCCCCCACCCAACAAAAAAAGCGCCAACTCAATCGGCCTGTAAGATAATGCTTTATTAGAAGGTTTGTCGGCTTTGGGAATAGCAAGTACCAGGGAATTCAACGACTGAGGCGGAAAAGCACGTTCATGTAAGAAGTTATTAATCTATAATATTTATGTGACATGTTTTTCCAAAAAAATTTAGCCGAAAGTTTCGAACTCTCTAATGTGTATATTTTTTCACTTAAAAGAAGCGCAGGAAAAACGTGATAACAAGAAAATAAATTACTTCTAGTTTTTGTAATCAGTAAGTTCCTCGACAGTTTTCCGAAGGGCATTTAAAAAATAAATTACCGCCGTTGACATTTCGAATACATTGATATGGATATGTTCTACCTGCTATTCGAAAAAGTTTTACTAAACTCTACTAAATTTGTAGCGTTTAATTTTCTTTTTTCTTTTTGCTTCCGATAAGAATATATCCTTAGAAAACAAATTTATTTTTACATTTTAAAACTGGTGATAATAAACTGGTCAAAAAGCGAAAGGCAAGCCGAAAATTTTAAAAGCGGTAAGCTCGCTCAAAGTTACTTTGTAGCGAAAGACTTATCTACTTTAGATACCATAATTCTACTTTTTAAAATTTCTTTCCTCGTGCTCGAATTTTTTACCAACGTTTACGACGCTTTTCCCAATTCCATTAACGCACTTATTACAAATAATAAATTTTAAACATGTTTGCAATGTACCTATAGATAAGAAATATTTCTTCGCTTTTAGCTAAATAAAAAAGAAAGTGATAGGGGAATTTAAAAATTTCATACGTAAACAAGGAAAATAGATAATTAGTTCTAAATATTTAAAGTGACGATTAGCTTAAAGTACCTATGCAAATTTCGAAATATCCATTAGATGTTTTAGAATTTAATATGTTTATAGATAAGCTATTAAATTTCTGTTCCGAAATACTCATTTAAAATTTTAACAAGAAATGCATTTTTTTTTTTTATTAAACGTGAGACTACTCCGCTATGGGAATTAAAACGAAAATTAAAAGATTTTTTTTTGATCAATAAAATTCACATAAATGTTGAAATCTGAGTACTAAATATTATGAATTTATTCTTTCTTTTTCGGCGGGGGGGGGAGCATCTAAAATTCCACTCATAGTCATTTTTTTTCAATTATTTTGTTGACTTAAAAAATTTCGTATCTTTATATTTACCGCATGATAATTCGCTCAAAACTTAGCCATCCGTAGCTGAGCAAAATTACAGGATTTAAAAAAATTGAATGATCCACTATATTGCAATTCAACTCGCCATTGAAGTATTGCGTACTTTACATACAATCAGTATACCATGCAGTAGTGAAAAATTATTTTTTCACCTTTGTCCGGAGCTTCTCTCCCGTAAAATTTTAATTTACTTGAAATATTCTCCTCTGCTAACAACACATCCTCTTTCCATACTCACAAAAGCCTTCTGTTTCCTTACACACACCGCCCAAACCTTAAATTCTTTTTCCTCTTTATTGTTGTTATCATTAAATTAACCGTGTACCAACTTTTCCTCATAAAAAATACCATTCAAGAATCTTTTGTTAGAAAATTACATTTTTAAACTGCTTTTTTTCCACCTTCAAAAAGTTTTTGTCGTTCCTTTGGATGTACAATCCCGGAAAACTTGAATGCGAAATTGGAAGTCGGTATTCAACTGGACGGTAAATTGTTTCTGAGATAAACATCTAATTAATCATACACTAAAACTTAAAAAATTAAATTATATATTTTACTACCTAGAAATTTTTTTAATAATACACATGTATCTATACAAAGACGCCGAGAAGTGTAAAAAAATCGTAGCCTTTCTCAAAGACATCTCAGTATTCCAACTTATCTAACTTCCTCAGCCTTTAGCTGACTTTTTTGATTATTTTGTTGTTTCGCGCATTTTCCAATATTCAACATAAAATGTTATAATTCTCTGTAAAACCGTAGTCGCTAATGACCTTGTAGTCCAAAAGCGACTTGTAAATACAATAAATAAATAAATAAAACTATATACTGCATTATACCAGCCATTATTAATCTATGGAATCATGCACTGGAGCAAAGCCATTCCTTCTAAATATATTCCAGCGAAAGAAACAAATTCATAAACTTTTTTAGATCTATAAATTTTTCTTATGATGAAATTGGAATTTGAATAATGCCAATGCCTATTAAATCCTCTTTTGGATATGATGGAATTCCAGTTTCGCTCATAAAGGGAAATTTGTAATTTTTTAAAACCATTTAACTCATTTATTTCGTCTTCTTCTTCTTCCCGTTTCGGCCCACTATAGACCACATAGTTTCAGTTGTCGTTCTTTCTTTTCGCTTTCATTTACGCCCAATACTCCTTCATCCGTCCGCTATGGTTTTTATTTCTTTCCAATGGCCATGATGTACCTTTTTTCATTTTTGGTTTTTCTTTTTATCTTAAATGGATCCGGTTATAAATGTCTTCAGCTGTTATTTGCATTTCCGCCATATCCTGTTCTGTTTCTTTGAACCAATTCCATTTTGTTTTTTGGCCTTATGTATATGAAAATTGTCTACTGCTCAGTCTTGTACTGTTCATTCTCACGATATGACCATAAAAACCAGTTCTTATTTTCCTAATTTTCTGTATTATATGTTCAAAACTTTAATGTATAGTTCACTGTTGTGTCTTCTTCCGTAGATGTTATTTTCTTTAATTGGACCAAAAATTTTCTTTAGTATCTCCTTTGTTTAATTTCTAGTTTTTCTATGAGTCCTTTTTTATTTAACACAGGACATTCCGACGCATATAGCGCTTCCGGTAAGATTACTGCGTTGTAGCGTTTAAGTTTAGCATTAAAGTGTATGGATTTTTTCCTGTATATTTCTTTTGTCAGCCGGTATGCCATCTCCATTTTATTGACTCGTGCTCCTGCTTCTTCGACATAATCACTCTCCTAAATATTTAAATTGCTCTACTTTGTTAATTTTATTGCAACTCAAGTTTAGTCATTCTGGCGCTTCTTTCACACTACTCATAAACTTTGTTTTCTCAAAAGAGATCAATAGTCCTGCTTTTGCCGCTTGTGTACCTAGCTTACTTGCCTGTTTTTCCGCTGTCATTATAGAGTCCGACAGGATCACCTAGTCATCTGCAAAAGCCAGGCAGTCCACCTTAGTCCTTTATTTTTATAGCCTATCGTAATCCTATTACCCAAATTTTCTTTATCCATTTCCTTATGCCATTCGCGAGTAACCTTTTCAAATACGCAGTTAAACAGTAAGAGTGACGGGCGATCCATTTGCCTGACTTTGGTTTTGATTTTAAAAGCATCCGAAACTTCTCCTCTGAATTTTAACTTCGGGGTGGTATTTTTTAAAGTTTGTTCAATAATCGCTGTTGTTTTACGATCTAATCCTAATTCTTTTAAAATTGTAACTAACGTACTCCGATCTATGGAGTCATATGCCTTCTTAAAATCTACGAAGATCGCTACAAACTTCTTGTTCCCCTCAATTTTAAATACGATAAAATAAATTTAAGATTTTCTCCAAAAACCCGCCTAATACTCTCCTAGCTGCGAGTCTAATTGTTCGTTCGCTCTATATTGTAGTGCCTTTGACAAAATCTTGTATGTTGCCGGCAACAGAGAAATTCCACGGTAATTATTAGCATTCGTTTTGTCCCCTTTTTTATGAAGCAGATGTCCAGTTTACTGGAAGTTTTTCTGTATTCCATATCTCACTGATGATTTCTGTTAAAGTATTAATTAATTGGTTCGTCGCATATTTCCATAGTTCAAACACGATCCTTTCTTCGCCCGGTGCTTTATTATCTTTGAGCTGACGGATAATTTCTTTAATTTCTTCTTTAGAGGACGGACACAAGTCGGAGTGTGAATGTTCGTGGTTTTCACACAGAAAAGTTGATTCTCGATTTGCAGTACACTACTAGCAATTGGCAGTTGTCTTTATCGCTATGTGCAATTTTGGTCCCATTTTCTTTGAAATATAAATTAGGTGCGTGTATTTTGTGAGATTCTGTTTAAACGTCCGATAAGAATTGCGCACATTGTTTTTCTTAAACTTTCCTCGAATTTATTTCATTCTATCATTTCCAAAGGCACAGTTTGCCGCACGTATAATATTCGCAGTTTCTTTTCTTCTATCTACGAATTTATCCTTATTTGCCTGTGTTCTACGCATATTCCATTTTTTCCATGTGCTCCCTCTTCGTTTCACTGCTATATCACATTACTCATTCCACCAAGCGTGTTTCCTAGTTTTATTTAGCGAAATTGTCTCCTTTTCCGTTCTAATCAAAGCTTCTTTTGTTTGTTCCTAGTTTTATGGATTTAAAGTTTTTAACCTTTCCATGAATTCACCTGATTTTAGTCGTGTGGGGTCAAATTTAATAATACTTCTCCTCCGTATTCTCCTTGTGTTTTGCGGATTAATTTGACTTTAATTTTAGATAAATAATGATCTGAATTGATATTAGCGTTCCTTAATACTTTGACATTTAAGATTTTTTGTCCTGCTTTTTTTTTCTATTGCTACATGATCTATTTGGAATTCTCCCAGGCTGTGATTCGGACACGACCATGTCTTTTGTTTCCTCGGTAGGTGTTTAAACGCAGTTGACTTCATTATTAATTGAAATTATCAACATAATTCTAACAGTCTTTCTCCATTTCGGTTCGTCCTTCGATGAGCTGGGTACTTCCCGATTATATTACAATTTTTTTTCTCCCTACTTAATTGGGCATTGAAATCACCTAATAATATAATGGTGTATTTTTTTTGAATTTTAACTAATATTTCTTCCAGTTCTTCCTGAAATTGACTCGTTCCTTCTGGATTCTTTTTATTTATTGAATTAGTTGGTGAATGTACATTTATCATAAGTCTTACTGATATTTCAAAAAGATTGAGTTGATACTCGACTGTTCGGAAAATTAAAAAAATCCCGTACCTAGATGCGCTACATTTTTCATGACACATTTACATTTTCCTTTCAATATTCTATAACCTTCCGACTCAAAGGCTTCTTCATCTCTAAACCTCGTTTCTTGTATTGCTGCTATTAATATGTTCTGATTTTGTCAGAGTTATTTTAATTTTCCCACCTGAAGAAGGGAATTTTCATTAAATGTTACGAAAAAAAAAATGTTTTTGATTTTTGATTTTTCCATAATGCCGTCGTGATAGCCTAGTGGCGTGAACTCTTGATCGTTGAGATAGTGGTCAAGAGTTCGATTCCCAGCGGCGGCCAAAAAGAAATAGACTGATTTAGTTTAATGAATAGTTAGTGGCCAAATGATATTTACAACCCCAGGCCAGGTTTTAAAAAAATAAAATTAAAAATTTTTCCATAATCTTTCATTTTATCTGCACATGTCGGCGTAGGCACCCCAGAAAATGAACGCCCGCGTGCGTCGCCCATTACAAGGGTGGATTGGATACCACCTGCGATAGTTGCTTTTGCTAAATTATTTGCTTCCATGATTCGACTACTGAAAAATATTTGTATAGGGCCGGTAGTTAGAGTATCGAGCCAGTATACTACTGAGGTTGTTAGCCTCAGAGTGGTTGTGGTTTTATTTTCATCCTAGATTTGTCATTATAGCATGATTCTCATGATTATGTCGTTTATACCAATATTGCATATATTCGAATTTGAATTGATTGATTGATTGGACTATGGAAGAACGGGGGTTGTTTTCCTATTCTCACCTTGGCCTAGTTCATCAGCCAACCTGAGTAAATACGCTGAGATTCATTACCCAGCCGTTGGCTCAGATAAAAGTTTTCTGAGGGAGTTAGTGTTGATGTGGAGAGGCTAATTGAAGCTCTGGTACTTCATATACTCGTATTACGCTTCCCCAGCTCTCTGATCCTCTAACTCATTTATTTAATATATTTGTTCAAGCTGGAATATTTTCTATAGTTTTAAAAGTTGGCGTAATTACAACGGAAATAATACTAATATTTCTAATTACAGACAAATATGTATTCTCTTTACCATATCTAAAATATTTGAGAAATGTATCAAGTGTAGAACACTAGGTAACTTCCCATTTTGCCTAATACTTATTTTGCCTAAATTTAAGATTTCGCTTAATCAGCGAAAAAAAAGAAAAACCGACAAACGTACGAATTATTTCGTGTTGCCAACAACACGTCATCATTATCGAATATTAAACAGACTAAACGCAGCATTTTTTTTTTGCTATCTGAATCCGCCGTTAAAATTTTTTTTTCTTTCCGAAAAATAACAAAAACATTTATATGAAAATCGGAACTGCGAAAATACCGCTAAAAATGTTTAATATAAATGTACACGAAACGACGACTCCAATAACGAATATTTGCAAGTTACTCCATTCGAAATCCAGTGCAGTATAAATACCCACCGCCTTCTCAGTCAGTATATAAAAGCCTTATTGATATTTAGTGCGACATGAACATTAAAGTGTCCGGAGTTCCAGAAAAAAAGAAAGAAAAATACTTGAGATAAAGAGTTGTAAGCGATCAAATGTTATATTACAAATTGAAAAAGAAAGAAAAATGAACGGAGAATAATTTTTTTTTCTTTTTCTTAATCTTTTTGGCCTTAAGAGAAGAAGCAGAAAGTGTATTTAAAAAGATAATAACCGAAAAATAAAGTTAATACAGATTTCCTGACCGAGTTATCCCTCAGTGCATCATATCCTTTCCACGTGTAGTAAATTTGCAACATCCCGCTCGTCATATAACCTAAATTTTCCTTTACGAAAGATCATCGCCAATGATCCTGCAATGATCGCTCAAATCTTGGCATACATTAGAACAAACCGAATCGCTCCAGTGATTTAAACTTTGGTAATTGCCGTATACCGTAATAACCTATGCAGTTATACACGGCTCATGGTAAGAAAAAGAAATACAGATTTATTAAGTATAAATAACTTTTATCAATCTAATAGTATACTTTAAATTTTTTATAAGTTAATAAACTTATCTTTAATTTTTATTGTTTTTATTAAAACTAAAAGAACTGTTGCCTTTAAGTTTACTTATAACAATTATTATGAAAAAATTAAAGATTACATTGTTTATTGATATTTAAAGGAGAATGTAAATGCAAATTAAGGTTGAAAACATCGGAATTCCACAAAATTGTTTTTGCTTTATTTTTGTTTGGTTTCAGTTACACTTTAGCCAAGAAAAGGCCAGTTAAAACGCTCGCGATGACTCCTTCGAACAAACTTACTACAGTCTGCTATTCAATTTTATTTATTTCGTCCTCTCGCCATTCTCGTAAATACTCAATATCTCTGACTCTAAAAGTGTTCTCTTAGCTATCTGCCCCCTTCTCGTTCCTACTTATGTGATATTCCTTCAGTATCCGAATTCGATCTATTATTTATGACCTCCTTTCTAAATATTCTATCTAAATCAATTCCATGTGGGTGCCTAGTCACGTCGATATTGCTGGGAAAGGAATTAGTCGATTCTTTAGCTCAAATCGCAGCTATAATGCAGCCCTTTTATCGAAAAGTTTTCAGCTCTTTCTGATACCTTTCAACTTTTTCTAATCCAGCTTCATTGTACTTATCTATTCAGCCTTCACTCCCCAATCGTTCTAGGTTTTATTATTTTTTATTTCTTCGTCATTCAGTGATTTCTGCTATTTGTAATCCATGTACGGGACATTCTTTATTCCCTTTCGCTCTTCATAGATTCTCTCCCGCTATATCTTCTGATTGTCCACCACATTCTCATAACTACTATTTAGCATGCGACTTCAATTATATCCTATTTGAATGTTCTTCCCTTTTACCTGAACGTTTATATTTTTACTCCGAACTTTTGAAATAAAGAATCCACAGTACAATTACTCTCGCTTTTCTCGTTTGCAGTCATCCTTGTCTTGCTTCCTTTATTTCCTTAGTGTCTAATCGAATTAGATTCTAATATTTCTCTTCTTTCATTTATAATCTGTAAAGTCTGCAGGATGGACGCCATATTTTTATAAATCCCCCCCCCCCCTGTCAAAAAAGAAAAAGAAACATTTCATTTTATTATTTAAAATGTTTTAATTCAACAAATTTCCAATGGATTATAGTTTAACATTAAAAAATGGGGAAAAAGAGAATATAAAAAGATGCTATTGCATGTAATTAACCAAATATTTTACAATATACTTTTGACATATAAAACAAAAATTTACAGCATATGAAAAAAAATGATAATTTTTTAATGAATGACAGTTTTTTTATTTTCTGTTGCCGAAATCTAATTGAATACACCATCATTATTTCATTTAAAACAGAATTTGCAATAAATATTTTAACTAATACATATAAGCAGGGCCGTATCTGAAGGGTGTTTTCCAGGTTCGACCTTTCCCCTCAAAATGTCTGTGAAATCATAACTGCTCGAATTAAATGTACTGAAATTCAGAATCAATTTATTTCTTTTCAATTTTTGGCAAAAGAAAGGAAAATTTAAATTTGTATGAATTCTATTGCAACGACTATTTTTTATTTGTTTTTATTGTAGTGTTCAAATATTGCACATACGATAATTGACCACAAGGCTTTAGTGTACCATTTATAAATATATTCATGATAATAGACACACAAACGCACACACATATATATATATATATATATATATATGTAGTACCTGGGCGACCGTGCTTCGCTCGGTATTTTTTTTGTAACTTGTTAACTTTTTTTAATGTTATACATATTCACAAAACCTAAAATATTTTAAAACTAATTTATAGACACATTAATGAATTTAAAGCCTCTTTCCATACAACTTCGCTTTAAATGTAGAAGTCCTTCGAATTCGCCTTTCGGATGGTTGGAAAATGTTTTCAGTGACTGTACACGTTGATTTTTATGAGTATATTTCTATTCGTTTTTTATTAGAAAATTTAAATTTTAGGTATATGGAGGGTCGTCGTCAGCTTTATCTCTATCGGGGTTTATTCGTTATAAAAACAAACAAAAAGCCTCTTGTAATTTTAGCCGTGATTAAATGTTTTCCAACGAATTGGAAAAAATTTCCGACTAAATCACTGCACAATATAATAATAAGGTTGTACTGCACATAAGGGGCTTTTTAAAATGTGCACAATATATTCTTAGACAAATATATAAATATGCAAAACATTTAATATCTGCGTATAAATAAACAAAGTCTTCCTTTGTTTATTAACCGATTTTCTTTTTCTTTTTTTGTTTAGTAGCTATTAAACAGCAGTTTGATTTTTTCTTATTTAAATATAAAATTAACACAAAACAAATAAAATGCTTTTTTACAAAAAATACATACCGACTTCAAGGTTTATTATAAAAATTTAAAAATTCACTAAAAAGTAAAAAATAATTACTCGCGATTAGAAAATATGTATATGAGACTGACATAACATTTAAGTGGTGATATCGTAATTCTTATATAACATTAATACTTTATTAGAGTTGGAATTAAATTCATGTTACTATATCTAGGAACAATTTAATAAACATTCAATGCATTTTTTAACTATTATTTTAATATGAATTTGATGCCAACCCCAAAAAGTTAATGTATAAGAATTACGATATCACCACTTAAGTGTTATATCACTCCGATGTATATTTTTTATCGCGAGTAATTATTTTTTACTTTTTAGTGCATTTTTAAATTTTTATAATAAATCTTCAAGTATCGGTATTTATTTTTTGTAAAAAAGCATTTTATTTTTTACTTTTTAGTGCACTTTTATTCAATTAAATTAGAAACATTTTAATAAGAACAGATATTTCCACGGTGTGAAAACCTCAAAAGCTACATTTCCATAATAATTTGGCAAATTTATAGTATTTTAAGTCAATTAATCTAATCCGACGGTGAAAACGATCATGAATGAAAATCATCCAAAAAGGCTTCAATTTCCCGCATTATTAAGGATAACTCAAGAACTATCGGTCAGATCTTGATCAAATTTAAATGGGACCACATGAGAAACACCACCTTTCAAATAAAAGAAGAATTTGAGTCTAATTTTGGCGATGGAAACTAGGATTCTGGAAACTAGGATGTTGGAAACTAGAAAAATATGCGGGAATATACGCATTTTTAACCTTGTTCAAAATTTTTAACTATGATACTCGCGTCGTCCAAAAAGTGACATACTTCATCTTTCGTGAAGTTTCATCAATTTCAAAAGTTTCGTTAAAGAAACAACTGTGGGTTCGTTCCCGTCAAATAGCGATATTTCCAACAATATATCACATTCCCGGAAAAAGAAAAAATTTTTTTTCTTCAAAATTTCGAGCTTTCAGCACCTCAATGGTATAATTTTAAAGCTGTATACCCGGATGTTCCAAACTACACAAATATACGTGGAAGCCTATATTTTTAGCGATAATACTCGCGGCGCTAAGGACAGGGACACGTCATTACTGCTGTTTGGAACTAATAATTAAAGAAAAGCGTAAGCGAAATGCGATATTGCTTAATGGATAGTTTCGCTTCCTTATCAATATTGATGATCTGTAGCAATAAAGTTTTAAGTCGTAGCAGAGTAAGATTATATATGTCGGTGTTTTGTGTTCGCTGGTTTTGTGTTCGCTGGTTTTGTTCGCTTTATAGTTTTTGACTTTTATTCGTTATCGTTTACTTCATTTTTATTGATTTTCTTCTTTTATTTTTCTTCTATTCAAATTCATCCAGTTCTTGTTTTCGTTATTTCCTCTAATTAATTCGTTTTAACTCCTTTCTCCTTATTTGCTTTTACTTATTTGAAATAGCCCTTTTTAGAGCTTCCGTTCGATTTTGTTGCGTAATCGCGTGTTAAATTGTCTAAATAACCCTTTTTGGGAATCGCTAAATTTATTTAACCGCATTTTTCGGATTTAGTGTTACTTGCTTAATCGAAGCGATAAACCTATTTTTTCGTATCGCGAACTTCCGTTTTCGTTTGTTCGTTTTGTCAAATAAACAACTTTATTCAACGAAGTTATATTCTCGTATTCAGTTTTAACAACAACATTTTTGGTCTTCCGGGCCGGATCAAAGGATTATATTTCATCATCCTACCAGCGGTGAGTGATATACGTAACTCAAATGTTTAAATGTTTTAATTTGATCCGGCTATTTATCAATTCGGTGATATAGTGTCGAAAATATCGTTTTGCTGACCGACTCTTTAAAGTAATTCGTAATATGGATCAGTTAGAGAGATCACGTCGTTTTCTAAAACGACAATTGAATATTTATTATGAGAATATTACGAAATTAGCGAAAGCAAAGCCGACTCGTGATTTATTACAAGATTTAGAAGAAGAACTATCTGAATTTCGCGCTCTAAGAGACAAGTTTGAGGGAATTCAGCAGCAAATAAGCCCGCTGTTAGATTTGTCAAACGAAAAATCGGCCGAAGCAATTGAAACTGCTTTTATTAAAGAGACAATGGACGTTTCAGGCTGGGCAACCAACATATCGAAAATCGTTCGTAAACTTCGTGATAATTTAACCGATACAGATAAATGCGACTCTCTGCTGTTATCGGGTAATGTATCCAATCCGAACACTTCAGTGAAATTACCGAAAACAGAAATACCGAAATTTAATGGTGATATTCGTTGTTTCCTCGATTTCGCTAGTTTATTTCGCAATCTGATTATTGACAATTGCGATATTAGTAACGTTCAGAAACTGTATTACTTAAAGCAATCGTTAACTGGGGAAGCTGAATCGCTAGTTCGTGATTTCGAGTTGGATGATAAATCTTTTACTGAAGCATGGAGTACTGTAACAACTCGATACGAAAATAAACGCTCGATAATCGCTACTTATTTTCAAGATTTGTTTTCAATAAGAAAAATAAAATGTGAACAGGGCATTCGAAAACTTTTAGATAACGTAAATGTCGTTTTACGCGGCTTGAAAATTGCCGGTGAAAATGTAGATCAATGGTCGTCGATCATTTCTTATTTTGTTTGTTCGCGATTAGACGATGATACTCGGCGTGATTGGGAAAATTCGTTAACAGACAATCGAACTTATCCTTCGTATAAGGATATTCGTACTTTTTTGGAAAATCGTGCGTTTAATGTCGAGGCGCGCATGAATTTGAGCCAAGAAACTTCTAAAAAGATACAACATTCCTATGTTGCGAGTTCTGCGCCTTCCGGAATTAGATGTTACGATTGTTCTCGAAAGCACTGGTTAACAGATTGCGCAGAATTTAAAGCTCGTACGTCAATCGATAGATTCCAGCTTGTAAAACGTAATAAATTGTGTATCGGCTGTTTTAGTAATAAACACAGTTGTTTGAACTGCCGTTCTAAATGTACCATTTGTTCTGGGAACCACCACAGGTTACTACATCGTGACGGTAATCTAATACAGCGATCTGAAAATATTAAAGTTGAATCAACTGCATCTAGTTCGAGCTCGAATTCTGGCTTGGTTTGTAATACCGTAGCTAAAAACGATCATTTAATTTTACTGCCGACTGCGGTTGTAAAAGTAAAAATTCCCGGCCGATCGATGAAACTAGCGAGAGTCCTATTCGATTGTGCTTCGCAAGTAACTTTGATTAGTGCCGACTTTATTAAAAGGTCTCAGTTGTCGGTGGAGTTTAATTCGAATCCAATAACTATCCAAGGTGTTACCGATAGTTCTTTAATCGCGGACAATAGCTGTTCTATGCTAATTCAGTCGCGAATTTCGAACTTCGAGCTATCGATAAAAGCAAATGTCGTCCCGAAGATTTCGTACTCTCACTCTAACTCGTTTTCGCAGTCGATTCGTACACGAAACCGTATCTTAGAATTTGCGGACAGTAAATTAAGCCACGATCGAGTGGATATCTTGTTAGGGGCTGAATATGTCGAGTCGTGCTTTTTGGATGAACGTTGCAACATCGATCAACTCACTTTGCGCAAATCAGTTTTTGGCTGGGTAATTTCCGGACCAGCCCTACAACCAATGGAAAAAGAAAAATTTTCGGTTCCGTTTACTTATAATCTGATGGGCTCTCTGCGACCCCATCGCGGGGGAGTATGTTTGGAACTAATAATTAAAGAAAAGCGTAAGCGAAATGCGATATTGCTTAATGGATAGTTTCGCTTCCTTATCAATATTGATGATCTGTCGCAATAAAGTTTTAAGTCGTAGCAGAGTAAGATTATATATGTCGGTGTTTTGTGTTCGCTGGTTTTGTTCGCTTTATAGTTTTTGACTTTTATTCGTTATCGTTTACTTCATTTTTATTGATTTTCTTCTTTTATTTTTCTTCTATTCAAATTCATCCAGTTCTTGTTTTCGTTATTTCCTCTAATTAATTCGTTTTAACTCCTTTCTCCTTATTTGCTTTTACTTATTTGAAATAGCCCTTTTTAGAGCTTCCGTTCGATTTTGTTGCGTAATCGCGTGTTAAATTGTCTAAATAACCCTTTTTGGGAATCGCTAAATTTATTTAACCGCATTTTTCGGATTTAGTGTTACTTGCTTAATCGAAGCGATGAACCTATTTTTTCGTATCGCGAACTTCCGTTTTCGTTTGTTCGTTTTGTCAAATAAACAACTTTATTCAACGAAGTTATATTCTCGTATTCAGTTTTAACAGCAGCAACTGCGCTTTCTTGAACTTTTCGGCAACTTTGAAAGTTTCGTTAAGGACATGAAATATGGTTTTGTTTCCGACAAATAGCGATCTTTTCAACAATATATCATATGCCGGGGAAGAAATATTTTTTTCAAATTTTTTGAGCTTTCGGCGCCCCAAAGGTTTGAATATGAAGTTGGAAACTTTGCTATATTTTTCCTATGAAGCGGTTCTGCATGCTTATGTCTAAAATACGTTTTGGTTTCTCCAACGTTTTTACTCGGGCTAATATTTACGTGAACTTCCTTTTTTTGCTGTTTTTGACCCAAAAGGGGAGGTTTAATTAATTTTTTTACTGTATTTTTTTAATTCTATGAAAGGACTCCTGCATTTTATTTTATATTTCGTATTTGACCTTTAAAGGTTTATCTAGTAATGAGTTATGATTTTTTAATTGATTTTTGAGGTAGTTTTAAATACCATATTATATATTCTTGATGGTTTTTTGGTTTTTTTTTGCTGTCCAGAGTAATCAGTCATCTTGAAATTATAGATCGTTTTAAAGGGAATTTTAATTGTAATTTATATTCCAAATTTGAAGTTTATAAGTCAAACCGTTCGTAAGTTATTGATTTTTATTTGATATTTTTGTCTTTTCTGAACCATCTTATTAGAATTCCGTACATTATATGTGCACATATTTTTTATAAATGAGACCGAATTGTGGAAATTTTAAAAATCATCGCCGAAATGGAATGTCGATCGCTGTGTTCGTAAAACGCGTCTCGCTCGGTTGCCGATATGAACATATCATTTTACTTGGCTCGCAAAACTTTTGTCGGCTGTCAAAAATTCCCTTTGGCTAGCAAAACCGGACCGCCGCATTTAAAAGACTAAACGCAGCATTTTTTTGCTATATAATTCCGCTGTTGAAGTTTTTTTTTTCTTTTCGAAAAACAATAAAAACGTTTATATGAAAATCAGAAGTGAAAAAACACCGCTAAAAATGTTTAATGCAAATATACACAAAACGACGACTCCGGATTAATATTTGCGAGTTATTCCATTCCAAGTCCAGTGCTGTATAAATTTCACCCGCCTTATCAGTCAGTATATAAAAGCCTTATTGATATTTAGTGTGACATGTACATTAAAGTTCGAAGTTACAGAAAAAGAGAAAAGAAAAACACTTTTAGATAAAGAAAATTGTAAGCCGACAAACGCTTTATTACAAATTAGAAAAAAAAAAAAGAAAAATAAACAGAGAATGATTTTTTTACTTTTTCTTATTTTTTTGGGCATAAGAAAAGAAGTAGAAAGTGTATTCAAAAAGGCAAAGTTAATACAGCTTTATTAAGTATAAATAACTTTTATTAATATAATAGAAAACTTTAAATTTTTTACAAGCTAATAAATTTAACTTTAATTTTTAATTTTTTGTTAGTTTTTTTTTGGTTTTATTAAAATTAGAAAAACTGTTGATCTAATTACATTGTTTGTACAGTGTTTATTGACATAAGAGGAACTTACGATAATGTAAATGTAATTAAAATTAAAAACATCCGAAGGAAACAATGATTTGAATAACATTTAAAAAGAACTAAGTAAAACGAGCATAGTATTAAAGGCAATGAATAAAATGAAAAATAAAAACTGGAAGATATTGTAATGAAACGAATAGGAGGCTGGTTCTTTTAATTTAAATATTATATATATATATAAGGAAAATGAAAAATTGCGAATAGTTTACGTGCGTATTTTAAGTGATGTTAGCAATATACGTATATACCGAGTTCGGAAATGTGGAATTTTTGTTATAGCTTCCGAGCAATCTGGCAAACTCGCCGAGACGTTAGCCGGTGTGTGCGTGCTTGTGTTAGTTATAAAAGCGAGTGTAAATGACATCACAATGTATGTCGAGGCTTGCGATTAAATATCAGTAATTGTAAAAAGGTATCGAACATCTCGGCCATTTCCGATTGATGGGAAATTTCGCATTAGAAGCGATGCCTAGACAATTGCTCGGCAGCGCAAATTATTGCATATAAATGCGCACGTCTGACGTAGACGAGGGCTTCTTCTTTTTCCTCGCTATCCGATCAACGTCGTGATTGATTGGTAATCATTTTGTCGCACGTTGTATTTAGAAGAACTAGTCGAGTAGAATAACCGCGATACCGAAAATATATTATTTTTTGTTATTTTATTTAATTTCGTTTATTCAGTTTTAACGTGCAATCCTCATGATTGGGGTTGCGTAGGAGGCATATTGAGCAAGGGATACTGTGGACCGCTCTGTGGTGAGTAGTCCCTTTCCTATTTGGTTAACGTGACTTTTTTTTATTTTGAAGAATTTTTTTTTTTTTTAACGGCGCCCGAACGAGTTTAAAAATTTAATAATATAAAAAAAATGATCACTTTTTTAGCCAAAAGTATGAAATGAATAAATGAATATAGAATTAAAAGCGTCATATAAAAATATGTATATTTTAAATGTTCTCATATCTATGCCTGAGGTCATATATATATATTATATATGATAATCTTTAATAATAGATTTTTAGTTGTAGAAAATTAAGAAGCAATATATGTAAAAAATCTCAGTCTGAAAGGTTCCATATTTGTTTTAACTTTACTTTTGTTTTATTTCAATTTCATTTTAGTCAATAAAAGGTCAGTTAAAATACTGACGATGATTTTTTCGAACAAAGATTAAAAAAGACATTCTAGTGTAAAAAAATCAAATAAATATAAAAAATAAGAAGTATTAAGTCGTTAGCAGTGAAAATGACAGTGAATCGAAAAATGGCGAAAAATGATTAAAATAAAGGTTTTTCGCAATTTTAGATGTGTCGTACGACATAAAAAAATTTAAAAAAATACAATTAAGAATTTCCCCCCCCCGCCGTTCTGTAACATGAAAAGGTCAGATTTGGCATATTTTGTTAAAAATATCTCTAAAATTGTATTTTAAGGTATAAATAACTTTTCTGAAAGCCTAAATGGTTGCTGTTGGACCCCGAAATAATTCTACCTAAAATTAGTCATATTTAATACACTAATGAGTTTTTTCAAGTAATTTCAATAATAAAAATGCAAAAAAAAAAAACTAAAAATCCAAAAATTTTTGGGACGTGGGATTTGTTTTTTATTTTATTATTTTACCAATATTTTTCAACATTAAAAAAAACCTTATCCTAACCTGAGATACCATTTTTGTCACAAGTTAATATACTTAACAAACACGATTCTGTCATGAAGGAGTTCTTTATGAAGTATTCGTGCTAAGTTATCTCCTCATATTTATTCTTACTAAAAGCTTTTATACTTTTATTTCGACTTCCCCTGTTCATCTTACCTTCCTAGTTTATCTTCCCTCACTGTCGCTACTAAGTTTCTCTTACCCGAAATTGTTAAACAAGAATTTATACACATTACTCACAGTTAATTTCGCTCTCACACCTTGACCTTTACCCGACGGGTCTAAAAGCCTTCATAGTGTACTGTTGCCACCTTCGTTGGAGTCACCCTCTTTCGGGCGCAGGCGAACTCAGACCTTTTTACAGACCGGCTACGGTGATTTTCAGTTATCATACGTTAAACGTTATCATCTGTGTTAGTGAGAAATACGAGTTACCAAATATTGCTATCAGAAATTCCGTCCAAAAAATACCGTTCTTCGTTAACGATTTAGTTTTTCCGCGCCTATACCATGTTTTATATTTATAAATATATATATAATCACAAAACACATATTTTACATGATTTTATTTGGTTATTTACTTTTTTTAAATAATTTCAATTTTTTTGAAATAACGATTTCAGCGTGAAATACAAATAAACAGACTTTTGTGATGTAAATTAAAGAGTTCTGTTAGCAATAGTGATACAAAATGGACGAAAATTATTAATATTAATAATCGGTCAAATGCATTGCTGGTTTTTTCCATTTTTTCTTTTGCTAATGTATAGTCAATCGCATTTAAAAAATTACAAACTAACAACTATATATCACTTAAAGTGAAACATAACTGGATTGAATTTGCTTCTGATACATATTCCCTATATTATTTTTCTTTTTTATTCGTATCTAGCAAGTTTATTTGAGGATACGTTTATTGAAGTTTTTTCTGTGATCTATGATTTTAATTATATATATAATTCCTTGACGAATCAAACATGGTTTCAAAGAAATATCAAAAAAGACAAACAAGGGCGCAATGTTAATACTGGGCAAGAAATATATACGATATTACAAATTAAAAACAAAATATCTTTGTTTTGAATTTAATATTATGTAAATGTAAATTATGGTAATCTTTAAATTAACTCGCAGAATGTTCAGTACATGAAACATCCTGCCCGGCTAACCTCATTTTTTTTTGTTCGTTTAGAAAAATATTTAATCTTCAAAACACTGGACTAATATTATTTTCGTAAAAATTTTAATAAAGCCAATAAGAAAGAAGCTTTCAAACCTTGCATTTGTTTCAATATTCCCGATAAATGCACCGCGGGAAATTCTGTTTTAAAAAAAATGGATAATCTTCTTCTATATATAAATATGCAAAAACAAAACAGTTCAGTACATTCTTCACCACTGTCTATTGACCGATTTTCTTGCTTTTTTTTTTCTGTTTAGTAACTATTGATGATTTCTAGAGCTTTCGGTCCACAAAATTTTGGAAACAGTTATGCTTTGTTTTGTCGTATTTAAATAAAAAAGTAATAAAAAAAGTGAAAAAAGAAATCGCTCCAGCCAGTAAATCTGTTCTTATTGAAATGTTTTAATTTTTCTTAATAATCATCATTATTGGTTTTTTTATAGTGTACTAAATCTTAAGTTGTCAGTTAATTTTTATATTGTAAGTACATATAAAAGTATATGTTCTCAGATATGTAATGAACAAATATATAAGAGTAGGAAAAAATTTTGGAAATATACAAATTCATATATATTTTCCTAAAATTTTTAATGATAATTATGGTCAAATTTTGACCATTGGGGGAACGCTAGTATTTATAAACACGTGACCGAAGTGGCGAACTGTAAATATATGAGATACATCTACATTGCAAAATGATTTAATCCACCCAGAATAACATTCCTACTGAATAGCATAGCATGGACTCATCAAATCAGAAATAAGAACGAGATACTTGTGATAGATCGAGATTCGTTTTGCTAATAATGGCAATTTAGAAGAAACAAATATCCAATAGGTGCTGATAACTTTGAGCTGTTGCACTAGAGAGGGGAATTAGTTCTGGAGGGCGAACCGTAGAACATAGAACCATAGTCGTGGCAAGAAATAATTAGGGTTTTAAAAATTAAATTAATAATTGCTGGATCCGGGCTCGAGGACCTGTTACCAATGGCTTTAAGCAGGTTAGTCATCCTTAAGGTTTGTTTATTGAGTAGTAATATGCGGCGGGACCAGGTAAACTTCATATCCAAATACATCCCCAAATACTTAACGCAGGTGACTACGGGAATAGGCTCATCGCCGATGTAAATTGCAATATCACGAGAGAAGGATTATCTAGTTGTACAAGTGGAAAACGTTGACTTAGCGGAAGATATATTTAGCCTAATATCATGCAATGTTTCATTACAACGAGCGACACAAAGTTGATTTTCACGAACACAGCGAGAGACATTTTTACCAATACTATATAGATAACGAAATCATCAGCATATGACACAATGTTCGTAATTTAAGAGATACCGGGGAGTATGAAATAAAGCAAAGACATAAAAGTTAAACAATATTAGGTTCAAAACAGAGCCGTGAGCCAGTCCCCTGTAATATTAATTCATTCGAGTTTGCCTGGATTAAGGAAAAACAAGGCTCTCTTTGAAAAAGTGAACAGATGAATTTTGCTGCACTATCGGGGCTATCTGATTTTCTTAACCTTTAAAATGGGAATCGATACATTATCGAAGGCTCCCCCTACATCCAATAAGGTCGCAACTAAAAGTTCTTTATATAAAAAGGAGAAGTAGAAAGACAATGGGCGATGCAATCGATGGTTCCTAGGCCAGGTCTGAAACCAAACAGACCTTACGAAAAAGTACAATATTATTATTTTCAGTTCACCATGTGAGAATCTGTTCTTGAATACAATCTCGAAACATTTTCCGAAACACATACACAAGATGCCAACGCGGTGGCCGATGGGTTGTCTTGCATATACCCCCCCCCCACCCAACAAAAAAAGCGCCAACTCAATCGGCCTGTAAGATAATGCTTTATTAGAAGGTTTGCCGGCTTTGGGAATAGCAAGTACCAGGGAATTCAACGACTGAGGCGGAAAAGCACGTTCATGTAAGAAGTTATTAATCTATAATATTTATGTGACATGTTTTTCCAAAAAAATTTAGCCGAAAGTTTCGAACTCTCTAATGTGTATATTTTTTCACTTAAAAGAAGCGCAGGAAAAACGTGATAACAAGAAAATAAATTACTTCTAGTTTTTGTAATCAGTAAGTTCCTCGACAGTTTTCCAAAGGGCATTTAAAAAATAAATTACCGCCGTTGACATTTCGAATACATTGATATGGATATGTTCTACCTGCTATTCGAAAAAGTTTTACTAAACTCTACGAAATTGCCAACCAAGGGCTATGACCCATCATTATAAAATTACGAAAACAGAATTATATTTTGATATATAAAGAAATAAAGGAAATGAACTCCGCTAAGATTGGAACAACATCTGGTGAAGGAAAGGAAAGTATGTAGGAAGCACAAAAAGGAGTAGGTAGTTTTAGATGGAGATGCTTAGTGTTATCACGTTACCGGCCACCAGAGGTAACCAGTTCTGTGATAATATATATATTTCTTTTAAATGAAGATAATTTATACTTCTTACTACTTTTATCTCTGTCTTTAATATTTTTACTCGGTCTTCCGGAAATTACTTCGCACACTCACAGGCAATAATCCAACACTTCGTACACAAAATTTTTCTATATTTTTAGAACACCGAGACACTAAACGATTGGGAGATGCAGCTGCATATAAAAAAAATAACACAAATCAATCCAACTTATTAAAAATACATATACCATACACATATACTTTAGCCTAATTCATTCAATCGCAGTACTCACAAATTATGAAACAACAACAATAAAACAATATAAAATATGAATATATAAATCTGGCCTGTATTTTCCTTGACTGCGATCTATCCGTCTGATTGACTAGTGACTGCGAAGGCTGGACTTCTTAGCTCCTCCAGTAGCTACCGTATAGGCACTGGTGACTTTCGAGCGCTTTCGTCCACCCTCGGTCTTCGAAGTTTTCGATCTCCGGCTACACTATTTCGAAGCTGTTCCTTATTCTTTTTGACTTTTATTTTCTTCGATTATTGCGCCTCCTTCTTAAAGCAATATGCTTTTGTAGTGACTAGGATGATGACTTTCGATGTAACGCGATTATAACTGTATACAAATAACTAAAAAACTGACTAGAAAATGCAAGTACGTATAAGGACACGTTTGACGCGTAAAGCGGATTCACACAGCCGCTAACAAAATTAAAGTAATTTCCGTGCGCCGAGATCGAACAGATTCCGCTCTATTCATCCGTCTCTTATCATTTTACACAGTCATTTTTGCGAAATTCCCTTTTCATTTTAGTTACGCTGTCACATGATCAGCTGTATGCTTATGCATTACCTATATTAATGGAATTTCTATTTTATATATATATATATATATATTTCCGACATAATTCTCTCTTGCGTATTTTAAATTATTTCATCATATTTGTATTCAAATAAATCCAATTTTCTCGCCGACCCCATCTATATCGCATCACGATAGTGTAGAGGAGGGAACGCTCCTGTACAAGAAGAGAGCATTCAAAAAGGATATGATTTGCATCACAAACACAGTCATGAACCGAGGGATGAAAATTACAGTATGGGGAAGAAATAATAGAAAAACGAAAGAGAGACGAAGGAAGACAATTATGGTTGAGACGAAGACGTGTTATGGAGGAAATAACGGAACGACTGAAACCAGGGAAATCAGCAAACCAGGAACGTGATGAAGGAAGAGGTTGCAAGAGTTCTTTTGTATATAAATAGGCAAAGACAGAACAGTTCAGTACCTTCTTCTCCACGGTTTATTAACCGATGTTCTTGTTTTTTTTTTTCTGTTTAGTAACTATTGATGATCTTTAGAGCTATTAGTACACAAAATTTTGGAAACAGTTATACTTTTTTTTTTCGTATTTAAATAAAAAAGTAATACGAAAAGTGAAAAAGGAAATCGCTCCAGCCAGTAAATCCGTTCTTATTGAAATGTTTTAATTTTTCTTAATAATCATCATTATTGGCTTTTTCACAGTGTACTAAATCTTAAGTTGTCAGTTAATTTTTGTATTGTAAGTACATATAAAAGTATATGTTCTCAGATATATAATGAACAAATATATAAGAGTAGGAAAAAAATTTTGGAAATATACAAATTCATATATATTTTCCTAAAATTTTTAATGATAATTATAGTCAAATTTGGACCATTGGGGAAACGCTAGTATTTATAAACACGTGACCGAAGTGGCAAACTGTAAATATACGAGATACATCTACATTGCAAAATGATTTAATCAACCCATAATAACACTCCTACTGAATAGCATGGACTCATCAAATCAAATGACGAATACAAATCACGGTTTTTATAATCTTTTTGTATTTACCTGAAATTGCGTACAAGCAAGAATAGGATTCTAATTCTAACAGACTCACTGTCAGCACTCCTCACAATCCAAAACTATCATAAAAAGAAATAACACCCCATTTCTCAAGAAATAGCGAGTATCCTCTCATTTTCACACAAAGAAATCATCTTCTGTCGGATACCATCCCATTGTAACATCCGTAAAAATGAGAAAGCAGACGAAATAGCAAAACGGTCCTTGATCATCTCCCCAATTCCAAACGTTCCAGTTCCTCTTTCGGACTTGAAAATATCCAGTAAATTCGTCGCATATAAATCCTTCCAACAACACTGGAATCAGATTCCAGACACAAACAAACTAAAAACCATAAAGAAAACCGTAGATGTTTGGCAAACTTCATATCAGAAATCCAGAAAAAACGAAATCGTATTATTCAGACTAACAGCAGGTCACTCAGCTCTCACTCACGGTTATATATTAAACAAACAGCCTCGACCTATATGTGAACCCTGCACAGTTCCCATCTCCATCAAACACATACTAATCGATTGTCCAAAATTTCAAACCCAAAGAGACCTATACATCCAAAACGAATCTCTTGAATCTCTACTTTCAGACTATGATACCAAAACATACAAACTCTTCTGCTTCTTGCAAGCTACCAGTCTCTACTCCCTAATTTAAATCCAAACAGTTCTCACGACTCTAGCCATAAGGCCGTACATGGCGTAAAAAAAAAAAAGAAAGAATAGGTATATAAATTGACACATTTCCCGTTTTTAGAATTAACTTAAAAATATTAATGACTTAGTAATTATATATAGTGATTCATTAACCTTAGTGTAGTGAACCTTAACGTCCCATGTCCGAGTAAAAACAGTCAGTGAAAGTTTTTATACATATAATAATTGAAAGTTTTTAGAATATTTATTAATTATTAAACTGGCGTACCTTGGCGGATAGTTTTCACAAAATTAAAAATGCAGTATCGGATTTTTTTTTTATTTTCTAGCTACTAATGCTTAATTAGTAACCTACATGTGTATTCAGGGTGTATGAGTGTCATCTGCATATTTCTCCAACAGTTGTAGTAGAATTTCGTTTTTTTACTAACTTATCACACTAAATTGCAATAATACTTCCTAAATATTGTCGGTGGGTTGGATTTGAGTAACACAAAGCTTTAAAAGGAATAATTTTCAGATATTCGTTATTCGAATCATCGTTCTTTCAATTTACATTAAATACTTATAATAGTAACTTTTTTGACTTCTGTTTCTCATCATATCGGCTTTCTTTACTAAAGGTTTTTTGGTTTTATTTCGAAAAAAAAAAATTCTTTAGTGATCGTAGTGAATAATAATAAAAGAAGCTATATTCAGTTTTTATAACTGCTTACTAAATGGGAATTACCTTTTTCGACCTCAGTCTTATTTATTTATTTGGGCACGTCAATCAAGGACCTTCACCCGGTTTGCATTTCGATACGCATGATGTGTTGTTGCAAATACTAAATTATTCGTACGCTTGCTTGTTTTCTTTTTGTATTTGATGAACAGAAAATTCCCGTCGAGGCAAAATGTGATCAAACAATAAATGAGTAATTGTTAAAATGAGCACGATCGTTTATTTGTTTTTATATAGTTATTTCATTAATTTATTCAGAATGATTTATCAGTTAGCCTTAGTATGTTGTTTTTATTTTTGTTCGATTCCTTTAGGTTGCTTTTTCAGATTTAACCTCATTTGGTCTAAAAGTAAAGCGCACAGAATGAAAAAAATGTTTAATATTTATGAAAAAAGGAACTTGCGCCTGCGTGCATATTTTGTAGTAAACGAAAACATAAAATGTCGCATGAAGTAGGCATGAAAGAGAGAAGAGGATAAATTTTGAACATATTTATACGAAAAATAATATTCTAGTCCGTCGTTTTTTTTTGTTTCTTTTTTTCACATACGGCTTAAACACAACTGTGCCGATATCAAGCTGAGCCTGTTAAATTACCTTACAGCATACTACACAAATTACAATGTTTGGTCGTTTAATAATAACTGAAATTTTCAAAAACCACAAAAATTGGAATAATATCCTGATTATTCTTCGATAAGGAATCAATCTTTCTTACATGAAATGGATATAGTTTTATTTAATAAACAGGTTTTTTCGGTAATGCGCATAAACAATATTTAAGTTACCATTTGAAACCTATAGTATGCATTGCGATAAAACTGTCACAAAAAAATTATCCCCCCTTTCCGCAGGAATGATAATTTCTCAAACCATATATATATATATATATATATATATATATATATATATACAAGGTACAACGAGTGTTCAAACAGCTAGTCGAATTAGAAATTATGTTTTTCCTCTTTCAGGTTTTCCCAACAAAATACGAGTTTGCAATTATAATATAATAGCATTAATTACAAATATAGAAATAAACGATTTCGAAATCTTACATATAAGTAATAATAATAATACCTATAATACATGCAAACACTAAAGTTAACTAATTACATCATGTGCTACACCACGAAGATAATCTTCAACCTAAAGCTGATTATAATTTGTTGCGACTTTCAACAAACATTTGTAGCAATCGACATATTTCTTTTTTTTACTCTGTTACTTTTATCAATATTACTGTGTTTTCTTTATTTTGTTGGTATTATATCACGTTCATAGACGAATGACAGAAACCGTTATGTGTCAACATCCTTTGCGGAATTCTTTTTTTTTCGGAATAGAAAAGTAAAAATAGCAATAATGGCATGTTTCACACGCATTCATTGCATTTTGTTATGTTCTTTTGTTAGGGAAATTACCCATTTTCTTAGAAATTTAAAACCGAATAGCCAATCGTACGGGTTATGAACAATACAGGTAAATAAAATTAACCTTTTATGAAGCTGTTTAGGATTTGGTAAAACAAACGAACTAAAGCACTACACTTATTTACAGAAAACAGTTTCATTCGTTAATTCTCCGTACTATGGTCATTATTAAGAATAGTCGATTCGAAAAATATTCTAGAAATTCTTCTTCCGCCGAAACAATAACAACTGCTTTACAATAAACCTATAGTCAATTCCAAGAAAAATATATGATTTTATCCATGACGATTTTATCACTTTTGCTTCTTCTTTTATTCCTACGGATTCGCATATTGTAAAATATTCGAGGTCCTATTCATTACCTCTTTTCAGTCACTCGCAGGAAATCTCCCATGGTAAGAACCGAAACGACAAAAAAAAAAATTGACGCCCGTTTGAGAAACATGAGCAGATTACAATATATCCATAAAATTATTTTCCGCATATATGCTTTTAGTGCTGTTGTATTTTTTTGGAAAGAAAGAAAGAAAGAAAGAAAGAAAGAATATATTTATGCAAATTACGATACAACATAACGTTAGCAGTGCAAGTTGAACTAGCGTATCGACGAATTGTCTTACCGCACGATGCAACATATAAAAAACGATTATAGGTTATTACAATTAAAAATTTAGCAATAGTGTCATTGTAGGAAAAAATTTAGTCTACTTAAGGAATAAGGATTCAGATACAACAAGTGAGGAACAGGACTGTGAATGAAAAAATAAAGAAATGGTATAATATATACTGGTAAAAGATTATAGAAGATTATGCTTTAGACGCCTGTGCTTATATTTTGAATACATAAACTGGAGTTGCCTGGAATCGTAATTCCCGATGTGGTTAACAAGTGGATTACTGTGGGTCGAGCAATTTTGAAAAAATTTTTTTGCCGAAGAATGTACATAATTACAAAGATATGGTAGTTTGAGCACATTATGCATCATTCGAATTCTGTTATAGCGGGATGCGTTTAGTACGCACCTGAGACATCTATTTTGTATGAGCTGTAATTGTTTAAAGCGGGCGTTAGAAACTGAGGACCACATAGGCGATGCGTAGGTTAAGATTAGTCTAATTAGTGCCTTATATAGAATTAATTTGTTGTGAATGTTTAGAAACGATCTGCGATGGAACATTGGATAAATAGCGCAGATAGCGCGATTAGTTTTGGCGACTGCATGATCGAGATGTTTATTAAAGTTTAACCTTTTGTCTAATATCACGCCGAGGTATCGAGCTTGATCAGATCAAGGAATATCGGTACCTAGTATATGCAGTTTCTTAGGGGTCAATGGGTACCTACGAAAAAATAGAATTGTCTCAGATTTTGCCGGATTAATAGAGATACGCCATTTTTTAACAAAGCGAAGGACGCGGTCAACCTCATGTTGGAGATTGTTGGCTATTGCTTTCGGTCTGTATGAGCTGCAATACAGCGCAGCATCATCGGTAAAGAGCGCCGTGTTAATGCGGGGCGATACAGGGAATCATAAAAGAATATGTTAAATAAAATTGGCCCCAACACACTGCCCTGTAGGACACCAGCTAAGCATATTTTAAATGACGAGGAGGTATTAGAGATATGAACAGCGAATGTTCTGTTGCTTAAAAAGCTTTTAACTAGTTTAATAAGATAGGCCGGGAAATTGCTCTTGATCATTTTAAAGATTATGCCATCATGCCAAGTAGTGTCGAATGCTTTGGCCACGTCTAGTAATATCATGCCTGTGTGTTTATTACAGTTAAAATTGTGGGTTATGAATTCCCCAATTCTAGCAATTTGCTGTACCGTTGAATGTTCAGGCTTGAACCCGAACTGCTCTGATGGAATGATATTTGAGCTATCAGAGTGAAGCATGAGGCGTTTTAATATAATTTTTTCTGTCACTTTGCTTAAATTGCTAAGAAGGTTGATAGGACGAATGTTATCAATGCGCGAAGAATCTTTCCCAGGCTTAGGAAGCGCGATGATTTTGGAAGATTTCAAATGTTGCGGATAATAGCCAAATTTAAACATAGCATTTATTAAAGTAGTTATTTCAGTTAGGGCTGACCGTGGGAGGTTTTTTAAGGCTACATTAGGAATATTGTCATAACCAGTGAATTTTTTTAGCCTAAGAGATTTAAGGATGCGATGTATCTCGGCTGGGGTGACAACGTTAAATTCATGCGGTACAAAAAATGACTTGAGGTAGGTGCAAAGAGTAGAGTGAACTTGGGAATTTTTTTGTTTAGGTAACTCAACTGAATTACGGGAGTGAATTTGGAATTAGTGAGTAGCTAGTAATTACGCTTTTGCAAAGTCAGAGTACACGTACGAGTTAGTACTCGAGTCAAGAAGCGGAGGGAGTGACGAAGCTTGACTGTTAAAGCTTTTATATGCTTTCCAAAGGCTTTTGTCTTTGGTGGAAAGGTTGTTTAGCTTACAATTGAAGACCTCATTTTTATTTTTAACAAGAAGTAAGCGAACGGCTTTGGTAAAGAAATTTAAGAATTTTTTTAACAATTGACTTCGTGCAGAGAAACGATGTAAAATATATTGTCTTCTGATATAATTTTTTATTTTTATTATTCGAGTTATGTACGAAGGCACAGAATGTAGCGGAAAGTAAGCACAATTCTGCTTGGGGACTGCCAATTCGATAGCGGTATTAATTATGTTGGTAAATTTAGCTAATCGGTCATCTATTTCTGAAGTATTGTTTAGCGTTATGCTATTTGACTCCAGGTTTGCTGATATGTGTTGCTTAAGGAAATCTCATTTGGCTTGTTTATAGTTACAGTAAGTAAGCTTAGTAAGTATGGCATTGTTAACTAAAAGAGAAAAAAATATTGGGTTGTGGTCAGAAGATAACTGACTAACGGAAATGGGGGAAGTAATGTTGTATACATTCTTGGCCACTACGAGATCTATTACACTATGTCTGTTGCCTGAGATCGTTGGAAAATAAGTAGGCTCGCGGAGAGCTAAAATAAGAAAATTATTTTGTGTTGAAAGTTTATGAAGTGTACTGCCAGCATAATTATTACTGAAGCAGTTCCAAATTTTATTTTTAGCATTTAGATCTCCTAGCAAGATTATTTTCCCTCTATGTCTCATAAGAGAGGTGACGTCGTTTGAGAAGCTTCTTTTATTGTTTGGACGTTTATATGTCGCGTATATATATGAATGTCGTCAGTTACATTTGGCTGATTAGAATAGGGTGAACCAATATTAAATATCGAGATACCGACAGCCTGAACGCACTGCAGGCGTGGTTGGGGAAGAAGAGAATGTTTAATTTGTTTAATAATTAACAAGGCAACGTCTCCGCTGCGACGAGATACATCCCACCTATAGGTTGAATAGCTCGGGAAGTTTATTGTGCGCCCGCTGTCCAGTCTGGTTTCTGATAGAGCTACTATGTCTATTTTATTAGTGATCATGAATGAGTACAGTTCATGCTGTTTACCAATTATCGAATTACTGTTCCAGGCAACTATATTAATACTATTCGCATCGCTCATAAATAGAAGCTTAAAATAGTTTCTAATATTATAATTACTTTTGAGCTTAAGTCTAAATTATTATTTAGCCTAATTTTATGAATAAGACATTTAATGATATTGAGGATTTTCCCTAAGTCGAAGTTTTTAAGAAAATTTAAAAGAGAGGCGAGATCTGAGCCATCGGCATTAGTGTGCACGAGTTACTTAGAGACTGAGACGAAGTAGCAGAAGAGCTGACTGCTTGCGCGTAAGTATTACGTTGTGGGAAGGTAACATTGTGCATGGGTGAAGAGTCTGTGGTATAGTTCGTGTTTTTTTTTTGTTAATTTTAGACTTTAACAGACGTTGGAATAGCGTGCACTCGCCTGAGTTAGCTGCATGATTCCCGTGGCAGTTGGCGCATTTCAGTGTGTCAGAATTGTTGCAATGGCCATTAGGATGTGAAAGGCTGCACCTAACGCAGCGTTCAGACAAGTTGCAGTTATAAGAAACATGACCGAACATCTGGCATTTGTAGTACTGAATTAGAGTATTTTTACGAGAATACTTCTCCCATTTAACTAAACAGTGAGCTACGCTTTTTATTTTAATAATTTCACCAGTTTTTGTTGCTGGTGGAAAAGATACGAGGAAAATACATGTTTCCGTCGCGTCTAATTTTTTTTAAATTGCTTGACAGAAATAAAAGATTGGTTTAGTAATTTTAGTTCGGATTCAACTTCCGTTTCACTAAATGAGGGAGGCAATCCCTTTAAGACCATTTTTAACAGCTTACGATCGCGAGGTAGGTGTGTAAAGAATGGAACATTCTGAACTCTAAGACAATTAGTAACAACGTCGAAACTTTCCGAACTGTTAACGAATATTAAAGTTCGATCTCGGAAGTACTTAATATTAAAGTTAGATTTAATAATTGTGTTTAAATTAGTAATTAATGTTTTTACATCGATTGATTTATTACGATGAGAGATCGTAATTAGAGGGTATTTACCTCTGCTGCTGTTGCTATTATTATCATTAGAAGAAAACAGCGACGATGTGATAATTTCTTGGTTGGGCTGCAAGGCAGTAAACCGATTCGAAGTACTGATAAGCGGCACTGATGTTTCCGACCGTTTAGATGAGCTCGCTCCTTTTCGACGCCTAGTGGTAATCCAGGTGGAATCGTCCGCATCAAGTGAAGAGTCAAAGCTATCAGAACCGTTAGCCGTTTCTTGCTGCTGCTGAAATGAATCGAAGCTCTCAGGAATGTAGACCATTTTTTTCTGCTGGTGGTGTTGTCGTAATGAAGCTGCAGTGTTTTTCGGGGGAGGTTCACCCGTTCAACGATGTCCATCATACAGGACAATTGTAATAGTGTACGCAATCACTAACAGTAGATCAACGCACAGATAACACAACGAACAGCTGTTAAACGCACAACAGACGTCTAACAAAGAAGAAATCAACAGACAACATTTTCTAGCCGTATTTTTTTTTTTTTTTTGTATTTTTTTGGAATACTCACTGGCGTTCAATATTTATTTGTTTTCTAAAATAATTACATATAACGGTTATAAAACAAAAAAATATACTTTTAAGAATGTCAAATAGTTGTTTAAAAATCGGAAAATTTTTGTTACTTAATTATGTTAATTTTATTACTAAATAAGCTGCTTTAATGATGTTTGTGCATGGTTTAAAAGTGAATTCTGGTTTATGCAGGTTATATTTCACAGTATTAAGAAAAACAGATTCCAAGTAATTAATCCGTGTTACATAACGTACAGGATTAAATATCTAGCTCTAAAATATTTATTTTTCAGGTAACTATATTTTAGAAAAAATAAAAAAAAAAAAAAAAATATACAATTTTATCGCAAATACAGCAAAGTAGTTGAGCATAATGTATCAACCGCCAAAGATTTAATATGATAAGTATGAATTACCGTAATTTCAATTTACATAATACTAAATTTAAAACAGGGCCAGTCGATTTGGCTCAATCGAATGGGTTCCGTTAAAAATAAACATATAAATAGAAGAATAATTTCTTAAAAGTAATAAACATTTTTTTTTAGTAGTTTTTCTTAATCATTAAAGTTAATTTAATTTTAATTTTTTGCGAATGTAAAAATTTATTATAAAGCACATAGATTTCCTTTGAAAGCAGAAAATCTGTCACAGAAAGAAATTATTCCGATGATCTACTAATTCTTTCTGAAATTTTTTATTGAAATAACCCGCTAAATAAATACATAATCAGCACTTCAAGTCTTTATAACTAAAAATAATTCTTTTTGCGATATACGAACGCAAAAGAAGCATTGAAAACAGCTGGTTTATTTTCTAAACAAACTAATTATCAATTTCAAGAGTGCTTTTTTGATTCATTAAGCCTTAAATATAATAATTATAGAGAAAAAAAAAAATTAAAAACTCACTAAGAATGAACTAGGTTTACTTGGAAAAAGAACGAAGTCGAAATATAACGAGGCAAATCGTGCTGCGGCCCAAAACGATGCGACTATCCAGGTAGGTTTAAAAAGATTATAAAAAAATGAGATTACTCATGTAGGCTACTAATTAAGTATTAGTAGCTAGAAAATAAAAAAAAATCGCGATACTGCATTTTTAATTTTATGAAAACTATCCGCCAAGGTACGCCAGTTTAATAATTAATAAATATTCTAAAAACTTTCAATTATTATATGTATAAAAACTTTCACTGACTGTTTTTACCCGGACTTGGGACGTTAATGTTCACCACACTAAGGTTAATGAATCATTATATAATTACTAAGTCATTGATATTTGTAAGTTAATTCTAAAAACGGGGAATGTGTCAATTTATATACCTATTCTTGCTTGTACGCAATTTCAGGTAAATACAAAAAGATTATAAAAACCGTGATTTTAATTCGTCATTTGATTTGATGAGTCCATGTTATTCAGTAGGAGTGTTATTATGGGTTCATTAAATCATTTTGCAATGTAGATGTATCTCGTATATTTACAGTTTGCCACTTCGGTCAAGGCCGGATGTTCCAAACTCGAGAAATATACGGGGATGCGCATTTTTTTAACCATGTTTAAAATTTTCAGCCTTAACATTCGCATCGCTAAGCGGGGGGACATGTCATTTTTCGCGCTTTTTTGAACTTTACGGCAACTTGGAAAGTTTTGTTAAGGATATGAAATACGGTTTCGTTCCCGACAAATAGAAATCTTTCCAACGATATACTAGGTGGAGGACACGTCATTTTTTGCACTTTTTTGAACTTTTCGGCAACTTTACATAACTTTTGTAGCATAATTTTCTGATTTTATGAAATGACTCCTTCATTTTAGTTTATATTTTGAATTTCAGCTTTTATAAGTTTATCGGGTGATGAGTTATGGTTTTTTAAGTGATTTTTGAGGTCATTTTATGTACCATATTATATATTCTTGACGGTTTTTGGGGTTTTTTTCCGCCCAGGGTAATCGGTAATCTTTAAGGTGTAGATCGTTTTAAAGAGAATATTAATTGTGATTTATGTTCCAAAATTTGAAGTTTATAAGTCAAGATGTTCGTGTGTTATTGATTTTTATTTGATATTTTTGTCATTTGTGTACCATCTTATTAGGATTCCGTAAGTTTTTACGGAATCCTAAAAATGGAAAAAAAGAGATGCTATTGCATGTAATTAACCAAATATTTTACAATACACTTTTGACATATAAAACAAAAATTTATAGCATATGAAAAGAAAAATAATTTTTTAATGAATGACCGTTTTTTTATTTTCTGTGTTCGAAACCTAGTTGAATACTGTCATTTCATTTAGAACGTAATTTGCAATAAATATTTTAACTAATAAATATTAGATATATTTACTTGCTCGATTTGTTTTTATAATTATTATACTAGACTGAGTCGGAATTTCTGTTTTTTATACACAAGTGACAGCTTATAATATTGGAAATAGAATTACATTTTCCTTCAATACGGTAGTTTGCACAAGACCCAAACCACAACAGATTGCGGCTTCATAGTGTAAAGCAGTTAGTATGTGGTGATTTGCCGTATGTTGAAGAGAGAATAATGAGATTACAAAGCAGTGAAGGAGTTATTTTTGCGATAAATGCAACATTTGTATTCATTTTCTTCATTCGCGTCCAACAAGCGATACTTGTAATTTTAGTCGATGTATAGGTCCATTTATCTACGATGAAATTCGAAGTAGATATCGAATTATTTACCGGAGAAATAATAAAATAACCGGAAATTTACTGTACTGATTAGTCCGTACGCACTTTTATCAGTGCCACCATCAAGCAATGGCAAATTGAATACCGCGAGTCGTAAAATCGTACGTGTGCACTTTTCAACTATGCTATTTATCAGTCTTTTTCGTTTCTCTAGCCGCCTTTTTTTATCTTTTTTCTACCTACCAAACGTGTCCGTATTGCCAAGTTGATTTTTTCAAATTATTATTATTATTTTTTTTTTCTGTGCCGTTCCATTTTTAAGCGAAATGGGACCAAACCATTCTTAGCCGATTGGTCATACACGGGAACTTTTAATCGACGGCCATGTTGGTTCGATCATTGGGTTTATTTGACGTAAGAACGCATAGTCTTGGACATCCATTCTTTGCTTCATTGCTCAGTTATTCTTTCTAATTTTTGTCGTGCATATTTTTCAAAATATGTACCGCTTAAATTTTAAAATTTCAGGGGTTTTGAATTTATCTATATTCTAATGATGAAAATACGTCTGCTAAAAAAAAAAAAAAAAGTAGCTTTAATTATAGCAACTAAAAGGCTGTGGTCTTTTTTTTCCAATTTTCTTATCTTATAATTTGTTTGTATAGTTTTTGGAATTCGGGCTCTTAAATTTTAAACTTTTTGAGGTTTCAGATTTTCCGATATTAAAATGATGAAAATATGCTGATTAAAAAAAAAAAACAATTCTCAGCTATTACAGAATGAGCCATGAACTTTTTCTCAGATTTTTTGTCTTTCAGCTTTATAATATTGATATAAAACGAACATAAAATATTTCATTTGCGATTAAAATTAAAGATTTTAAAATTGTATAATCAGTTAACAAATCTTTTAGTTACCTATTCTGTAATCTGTTTTCTGTAGTGCATACCCTCTTGAAATATAAAATTAATAAAAATTAATCAGAGAATTTTCACTTAATTTTATTTTTTCCTTTATACATTTACTATATGTAAATTAACTTAATATTTATTTTAAATAGGAAAATAATATTTTTATAATTAATTTTAAGTCTTCCTGAAAATTAAATAAAATATTAATCTTCAAACAAAATAGTTGATAGGTTTTATTCCACGTGTACTCGCAGAGGTAACTGAATAAGACTCCTCTTTGCAGGAATTCGGAAAAAATTAACCAGTGTACACTCTCTTAAATTTTGGAGATTAATGAAAATTGTTATTAGAATAAAAAGTCCGTTCATACTAAATATTCTCAAGAAAAAGCTGTACACTTGTGTAGTTACACGTTCGAATAAATTATTTAAAAAATTTTAATACGTTATTTACGAAATTTTATAAATATTTGTGCAATCACAATTTTTAACGTAAAATGAAGAAATAGTGACGACGGTTGTTGCGACGAAAAGTATTTTGAACTTTTTTGCTCTTTAAGTTTGTTGTAAGTAATAAAATTGTGTACTGTAGAGTAGTGCAATCGACCATACAAATATTTTTACCCAATTTTTACGCAGATCTATGGCCAAGGACTTTTGGGTGAGTAAGGCCTGCTTGTTTTTAAACGCCATTTTACCCATTGCAATGGGTAAAATGGCGTTTAAAAGCTGACACACGGATGATGATGACTGTAGAGTTGCTCCTATTAGACTGCCGCAAATATAATCACATTCACACTACGTTTTTCCTTCCGTCTACCCTGAAGGAACTCCTAAGTAACAATGAAATTAATATAAAGGAATTATTCGCTATCTCAACTCCACTAACCTCCTATCCTAATTATAGCATCCTAACTTTCCGTGCCGCTGGCCTTCGCTGCAGTTCATGGCACGTAAGTGAAGAAGAAGAAGAAGACGAGTTTCTGCTAAAATATTTCTTTCTAGCCTTTTTCTTTATAATCAACAATCAAAAATTGTGCATTTTCTGTACTTTTTTAGACTATTGCGTTTTGAATTTTGGACTACTATAGAACTCAAAATCATTTATCAAAAAAAAAAAATGTAATATGAAAAAATTCTTGTCAAACATTTTTTGGACGTACCACTGCAATGTGATAAATATTGATAACTTATTACAAATTGTAATCAAAAAATATTTTTATAAATTCAAAGTTACATATTTGTACATACTTTATAAGTAGCTGTTTTGTTTTTTTCTTTGTTTTTTATTTTAATTTTATGTATGCGATAATTGGCTGCAAAGCCTTTGTGTAATATTTATAGATAAATCAGTTTTATTATAATACATATACGTATGTATATAAAAATATTTTTGTACCGGGGGACACCCATGAAATTTTAATCTAGCTTAGGCACTATTTACAGGAGAAAATTATTGCTTGTACATATATGAAATATTTTAAAACTAACGCAAATATTTTTCCGAGCTGTAAAATTAATTTTGTTTCCTATTTTATTTATTTTTAATTTTTCAAATCAAACCGCGCGATTCTCTTCGTATGTACCCACACGTACATACAAGTATGAAGGAAATAAAATTTTATTATTTCTCAGGATAAGAGTAAATACCAAAATACCCTGAGATCACTGAAAACGATTAGAACTCAACACACAGATTTCAATATTGATGAAAATTTTCGTAGCATGTCCCGAATTTACGTTCTATTTTTTAATCCTAACGTCTAAATAAACTGTTATACATCGTAGAAAAGGTGAAAGGTCGATTTTACATGCGAGAAAGGGATAGAATACTTGGAAACCGATGAAAACGTACGAGTCTTAAGTAAAAAATCAAAAGATTATGCTTATGAAATATTGTTATATCATCTAATTAATCTATTCAAATATAAATTTTTCTTCACTTATTATTTTCTTTCACAATTTCTCAGATAATGCATTTTTGAGTATGATAATCGCCAATTGCTCTATTTATATAATTCCTATACCTTGACACGGAGTGCGAGATTTATGTTATTTTAATTAGTGTGATAATCATAATCTCTCATAGTATACCACCATATCTATAAATGAATATTCCGATATAATTTTAATTCCTAGTTATTTGACTGTATTATTATTAATTTTATTACGCTCAGCATTAATTCTAAAATTTAAACATCATCCCTTTCTCTTGGTTGAGGAATAAGTTCGTAGCGTTTTTTTCGAAGAGTTTTATTTAAACGATTTGTTTTTTGTTCTTCAAACTGTTTATATTTATTAGAAAGTGCTTTTTGTGCTCCACAAAACTGTGTTATTTGTTTTTTTGAACAATTTAATTTTTCATCATTTTTCAGGCTTAGAAATGGAATTCTCAGGAGGCAAAAATCAGCATTTTCGACGCCTGCTCTTCTTCACTTTTCATCGGGGTCAAAAAGCAGCCGAAGCAGCCCGGGACATTTGCGAGATGTACGGAAAAGGTGTCATAGGCGAGTCTACATCACGGAAATGGTTTGCGAAGTTCAAAAACGACGACTTTGACCTTGACGACACGGTAGCGGAAGACCTTCGGAATTCGATGAAGAGCATCTCAAGGCACTTTTGAAAGAGGACGGTCGCCAAACAAGTCGTGAATTCGATCAAAATACAATTCTCAATCATTTCCACTCAATGGGATTTGCCGAAAAATTGGGAGCCTGCGTGTCTCACGAACTTACGGAAAACAACAAAGAAAATCGTCTTCAAATTAATGCTCAACATCTTGCGCGGCATCGAGCAATACGCGGCCATAAACAGCGCTTTTGTACCGAATCGTCACGGGAGATGAGAAATGGTGCTTATACGTCAATATGAAGTAAAGAAAGGAGTGGGTGGCTCCAAGAAATACGCCAAAGCCGAGAGTCAAGCAGGATCTCCACCCAAAGAAGGCTATGATCTGTGTTTGGTGGTACTGGGGGGAGGGCATGGTGCACTGGGAAATGCTCAAAGGAACGCTACGGTTAACAAGGGGCTCTACATTGCCCAACTACACCGCGTAAACGAGGCTATTCGACTGAAAAGATCCGATCGACAAGGCCAAGTCATCCTGCTCCACAACAATGGCAGGACGCATGTTGCACAAATCGTCAAAGCCGCATTGCAAAAACTCGAATGGGAGGTTCTTCAGCATTTACCGTACTCTACGGATCTTGCACCGACCGACTACCATCTTTTCCGCTCCCTGCCGAACCATATGAGGGGCGTTACCTCCGACAACGAAGATGACCTCAAAAAAACTGGCTCAACAACTTTTTCAACACCAGACCGGGCGATTTTTGGCGGAACGGCATCAACAAATTGGTCGAGAGATGGGAGGAAATCGTAAACAACAACGGCGAATACGTAATTGATTAATTTATTGTTATAATTATTGTTTTTTGTTTAAATAAAACTCTTCGAAAAAAACGCTACGAACTTATTCCTCAACCCAATATTTTATAATGTTTTTACCTTATTACTACATGTGGTAAAATTTGCTCAGAAACGTAATTTTAATTCATACTAAACTATATATACCCAATCTCATATTATTATTTCTATCTATTTTATAGATTTAAAACAGGAATTCTTCTTAAGCCTCCGATAATACATAAATCTTTCAATATGCAAGCTTAGTTAAGGATTTGAAATATAACAGACAGGACAAGAATTTCGTATCAAAATATTACTTTAACAAACTCCAATACTTTTATTCATTTATTTCGCTTTATAAAATCCATAGTAGAATCACACCACGTAGCTTTTCACTTAAATTTAAATGTTTCTTTTTTCTAAAGTATCACTATTATTCGAAGATCAAACGCCATTGCAAATAATGAATAATTTTTCTAACCCGTTGCGATGTTTTCTTTTTAATTTCTTCATTCATTTCATCATTTACGCCATTAAATTTTTTATATTCATTCGCGCAGATTATTATTTCCTTTTTTAAATCATTTCTTTATATAGATTACAAATCGTGTACTTAGAAATTTGTTTTTTCAATCACCGTTATCATTTCTCCATTTAACTGATTCAATTTTTTTCTTTTTTTCAGTTGCATGTGCTCTATGTTTGAGGATCCTGCCACGCTCTGTAGCTTGGTGGTGGGATCCTAAAAATTAACATATGCCTTCATTCTATATTTTGTTAATATAATACAATCGTTACTTTAAAACTATTTTTCAACTTGATGTACTAATTTTGTGAACGGATGTCTATAGTACACTTCTACAGTAACTAGCGAACTGTTCATCGTTAAAATATTGGAAAAATCCGAACCCACAAAATTTTAAAATTTAAGGATCCAAATTTTGAAAAATATAAAGTTGTAAAATAAAATTCCAAAAAAAAAAGAAAAAAAGATTAAAAAAAGCGCCATTTTGAAACAGCTAGGGAGTTAACTTTTTTTCTCTTAATCAGCGTACTTACGTCATTAAAATATGAAAAAAATACAATACTATTAGAATTTTAAAACTTAACGGCCGAAATTCTAAATTGAAAAGGAGCGATGAGCGCAAGTGACTTAAATAATTATCAATGGTAGTTACCATTGGTTATGCACAATAAATAGTGAATTCGAATATAAAAATTCGTGAATTTTACTGTATCTACGTAAAATATCACGATAATATGGTAAACACGTAAAACCGGACTACTGCGGAAAATTAACTATTTTTCACATTAAAATGAAGAAACTAGGAAACATCAACACATGTTAGATATTGTAGATAATAATAAAATGACTGTATGTTGAACGAATTTAATAAGTAAGCCGTAATAAATAAATTGCGGTAAAAGTAATGATGAAAATACTGAAAGAAGGAAAAAAAAACGAAACAAACATGAAACAATTAATTACAAACAGTTAGTATCAGGCACGGAATGTATATAAACAATACCTGTATTAAAAATCAGTCTTGTATCTATACGGTCACTAATGGTAAGAATTAAATAGAAATAAGTCGCAAACATACTCGTGTGTCTGGCATACGTCTCTACGTAATTAATAAAGTGTCTCTCGCTGATAAGAATCCGATTACAATTGTCTCTGGTTAGTCTGTCTTATTTATTTATCTTCGATTTTCGTTACACTAATCACCTCCGAATAGAATCGAATTCTTAGCTGTTGTACTTAACGGTGTTACCAGTTAGGAAATGTTAAATTATCGGACTTCTATCGTAACTGGCTAGGATACGGGTTTCAATGGCTATCCGACAGTTATTAGGTTCCACTATTTTACCTTTTTTGGTTGACTTAAGACCTAAACTTGGAGCTAAAGGCACAAAATATGATGGAATTAAGAAAACGATTACGGACCTTGTGTCAGAAATTAACACAGCGTTAGCTGAAGACGTCAACCCAGTTAGTTCGAGCATAGACATGAATGAAATTACTAAAGTAATTCATGAAACAATTTATCCCGTTTTAAAAAGATTCGAAACAAAAAATAAACCGAGTTATTCGCAAATAACTAAAAATGATACCAAAAAAAATATTACTTCAATTCAGAAATCGAAACTGGACAAAACTATTAAAATCTCCATTTCTGATGATTCTAAGAAATTAGATAAACTGAATAATATCGCTCCGGGTAGTAAAACCTCTTCTGAATTAGTAGAAAAGGTATTTAAACAAGCTATCAAGCCTAAGGATCTTAAAGACATGCCTATTTTCACACGTAAAAAGGATAGTTTGATGATAAAAACCACTAACGAAGACAAGGAAACAATTATAAACCGCTTGAATAATTTTGCTGATAAAGATACATTTACCTTTTCAGAACCGGCAAAAAGAATGCCTTACATTAAAATAACAGGGTTACCTTTTTCCTTTCGTTCTTATGATTCTGACCAAGTCAAAAACGAAATTCTTACTTCAATTCACCAGTATACTAACCTCTCAATCGATCGGAACGCTTACGTCAAAATTATCAAGAAGCAAAAGAATGAAAATACTTACTTGGAAGCGATTGTTCAGGTATCACCGGATGTATACAATTATCTAATTAAAGATGGATTTGTTCCTGTAGAATAGCGCTTATGTCGGGTCTACAAACATATTGATATTACCCAATGTTATTCATGTGGAGGCTTCGGGCATAGAGCTCGGTATTGCAAACTGGATAATGAAGAAAGAGGTAAAATTAAGGAAATCATTGATCGTGGACATTGTCCAAACTGTCACTTTTCAAATGTAGAAAGAAAAACGAACTTCAGTCTGGACCATAAGTATTACCAGCTTTACAAATGCGAAACTGCGAAAAGAATTCATTCAATTTTAAATAACAACACTTGTTATGGAGAATAATAATTTCGATTTCCTCTCTGTAATGCAATTAAACCTACATCATTCACGTGCTGGTAATAAGTTGCTACACTTCGATTTATTGAAGGATAACAAAGATATTGTGTGTATCTCAGAACCGTATCTTATTCAAAAGGTAATCCCAGATATTACCAATGCTTATACTCAAACTACAAAGCAGTTCGTGTCAATTTTAGTTAACTCAGCATTACCATTTAAAGAGGTAGAATCCTTCGAACGTTGCGAATATATCGTGGCAGTTCAATTGGAAGAAATTTTTATTATCTCCTGTTACTTTCCGCCTTCACAAGATCTAACTAACTTCTTAGATTTGTTATCGCAATTTATTACTTTCCACCAGAAGAAATCGATTATCTTATGCGGTGACTTTAATGTCCGAAATAAGATCTGGGACAGTCGGGCTTTTCACTCGAGAAGATCTAACATTTTTGAACAATTTATTCTTAGTAATAATCTTTTCGTCGCCAATGAACGAGATGAAATTACTTTTTCTAACGCCAATGGTTTCAGCGTTATTGACTTGACTTTGATCCACGGTCGACCTAACGTAATCAGTGACTGGAAGGTAGATAATAAAGCAATTTATTCAGACCACAGTCCGATTCAGTTTAAATTATCAGTAAAAATGAATATTACTAATAGCTTAACGCATCGCATTATAAATTATAAGAAATTCAATAAAATCGTTGTAGAAAATTCGCACTTAAACTACGATTTTAAAACTGCTAATGATTCCCACCAACTGAAAATAATGTTAGAAAATTTCCGTAACACACTTCATGATACTATTAGTAGCAGCACTGAAACGATTCAATTAAATAGGAATTCGTGGTGGAATATTAATTTAGAGATTTTACGAATAATTCTAAGGAAATTGCGCAAACGGGTTCAACGCTCACACAAGCGGGGAGCTAATGATCACAATGCGCGCCTGGTTATGAATTTGGTACGAAAAAATTTTAATAAAGAAATGCGAAACGCGAAAACCAAAAATTGGAAAAAATTTTGTTCCGATTCGAAACTATGGGGCCTTCCTTACAAGACTATTTTCAAAAATAAACGCCAGTTACAGATTCCTTCGTATTTTTTAGACCAGAATAATCAAAAAATTTTCGATAAGGATTCAAAGATAAAGGCCCTTCTTGATCATTTTTATCAAGTAAACTCAAACACAAATGGGGACGAAACCTTCTCATACAAGTTGCAAGAATTCCAGAGATTTAACCTTAGCGGCTTTAGTTTTAACAGCGAACTATTTATTTCCAAAGCGGAAATTAAGGATATTCTTCGCCGGACTAAAAATAAAGCTCCTGGCTTAGACCAGCTGACGAATAAATGTTTGAAGATCTTGAATTTCCACTATCCTAATTTACTTCAGAGCTTATTCATCGCTTTGTTGAGGTTCGGAGTCTTCCCGGAAACCTGGCGAGTAGGAAGGACAGTTTTTGTGCTACAACCCGGACGTAGTCTTAGTCTTCCATCTTCGTACAGACCGATTGTCTTGTTAAGCGCTTTAGCCAAGGTGTTTGAATATGTTTTGTTGAATCGTATACTGCTGGTTTTACCTCACGATGATCGGCAATTTGGATTTACTAAGTCCCGTTCCACGGCAACGCTTTTTGGCGAATTATCTAAGCAGATTGAGCGTGCGTTAAGTAAAAAGACTGCGATCGGCCTGGTGACGTTGGATATTAAAGGCGCCTTTGATAACTGTTCGTGGCCAGTCTTATTCCACAAAATTAGAGCACTCAGGCTCGATTATAGAATAATCTCAATTTTAAGACAATACTTAGATTCCAGAACTATTAAATTTATTTACGAACATCAAACATATTTTCGAAATGTTACTCGCGGATGCCCGCAAGGATCGATTTTGGGCCCGATTTTTTGGAATTTGTATATTTCAGACTTATCGTTGATGGAGTTCCCGTCGGCAGTAACCAGATATTTCTATGCAGATGATCTAGCATTCGCGGTCACTTCTAACCATCGTCCCTCCATTTGTAAATACTTCAAGATTACAATCAACAATATTTTAACCTATATGGAAAAACATCTTCTACAGTTGGACGAAAACAAGACTAATTTATTAATCATGCACAGGAAACGAAAAAGGGACTACTACAATTCGCTACATCTCTCTATACCGAACTTTAAAATTAATATCGTCGAATCACTGAAATATCTTGGTATTACATTAGACTGTCGCTACAGTTTTAATCAACATTTCAAAAATTTGTCCAGTAAAGCTACAACGGTTCTAAATAAATTGCACTCCGTGTCTGGACGCACGTATGGGATGAGCACTAAACACCGTTTAATAATTTATAATATGCTAGTTGTTCCATTATTCACGTACTGCGTATTTATGTTTGAAGAGGCTTTAAAGCGTAAAAGTATTCAGGAAGTACTAGTTAAATCCCAAAGGAAATTTCTTTTGTTTATTCTCCGCGCGCATAGAACTACTTCCGGTGATGCGTTGCGAACAATAGCAGGACAATTGCCACTGCATTCCGTATTGCAGCATAAAATTTTGTATTTTAAAGGGTTAAATAATCTCAATTTGGAGTTGGATCTAAACAATAGATTTATTGAAATGCAAAATAGCTGGAACAATAGCTCAACTGGAAGATTAACATTTAGTTTTGTCCCCGAGGTTAAAACCAATCCAATCAAAATTAATAATATTAATACGTATGTGACGCAATTTCTCACTGGACATGGTAGATTTCAAAGTTATCTGCACCGTTTCCATCTAGCAGACACCGATTTGTGTTCCTGTGGAGATGCTCCTGAAACTGTCACCCATATCGTTAATGAGTGCGCCAAATGGAAATTCTTGTTTAAAGACGTAAATTGTTTTCCATTAAACAACGATAATTTATCAAAATTCCTGCACGCGGCGAATTTTATCATGGCTTCCAAATATTCGTATGTTGAAGATTTTTCATTTAATGTATAATTTTAATTTAATTTTTATATTGGTTAATTTTTGTCTCTTTCATTTTCTTTTTATTGTTTCCAATCCATGAGGTGTTCATTCAACTGAGATACTCATGGCTATGTTTCAATTACTATGTAAAAAAAAGAAAAAACCGTAAAAGGAATAAGTTCAGTTTGGGTACAAAGTTTTTCACCGGTTTAATTGTATTTAACGTCGATCACTTGTACAAATACACATAAAAACTAATGACTTCCGTTTGTTCGAAACTGCCCTTTTTTCAGGGCTATTTTTTTGTTACTTTACTGAAATATTCTTCGTTGTATTTTATTAACTATTTTCTTCAGCTCGCGATACATATATGTCCATTAAAAGCATGCACAAAAAAAGTAACCGTTTATGATTAACTTTTTGCAGTCAGCATCGAATTCAAATTGCAACAATAATTAAAATCTTATTAATGACTACATCCTTGATCTGAGTAATGAACATTTACTCCATTTTGATTTGTTGCCGGTTGCAAAAAGTTAATGTTGTTGAAGAATAATCATAAGATTAAGTATAATATTACATTTGAAATATTAATTACCTTTTATCTAATTATTTTTTACTTTTAGCGCATTTGTCTTTTTTAACTTGTTTACCAGTGGTACACTTTTGCATGAACAAAGAATCATTAAAATCAGTCGACATAGTTATACGTAACCAAACATCAAATAAATAAATAAAAAACGCAACCGACATATTACCTTTGTTTATGAGGCGTCGGTAATAAGAAGCAATATTACACTAAAGTTTCATTACAAACGATAAAAAAATTAATAATTAATAAAGCTAATAATATATATTATAAATAAAAACATAAAAGGTATAGATATTTTTTCATGAATATCTTAACTCGGCAATCGTTTTACTAAATAAAATGAGCGATACATGTTATTGAAAATGGACTTGGTACATTTTCGCGTTTATCGTGAAAAATATTGAAACAATTCAAATATAACACATTTTAGGCTGTAATTTATAATCGACTTAAATTTCATTAAAATCTGCTGAGCCTTAATTAAAATCATTTTCGAGAAAGGCGGAGAGACGAAAATATTCTTGCCTATATGAGTACATTTATATTTTAAAATTTGTTGCAACGGAAATATTTGCAAAATCGGTAACGAAAGAGCTGATAAAAAAGGCTCATATGCGTACATATTCTTTATAAATGAGACCGCATTGTAAAACGGTGAAAGTCGATCGTTGTGTTTGTAAAACGCGCCTTGCTCGGTTGCCGAAGTGAACATTTCATTTTAGTTGTTCCGCAAAAGCGTCGTTTTGTCGGCTGTCAAAAATTACCTTTGGCTCGCAAAACCAAACCGCCAATACGAACACATATAATTTGAAAGCATATCTTAGAAAAAGGAAAACGAACACCTCGCTTTAAAACAGCGCAAGCGCTATACTGATCCTGACTGATGCAGAGTATAATCGGAGATCTCCCCGAATGAAAACATTTTGAAAAATGTAACACCATACGACCAGAATCTGGCTGATGGGAAAATTCTCCGAATTCTATCGACTTCAGCGCATACCTGAAATTAAAATATTTTCACATTTCTAGTTTTGTTCATTCGCAACTGAAACTTCAATCTTACATCTATTGCAACCTCGTCCATTCATTTACCAATTCACATATATTATTACCGTTATCCTACATTATTAAATCAATTTCTGTAGAAGTAGCATTAAGTTATTTCCGTTTTCTCCGCTTCCCTCTATCTATCTCTCTCACCGAAGTATGTTTAAGAGAAAAAATATATACTTATTCAGTATAAAAAGTTTTAGGGGGTTAGGGGCAATCAAAACTTTCAAAAAATCGATTTTTTTTTTTTTGCATTTTCTCAAAGTATATGTTGAAAATATCATAGATTCTTTATTATTATACACTCATACATACATTTACAAATTTTAGGTTGCAAAAGTGCTGAAAGTTATTTATTTGTCGTCCGTATGCCACCTGTGGTAGTTGCAGTGTGCAGTCAATAGTTGAGCGTTTAAAAAAATTATTTCGAGTAACTTATCATGGGACGTGATTCTGCAAAAGGTTCGGGAGAACTTCGGAGCTCTAGGAATTTTCGTGAATCGCGTGTCATTAAGAGAAAAAAATGTTTTCAATCCGAAAACACCGGAACGTCAAGGCCGTGCCCACGGGGTGGGTTTTGGGGGTTACCTCCCCCCCCCCATGAGAATTGAAATAGCTTAGGTACTTCATTAATATTTTATGCAAAATTTTTTGTTACGAGTATAATCAATAACATATGTAATTTTTATTGTTTATACAGTAATTTGTTTATTTAAATTATATTAATATATAAATCAAGATGATGGAAATTATTAATAGTATGAATATTAGTGAAAAATGTATTTTTGTTTATAAAATAAATATGCGAAGAAAATTTTCACCCCCCCCCCCTTCCAAAATTCTAGGCACGGGCCTGCGGAACGTGATGAAAGTATTAGCAGTACGTCATCTAAAAAATTGAAACGGAGCACTGAAAAAGATGTACTCGAAGATAGTAGTACTGAATTTAGAATTATTAACTTTATTATGGTATTTAATGCTATTTCGAGTATTGTTAAGTGTGAAAAGTGTAACGGAAATGTTAAATTTCAAACATCAAGCACACGTGGTCTGGGATTTAAAATTGTAGTTTCATGTGATGATTATGTAAATGAATACATTCCTTCCTGTTCTTTCGTTGGACATTCGTATGAAATAAATAGACGTTTTATATTAGTAATGAGAATACTAGGAATAGGACTTGAAGGAATGCGAAAGTTTTGTGGTCTAATGGACATGCCGTCATTTTTAGATAAAAACACTTATACAATATTATTGAAGCAAATATTAGATTGTAGTACAGCTGTCGCAGAATCTTTGTTGAAAAAAGCTGTGAGCGAACGAAAGTAATCAACGTCAACAAGTGAAAATAAAGATACGAATGAATTGACTGTATCTGGGAATGGAACATGGCACAAGCGTGGATATACATCTTCATTTGGAGTTTCTTCTATAATTGGTTATTTTACCGGTAAAATTCTTGATTTAAATATTAAAAGTGCATATTGTAAACAATGTGAATATTGAAAGACAAAATAAATACGGCTGAATACGAAGAGTGGCATGATACACACGAAAGTGAATGTACTGCTAATTATAAGGGGTCATCTGGGAAGATGGAAGTAGATTCAATAGTCGAGATGTTTCAGCAGTCTGAAACTAAATATGGGGTTAAATAATATACTAATTATATTGAAGATGGGGACTAAAAAACTTATTCAGGGATTGTAAAAGCAGATCCTTACGTTAATACATCCGTAAATAAGAAGGAGTGTGTAGGACATGTTCAGAGGCGAATGGGGACTCGATTACGAACATTGAAAACCAAAAATAAAGATCTTGGCTATAGAGGTAAACTTACAGGAAAAATAATTGACAAATTAACTGTGTACTATGATTTAGCAATATAGGCCGGCACTGTGATTCTGTCGAAGATATGAAATTTGCAATCATGGCGACATTTTATCACTATGGCTCAACCGATGACAATCCAAATCACAGTATGTGTCCAAAAGGCGAAGATTCCTGGTGCTCTTACCAATGCTCTGAAGCACATGGGAGAACTTGATACTTACAGTCAAGATTTTGCTTCCTTACCTCCTGATGTTTTAAAGGCTACCGAACCAATTTATACCTGCGTAGGGTAACAACTTACTCTCAAGAGGATTTAATCAAAACAATAATGAAAGCTTTAATCAACTAGTGTGGAAAATATGCCCAAAAACTATAAATACTAGTTATACCATTGTACAGATTGCTGCATACATTGCTGCCTACATTGCTGCTGGTATATTTAATGAAGGTATACATTCATTATTGATAATTATGAATACACTGGGACGAAATTGTAGGCCTAATTCTCATCGGTATGCTGGAAAAACAGATGATGCGCGTATGAAGGTGGCAGGTAAGCGCGCTAACGATAACACTCGGGAAGGCAGAATGCAACGTAAACAATAGGAAATTGATATTTCGGAAGCTTCTACATCGGCTGAAGAACCATTATATGGCCCAGGAATAGATGACTCGGTGTAAGTAATTAAATGATTTCTCTTTCTATACATAAATCGAGTGTAAAACTTTAAACACGTTTTTCTCAAAACTATGTTTTTAAAGTCGGTGACCACTGTCATTCAAACACCGCTCGGTGGATTTGAATGAAATTTATACAACTTTTTTAAAACATATTAAACTAGTGGCTGTTTGAAGGTTTTTTTTTTTTCAAAACTTCGAATTTTTATAAACAATTTTGTGGTGCTTTTTTTCTGAAAATTCGAGAGTAAATTGTCTGAGGCCACCATTTTGTTTATTTTCAAAAAAAAAAAAAAAGTTTCGATCAGGCACTAGATTAACTATTAAAATACTATTTTTTTTTCATTTGAACGATTTTAAGTGAACTGTTTTTTTTTTTTTTTCTTGTTTGGGTTTTTCCCTGGGCTTGTCAGCAACGGACGATTACCCATCAACATGTGTACATAGCAGCAATTAGGAGTAACAAGGAATGGAATCTGACAAAGAATGCTATACTAAAGATGGAGAAACAATAACAATCAACGTCGAAAAATGCCAAACGTATGCATCCTGAAAAGAAAAGGAATGACGAAGGTAAGAGCAAAAGGAGTTAGCTGTCCCATACCATGACCACATCTGCAATTACAGAGCCCACAGTACAAACGGACAAAGGAATCTGGCTATAAATAATTAAGGAAGAAGAAACACGGGATGTTTAAAAAGCAGTTAGATCCATCAAGCACGAAACCTATATAGAACACAACGCTTAGCGTCCGTAAACAATTATCCGGAAGTTCAATGACTTTCTCCATCACTATAAGTGAACTGTTGAGAAGTTATGGTGGTCTGTGGAACAGGGGTCGATACATATAGCGATAACTTTTTATATAATTAATAATTATTTTTTTTTCAAATTTGGGTGAAATCAAGTTGAAACGTAACATAGTGATGTAGTATTGTTACTTTTATAAAATAAATAAAATTACTGATAAAAAAAAATTATTAAAAATACTTGTTTCTTCGAGCCTCTGACTGCCCCTAACCCCTGAACTCATTATTAGTAACATTAAAAATCGACTAGAATTTTATCTTCATAGATTAAATTTTAAAAATACTACCTCTTCCGACACGTGCAATGCAAAACAATATACACCTGACATACGAAATATGTACAAAAAATAATCGAGCAGCATTCACATTTGTAGAACAACGTATGCGTCACATACGTATATAATGTGAAATATATACAAAGGAATCAAACCCCCTTAAGTGACAGCGCAAAAATTGGAGAAATTTTATTAGAATTTTAATCACCACTATTAAATAAAAAGTCACGAATAAAGTAGCAGCACGTGATAGCAAATACCGAAAAATAATTGAATACGATGCGCCACTTACGGGTTTTCATAAAAAAAAAAAAAGGATTGTGCGAAAAAATATTTAAAACAACGAAAACTATAAATCAGTACAATTCTGTGTAAAAGAAAATAAAAAATATCCAAAATTTTCTATTAGTCATACGAAAATTCGCACATCACAACTAATAAATTTAATAGTTGGAATTTAAATAATATGAAAATGGATTTCTTCTTCCTTCTGTCCCGACCGATCTCGATCATGGGTGGCCATCTAGTGAAGCCTTAATGATATTCTGGTACCGCTTTCTGTCGTACGCGGAGTGTACGTATACCAACCACTCTGTATTTAATCCTATCATTTACCGTGTCGTAAAAGTTCTTTAAGAGTAAAACTGAACATACATGCAATGACAATTTTATACTTCTTTTTTAAATACTGTAAAACCTCCCCGATTATCCGTGTTAATTGGGGATTTATCATGCACGGATATAGAAAAACACGGTTAACCCGCCACCGGCTGTTCCGTGAGTTTTTATGTATTCCGAGCCTTGCGACCCACGTAATATGTGGGTCGGGAGGCTCTTCAATTTCCTATTATGAAATGATAGCTGACCATCTACGATTGCAATTGTATAATTTTTTGTATTGTTTTGCTTTTTCGCTTTATAATAAATACGTATATCAGTACTGCATATGAAATGATAGCTGTGATATAAAACCCCTTTTAGCGAGAAGGAAACTGGATTATTTAGACTAATTTAATTAAGTAAATACTGTAGATACAGAAGATTTATAAAATTCAAAATTTTTATTCATTTTAAATATTGTATCAATGACAAGACGAAGAAATAAGGACACAAAGTAGAGTAGAAATAAAAATGAAATAAACGTTAGCTACAGAAAAAGAATTATAAAAAGAAATATAATAACTTAGATATTCATTTTTATTTAAAAAGTCAGTCACTTTCTTCTGTCTGTCGGGAATAGCTCTTTCTTTTTGCCCTATCTTAGTCTGGAAATGTTCTAGCTGCAGAATGTCTGTGAACGTTATATCTGTCTGCTACTCGAAATATGTGATTACAGTCTACGTACAATGCAACGCAATTTTACAGCTTACTCGCTGTTCTGGTACTAGCGTTTCGACTTTTTCATTTCCCGATTCAGAATCCCGATTGATTTCATTTAAAATTTCTTCATCAGTAAAAATATGGTAACCAGGATCAATTTCATCGCTCTCTATCCACTCCTTCATATTTTCATTATCAACAAGTTCAAATTCCTTCCCATCACAATTTGGAACCTTTTTTGCAGGAAGCACGCGAGTTTAAAGAGATGCACGGTTAATCCGCCGATCGGTTAAAACACACACGGATAATCGCGGTTTTACGGTAGCTAAAATCCGCTGTGAGGTAAACCGATAGTGAGTTATTTGATTTCATTAGGCCAGCAACTTGATCATCTGATTCAGCAATTCTGGCACAAAAATTTTTCCTTCTCTGGTCCAAATAAATCGCCATCCCACGTTCCTCAACCAGCGCACAACAAATAATAACAGTAGCAATAGTATAAATATTACAAACAGTTTTAAATCGGTTAGTGGTTACACAAATATTAATAATAAGAATGCGAAAAATTATAATTATCAGAATACTAAAAATAATAATAAAATTAATGAGAAAAAGAATAATGATGGAAATACTAAGAATAACAAGAAACAGAATATGAGATATAATAATAAGCTGAAAATTATTAAAAATAAAAATAAAAACAAAAATAAACATAAGGCTAAAATGAATAACAATAAGTTGTCTCATAAATATTTAAATAGCAGCTACATATATAAAAAACGAAATTGAATCGGAACATCGGTCCTGTATGATTTCCCGATCGTGCTGATCTTGTACGGTTTTCCGGTCGTGTGTGCATGGGAGAAAGCGGTCTAAGTGGCTTGCTTAATACCGGTTAGTTCAAACACTGCGTTTAATTTCATTTTGTATTTACATTGTGATATTATTGTGATATTATTGTATCATTTTGTCTAACGGCTGTGTTTGATGAATATGTATGTGGATTTATTAAATGTGTTTATGAATGTTAGGAATGTGCGTGAATCGGCTCCGTTTACTCTCCTGGCTTGATCGAGGGTGTCTGTCGTAATGCATTTCATTTAAAGTTATCGAGCCTGTATTTTAGAATATTTTGTTAAATTAATGATTATAAATTGTATTTTTTGGGGGTTTATTTTTTTTTAATTTGATAATAGTTGCGGTGTTCCAATTACTTAATCGTCAGTTTGGACCTACGCCAGTGATAAATTTATTTGTTTACTCATGTGCCGAGATCTATTTTTCATTTTGTTGAGTTCTGAGTTTTATTGGACCAGAATGGCTACTATTTTTTCGTATCAGATTCTGGGTCCCTGCGACGGGCCAGAATGTCTGGTTTCAGTTATTTTATAGGATCCTGGGTTCCCGCGTCAAACCAGGATGCCTTTTGTTTAGTGTAAAAAAAAAAGTCCTTAGGGTTTTGAGACGCGGCCATGAGATGTTTGTTTAGTAATGATAATAATAATAATAATTTGTAAGTAAATATAAACTGAAGAGTATAATTGTATATGTAGTTTTTTAATGTATTAAAATATTCTATGTAGCAGTTATCTGATATTTTCTGATTCTTTTGGTTAATTTCATTGTTGATTTGAACGGTTATATTAAATTATTAGAATTTTGTTAGTCATTGCAGACAAAGGCGCACTCAGGATTTTTTTTGGTCGGGGCCAGAATTTAGAAGATGAGTTAAGAGGATGGTAACTCGGTTTAAAAAAAAACAAAACTAGTGAATTTTATCAAAAAAAAAAAAAAAAAAAAAAAAAAAAAAAAATACAAAATTAACGAATTTTATTTTTAAAAAATAGGTGTATGTAACATTAATACAGGGTGCGGCAGCATAATTTCCTTTTTTAAAATGCGCCACTTTTTTTCTACTAAATTTTTTAAAGAAATAATAACAGAAAATCGAAATAAAACTGCAAGGGAAGAAGCATACATATTGCCAATTAGAAAAAAAGTGGCGCATTTTAAAAAAGGAAGTTATGCTGCCGCACCTTGTATAAGCAAAAAGTAAATATGTATGTTTTTTAACAAAAAATAAGTAAAACAAATGATTACAAAACAAAATTAAGTTTTCGAGGATTTTTTATAAATACATCTAATACCTCGTCGGCAATTATATTTATTTCACGATGTATATTTAACATCGCAAGTCCATTAAGACGAACTTGACCGAGGTGATTTCGCAAATACGTTTTCAATCTTCTCAACGTCGAGAATGATCTTTCTGCTGTGGCCGTAGTAATTGGGATGGTACAAAGGATGCGTAAGAGTGTATTTACACGGCCAAATGATGTCTCATCGCACAAGTTTAATGCCGTAATAGCGTTTTTCGGAATTGAAATATTTTGATCGGAATCACAAAATTTGGTGTACCACAGCTGAATAGCTGACTTTAACGACGATTCCGAGTAATAGGGAAGATCTTTTGAGTAAAATCGACATAATTCCAGAAATTGATTCATTCGATTTTCATCGATTAGTAGTCCGGTAGGAAATAAACAAGAAAAACTGGAAAGAATAGTTTCATGCTTTAAAAAACGTACATTGAGTTGTTGGACAAACATGTCTACCCAAGGTATATAAATATTGCGACGAAAATATTCTTCTGTATTTTCTGCTGAAACGTTAATTCTCAAAGTTTGCTGAGTAGTTGTGCGAGGATCTTCGATCATAATATTCAACCTTTGTGCAATATTTTGAGCAGTCTGAAATATTTCTGCAAAACACACTTCAGCATTTTTTCTTTCAGTCAAAATTGTTCACATTGCAATTTTGGCCAAATCAACAGCTTTCGATAAATCCGAGTCTTTTTCTTGTAACTTTTGGCTCAAAGGCAAAGTATAACTAAGCAGCTTTTCACCACAAAGTAGAGATATTATGAATTCCGATCGTTGAAGAGAATTGTAAAAACAATAGGCGCTACTTGAGGAATCTCTATCATCCCATTTCGAGATCTGTTCAAGGGAAACAATAATTGGATGAAATAACTGAACGAAAACTAAAATAGCGTCGTGTCGCTCGACCCATCTAGTTGGACATAGTTCTTTTAGATATTTCTGGTTCCCACTATCGGTGATGAATTTTTCAATGTTTTGAGTCAAAACTTCTTTACGTTTAGGTGTATCAAAAAACACGGCTATCTTTCCCACCACAGCGATGCAATTACGAATTGAAAGAATTTCAACGGCGTTTGAAATCGCAAGATTCAGACTATATGAAATGCAATGGACGTAAATCGCGGTCGGATATTCTTCAGATATAATGGCTCGAACGCCATTAAACTTACCACTCATGGCAGCTGCTCCATCATATCCTTGGCCACGAATATAATTAGGATCGATGTTATACTTGTGTAAAGTTGACAGAATCGCATCAGCCATATTTCTACCGGTTTGCACCACGATTTTTTTAAAGGAAAAAAAATTTTGCAAATAGAGTATTTACTATCTAAGTGCTTTACATATCGAAAACAAATCGTGAATTGTTCGGTTGTTGTAATATCTTGTGACTTATCGGCTAAAACGGTAAAAAATTTCGCATCTCTGATTTCTAACGCAATTTTTCGTTTCATTATTTCATCACACGCATCTATAATTTGATTTTTAATATTCCAACTTATGTACGTTGCATTTTTACCGCAATTTTTGAAATGTTCTTTCAACACGACATCACCAGCATTGATTCGTGACCTCAGTAACGCTCTAAAATTTCCTTCGTTTTCTTTAGGCGGATTTTCTAAATCAAAATCTCCATAATCTCGATGGCCACGCAATGGGAGTCCCTGTCTTCCACATAGAATGATTGTATCTATAATAGGTTTGATTCTATGTCGATTTTCTTCAGCTTGAATTTTCTTAACCATATCAACTGCCTTTTCAATCGAAATCAACTTTCCTGTCATCACATTTTTGAAATTACTCGCGTATAAACAAGCAGTTTTATGATAGTCGAGATTTTCGTGAAAATTAAATCTTTCGGGAGCCTTTTTCCAATTATTGAAACCAACCTTTACCAAAAAATTAGATTTTTGCATACCTGCGTGGTCAACTACTGACGGAGCAAATAATACACAATTCAAACAGAAACAGCTATCTTCGATTTTTGAGTACTTCAACCATCGATATTTCAAAAACCAAGTGTACTGAGCACGTCGTTCGCGTCTTTGCTTTTGCTCATTTTTAAAAGGAAATGTAAAATCTATGGAAGGCTTCCATACATTTGTCAAAGCGTTGAACTTTTCTTGATCGGTCAAACTTCGTTTTACAAACAGAGATATATCCATTTTATTTATTTATTTGGTGAATAATAACATAAATACATAGTAATTGAAACATAGCCATGAGTATCTCAGTTGAATGAACACCTCATGGATTGGAAACAATAAAAAGAAAATGAAAGAGACAAAAATTAACCAATATAAAAATTGAAATAAAATTATACATTAAATGAAAAATCTTCAAGATCCGAATATTTGGAAGCCATGATAAAATTCGCCACGTGCAGGAATTTTGATAAATTATCGTTGTTTAATGGAAAACAATTTACGTCTTTAAACAAGAATTTCCATTTGGCGCACTCATTAACGATATGGGTGTCAGAGATATATCCATAGGATTAGTACTTACAGTTGGTGTTGGTGCTATTGCTATAGATTCTGTCGAAGACATTGATATACAGCCCGCTGCATATTTTGTACCTGTTTCATGTTGTAAATCATTTTGATGCTGGGGCTGAGTATCCGTATCTAAGCGTAATTGTTTATCAGCAGATGTACCACTACTACAAATATCATTAGCTTTGGCTTTTTTCGATTGGAAAAAATGATCCAAGGTACCTTTACCTTTAGTTTTTCGATCCATGCTTTATATCACATTTGAAAAAAAACAAAAAAATTAAACAATTCGCTGTAGGTAACATAAGCACATAACCAATCAAACTGGAAAAGAGTTGATGATGCAATTGCGATGTAACAAATTCAAAATTAAACTGATGAATGTTATATCCAGGTTCACACGGTTAAGTGATAGAAGCTAAAGTATGACAGAGAAGAATAAGCCGTCTGTCCTTTTCTGCGTTTCATGGGAAATGAATATCTGAGCAAAAATGTGCCTCATCAGCTAAAAAATGAGAAAACATCGGAATTCGAATGAAACGTTCCCATCATTTTTTCTATGTCGTATTAGGCAATTTCTTTCTCTCTTTATTTTTCTTTTTCTATTTACTTTCCATTTCACGCTGTTGCAATTTACTGCTACATGCGCAATCCATGCAGCTTCGGGCTTCTCTAAGCAACTGACATGACGTAATTTAACCCAGCACTGGTAACAGTATGGTGTGTTGACAAACAGCACAAACTAGTGTAAGTTTCGAGTGTGAAATGTCCGATCCATTTGGGTCTGCTGGATACTATCCGGGATGCAGTTCCCGAACCTGTGATTCAGTTCAAGGTCCGTATAAATAACGAACTTACCCATCACTGCTATATACAACCCAACGAAGCAACTTAAAACAAAATTATTTCATATTTCTTCATCGAATTCATTTCTTTTTTCTGTACTATTCCAAGCTGCGCTTATAATAAAATTTAAATAAATTTAAAAAATAAATAAATATAAAAATAAATTAAATAAAATACATATATATATATATATTATAATTTAAAAAAAAAAAAACTGCAAAGTCAGAGAAGATCGTTCTAGCGAGAACTAAGGTAGAAATCGGATCCTATTAGCGACGAATAGGTCTGACTTAATATGATTCAAGATCTTATGAGTCCTGAATCATATTAAGGAGGGGCAGCGGTCATGAGCCCACTATAGTGTAACATAGATGAAATTCGGGTTTTACTTTTGGAATTCTGGCTTTACTATGCTGTGGGAAATAAAAAACGTGAACGGAATTTTATATTATAATCTTACTACTTTTAGATCTGCACACGGCATATTATTTCATATATATGTATATATTTCTCGAACAATACTCGAACCGGGTAAAGTAACGTAGTTGATGTTAAATGATTCGAACGGTTGGGAAATTGAAATCGTATTCCGATGCCGCACCAACACAATCAAAATATAACGTAAATTAACAAAAGCTAGACGCACAGATACTGCCCGACTATAAGCGACGTAATGTTACCAATATTACCCATATGATAAAAATTATGTGTCGGTGCGACTGGTCGGGCAGTATCGATAGCTGATCGACTACACATCAAATCAGTTATTAAATCAGTTTAAAATCAGTTTAGTTTTACGCGGTTACCGTTGTCAAAGCGGTTGCGTAGACGGCGGGATCGTTTCAAGATTCAGAGTAAATTTATGCCCGTCGTCATAATAATTAATACACGTCGAAGAATTTTTTTTAATATTTTTATTTTTTCTGTCGTTTATCTGTGTTAGTTGTTTCGATCACCTGCTCTTTGTTCCGAAGTACTCTAGTCACCGAGTAACTACGTGTTCTCTAATTGTGTGTGAATATATATTTTATTTTATTAACAATTTGAATTTATTCGTGTCTATTACGCGACCCAAAACACGAGCCTTCAGGCGAGGTTGATAGTTGGGAGGACACAGCGGCCCGAACCACTGTGAGATAGCTATTTGCTTAGCTTGAGTGGTTTCTCCATCCTTTTTCTTGATACAGTCGTGATACTGGAGGAGTTAAGAGAAGCCAGAGTCACATGCTATCAGAATTGAGAACGCTATAATATTACATTGAACATTTAAAACACAAAATTACATCTCGTACTTCAGTTAACACACAAACCGTTGATGACTATTACAAATGTACAGCCAAATCTATTGTCTTGATACTAATTTTAATTTTCAATAAAAACAACTAGTATCCTAACTCCATCAGTTGCTTTCATAATATTGAAAAACATTTGATATTCCCGGTTAGAAATGATTGAAATTGCTGCACATTGCTACATATTTTTTTTCAGTTCTTCCAAAAAATTATTAATATTCATTCTTAAACAAACAAAAAAAAAAAAACTATCGCAGGACAAAAACCGTAGTTTGAAGATCGAATTTAATCGAAATGACGCTACTAGTATATTCGAATAACGTGATATTTCAAAATACGTCAGATGTGACCACACGTCCGGGAATTAACATCGCCCGATGAAATAACAATGAGAAGGAGGAAATTGAAAAAGGAGAAAAATTATTATAGTTCGTTCAACGAAAATGTGCCGATGGAAAAAAGTCGATATAATTCGATGTTTATTATCCACTTACCCCCTAAAATTAAAAATGCTGACGTGTTACCAATAGCAATTATGGTTTTTAGTCAAATTTAAATGTTCATTTAAATCGTGGTAAGTTCATTTTTTGTAGTTTTAGTTCATTTAATTAATATAATTTTTAATAACAGAATTAATTAAAATTAAATTGTAATTTTAATGTTTATTTTAATTTAATTAGTTTTTACTTAAAATTGTTATAAATGACAATAACAAAATTCATATGCATTATAAATGATAGAAAAATGTAATAAATTAAAACATGAAAAATAAATATACCACAACATTTATAAATTTTCACAGAATTTGTAATTATTAATTTTATTTTTCAAAAATATATTATTCATATTACATTATAATTAGTTAATAAATTACAATATTTTAATAAATTTCAATTATTAAAAAGGTGAATATACTTTTTTTTTTACCCCCTTTGGGTTTGCTGCCAGAAAGCATTAGCCCAGAAAAAAGGAATAGATGCATGGAATAGAATAGAAATTATATTTTTATTTTGTTGACAATGGAATCAAGGAACACCCCTAGGATAGGACCAACAGAGAGAATAGGTAGAGAAAGAACATAAGAGGCGTTGAAAGGAGCAGGAAGACCGAGCTTTAAAAGATGATAATAAAGTAACTCACGCTTGCGAGATAAACCGAAGCACTCGAGGAGCACGTGATTCGCATCACAAACATACCGGGAACCTTCAGGATCCAATGGACAAAAATAAGATGCAGCCAAGGAAAAATGATTTAGAGAAGAAGGAAGGAGACTATGCGAGAAACGGAAGCGAGATAACTTAGTAATTATGGACCGACGCAAACTGGGGAACTTATAGAACCAAGGACGAGGAGGAGGAACAGGATTAATCAAGAGATAAAAGGAATTAGGATTAGCAAAAAGAGAATTTCCATCAATGCCTGAATGTCCGAGAATCCGAAGAAAGTCAATCTGGGTAGACGTCGATGAGGATAGATTATGGAGAAAAGAACGAATAGAAAGGATAATAGCATCAGTGGAAGGAGAAAGGGAAGGTGGAAATAGCGCTAGAAGAACACTTAAAGAATCAAAAACAATAAGGAATTTGGAAGGACTTGCAGAAGAGGAAATATAAATAATGGCTTGTAGAATGGCAACAGATGCTGTAGTAAAGACAGAACAAAAGGACAGAAGTCTAAAGGACTGAAAATGAAAGAACTGAGGGCACAAGAATATTGCCCCAACTCCGCTCGGGCTCTTCGATCCGTCACTAAAAATTAAAGAGTGATCACGGAATAGAGAATTTATTGTATTATTAAATTCCATACTGACGATATGAGAGGGAGAGGATTTAAGGAAGCATGGCATGAAGATGATGTTTGGGGGCTTTAACAATTTGGAATAGACGTAAGAAAAAAATGGAAGCTTGTGATGAGGAATGACAAAAGGGGAAAATGTAGAAAGGTGAAACGATATATGAGATAGTATAGGAATTTTATTGGAGGAAAAACGCCAGTGACGAAGGATAAAAGAATAAGAGGTACTGATATTTGACGAGGAAGTGGAAAAACGTTTGATGAGAAAGCGATAACCCAAAAAAGATCTTCGGATAAACAGAGGACAGATATTGGATTCAAATAGAATGGCTGGCGTAGGAGATGACCTCAGAGCTCCGAGACAAAGCCGAAGGCAACTGTTTTGGAGACGATCTAATTTGTAGAGAACGGATTTGGACGAGTTTCCATATAAGAAACTGCAATAATCCAATCTAGAGCATATGAGAGATTTGTACAACATTATTAACACAGAAAGATCACCTCCCCATCTCGTAGGTGAGAGAGCTTTAAGAAGGTTTAAGACTTTAAGCGAGGAAGCATATAAATGGCTATGTTCATGGAAAGACAGACGAGGGGATAAAATGATACCCAGATAACGAAAAGAACTGACTATTAGAATGGAATGATTTTTTAGATTTATCACAAATGAGCCCGGGTTGTAAGGCCGAAGGGTGAAGACTACGGCTGCTGATTTAGGAGCGGAAATGAAGAGATGAATATTAGAAGGGGCCTCTTCTAGAGCTTCATTGACAACTAGAAGATTACAGAAAAAGGGGTAAACAAGGATATCATCTGCAAAAAATAAAGATTTGGATTTTAAAGAAAGAAAACCAATTTTGGAAACATATAAATTAAATAAAGTAAGGCTAAGGCAAGAACCTTGCGGAAGGCCCTGGAAAACCTTCCTTGAGGCGGAAAAGGAAAGAGCAGAAAGAAGGAGAGTTCTACTTTGAAAAAGATTGATAATTAGGAAGGATATGGATGCAGGGATATTTAAAGAAATCATAACGTTTTTGAGCGTGGGAAGATGGACGCTTTCGTATGCACTGGCTATATCAATAAAAGATGCAATTGTGAATTCTTTGGAAATAAATGATTTGTAAATGTCAGCAAGGAAAAGACTGATACAATCTGGAGGACCTAAGCCAGGACGAAAACCAAACTGGTTATCTGTAAGCAAGTTATTGTGTTCCAGCCACCAGACAAGCCATTTGTTAAGCATGCTTTTAAAGAGTTTTCTTAGGCAAGAAGCTAAAGAAATGGGCCGAAGGGCAGAGGAATTATTCTTGGGAATTGGGATAACAACGAAGGTGTTCCATGAATCAGGAATAGAACCAGGTTGCAGGAAAGAATTGAAAATGATTAAAAGAATTTGGAGAGACTCTACAGATAGGTTTTTGAGGATGGAGTAAGAAATTTTATCATGGCCCGGACAGGAGTTGGAGGAGTTTTTCAGAGAAGGAAAAGTTAAAGGAAAGGAAATGAGGCGGTGACGGATAAGCAGAAATTAAAGAACCCACTTTATCGTAGTTAGGGACATAATCAGGAGCTATAGAGTCAAAGAAAGAAGAAAGAGTATCCTTAGGAAGACTGGAGCTAGACGGGAGTTCGGAAATAGAATTTCTAAAAGCTTTAGCCAACTTCCAGACTTTGGAAATAGGAATCAATCGAGAAAAGGACGATGAAAAGGATTTCCAATCGTTTTTCTTGGCGTTTTTGAGGATGTATCTGATTCTAGCGTTCGAACTCCCATAAGTCAAGAAATTATTAAAAGTAGGTTAAGAGCGGAATGATTTAAAGCTAGACAAACTTTGATTGACAGCAGCTGTGCAGTCCCCATTCCACCACAGTGATGAAGCCCTTAAAGAATGACTTTTCCGGGCTTGAGGATAGAGTGGGGAAGGCAGTGTTAGAGCAAAGGAGATGGAATTAGTAAAGGATGAATATTGAGAAATAGCATCGTTTTCTACCTGTATTGCAGGAAGGTCTGAGTCCACAATAAACCAAAATCTATTCCAATCAGTTTTACACAGGTTCCAATCAGCATAATTCAAAGACGTAAATGAAGATGAAAGAAAAGGGCGATGGAAGTCATTAAGAACAATGAGAATCGGAACGTGGTCACTGTCGAAGGTACCATCTAGAGTTTTCCACGAGGATTTAAGAGCTATATCGGAGGAAACAAGAGACAGATCGATAGAACTAGAAGTAGACAATGATTTGAAGAAGGTGTGAGAACCATCATTTAGGAGAACCAAATTATAATTGAAAATTACCTCATCTACTGGAACAACCCCGTAGAGGCGGGTGGGAGTTCCAGTCGCCGCCAACCATGAAAGGTCGAGGAATAAAATTCAAAAACAAATCAAATGGAAAATCGCGTAAGTTATAGGACGGTGGAATGTAGGAGGAGACAAGATTAAAACTTTTACCATGACACAATGGGATTAAGACGTGAACTAAATTCGGATTAAGAGGATTGAAAGAAAGGAAGGAAAAACTATCATGATAAAAGAAAAGAAAATTGAAATTTTTATGAATTTGATGGAAACGAATATTTTTGATTTATTTTTATTATAGTGTTCAAACATTACATATACAATAATTGACTGCAAGGCTTTTGTGTACCATTTATAAATAAGGTTCACGGACAAAAGCGCACAGGACAAAAGCGCACATCATAAAAACGCATCGGACAAAAGCGCACAGGACAAAAACGCACATGGACAATAGCGCACACGGACAAAAGCGCACACGGATAAAAGCGCACATGGATAAAAGCGCACACGGACAAAAGCGCACATCGATTTGCAGAACAGGAGCTAAATTATAATTTTTCCATTCTCGGCAATTGCATCATTAGTGAAAAGGCAAAACTGGACAGTTGCCTCGCAAAGAATTTAAAATTCAAAAAAATTATTGGTGATCAGCGAAAACAAAGTAAAAATAATACAATTTTTTGTATGATTCACTAGTCATTTTTCTGTTTTTTTTTTGTTCTTATATGTGTATTTGTTTGTTAATAATCATAGTGTCTATTGACTATGACCGCTAAGAAGTTACCGTATATAAAAAATAAAATTTGTATCAATAATGTATTCAGGGGCGTCTCAAGCATGCCAAGTTGTGGGAGTGGTGCATAACCCAAAATACCGATTCATGAATTCATATAATTTAAAAATAATTTTTTTTATACTGTATAGCTTATATAACAAAATGTTACATGGTGTTTTTTAATGATTTTCTTTAAACTTTTACAATATGGGTCTTTTATTTTTTACTTTTGCAGTCAAAACTGATTTAGATCGAACTGTGAGGACTAAAAATATTTTTAAAAAAAAATTTTATTAAAAGAAATCTCACCTTTTAATGCTAAGCCTATAAGACTTTGTAATAATGCTTTACTTTTTCAAACAGTGAGGGTAACTTTTATTTTACACTGTTGTATACTAACCGTTTCTTTATAAATTGTTTCAACTGGTCTGAATTTTCTTAATAATTTTTGCTTTTAAATTAGTATCGCAAAATCCGCAACTCTTTGTTAACTTGGTAAAAGTTTTCATTATATTTGACACTTCTATATCGTCAACCGTTTGTTTGCTTATTTCTTCTTCATCATTTTCATCACTGTTGTTTATTTGACTCTTTGCTCGCGGTTTCATTGCTGATTAAAACAACTGTTGCAATATTTTTGTCAACGTTTAATTATTCCTTTGATAATAAATTTCCCGATGATCATTCTAATATTGTGAAAAACTTGAACTCTGTTTTTATTCCGCAATACTTCAAACTTTTGTATTAAGGGAATTTTACTTACTTTCATTTTAATATGATCAGAATAAAATATATAAATATAATGATTGAATGATTTAAAACTGAACAGAATTCGCTGTTAATTAAGCGGCTTCTATTGTATAATTCTTTAAATTTCTACAAGTCTGTTGTAGTGACCTAAATTGTACGATTCTTGGCTGTTGTTAAGAAGTTCGCAATTCGACCATAGTTGCAGACAAATACATAAATTAAATATATTCGCACTTCCTTGTTACTAGGTTAATATCTTGATGCAGAGGGACTAAAAACGTGCACAAAAAAAATTTAAAATTTATTTCAATAAAATACATTGGAAATTTAAATTATGGTGAAGTTGTGAAAGAGTTTCATGTAGAGTTGAGAAAAAAGACGTCAAGAACATTATGTTTGATTTACTTGTTACATAAAATAATCAAATTTCGTACTTTCAGCTAAAATTCATCTGCTTTTAAAATTCATAATTTTTAATTTCTAATATGGGAGAAATTAATTTTTTAAAATAAAATGAGCAGGGGTCGATACCTGAAAAGGACAATATGCGTTGAATTATATGAAGCAAATGTTATATTTTATAATAGAAATTAATTGCGAAGTAAATTTCGATTTTCGTTTTTATTTTTTAAAGTTTAACTTTGATTACAGTTTGACTGTTTTATGAGTATTTATTTTATTTACTACATTTTATCAAGAAAAAAGTAACATTAATCGAAACAAACGGTTTCCGTTTATGGTTGTATGTGAATGATTGAAAATTAATTTTAGCGCTCAAATGATCGCTCACAAGACGGTGACAATAAAAATGATGATAAAATAAAATGACCAGATTTGAATGCAAAAGGCAGTACATTTTATGATATAAATGCAATTTTTGAATTACTTAAAAAACTTGTAAAATCTTCACAAGATTTCAGAAGCATTTGCACGTCAATTTGTAAACGTTCTATATGTTCTTTCAAAAATTTAAAGTTACATCTATTATATCTATTATTAATTTGATTCAAGAATTATTTTTTTTACTGGAATTGTAAATATTTTTCGAAAAGGTTAAAAAATTGAAAGAATTTTAAATAAGTCGTCATGAATACAAGAAGTAAAGGCTTCAAAAACAGCACTGTTTTTTTAAAATGGAATGTTATAAAATCTTCATCACATGTAGTCTCCCCAGGGCTTCATCACAACTTTTTAGCGCATAACGCACTTTGCATTTGAAAAATCAGTTTCGGGATTATGAATATTTTTTACAAAAAGAACCAGAGAGTTGATCAATGCAGTAATTTGTTTATCATTATTGATTTTTTGAAATATTTTTACCGTACTTCGAATTAGTTGTATAACATCAAACCTATTACTGAGGTCTCTGTTCAATGATTCCATTACATTTTTGATTTTAAGCATGATACTTTTAGCAAAAAACAATGAACAAATAAAATCAAAGATTAACTTATTTTAAGCGGACTAAAGGTATAAACATGTGTTTTACTGTCAAAATATTTATTTGTTTTAAAATACGAATTAAATTTTTTAAAACAATTCTCAGCCTTAGAATTGTATTATAAAGAACTTTATCATTTGAAAATAACGTTTTCTAGTATTGGAAAGAATTTGAATTAAAGTCACTGTTGTCGACCGAAATTTTAAACTAACGAATTTATTGATTACACAAAAAAAAACAACAGATGATCGACGAAAATAAAAAAAACAAATAAATCTACTAAAATTCTACTCTTTATTAATTTTTCACACAAATTAACAGAACATAACTTTTACAAACAACAAAAGTAAAAATAATTTTAAATTATTAAAATCACAGAAGGTACCCCTGCTCATTTTATTTTAAAAAATTAATTTCTCCCATATTAGAAATTAAAAATTATGAATTTTAAAAGCAGATGAATTTTAGCTGAAAGTACGAAATTTGATTATTTTATGTAACAAGTAAATCAAACATAATGTTCTTGACGTCTTTTTTCTCAACTCTACATGAAACTCTTTCACAACTTCACCATAATTTAAATTTCCAATGTATTTTATTGAAATAAATTTTAAATTTTTTTTGTGCACGTTTTTAGTCCCTCTGCATCAAGATATTAACCTAGTAACAAGGAAGTGCGAATATATTTAATTTATGTATTTGTCTGCAACTATGGTCGAATTGCGAACTTCTTAACAACAGCCAAGAATCGTACAATTTAGGTCACTACAACAGACTTGTAGAAATTTAAAGAATTATACAATAGAAGCCGCTTAATTAACAGCGAATTCTGTTCAGTTTTAAATCATTCAATCATTATATTTATATATTTTATTCTGATCATATTAAAATGAAAGTAAGTAAAATTCCCTTAATACAAAAGTTTGAAGTATTGCGGAATAAAAACAGAGTTCAAGTTTTTCACAATATTAGAATGATCATCGGGAAATTTATTATCAAAGGAATAATTAAACGTTGACAAAAATATTGCAACAGTTGTTTTAATCAGCAATGAAACCGCGAGCAAAGAGTCAAATAAACAACAGTGATGAAAATGATGAAGAAGAAATAAGCAAACAAACGGTTGACGATATAGAAGTGTCAAATATAATGAAAACTTTTACCAAGTTAACAAAGAGTTGCGGATTTTGCGATACTAATTTAAAAGCAAAAATTATTAAGAAAATTCAGACCAGTTGAAACAATTTATAAAGAAACGGTTAGTATACAACAGTGTAAAATAAAAGTTACCCTCACTGTTTGAAAAAGTAAAGCATTATTACAAAGTCTTATAGGCTTAGCATTAAAAGGTGAGATTTCTTTTAATAAAATTTTTTTTTAAAAATATTTTTAGTCCTCACAGTTCGATCTAAATCAGTTTTGACTGCAAAAGTAAAAAATAAAAGACCCATATTGTAAAAGTTTAAAGAAAATCATTAAAAAACACCATGTAACATTTTGTTATATAAGCTATACAGTATAAAAAAAATTATTTTTAAATTATATGAATTCATGAATCGGTATTTTGGGTTATGCACCACTCCCACAACTTGGCATGCTTGAGACGCCCCTGAATACATTATTGATACAAATTTTATTTTTTATATACGGTAACTTCTTAGCGGTCATAGTCAATAGACACTATGATTATTAACAAACAAATACACATATAAGAACAAAAAAAAAACAGAAAAATGACTAGTGAATCATACAAAAAATTGTATTATTTTTACTTTGTTTTCGCTGATCACCAATAATTTTTTTGAATTTTAAATTCTTTGCGAGGCAACTGTCCAGTTTTGCCTTTTTACTAATGATGCAATTGCCGAGAATGGAAAAATTATAATTTAGCTCCTGTTCTGCAAATCGATGTGCGCTTTTGTCCGTGTGCGCTTTTATCTCTATGCGGTTTTATCCGTGTGCGCTTTTGTCCGTGTGCGCTTTTATCCATGTGCGCTTTTATCCGTGTGCGCTTTTATCCGTGTGCGCTTTTGTCCGTGTGCGCTATTGTCCATGTGCGTTTTTGTCCTGTGCGCTTTTGTCCGATGCGTTTTTATGATGTGCGCTTTTGTCCTGTGCGCTTTTGTCCGTGAACCTTATTTATAAATGGTACACGAAAGCCTTGCAGTCAATTATTGTATATGTAATGTTTGAACACTATAATAAAAACAAATCAAAAATATTCGTTTCCATCAAATTCATAAAAATTTCAATTTTCTTTTCTTTTGTCATAAGTTAAAAAGAAACATATTTATTCTAAATTTCGGTCCATATAATTCAAGCAGTTATTATTTCGCAGTCATTTCGGGGGGAATTTTAACCCTGAAAAGCCCCCTCAGATACGACCCTGCACATAGCTAATTTTTTAATAATAACATAAAAATTAAGTATTCCAATACCTGATAATAGAGCATTGCTTCCAATTTATTTTAAATTTATAGATCAATCGAAGTATTACTAAATTTCACAGACATTTAAAAATACAGCAATATGTATGTAATATGAAAGTTACATTTACAAACATTATGTTATTTTTCTATATTGAAGTATTTTTATATTACACAAAATAAAACTAAATTCAAAATTCATCGAGTACCCCACCTGATAAAATTTTATAATAACTCGTACCTTTGGTGTAATTTGTAAATTTATTTTATCTTTACATGTTTTCAATTTATTATTTACCATAGTAAATAAGCTTAATTTATTTACTTCTTAATAAATCGTAAATACAAGTGTAATTATTAAAATTAATAATGTTTGCCTCCATTTATTATCAAATTAACGAACAAGAATATTGAAAAATGATAAAAATAATGTTGGCATTACACGATCAATACACAAATTTATCCCTATGTCTAATTTAATTGAACGTGTAAATGAAATAATAATAAATTAAATAACTGCTGAGTATTTTCATTATTCAAAATCTTCACTTTTGCATTTATAATTAAGGTAAAAATTATGCAGTTTTATTAATGATTACAAAATGACCCTAAACATATGAACTAGGAAAAATGAATGAACAAAATAACGCTAAAATGAACTAATTAATTTCATTAATAAAATAATAAATGCGTGTTAGAGTTATTTTTTGTTTTTCATTGGAAACTATGATTATAAAATATATTTAAAAAATACGTAATTATGAATAAAGAAATAAAAATTGCAATTTGAATTTTGAATAATATGTAACATTTGGCAATAGCGCTGAAATATCGACTTTTATCGAAATTTTTTCCATCGACACATTTTCATGGAACGTTTTATATTGAACAAACGTGTATATGGCAGAAATATATTATTGAAAAACTTATTTGTTGCAATAATATTTTTAATAATCAAAAAAAAAAATGCAGCTTTTTAATTTTTAAAGTATATGTTTTATAACAGATTTCAAAAATATAAAGAAAATATTAAATTTCAAAGAAATAACTATTTTATAAATAAAAGAATAATAGTAATGATTGAATTGTATTATTTACAATATTTAATTTATAAAAATCGTTCTTTAATAATTTTTAGAGCATTATTTAGCAACATTTCATATTTTTAATTAAAATTTTGGTCTAAATGTGATGCTGACTTAGTTGATATATGCGGCAGTTTCCAAAAATCTAAAATGTATTGCTCCCTGAAGAAGTTTTATATTTTAGACGATTGTTAATAACGTACGTCTTCAAATATTTTTTTCATGTAGCAAAAATTTTAAATAATCATGGGTATTTTGGAAAAAATTTCCGAAATAGAAAAAGAAATTTCAAGAACTCAGAAAAATAAAGGTACTACGTTGCACTACTATATGATTAATTTAACACTTAGTAATTTATTAAGATTTTTCAATTGTTTTGGTTTAAATTATATTGGTGCATAAATGGTACATTTTAAGTTTTCAATAGTTATCATGTTTGTTATTTAGCGACTGAATATCATTTGGGAGTTTTAAAGGCGAAACTCGCCAAGTATCGTTCGCAGCTTTTAGAGCCGTCGAAAAAAGGAGAAAGGGGTGAAGGCTTCGATGTACTTAAATCCGGCGATGCCAGGGTCGCCTTAATTGGTTTTCCATCTGTTGGAAAAGTAAGCGGCGTTAAAGTTTATTTTTAAATCGCGCTAAATGATAATTTTGAATGCGTATCAATTACTGTTTCGTGCTTTTTTAGTCAACTTTGCTCAGTATGGTGACCACGACGAAAAGTGAAACTGCATCCTACGAATTTACAACCTTAACATGTATACCGGGCGTTATAAATTATAAAGGTGCTAAAATACAACTTTTAGATCTACCGGGTATTATAGAAGGTGCTGCTCAAGGGAAAGGTCGTGGACGGCAAGTAAATATTGGTTTTGCAAATTTAATTAATTTAACGGATGAAAAATAATAAAATTGAGTTGTTTATTTCGAGCTAGGCAACACGAGTACAAATATTTTCGATATTTTTGTTTCGTGTAATACTGTATTTTAATATTGCGATATTTGTAGGTAATTGCAGTCGCTAGAACAGCTGATGTAATTTTAATGATGTTAGATGCTACGAAACAAGATATTCACAAGAGTTTATTAGAACAAGAGTTGGAAAGTGTCGGTATTCGACTTAACAAAAATAAACCTAATATTTATTTTAAAGTAAGTACATTGCACGCATTGAGTAATTTCAACTTTTAGACCGCTTTTTAATTTAAAGATCGGCGCTTTGAACTTCGTAAAATTCATCAACCACAATTTATTACATGTTTTATCGTAAATAGTAACCTAACATTAACATGTCCTATATTACCAAATTGGAAGTCATGGGTTCGAAACTTGTCTCGTTCTAAATGAAAAAAAAAAGTTTCATATTACGAATTCCAAATTCACAACCGCAGACTCTGTCAGGAATATAAAATTCGCTTCATTTTAATACGTTTTAGGCATTTTCTTAAAAAATAAGTAGAAGTTAAGGTGATACATTTTTATTTTATATTTGTTTAGAATCATCGTTTATTTATTGTATTCATGCAGTTGAAGTATTTTTTCCCCCACTTAGTAAAGTTAAATTCAATAATTAATTCATAATATACCCGTTATTTGTCTTAAGCCACTGCCTTGGTATCTAATTTAGATTGAATGTCACCGTTATTTTGTTAAATTTTTTCGTTACTTTTAATAATATTCCATAGAAAATTGAAATAAAAGATTTTCTGTAACACCGAAAAGGAATTTGCTAATAATAATTATTTTTGTAATAGTATAATTTTCATTACTATCTTTTGTGAATTATTAATATGAAACAAAATAATACATACAGTTCTGTCTTCTGGATGACATAATAAACTGAAGAAATTTTATATTCCGTCTTAATGTTACAAATTTAATCAAAAAGTCTGCAGCCTTTTTTTTTTTTTTTCGCACGTATGTATTCATGTATTTGCATTCATAATTTGCTAATTTTTAAACTAATTTTAATTTGTTTTTGGTTTTTTTGCCTAATGTGTCACCCACGGCAACTTTTCTTTCAGTACGGTATTAATTAATTCTTGTAAATTATTTTTAACAAAATTATCTGTGCACAAATCTGCCTTACGCTGTTCAGTTTATATTTAAGGTTAATATGAAAGTCATTCAAAAACTACCATAATTTTTTTCTGGAACAATAATACTGCATACAAGGCAAATAGTTTTGTGTACCTATAGAAACTACAAGTATGAAATTACGATATAAGCAGATGTGAAGTTCCAGTTTTCATAAAACATGCTTTGTATCGACTGGATTTTTTACTAGACGTCCTAAAATAAGTGAACTAGTTTGTTTCTTAAATAACTTGGCTGGTGTTGGAGCGATTGTCGTGCGCTTTATGTATAATGTGGGAATGGAAATTTTATTACTGAATTTTAATACGTGAAATATTCTACAAAACAAAGCGCGCATTTCGCGTTGAACTTTTTTTCAGAGAACTTCGATTACTTTAGTGTAAAGATTGTTTTGTAAAAAATTTGAAGTTGCTTTTCTCGTAACCCGAAATCAAGTCTGAAAATAATAAAAAAGCGGGTTAACGAATTTCAGGAGGCAGCTACTACCAGTGATAAAAAACACAAGATTATTTTTTGCTGTTAAACACTGGACTAGTTTGGGTAGTATTCGAAAAAGTTTAAAACGATCTGCTTGCTGTCACGTCGTTTGGTTACAACTTTTAAACAGGATTTAACAGCGCGTATTCGAGCTAATTATCTTGAGATAATTGTAAACAGATTTATGAGCGTAAAGTTGTCGGCTAAACCTGTAAATATTGTAATAATACTAGTGTTTATGCCAACGTCAGCAGCAGATGATGAGGAAGTCGATGCGGTGTACAAACAATTAAAATCACTGCTTGGCAAGACATGCGCCGATGATAATGTCATAATTATTGGCGATTAGAATGCCGTTGTTGGAGAAAGTGAAGATAGACCGACAGTAGGAAAGTTTGGCTTAGGAAAAAGAAATAGCCGAGGGCGAAGACTAATTGACTTCTGCAAGCAAGAACGTCTAGTAATAACAAATACTTATTTCGATATGCCTTATAGAAGACGATACACTTGGAAAGATCTAAGCGATAAAAAAAGATATCAGCTAGATTACATAATGGTTAAGAAACTGTATAGAAACCAAACAATCAAAAGCTGTGCATATCCTGGAGCGGACGCAGTCACTAATCATTCACTGATAAAAATGATTTCACGCAACCGATTCATGCGGGGCGACAAATAGGGGCAGACACGCCTAAATCGAACTTAGTGGCTTTGAACGATAAAGATATAAAAACTAGGCTAATGGAAGTAAGCAACGAAGGTATTAGAAAATCAGAGGATAAACGGGAAACCATTGGAGAGCAATGGAGTTCACTTGCAGAGATTATGAAGAAAACTGCTAAGGAAGTGATTGGCGTTCAACAACAACGACGGAAGCATAAGCCTTGGATTAACATAGATATATTAAACATGATGGAGGAGAAAAGATTTTTTAAAAATATATCATCAGCCGAAAGAAATAGAAAATACTGTACATTAAGAAATGCTATAAATCGGGAGTGCAAACGTCTCAAGGAGCAGTGGTGGGGACAGAAATGTGCGGAAATTGAAAAAGATATGGCACAGGGTCATTTGGACATAGCTTATGGGAAAATCAAGCTAAATTGGCGAAAACGTACAGGGTTACGCAGCCGGGTAATTTATATACAACATAATCAAGTGGCGCAGACAAATCAGGAAATAGGGCACGCATGGAAATCCTATGTAGAAGATCTCTATAAACAGCCAGATAGTCCCTGGAGATGGAGATAGGATATTGAAGGAAGAGTTCGATGCAGCTTTAAAATCTTTACCGAATAACAAGGCGGCTGGATTTGACAGTATCCCAGCAGAGCTGTGGAAAAACAGTGGCGCTCAAATTAAAGAGAAACTATTTACTTTGACCTCTGAAATAATGTCGAGTGGGACATAGCCGCTGGAACACTGTCTCTCAGTAATTCTACCCATCCCAAAGAACAAAGCCCCCAAAACGTGTGCAGATTACCGCACTATTAGCCTGATTTCTCATGCCTCAAAAATCCTACTTAGAATAATCAAAAAGCGTCTAGAGGTGTTAATGGATAAATATGTGGGCGAAACTCAATATGGTTTCAGAAAAGGCCGCTCTACGCGCGATGCAATAACAATGTTACGCATACTGGGAGAACGTATGATTAACCAGGGACGATGTCTATATGTAGCTTTCATCGATTACAAGAAAGCTTTTGATAAAGTACCGTGGAAAGATTTTTTTTTTTTTACTATTAAAACGAATTGGTTGCCCCAATAGATTAATTACAGTAATCTACAATCTATATTCAAATCAAGAGGCTGTGGTTCGGCACAATGGAATCGAGTCGGAAAAGATTATATAGGAAAGGGTGTAAGGTAGGGGTGCTTGTTATCGCCTGATTTATTTAATGGCTTCGCAGAGTTGATATTGAAGGAAACGTTTAACGGAAATAAATACGGAGTAAAGATAGCTGGTAACAGAATACATGCAATTAAATTTTCCGACGATCAAGTATTGTTAGCGGAAAGCCCGAGGGCGCTGGCAAACATGGTTAGTGAATTATACGCCAAAATAGTGAAGCATGGGATGCGTATCAATATCTCAAAGACAAAAGCGATGGTTATAAGCAGAACGCAGCAGCAAGTCTGTATCGTGTTGGAAAATAAAGTCATTGAGCACAGGTATCTACTTTTAAATACTTGAGACAAATAATAACTCAGAACCTTGATTGTACGCCAGAAATACGTAATAGGATAGCAATCGGCAAGCAGGCTCTTAAAGATAAATATTCGCTACTGACACAGCGAGCAATTTCAATGCAATTGCGGAAACAGCTCGTGAAAATTTTCATCTGGTCAGTCGCACTATATGGTGGGGAAACGTGGGTGCTGAAACGAGCTGATTGTAAAAGATTAGAAGCATTTGAAATGTGGTGCTGGCGGAAGCTACTACGAATATGTTGGACGGAGAAAATTAGTAACCAAGAAGTGCTCGATAAAATCGAAGAGAGAAGTACTATACTGGAGCAGATACGTAAAACTCGGCTGGGTTGGTTAAGGCATTGCGGTCAGAACATAGTATAATGAAAATCAGTATCGAAGGAAAAATAGTAGGAAAGAGACCGCGTGGGCATCCTCGGATGACATTAGTGGACGCATTTTTAAAAGAAACCAACTTGCGGAACTACACGGAATTGAAGAGGACAGCAATGGACCGTATCAAGTGGTGGCAAATAGTGCTGGGGCGAATCAGCCAGGCGGCTGTCACATGATGATGATTCGAGCTAAATAGCTGAAGTAACGCGAATTTAACTTAAAAGAGTTCAAAAATTTCCTAAAGAGGTTTGAGAATTGTGCGTCTCAAAATCGTTTCCATTTGAACGATGTTATACTTCATACTTAATTTTGAGGTTTATATTTTCGAGTAAAATCTGTTCGATGAAATTTTGTTTAATAGTTTTTGATTTATTAACGAAATACACTAGTTAACTCATTTTGGGTCATCCTGTGATACGCTGGTTAAGAACGAACAACGATGCGTGATAAAATTTTGTTTTCTTTGGGGCAAGAATGCTCCGGAAACGATTGAAATATTGAAACAAGCTAATAACAATGATTGTATGATTGAAAGAAGCATTCATTGTTGATATTCAAGTTTTAAAAATGATCGAGATTCAGCTGAATTTATCGCACACGAAGAAAGGCCATTGGCGACGAATACATCCGTTAATGTAAACACTATATGAACTATTGCTCAAGAAGATAAGTCAATTACAGTAAAACGGTTAGCCGATATTATGCAAATTTTTGTACGGTGTGTCCATAAGAATTTATCCGATGAATTTAAAGTTTAACCGAGTGAGTTCGAAATGGATGTCACAAATGGAAAAAAATGTTTCAAGCGTATCAAACTTCTTGGATAAAGTAATTATTGGTGACGCAACGTGGGGTTACCACGGAGATCTAAAAACGAAAATTGAATTGCCTACCTCGATGTAATGCGTGCATGTCGAAAATCTGGAAAAATACAATTCCCGATTACGCCACGAAAACCATGTCTGTCAGAAGATACACTGAAACTTATCGAAGAACGGAGAAATATGATAATGGAAGGCCCCAGGGTAGAAGAGCAATTCAATAGGATTAACAAGAAGATAAAAAGGAGCTGCAGGAAAGACAAGAACAGATTTATTACCACAATATGTGAGGAGATACAAAAACATGAAAAAAAAAGATGAACCTAGAAATCTCTACTAGAAAGTCAGATTTCTGAGCAGAGAATTTAGACCAAAAAATTGAACAATGGAGAACAAACAAGGACAACTGAAAACAGGCCGCAGTGAAATAATTGAAATCTGGAGAGAGTATTGTAAGAATTTATATGATCATGAAGACATGAACGAAGAGGCAATAAATTTAGATGCAGAATTAGAGCCGGAAATCCTAAAGATAGAAGTAGAAGACGTTATACGGTTATTAAAGAATAACAAGGCAGTTGGTATAGATAGAATTCCGGCGGAGTTCATAAAGCTGATAGGGCAATCAGGAATTGATGTAATGCATTCATTATGTAATACGATATGGAAAACTGGGAAGTGGCCAGAAGAATGGTGCAGATCCATATACGTACCACTGTTCAAGAAAGGGAATAGAACGCAATGTAAAAATTATAGAACGATTTCCCTTATCCCACATGCAAGTAAAGTAACGTTACATATAATAAATAGACGTTTATATGGACTAATGAACTGTCAAATTGCGAACGAACAAGCGGGATTCATGAAAGGACGTGGTACGCGAGAACAAATATTGAATTTAAGATTGATGATAGAAAAGACTCGCAAATATGAAATACCATTAATTTTCTGTTTTGTCGATTTTAACAAGACGTTCGATAATGTCATATGGAGCAAGTTATGGTCTGTGCTCATACAAATGGGAGCACCCAAACACATGGTCAACCTAATACGGAATTTATATGAAAATAACGATAACATCGTTAAGACAGACCGTAATCTACGAACGAAGGAATTTAATACAAAAAAAGGGAGTCCGACAAGGATGCATTTTATCGCCCATTTTATTTAATCTGTATTCCGAACATGTCATGAGGATTGTTATTGAGCAATGGACGGGCGGTATATTAATGGGAGGAAGAAAAATCTCAAATCTGCGATATGCAGATGACACGACGCTAGTCGCTGCCGACATGAAGGAAATGGAAGAATTACTGAAGAAGCTAGTGGATATTAGCATTTCATATGGCTTGAGCATAAACCAAACCAAAACAAAAGTTATGGTAATAGGCAGAGGGAACACAATACCATTAAATGGGAGAGCGGTTTCCGAGTATGAAACGGTAGACAGCTTCGTATATCGCGGATCTCTGATAGAAAGTAATGGTAGCTCAGAAGAGGAAATGAAACGTCGTATACAAATTGCCCGTAGCGCTATGTCCAGACTGAATAAAATATGGAAAGATGGTTCTGTAACGAAAAATACAAAAGTGAAGTTGGTCAACACACTGATTTTCTCGATCTTACTGTACGCAGCAGAAACTTGGACACTGAAAAAGGCAACTATAAGACGAGTAGATAGTTTCCAGATGTGGTGTTGGCGAAGGGTTCTTAAAATACCCTGGACGGCAAAACGAACCAATATATCTGTAATAGAAGAAATCGGGACTGCGCAACGATTATCCAGTATTGTACTCAGCCGTAAGATGAAATTTTTTGGACACCTTATGCGCAGAGAAAATGGAATGGAGCGCTGGCTGATACAGGCGAAAGTGGAAGGCAAGAGATCCAGAGGTCGACCACCAGCGCGATGGACCAATGCGATACAGGATGTAACGGGTCTGAGCTTACAGATGTCCCGTCTCAAAGCAGAGAATCGCGAGCAATGGCGAAAAATAATTAAATCGGCGTCGCCATGATCACGACACCCCTCTGGGGTTTTCGACCAAATGATGATGACCTCGAAGTATACTGGTTCTATCGAAAATGTGTTAATCGGAGTTGGCCAGAAAGGTGATTATAATCATGGATGGGCTGGTATACTAACACCAAGTATTTCCGAAAACATCTGGCAATGCTTCCTACTACATCACTGTGTTGAAAACCCCTTGCGTCAACACATTCAAAAGAAGCACGCACAACTGGACCCTACATCGCAATAATACAACATCCGATACTGCACGCATTGTGCTCGATATATTGGGGAAATATAACATTACTGTTATGCCTCACCCTCCCTATTTACTGAACCTTGCTTCGTGTGATTCCTCTTTACTCCATACTTGAAAGAACAGTTTTGAAGATGGTGTTCTACTACCGGAGATTGAAAGCAGCGGAGGTGATCTTCAAGGAGCTCGAAAAAAACTTATTCCGGGCGATGTTTCAAAAGTGGCAGGCACCGTGAGAATTGTATATTGAATCGGAAAGATGCTATTTTCGAAGCATGGAAACTTATTTTTGAAAATAAATTTATTTTTTGATTTTTTCCTGATTTTACTTATAGTAGTTACGCAGTGACCCCTGACTTGTGCGAAAATTCATGATTTCGTTATTACACACTGATCTTATTAAAATTCTGGTATATCAATACAAGTACATAGTGAGATCTGTTTTACCAACATTTATTTATTTTACATTAAATCTGTTTATCAATTGTAGGAATTTATATGTATCAGGAGAGTGATCAGTTTTTGCGTTTAAGGCGCTATTTGTTAGTAACATATTGTGTGTGTGTGTGTATATATATATATATATATATACACGAGGGCTGTTCAATAAAAACTAACACTCAAGCTATAAATCTTTTATTATGTAAAAATGATTGATCGCGTTCAGTATCCCCCCCCCCCTGCAATGTACCTTTCCATTCGCCGCTGCTACTCGATAAAAACGTCCTCAGCCTTCAGCTCAAAGTCTTTAAAATCGCTTTTAAAGCCTTTACACCAGCAAAAGCAAAAGCCAAACTTCGACCTTTTAAACTTTTTTTCGCCGTGGGATAAAAAAAAGTCGTTCAGAGCCAAATCCGGGCTGTAGGGGGAGTGTGCGGCACTATTTCGATCTTTTTTTGGACCATGAATTCGATCATTGGGTACACGGTATGCGATTCGCATTACCTTGATGCAGCTCCAACGCACAACAAGATCTGGACACTTCTTACGGATGTGATCCTTCATCAGTTGCTTCAAAACTGAGATATAATAGACTGCAGAAACCGTGTGGTTTTAAGGTTTTAAGGGGCCATGCGCCTCAATAATCGAAAAAAGTAATCACCAATTCTTTAACTGCAGATTTTTTTGCGTTCACAGTTTTTTCGATGGAGGACCAACTTTTTCCACCCATTTCGAGCTTTGCTGCTTAGTTTCGAGATTGTAATAAATACTGCTTTCGTCGACCGTAATTATGTTTTCTCATCAGCAATTGCCTCGTTTTGCGATGCAATGAGCCAATATTCGCAAACGGAGACGCGGGGATCCATCGTGCACAGACACGAGACACATGTGTGCGTGTTCCTTTAATAATGTGTGTCTGCTTCCAATCGATATATGGAGGTATGAAGAGAGTTCCGTGATTGTTAAGCGAAAGTCAAGGCGCATCATCACTACTCCAATGTTAATGTTTTCTTCGGTAAGCGCGGTGATCGATACGAGCGATGCCACCGCAAACATGGTCTTCAAGTCATAGTTTCATCCCTTTCAACATTTCATAGGTTTTTACTGGCTTTTTTTCAAGCAAATACAGAATTTTATAGCATAAAGCTGCTCGCGATAATCACTTGTGTCTCATTTTAGAGGCAAAATCTAACTACACTACTCGATTGAATATAAAAACTAATCAAATAATCTTAGCGACTTCGTCTTTGCACTAAATAACTCAGTAAGAAAAAGGCAATGGGAATTTGTTTGCATAACAACTTTCTTGACTGATAGGAGCGCTAATGTTAGTCTTCATAGAACAGTCCTCGTATATTGTGTGTATGTGTGTAGAAAGGTGGGTACGTGTTAGGCGTAGGTATAGGTAAATTAGAAGGATATACAACAGTTAGGGTTAATTATGATGCAGTTAAAATAAATTTTAAAGCTGAATCTTGCAAAGATCCTATCTCATCTTTAATTTTTATGCTTACAGCCGATAAGATTGACCTGACATATTCTGTTTGAAATTGTATCAGCGTTTTGTATATCATTATGTATTATTACATTCGTCTCCGTATAACTGCCCAATTTAGTTCCAGTCAAAGAATTTTGTATATACTATTTATGTATATTTTTAAATTTATATTCCCTTTCCAAATTCTTTTTTTTATACAAATAGACCTCGAATATTTAACACTTTTAATAAATTGCATCTATTTAATATTATCGTATAGAAATTGGCGTTTAATATTAATTCTATCATATGTTTTTAAAATGTATGAAAAAATCAATCACAAAATAATTCGTAGGTATAATAGTCCAAGTCTTCGTGTTTAGCATATTGAATTTGTCTCTTATTTTCCATATCTCGGTTAGAGTGCGAGCAAAATGCGAGAGAATTTAGTCATGCGATGTAACTATCATTTTAATCTACTTTTGATTATTAATTTCAGTGTTTTACGAATACTCAGGAGGGTTGTGGGTCTATTGAAAAAGCGGTGCTTTAAAGGATTTTTATTTTAATATAGGTTATTATAGAAATTTATTTTAAAGATGTGTGCTGCAATGACTATTTATTGAATAGTATTTATCGTTACTTTCGGTATTTTAGGTAAAGAAGGGCGGCGGAATAACATTTAATTCAACTTGCGCTTTAACTAGAATAGATGAGAAAATGGTACAAATGATTTTACACGAATATAAAATATTCAACGCGGAAGTGCTGTTTCGAGAAGACTGTTCTTCGGATGAATTAATTGATGTTATTTGTGGTAATCGAGTTTACATACCGTGTTTGTATGTTTACAATAAAATCGACCAGATATCTATCGAAGAAGTTGACTTTATAGCCAGACAGCCGCACAGTGTTGTGGTAAGGTTAGTTCAGTTTTAATCGGAACACGTTCTAATCTAATGGTTAATAATATTACGTAAATAATAAAGATTCGATTAGAAGTAATTACTCTAATCCGGAAAATTTGATTGATTTTTGGGCCGATTTGAAATAGAAATAAAAACTTTCGAAATTCTCTGGTCGGACAAGATTTCTAATAACCAACTGTTACTCTTAAGATTGAAGAATTCATCGCCTATATGAAAGAAACATTACACGCAATACCCGATCTATTCGAATTTCGGAAAAGTCTTTTATTGTTATTTTCATCGGTTGTAGATTTATCGATCAAATATTCAATTCATTTTTACTTCTATTTTTTAAATGAATGGAAATAAAAAAAAACTTGTGTTACCGTTTAAGTCTTCTGCGGCTCCGCATCTTAACAGTCAATCATTGAAAGTGCTCTTTTGCGTTAACGCGTGACACTGAAAATAGTCCATTTTACGATTTTCCACGCACGGATATGTTTGGCCAGGTGCAATACCTTAAGAATTGTGACATGTTAAAGGATAATATCAGAAATCGTAGTTACCTACAATGTGTATAGTCACGTCACATTTCGGTCTCGACGTATACGTGATTTTCGTTATTATTTGATATCTCTATTCAAGATGAAGTGATATCATTGTATCGTACAAACGGTTACGTAATTACTGATTGATTTCCTTATAAAATAATGAATTAGGTGTATATCAACGGGTTTCAATATATTTTTGTTTCACACATCGCTTGAAAACGGATTATAACAGTCGCAAGGTCTTATTAAAAAACTAAATGTTATTGCGAATTTATTTAGCTAGTTATTTCATTAATAATTTTTTAGAAACTTATCAAGTCTAGAGAATAATTACGTTTTACAACAGATTCAAGCGCTCGTGAAAGCACAAAACTGATAAATTTTTAATTCTGTTAAACAAAATAAAAAAACTAACTTTAATAATCATAAGAATATCGTTAATTAAAACTGAAATTATTGGGACATTTGAAAAAGATCGAAATCAATCAAAGTTTTATATTTTATTCAGAAGTAATGTGTCGTCTTTTGATTTTAATATCGGAAAAAGTTTTTCTCGCATTTTCGGCTTCAGCTTTATAGAAAATTGTTATATTTATTTTTAACACTTATACATATACATACATGCATACATACATATATATCAGTGGCGTAGCGTGAATTTGAGAACTGAGGAAGCGCCACAATCAAATATTTTTTTTTACATAAAAATAAACACGCGTAAAATTCAGTTAAATCAGAACAAAAATGACAATTAATTGAGAGGAACGAAATGTCTCATTTTTTTGTAAATTAATTTGATTTTCTAGTTCTTGTTTCGAAAGTGTCTATTACATCATCACGAAAAGATGGTCGTTTCCTAATGTTTGATAATAATTCTTTTTCAATACTAAAAAAAGCTAATGAAGATAGTCACTCCTGATCTTGTGTATTTCTTAAATACGTTTTATTCGTTTCATCGCTGAGAGCGATCTTTCTGCAGACGAAGTGATTGCAGGATTTGTGGTTATTAAATGAGAAAGCTTGTATACACTTCTGGAAAAACATCCTGAGCAGTCTAGTATAAAAGCAGATGCGTCGCAGTGTCTTTATATATGTTAGAATCTTTAAAGTGCACTTTTTAAAATTGCAAGATCGTAAAAGTTTCCGTAATTCTGTTTTAAATTTAAAGTTCCCTTCCAGAAAATTTTATTGAGAATTTAAAACATTTTTTGTATTTAAGAGATTTAAAAATTTGCATAACATCGATAATTAATTTTTAAAAATATCCTTTTCCATCGTAGCTTTCTGTCTTCCCCAAAACCAATTAAATCAAAGCCATTTGTATTTTCTTACTTAAATAAAAAGCAAGCCCAATAGAACAATTTTTTATCTTCTCACAACCACATAACCGTGGCATTGTTGTGTAGAAATTTGTTTGAAAATGTCGGTTAAATATTTTACATACGTAAAGAAGTTTGATAAATTACAGAAGAGAATATTTTACATACCTTTTGATTTTGTAATCGAATTTTCTAAACTAGGCGTTGGTTCATCATTTTGAATAATATTATTATTATTTTTTTAAACTGAATGAACTAAAACTAATCAGTGGAAGTTTTTCAATAATACAATTGTACGTAGCCCCAATTTCGAAAGTGTTTGCATTTTAACTGACTGAAACATTAGTATTTGTGGCGGAAATAAGATAAACGAGCCAGTATAGCTTCTACTGTAGACTGAAAAGCGGGACCGATCATCGCTTCCAGTTCCGCTGTTAGTGGACGACAGCACATAAAAAACCATCCAAAGAAAATGTACTGCAAATACCGCACTACCCATGATCGTGCACACACACACACTGACATGCGTAAAAATCGCGCTGACTGTAAAGCAATTTGACTCGGCGCTTCCAGATTGAAGATGCGCACGCACTTTTTCTTCACTCTCGGTACGTATTACTCTGGAATCGCACGGATCAAAATTTACGTAAATGATGTGATCTTGAAGCTACACAACCAGGCGCTTTCAAATTGAATATGCGTGCCCAACTTTTTTCTATCATCGGTATGCAGCAGATCGTTCAGAGACAACTTTAGGCAGTAGTGTAAACGTGGAATTATTTCTGTCACTCGCGTTTGCAGAAGTTCTTTTATCTGGCGCTCCTTTTTTCTAGTAATTTTTAATTTTGGCACTTAAATTCAGCAAGTTAATTCATTTTCTTTTTGGGGCTCGTATTCTTTTCGCAAATACTACAAAACAATTTCGTACTGATTTGTTAGGGGAAGCGACGCTTCCATCGCTTCCATTGACGCTACGCCCCTGATATGTCGCGTTTGGCCTAGTGGCTAGCGCGCTTGACTTCCGATCCGGCGGTCTCGGGTTCGATACCGGGCGATGACAAAAATTATGCGGCGCTAGTTTCGTACACAGCAGTTTAGACACAGTTGGACACTGCATCTGTAGCGCGATAACAAGCGACTATAGTCAGTTCCAATTGTAGTCGTGCGAGTGCGCTAGCGTCGCATAGAAACACTCAGCCGGCGAACAATCGCATCAACGTGAGTAAAGGCCAATCGTCTTGGTTCGCCTCGCCATTGGTACCTTTCTCACGTTGTCGGCAGCACGGAGGCCAGGTTGCGCTCCTGCTTACGTGCTTATCTATTGCGCGGCTATCCTATCCTCTAATTCTCCTCCGAATTAAAGATAACTCATACTCGGAATTTCGAGTGAGCTAGATGATGATGATATATATATATAATTATATTTATTCTGCGTCGGTCACCCCCGTGGGGTATCGTGATCATGTAACAAACCGATCGTTGCGCGTCGTGCCCCTGGACTTTTGCTCATTGTGTACACTGGTGTAAAGTTAATTCAGTTTGATTTTTTATCATATCTGCCCAGTGTTGTGGAAGGCGTCATTTTGGTTTGCTCCCATGAACCTTTGCTTGTATTACCAGTGTTTCTAATTTCCGCTCACTGCAAACAACGTAGTCTAAATATCATAAGTAGCAATAAACGTAATAAATAATTCTTCATACAAATAAAATTTAACAAATGGAACTAGATTCATATGATCATTACAAAAAACTGTTTTATGCAATTTAAATATTGCCAGTTTTTAAATATTATTTACAGAAATTTTAATCAATAGTTTCTGGATATGAAGCTATTTGGAAATAAGTTAATGATGTAAAGTAATTTTAATTAAACGCGAAAAATTATTTCCTGAAACTTTTTAAAATAAACTAACCGTTGTAAAATACTTCAAATATTATTAAAAGTTAATTTTTATTATTCGAATTTATATGTTTCAAATCGAAATTAAAGAAATATTGCCTATTTCCTTTTAAAAGAATATCGACAGTTAAAATTTTTCAAGATTTATTCTATAAAAAATTGGAACTTGTTCATTTTATAAACTTAAATGGTACTTATTTAAGTAGTTAAAGAATTATTTTCCGAAGAAAAAAAAAATAACCATACGTCTTCTCGGTATGAATCATATCCAAATTATTCATAGCTGATGTTTGAATGGCATTATTCTATTTATCATCAGAGCAAAACAAGTACTTAAAAAAAAACGGTTAAAGATTTTTGGAGTAAAATGACTGATGCAAAAAATGTTTTAGAATTGTATATTATTTTTTCGCATTTTTTTTCCAATTAATAGTCCTGATTAATTTTAATCGGTATCGATATAATTATTATTAGAAATTTTTAGTTTTATCAATTGAAATGGAAAATACTGAAAATTGCTGATCTGTGAATTGTTAATTCATCATTTTATAAAGAAATTTGAGTGTAATTTTGCAGTTGTTTTTACGATACATTGATTGTTTTATATTAAACGGATATTAAAAAATAATTGAAACTCGCCAACGCTAAACTGAAATATTTTTTAATGGGACGAAACCAAAATGCGATGCGGCCCGAAGATGCCATAAATCCTTCGATGACAAACACAATATTTCGCACTTCACATTTCCAGGATTTGAAACGTATTGCTCCCCATCAAAAAGAGAAATGCATTTTTTTTTTTTTTTTTTTTTGCATTGATATTAAATTCAAGCAGTATCAGTCACAAAAGATCCGAGAACTTTTCGTGAATAAGCCGGAAATTTAAAAATTCATATTTTGGTAGCCGCTCTGTTATTATTATTATTTCACGCGTTAAGTATAATGTTATTGAAACCGTTGATGGACCATGTTACGTATTTGTTTATTTAAATAATTACGTTATATCTCGCGAGAATTTATTCAAAATAAAGAGGGATAATAAACGTATTTAGCACTCCATAAAAATGTATATGCTGTTAAATTGCTATTAACGGTGTGAGTATTTATGACATCGCATTTTTTGCTCCTCAGATTTAGTAGAGACTGCCTTTGCTACTTTACCGGCAGGTTATCGTCAACCATTGCAGTTTAAGTCGAATAATATAGCGAGCAGTAGTATCGCAGTCGGATCATCCTGATAACTGTAATCTCTTTCGGTATCTTTAGCTCCGTTATAATAATCAAATAATCAATCTTTTTTTTTTTTTCATTTGTCTTGATTCATTTTCTGTTCGAATCATTTTATATGCAGTTTTTAATTCAGTTGAGTTATTTTGATAATTTTAGTAGTTACTTAACTCGGCAATTAACTGTTATCCTTTTGTCACGATTTCATCAACGTGATACGGCTCGTTCGTTTTTCAAAATATAGTCGTAATCTTTTGTGTTCTTTTTTTTCACTCTTTTTCGTTTATGCGTTTATCAAAGTAAAATTGATACAATCACCTTATTTATTTCTCCCTTTTCCTTTCTATCGTTATTATCAAGCAATTTTTTTATTATTTTTGGTTTTTGCTAAAACCTCAAAGTACATCAAAAATTTGAATGTAGTCCCTTCGCGTATGCGAAGCGTCACATACGTGTATAATAAATATGTATCGGAAAGAAATATGCGTACTTATAAATATCATATTTCCCGGTCGGGAGTGCTTTTTGATATGTTCGATATTAATTGTAAGTAGTTGTGAAAAAAAATTTGTGCACTTATTGTTTTAAATTAATTTACCGATGTTTCAGTTGTAACCTGAACTTAAATTTACCATATTTATTAAGTACGTTGTGGGAATATTTAGCGTTAATACGTGTGTATACGAAGAAGCCAGGATTGCCGCCAGACTTCGATGATTGTTTGATATTGAGGAAGGGTGCCACGGTGGAACACGTTTGCCACGTAATTCATCGTACGTTAGCCAGTTCCTTCAAGTACGCTCTTGTATGGGTAAGTTAAATTTCGAAAAATTCCTTTCTATAAATAGCATTACTTAAAATTTTATTTTAACACCTGGAGGGGTCGATCGAGTATATAGTGTGGTGGACAAAGGTTAAGCAAATTTTACACGTTGCCGATGCCCGTATAACTAATTGTAAATCAGTCAGTGCCTTTAGAATCTAAGGCTTTATTATATGTTTCTGAAAACCGCTAATGTCGAAATATAAGAAGGGACAAGTAAATCTTTAGATATGGGTAGACTGGCCAACAAGCGAGAGTTGGACCAAAAAAAAAAAAAATGTGGCCAAGTCTGTCTGTTGTTGGTTTATGCTCCTATGTATGGAGTTTAGCGATTAAAGTAACAATTTATTAATTAGTTGTTTTTTTTCTTTTTCGGAAATTTTAACGTGTTTCTTTTTAATGCTCTTTCAGTGACACTGAAAAGTGCGGAAAGGTTGTATGTTAAAAAAATTTTCCAATTCGGTTCGTGCATTTATGTTATTTTGCTTTTAGAATGTAGCGTCTAAGAGGATATTTGATAATTAGGACTTGGATTTATATGCATTAAAAAGCGCCAATACATACACTAATAAAATTGCATTAAAAAATTTCATATTAAGTGTATATTTAAGAAATTAAATCTTGTATTTTTCACTTCAAATATATTACATGCTGAATTTTTTCCCGTTAAATAAATTTATATTAAAAATGCGTTACATTATAAATCTAAATTTAAAAATTTTAACACTTAACAATGAGCGATTTTTTTCCAAATTTTCAACGCTAAAATTATGTCCCGTGTCGGCTAAAGTGGTATCCTGTAATAAAAAAACACAACCCCTCCACACTGTACAACGAAACCTGCAAATGTTGTTTAATTGCGGTCACTTTAAATAGGGAGTGAAGGGCTTTATTCTTATCTGAGAGGTTACTAAAGTTTTCATCATTGCCTATAATACATTCCATTTTTAATCACGCTGAAGCTTTGCACAAAAAACAAAAAAATGATAGATAACCTTTCTTCGATACTTTTTTTTACCGAAAATTATAGATTAAAATTTAGTGTTTGCTCCGACTCTACCTTTCTGACAATTCCATTTTGCGTACGTGAGCAGGAAGGTCTTTACAATTAATAAAAATTCATGCGAACCCTTAAAATATGCAATATAAGCACAACACGTCCAAAATATGCATTTATACACGTAAAAATTGTTCTAGCTAAATCCCTAAAACGTTTCCAGAATGTCTTATTTCATATTTTAAATGTTCGCTATTGTGTTTATAATTTCATTTATATTTTATCGGCAAGTGAATAACTGTAACTTGTACGAGACCGTGACTGCGCACACGTACACAAAAAAGATCATATTGATTACAATTCATTTCATAGGTAAACGGGAAAATATGTTTATGTAAAATTATATGAATTTTAATATTTCTGCCGTCATGAAATTCGCTTTACCCCAAGGTTCTCAGATGTTATATATAGTTTACACCTTATTAGTTGAAGAATTGATGTTATTTTTAACGAATGCTTGACACGGTACATTCCAATGCGAACGTCGAATGATAAGATGAAAGGAAGAAATAGTTTTATTGTCACTGAAATTACGCTACAATGACATAGAACAACGAATACACATTATGTGTACTAGCTATAGTAACAACGCCTTACTGCATACACTAGTAGATCCTAACATTCGTGATTAATTAAAATACACGTAGCGTTAAGTTGCAGATAGAATATAATGAAAAATTAAATGTTAGTCCGACGTTATTGTAACCATAAAGATGCTGTGATTTACAGTTTGTTTTAGCAAAATCAAGGAAGTAATTATTTATAACTTCAATACGTAACCTAATTTAATAACATCACATAAAAGGAGCAATAGGAAAATAATTCGTTTAAATTGAGCTGCGAAACGAACGAGACAATTGAAAAAAAATTTGTGTAACAGTCGCTTAAATCGTTTTTCCATTTATAAATATTTAATCTTTTAATGGCGGTTGATACTGGTTTCTTTCCCGATGATTTATATCATTTTAAATATGGTAAAGAAAATGGATCAGACTCTGCTTTTTTTTCTTTTTTTTTTTTTGATAAAATAACTAGCAATTATCATTTATTTTAGAGTTTTTATGAAGTAACTGTACATACGTTTGAAACATCACTATAATTAATCTGATAGCAAGACGTTCCTGTTGACGAATGGTATTACCTTTTTCCATCTATAGAGTTTAATTTAAAAACACGGTTATATGTAACATATGACAATTGACTATCACTAAAAAAGAAAAGAGATTGATTCTACTAATTGCAAATAATAATATGTCCGTAACAGAAAGACAAATAATACTCATCATTTTTTTTAAAAAATTATTTCGATCGTACTGTGAAGTAGTAATATATTTTTTTTTATTTTTTGTGAATTTTCTGATAATTTTTAATGGTACTTTTCTCACAAAGATTCCGTGTTTTTTTTAGACATATTCCTAATACTTGTTCTGTTTTTTAGGGTACAAGTACCAAATATTCGCCACAAAGAGTAGGAGTGTCACATGTGGTGGACGATGAAGATGTTATACAAATTATTAAAAAATAACGAACTTGTTTTTGTTTAAAACCGGCAAAACTTTTACAAATGTAAAATTGTAAATAGGCGCCGTTAAATATAATCGTTTGTACGTAACAATTTTTATGTTAAAATAATAATGTACAAATCAGTCTAATGTAAATATTTTTTCGAAAAAAATTTGCAATCGCTGTTTTTTACTTGTATTAAAATTTCAGTTTTATAAAATTATTATTTATATATTATACCGCGAAAATACAAGCGTTGACAGACATTACTCTGCGTTTTCTTGTTTCACTGAAATGTAACATTTGAACAGTAAGTAGCTAATAATTATATTACGTTTTAAACATTCCTTAACAGATTCATGATTTAAAAAAAAAAAATGTCGGACTACCTTTTGTTCAAAAATTACTCGAGATTCTGAATTTCACAAATTTGATATCCATTTTTTAATCATTCTTTTTCTCCCTTTTTTTTTCAATTTCACATAAATTCTAAAGAAACAGAATTGTTTGGAAAACGCTCTAATGATTGCTCAAAGTGGAGATGGAAAAATTGAGCCTATAGTTTAAGCCTGTGAATAACACATGACTACTGGTCAAGGATATGTGTATAATTGTTGAAATCTATAATTTCGCAGCAAAAAAAAAACTGGTCGTTATTGACAGTAGCCCCACTTTTAAAAATGATCGAGATAATAATATGTCGTCACTGAGTTATTGTAAATTAAGGAGCCTTTTTGCTGACTTGCGGAACTAGATCATAGTAATATAGTAATATAGACCTCGTACCCGTTACTGTACGTTCATTTACTACCATAAACTTAATTAAAAAATAGTATGTGAATTCTTATTCGATATTATCAACGTGCATGGAATGGTTTTCGAATAATGCATTAACGCTGGCGCAATTTTAACCGATTCTCGCTGGGAGAAAAAAAAACAATCGTCAATATTCAAAATATAAATGTAACGTAATGGATAAATCAATGAAACAATGAGTATAGCAATTTATCCAGTAGTGACCGCGTAGTTGAGGATATAACTAATTGGTCGGAAAATTAATTCCACTAATTTATAAAAGATTAAAACATTTACGAGGTATACTGAACTTTTATACAAGGTAGATGCAAAGTTTTCTAATTAGTTTTGTCAATTAATCGTTTTTAAAGTAACGATATAAACACCGGATGCGGCATTCTTCTTTTAGAATGCACACAACTTGAAGCGAGAAACAAGTAAGCATATCAATTTGTGATATTACATTTTTGTCACGAACTTTTAAGTTATACTAATATGATTTTGTTGCGATTGGTCTGTGATGCAACAATAACGTCTTTTTCTATTAAGTTGCGCAAAAGGCTGTCCATAACGTGACTTAATTTAATAAATGTACATTTTTAGCGAGCAAAAAAAGTTACAACCCGGTACGTACGTAACACTTAACAGTTGACAATTATTTGTGTATTGTGAACTTTTGAAGTATTTAAAACCGCAATGAACTAGAGTCATTTAAATTTCAGTATCTGATTCAAATGAAAATGATGTTAACACATGAAAGCGTTTTTTTCTTAGTACATTACAGTGCGAAATATTGTAGAGTCGATAAATTTATTTTAATTACCTATAAAAGTTGTTAAACGAGTGAAAAGATGGATTCACTACAGAACGATGTCTATTACGCAATGTAATTCTTTCATGTATGTATATCCAGTAAAATTCTGCAAAAAATACAAAAAGTTGATCGGTAAAAGTCAAGAGGGAATTTTTTAGTTTATTTCTGTTAATTATTTCGCGTGTAATTTCATATCGAAACAAAACACCTACTAATTATACATAAATGGTTTGTGTACTAGTTAACATCGTAAAAGAATAATTTCCAAAAATAAAGTATACATTTTACAGCAGAATGAAGTTCAAGGGCACAACACAAGTGGTTTTTATTGAAGTAACGAAATTTAAACGAGTAAAATATTTTAATGAGACAAAGTTTTAAAAAATTCAGTAGATCGTTCAAAATTTAAAAATCTATTTTCAGTTAAAGAAAATTTTAAAAATAATTCAAACACATTACATCGAAAAATGTATTTTCTATATTTAAAATTCAGAACGTAATTAATATTAACAAGAAAGTGTAAACAGACGAAACTCTGCACGAAAAACATTTTTTTTTGTCGAAGTTATCTCTTTTGAAACTATATATATATATATATTATATATATATATTTAACACAAATTCACAAATGTCCGCACGATTACAAAAGAGTAACTTCTTCTTTAACTAAAAATTCAACAACTTCTTCTTCCATATTCTTTGTGTCTGAGTTCAATTCATCGGTGTCGATATCTAAAAGAAAAATTAAAATTAAAAATTAACTATTTTAATAATAATAATAATAAAAAATAAAGCGGGAAGACTGTCGGGGATGTACTATAGAAACGAAATGTGTGTTCCAATTTACCTTTTTCATTAAAAATTTATAAATTTTAAGATTTTTGACAAACGAGATATTAATATTTTTCAATTACTACCAAAATTACCGGATATCGATTAAAAAACCTTGCAAGAAAGAGAATTGACATTCATTAAACTAAGGATGGTTTCAAGTCAAAAAAAAAAAAAAAAAAAAAAAAAAAAAACCGTTTAAACAGTTAAATAAGTTTTTGTCGATAGTGTCACGAGAACCGTGCCATCGTTTTCTGGCTTTTTTTCTCTTTCCTTAAACAACTTGACTTCAGTAGTCATGATACTGAATTACCAGCCAATCCTCTGCAATCGGCGGTGGCCTCGTTTGCAAATCCGCTACGTTTCATATGAAATTATTTACTGCTGACTACATATCCGATGCAGTATTTTTAAATACGTATACGTGTAACGAATGCAATTTCCTTTAGTCGGTATTTAATTTAGGTTTTATGTATTGGAACGAAGTTCTTTCTCGCGGCTTGTCAGTAGGAGTAAACTGGCAGAAAAGGCCAGGTAACGAAAATCGCGTTATGCGTCGTCCGGCAGGCGATCTTCACTCTCGTTCTCTCACTCTGTCTCTTTCTATTATATACGTGTGTGTGTGCGCGCGCGGTAAGCTTTATAAGCTCATTTCTAAACACGTGTAAATTTTATTGAATTTAATAATTGGCGCGGTTTTTTTGTGCCACATTACCATACTTCAACGAGTCTGATGATTTATTTATTGTTTTTGTTTTAATTCATACGGGATTTATATATTGTGTCATTTTTTATCGTATACTTTATGAATGACTTTATACTTGTATATTAGGGTGGAGTGATTGTATATGTATAAAAAAAAAAAATATTTTTTTTTGCAACGGCATAGCGATATAAAGTTGTCTTTGAATGAGAGAATCAAATATACGAAATCTTGTTAATCTATTTTAACGTTTTGAGGTGCCCCAACACAATTGTAAATCGGTAAATATAACTACTTTTTGCATTTCGTTATCACCCTGTCGGATTATTCGATGAATGTTTTTTTCTAAATTTCAGGGCATTATTAAATAAATATAATAATAATTACTTGAAAATACCATAACTAAAAGATCCGTATATTATTTTAAACAATTTATTTATTAAAAGAAAGAAGAAAAATGAGTAATTTTAGTTAAATATGAAATTGCTTTTTTGTATCGAAATGAGACATTTGCTGACGTGAAAGCAGTCTTGCCCTAATGAAACCATCTCGTTTATGTTCTCCGCAAACAGCACTTGAAGCTTCTGTCACTAATTTGATGCAGCGCTCTACGGCTTGTGTGTGGCATGGATAATTTCTTATATTTTGAATTGTACCCAAACCACTTTTGACAATCGATTTCAAAGCTTCATCCGATAAATTAGAAGTCAGCGGTGGCTCAGTTATTTCAGACTCTTGCCACGTAATAATTTTCGTATAATCTTCGGCGTCGAAATTTAAAGCAGGTACTTTAAATGTTCGAAGTTTTGGAGCATTCTCTGATCTTGCTTTCGAGATCCATTGATATGCCAGCTCACGTATGCTTTCCATGTCATCTCCAAGCATTGCGATAAGAACATTCTCTGGATGACCGAAATATCCATTTCGTTGAATTACGCTGTCAACAATCTTTTTTGAATCCGGTTTCAAATAGCGACTCAGTTTAATAGAGTGCCACGGGTGCTTAGCTCCATTTATACATGAGGGATTACATTTTATTCTGAACCACATTGGACCATAAACTTTCATCACGTACGTAGCTAATATCACCAGTTTTTCTTCTGGATCTGTCTTGGTAACATATAATCTTAAAATTCGATTTGCTGTCGTAAGCCATCTGGAATGGTTGAGAGGCGCAGGTTTCGTATTAGCTAAATCGGAAGGAAAAACACCAGTGCTTACAGCCGACATTATTTCGTATAGATATTTCTGGTCTGTGCTCAAATGATTAGTACTAGTCTCAGGTAATGTTGACGGAATGGCAGTGAATTCTGCTATTGGCATAGTTTCACACTCTTGTAATTCGGATCCGATGGGACCTGAGAAGCATTTAGGTCCTGAAGTTTTTCCATCGTATTGCAAAAATAGATGTCGCAGTGGCAATTCATTTAAATGTAACTGACATACAAACCACTGCAATGGTTTTTTAATTTCTTCTTCTATCAAGCGAATCACACCACCTTTAGCGCCCGTGTTAACAACTGTTCCATCGCAACCAACAACAGATATTTCGCCGAGTTCCACCGATTTGGATTTTAAATAAGTTAAAATAGTATTTGCAATACCTTTCGCAGTGCCCGACTCACATGTAACATGTCCGAAGTAGTGACTTTCTGGCTCCGATAAAATCACATAATGGTCTTCTGTAACTCTTTTTCTGTAAAATTTACCTTCCTTCCGAATACTAACCAAAGTTTTGTCCTTTCTACCATCAAAATAAATACCACATATTATGTTATCGCGATCTGCATTCTGTAAAGCTAATCTGACTTTAGTTCTCTCACGGCGCAGCTTAGATCGATCAATTACACCACTGGCATCCTTTAAAGTAATAATTCCCATATCTTTTAACACGGAAGAAGCTATAACAGCAGTGGCTCTGTCAGAAACTCCAGTGCGATCGCACGCAATAGCTAATGATGGTAAATTTAACCTCTTCTTTTTTGTTGGTGGCTCAAATGAAATTTTTACTGGACTAGTGGATTCGCTATTGCTGGAACTGGAACTGGTATTCTCAATAGGCAATGCCACATCATTAGATAGGAAACGAGAACAACACGGTTTCTCAGAATCAATTATCTCTCTGTTTCGCAACGCATTTTTTTGTTTTCTTTCCTGTTTCTTCTTATTTTTTACAGTTGCAGCTAGATCTACACCACCTATTATCATTTTTCTTGATGTTCTTTGATCGAGTAGAAAATTAATTTCATCTTTGGGAACACGATTGTCTTTCGAACAAGAACAATTTGACGGAAGTTTGCATTTGCAACTGCATATATCAAATAATCTATGAGACTCAGATGTAAATGTATTAATTTTCCGTTGATAGTTAATGTTGGTTTGGCGGCCATGATAAGGTTTCATTAAATTTCTATATTTGTCGTGATAGGCGCGAATTAGTTGTACTACTCTCTTACGGCTTACTGTTGGCAGCGAACCTTTTTGCCAAATATCTAATATTTCTTGAGCCAATATTTCGGATATGTCTTGAACCGTCGGCTCTTTTGTTGTTTTGTCTGTCTTTAATTCATATTTAGTGAATAAATAACATTTCATAACATCATTATAAGTAGGCAATTGAGAAACTGGTAACTTCTCTGGGAAACCAAACACAGGACAAGACGTCTTTTGTCGAGTTTTGGCTTGAGACATTTTACTGTAATGAACAAAAATAATAGGTAAAAATTTCAACGACATATCATTACACTGATAAGTAATAATGTAGCTTTTTTCAACGAAACATGTCGTGATTTATAATTATTTTAATTCTACATTAAATATACTATATATTCCTGTAACAGCGCGAATATACATAAGTGGATAATAACAACTAATTCAAAATTAAATAATTAATTTCGATCCATATCACATTACAGTTTAAATTACAAATACTACTTACATGAGTTGAATTTCTTGGTCTAAACCGTTAAAACTAAAGCACTTTACAAATAAAATAATAAAAATCCGCGCGCGTAACTTGACTAAATGGCGTTCAAACAACGTTTGATGAGACAATGACCTTCCACGTGTACCTTGCATCGGCAAAGACGTCTCAAGGTTAATTTTTTCTATCATGAACTAACAGGTAACGTTCAGAAGTTAATTTAGTGTAAATGAGACGAAGATATATTTTGACCATTTTTAACGGATTTCTCTAATATTAATAAGGTTGGGGGCACCTCTGAACATGTTAATTACAAAATGAAATTTTGTGTATATATTTGTGAGTTAGAATAGCAACTTTTTACAGGTATTCCAAAATGATTACGAAATAAAAAAAAATTCGCTCCACCCTATTGTATATCTACCATAAAGTGAAAGGAACTTCGTTCCTACCGGGTGTCTAGATACTTCTCTTTTTTTTTTTAAAATTATATTTCATTTTTAAATAGTAAAAATATTTTTTTATTTTATTCAAAAAAAAAAAAAAAAAAAAAAAAAAAAAAAATCAAAATTTCTAACAACACTTTAGTTAATTTCTCTGACCGTTTAGTAATATTTATAAGTTCAGTAAAAACAATAAGTAATAAAACGTAAGGAGTCAAATAATTTGAATAACATAAAACACAACTAAATATTTAAACTTTGAAAAATGTTAATAAAAAACACCTAGCTAACGATAGAAAACAATTCACATTTTTTCACTGCAATGAGCAACAGATCTTAAGCTCGTCTCCGTATTCTGTAGTACACTATTCGAGCCTTTATTTCTTTACAAAAGTAATGTTTCTAAACCGATAATATACTTTTTTTTTAAAATTTCTAATTCCGAGAAAAGATTTGCATTTCACTTTCTTTTTTTGCATTCTAATGAATGGCGACGGTAAAACTAATGAATTCTTTATCTAGATAAGATAAAAAATAAAATGTTTTAAATTAAATTACATTTCTGTACCGGTACGTAAATTTCGCACATTATTTTAAAACTGAAATAAAAGTTCGCAACCCGTCGCTAGATAACCTAACAAAACCAACTATCTAATTAAAATTTCTATATGCTATAAACAGTACAGAGAGAAAAGTTTTGAAAACGTCTCCCCGGAAGTCCGAGAAAAAAATGTTCACGCCTGTGCAAAGTACATCATTCGTTGCTGTAACACGTTTTTCGCCCATTAAAATAAATACATCAATTCAGAGGAAGTTGAACACTTCACCTTATCTATCAACATAAAGTTCTAAAATATTACGAAATGAGGAGAAGAGGCTTAAAAAATGTATTTTAATAGGACAGATATAGAAGAAAAAAGACCATAAGAGCAAGACCAGCGACAGTCGATGGATAGATAACGCAACAATAAAGAGCGGGCGAACTTAAATTAATTGGATTCGACGGAGGAAAATCATACGAGACGTATTAAGACAATCACAATGCTTAGTAATTGAATTAACGTCTTTGAAAAAAAAAGAAAAAATTGGAACATCATTTATGGAACCATCTACAAAATATTGCATAATGAAGTAATGAATTTAGTGCTATTGCAAAAAATTTCATGTTTAGTAATTATAACATCTCCTTAAGGCACATCACTCAAAAGTATTATTTATCTTTTATTGTATCTTTTACTGTTTAATGCATTTTTATTCACTTCTCATAGTAAATCTTGAAGTCGGTACATTTTTTTGGCTCGTTAAATATGTAAATGTAGGCAATAGAAAAACCATGTATTTTACATGTAATTATAGAAGAAAAAGAAAGAAGAAATATAATAAAAAAAAAAAAAAATACACAGCCAGATAAAATTAGCCCAAAAGTATTATCGATATTAGTTATTACAGGAACTATTTTCATTACCTTTCCGTCACATTTTTGCGTATGTAAAATTTTTAAAATGACTCCCAACCCAAGAAACATGTTTAAAATTGAATTCGCATATACATTATGAAAGGGACAGAACAGAATTTAAAAAACCATAAAGTAAAAAAATTGGTACTTTCTATTTTTTCCTAGCTAGCATTTGGAATTATATATTCTCGGCAATTATTCTTTTAATTTTCACGCGCCACTAACTATATTACAGATTCGGATGATTTTAATCCTACTTATTCATAACTTTTTCAGCTACTCTATTAATTTAGCTGATATCAAAAAACCCATTCTCTTTGGATCCGCTTTATTTTTCCAGATTTCTCTAATACAACCGATATCCAATTTCACGTTTAAAGCTATTTTACCATTGTTATTCCCACCAATTTGTTTTTTTTTCTCTTGTTTTTCAATAAATTTTAGTAATTACATTTACTTCTTTGCAATGTAATAAGTAATTTCTTTGGACACACTAAGATAAATTTAAAAATCTGTCGTGAAATTTATCATAATTAAAAATAATTTACATATTATGCTTTTTATTCAACGTTCAAAAACAAAACAAAAAAAAGACCTAATATAAAACTTACCAGTACGCAGCTGAAGCCTTTCTTGCTTCTGACGTTTCCAATCTTCAATTCGTTTTTTGCGATATTCTTGAAAATCTTTCATTAATTTTTGTCGTTTTTCAACTACATCCTATGTTCAGTAAACATGCCATTAGTGTAAACAGACTATGAATAATTTATTAATTTTGTGTATTGAGATATTTTTAATTCTAATTTTGCACGAATATTTAATGAACAGTAAAAAATAACAATAGATTATAATATTTAATTTACGCGTTTATTTTTAAATGTATGGCCTTATCAGTGTAGCTCTATTTTATTTTATCAGGATTCTTAATAATGAATAACCCGCCGAGTTTTAAGAATACGGCCATCAAAAGTGATGCGAACGTCGCGTATACTCAATAGGATAGTTTTAGTATTGTGTTTTTAAAGCCATCAACAGTGACATTTCAGCTGCAAAATATCCAAATAAAATGCGATATATTATGCTTGAATTAAATTTCTAATTTCTCTTATACAAACTGTAAAAGCCGGCATTCACTTTAATATTATTTATTTTAATTTTTTTTTCCCGGACGATAATACATTACTACTATTATCTTGAAGCTTAATTTGCATTTCAAAGCTTTTATAGAATTTCCGAGACTGTGAACACCATAAACCCCATTGTTTAGTAGATTTTTTCTATTTTCTATTTTTTTTTCTTCCAATTTAATATCTTTGAATTTCAGTTTTAAAAATACTGGTAAAATTTAAGAAAAGACTTATTTATTACTAGATCATTTTACATGTTCATTAACGAGTAAAAAGTAAAGTAAATCCCATACCCTTAATAAGGCGTCAGGGATTGTGAAGTTAAGGTAGTTCTATATAGATAAAATCCCGTTTTTCCAATAATCTTAATATAAAATCATTTCGCAGCGACACCTACTCCAATCTTTCAGCTGGTTTATTGTATGCGGTCAATGTAAAAATAATATATGCCGATTTATTTTTGCGTTACAGTTACACTAATGCTTGGCTGTTTATTACCTACCGTAAATTAGTCGCAATATTAACACATGAGTACAAGCGGTGATGACATTGTCAATGTAAAAAATTGTACAATCAGAGCGCAACACTTAACGGGGAATAACGCCAAGTAGAAGACTGTTCGATTTCCAGTGTATTACAGATAAACATAAATCTTTATGTACAACAATCGTGGAAATAGAAGTTTCTCGATTAATTTTAAAGAGCCTAACATTCTTAGAGGCTAAACAATGATTTGTTTACTGGCAATTTTTTTTTTTTGATATATCTGTTTCTTGACACGTCAGCGCTGACTGTTATTCTAATATACTTTTTTCAGTCTAAAATGGTCTCTTTTTTTTTTTACTACGCAAAAGATGCGTATGACAAAACGCGAAATACTGTAAAATAAAATAGAATATTTTTTGTTTTAATAAATAAAAACGTTTTTCAGTCTTGGTTCCGTTAAATCTATTCTGCATCTGTACTTTCCTTGAAGAGTTATCAAGAAGTTCTTTATTTATCAGATATATTAAATTTCATATTGTTATTTTACATTAACACCCTTAACCAGATAAAAATTGCTTGCGGGAAATCTTTTTTGAACCGATTAGAAAAATGGCGAATGCCAAAAAAAAAAGACCAAAACAAAAACAAAAAAAACAACTTATTATTATACGAATACGAAGAAAAATGGAAACGTTTCTTTAAAAACTGGGTTAATAAATGTAAATAACGAATTGTAAATATATTGTGAATTTTTAAACTTTGTAATTTTTTCTAAGAATACGTCGAAATTTCGTTTTGTTAAATTTATAAATTTTGCTTTATGTTACTTGAGTCTGTTCTTTTCACTTTCAATGCAGGTTATTATTTGATTTTAAATTTGATGCATTTTATAGTTATATTTATTTATTAAATATCTTTTATGTATTTCCTGTAATATAAGTTCTATTTATGTATCGTATATTAATGTAATAGCTTAATTTTATTTCTTAGTGTCCGTTTTATTTACATTTTAAACCGATAAATTCGTTTAAATTTAACGTTATCCAATACTCACGCTTTGCAGCGCATTTGTGGATTTTCTTTTTTCAGTAGTAATAATAATGAATAAATAAAATAAATTGAAATTGAGTTGAACTGAAAATACGCATAGAGAATGATGCTACGTGAGAACATATAGCATATGTATGAATATCCATTACGACTGATCAGTTGAATTTTCACCTACTTACGGAGATTCTGATTTTCAAAATGAGAAAGTTAATTAATCGAAATTCGGACATAACTTGAAGACATACATGTCCGACTTAAAAAAAAGGCGGAGAAATCTCGGAAAAGTGAAGGTCACGCGTACAGGTAAAAATAGGCAAAGGAAAGTAACGAAGAATACTGATGAAAAAAAAACACTAAAAAGGAGGCTAAAATATTTAGACTATTTAAGTCGCTCAGTGTGAATCTGATTAAATGCGATTTACAAAGCAGACGAGTATAAATTCGAGAAAAATATCAAAGTACGATAACAACAATTATCTAAGAGGAAGAGAGTGGACGAAAAATATTGACTAGAATCATTCTTGTGACACTGGAATTAAATTACAAGAACCATTGGTGGACTAATCTATAATTAACAGAATAATCACATTTGTAAATTGAAAATTAAAATGGCTACATGAAAAACTTAACGGAAACTATAAACTACTACTCCGCTACAGCAAAAAATGTTCACAACTCGTAAACAATATAAGGGTTTTAAAAGTGCAACGCAGTTCACTGTATAAAGCTAAAATGTCGTAAGTGAAACAGAAATAGGATGTTTGTGGCAATCAAAGGAGGAAAATTACGTAAAACCTTTTATAATTATCGGCGAAAAATATTAAGAATATATTTTTGAAAATGTAAAAAGTAATTTACCGCCAATAAAAATTCTTCAATTTCGAAACAATTTTAGTAAACTGCTGATAAAGCGGTGCGAATTAAAAGGTGGTTTATCCGCAGTTTGAAAATAGCTAAACTTTAAAGTTTAAAGTCAAAATCGCATAAAACGACGGATATATACGTACTCCGACGCTACATTTAAAATATGAAAATTACTTTGTTCCTACAGAGTACGTACTTTAGAAGCTTTCGTTAGTCGGATTTTATCCTTATTTTCAAACAACGTTGAGTACTTTTTCAAATTCTTTTTAATATCTTTTAATTGCTTCTCGCTTAGTAAAGACGATGGTCTCGGTCGCCATATAAATTGACAGAAGGTGTTGGAATTGTGTCTCCTGATTATTTTACCTTGAAACGACCAAATCCAAAATCCGGTATCCATCTATATTTAAAAAAAAAAAAAAAAAAAAAAAATGAACATTTACAAATAAATACCTGAAAGACTTGATTTTAATTTTATTACAGAAGTGTTACACAGTGTCTACCAGAACCGGTTAAAAATGATTTTCGAAAATATTTATTACGTTTTTCTTAAAGTTGAAAACAATCATTAATTCCATCGATGATACAAATGAAAGAAAAAGAAAAACTTTATAATAATACCACCAATTTGCTATTATATTATAGATCGAATAATTTTTTGCGTATGAAAGTTCCGGTTTCAGAAATTTTCAAAATGATGCGAGTTTGAAACATTTTAAATAAATGAAAACTGCATTTTGATAAATGTATCGTTTTTACCTCGCATTTAAATAAGTTAAAATTACATTTCAGTGTGTTCACACAAACTGTATTTTTATTGGCACTCGAATTCTCTCTAATTTATTTCTTAGAAAATACATTTTTTATTGATAAATATTTTATGTAATAAATTTTTACGAATAAATATACGACACAGCACCCGTCACATAATATATAACATTGTAGAAAAGGTATCCGTGCATTTTATATTTATATGTTAAATTAACTAAAATCACGAAAATGAGCAATACCTTATGATTCCAACTGCTGACTGAAGAAACAACATATCTTCCAGTTGGATCCCACTCAACGTTAGAAGCTTTGTAATGTTCACCAGTAGCCATTGTTAAAAATTCTGACGTGCCGGTGTCAATAAACTCCAGCGCTCCAACTTCACGACATTCTGCTAATACGATATGTTGGCCAGCAGGTGACCAATATAAATTCGTACAAACGCGTTTTTCTAGCTTTTCTAATAAAATGATGCGGATTTACATATTTTATTTGCTTCGCTTTGTAATCTTAGAACTAAATTTAGAGAATTATCAAAAAGTTAAGAACTAACAATGTAATAAAAAACATTTCAAAGTCACACGTATGAATCTAAATAATGTTTCATATTTTATGAAAAATCTAACACGAAGCTGAGATAACTACTAGGCATTTGTTTTCTCTTTGCTAGAGCACTTGACTTCCATTGCGGAAATCTTGAGTTCGAAACCCCAGGTGATGACAGAAAATATTAGAAAAATTAAACAAATAATCGCTAGTAGTCAAGTGGAAGGCAATAGCCAACCACCCCATGTATACTGTGTCATTTGCGCATACTAGATGGTATATAGTAAGCAGGCACACATGGGACTGTATTTGTATATCGAGAAATCAAACATTTACAATTAATGCCAAGTGTAGTCTTGTGTCTACACTAGAGCGTTGTATATAGCAATTACCATAAACACCGGATCTGTACAAGTAGAACTTATAAATAGGTAGTTGCCTACGCTCAGAAATATGGCACTACAAAGCAGAGATTTAGAATACACACTCGCGCGCCGAAAATGTACAACTTAAATCGATTCAACAATGCACTATATATAATAATCGTTAACCATTAACTGACTTATAATTTTTGATTAGTTTCGCAGATAATTAAATATACCATGCTACAATATTGGCTACAAAATATACGCAACATTTTAAAGAATACAGAATGAAACCTAAAGCCCCTGAATTTAAGATACCGACTATTTTTAAAATTAAAAAATCAAAAAAAAAAAAAAAAAAAAACGAATTTTCAATTCAAAGCTATACGGTATAATACAATAATTTCTTAATATTTCTTCGTATATCACAATTAGCGCTACGTGCAGCCATTTAATTTTGACGGTTTTACAATATCGAAAGTGCATTACCATTCATATTTGTTCACAAAACATATGAAGCACTGCCTACATATATTGATGAACTATAACTTTATAATAAATATTTGCATTAACCTTGCATTAGCCACTTGTTACTAGCACATGGTTTAACAAGCTCACTAAAAAGCGTTGGACACATGAAGAATAATCAAAGATGTTTTAAGGCGTCATTTAAATTATTCAGATGACACTGCCCTTTTAAAAGTAGTAACATTACGCATTATGTTAATTCAGAAGAACAGTTAAAGAGCAATAATTTCACTTTAAAAAATACACACACTCGCTCAAGAAAAGCTAAAAGTCGAGCATACTTTTTATACGTTTCGACTTTTAGTTTATTATATAAATTATTAACATTTTCAGTGAACTTACTGAGAACGCTTAATTTCTGTGCAGCTTTAACCGTGTAAAATGTCACAGTTGTGTTATTACTCTCGCCGTGTATAATGGCAAATTTTGAACCTACAGGTTCCCAAGCGAATGCGTGAATAGGCTCCTTTATTTCAACAATATCAACTGGAATATTTTTCACCCTCATGTGAAATATTTCAAAGTTATAATGCATGCCCTAGAAAAAAAATAAATATAAAAACCAACCTTTTGTTATTATTAATGAATACAAAGAGTAATAACATCAAATAAAAGGTATACTTTTTTAAAATGATTTTGTAGGACATTTAAAAATTCCAATGCCATACAAATCTAAATTGAACAATACAAGTATCAATGAAACTTTTAAAACTTCTTAAATTTTATATAACAATGCAGATGTTAATTAAATTAAATATATTTAGTACATTACACATTAAATAAAAATAGATTAATCTCTATCAGAATGTAACCATCTAACTTCATTAATTTTATAATTCAATATAAGACATAGAGTTATATAACACTTTTATTTTATAGAATGCATATACACATATACAGAATGAAAATAATAATACAACACCCTCGAATACACACACACACATATATAATTAAAACGAATTTAGTGAATCATTTAAAATTAATCATATCCGTAGACGAAATAAAATGAGTATTATAATCCATATTTCAAAATAAATTATAAACGGCGGAAATTATAGAATTTCACAAAAATATTTTTAGGGTTATATTCAAACGTGGAATTACGAATGAAATAAAGTAATTAAAAAGTTCGGTAACGGAATGAATACATTAAGAACAACAGATACAATAACCATCTATTATCCATTTTCCTTCACAATGGATAGAATTTAATTTAAAGCAGTATACATGACGCATAATAAATCACTCAAACTAGTTATTGAGATAACATCACCCCACTATTCATAATTATGGATCAAGTTACCCAAAACTAATCGGCATTTAATTATAATTTTTATACGTATGTTTCAGCGTTTTGCGATTTTATTAATATATCACATTAATCAAGTTAAAAGTCCTACACTTTCAGATGACTTATTTTTATAAAAAAACCCCGACAAGAAATTTCTGAAATACAAATTACGAAAGTATCTTTAACAAAAAGAAGTGATATCCCTATTAAAAACATTGAAATAGTATGTAAATATTGGAAAATGAAAAAATACCACTACTTGCTCAAAGTACTCAAAAATTAAATATTAATATAATAACAGATCTCTTACCTATAATATTCCATGCTTGTGTGTTTAGTAACACAACACTACACAAATATTAATTTAGAAGCATCACATAAAAACAGTATTTACATAAATGAACAAATATTAAGTATCACACTGCAGATCAAATGTAACAACTTAAAAATGATCTACTAGATAGATCAATAGGCAAAAATAAAAACTGTATCCAGTACAATAAATCTAAAAGTAAAATAAGATAATTTTCGACTTTCAAAAATATATTTACAGTATTATACAGTGCAGCTTTCATATTTTAAGTCCTCGTTCACTGCAAAAGCTTTAAATCCTCTTCCTTTTACTCCATTTCCACAGCTGAATTATACACGATTTTTCAAGAAATTCTTTTCACTTAACTTTTTTCTCGAAGCAACAAATTTCTTATTTCTTCCGATTATAGATGATTTTTGCTAGCTATATCTTCTCTTTTGCCATCTTCATCGATATCCCTATTATTTTGTCCATACGCACTTTTAACGCTCATTTGTTCCTAGCCCGTTCCATTCAAATCGACTCTTTTTGGATGCTCTACCATTGTGGCATTTTAGATGAAAATGCAACTGACCCTTTCAAACGTTCCGCTGTTAAAGGTTGATTTATTAATAAAATCTCAGTTCACAATATCCTTACTTTGTCACATGTTCATTTTAACATATGGACTGAGATTTGCTCTTATTTTTAATTTTTACTCTTTTCATCATCAAATTCAACCTCATTCATTTTCTCAGCCTTGGTTCCTGTATTTATCCCATTTTAGTCGAACCATCACTTTCTTTTTTTCCCCTTTTGGCCTGGCTGTAAATACCATTTGGCCACTAACTAATTATTAAATTAAGTTTTTCAAGAAATATCAATCTACATTTTTTTTGGCCGTCGTTGGGAATCGAACTCATGACCACTATCTTAATAATCAAGAGTTCACGCCACTAGGCTTCGCAACGGCTAAACTTTCTTCTTTATAATACGTCTTTAACACAATTACACCTTCATTCCTTATTTTTTTTTTTTAATTCTGCACTCCAACACTTAAGTTTGGGTGATACCCCTTGCTGTGCGATATATATCCTTTCCCTGCTTTCATTAGCTCTTGTTCCCGTGTTAGTTGCTCACATTTCCTCTATTTATATACACATTAAAAAATAACTATTTTTCTCGTTTTCAACACTTTCTGTAGTTTTTGAGCCACTGTCATTTATCAGTGTTCCCATTAAAAAAAAAAAAATACTAATAATACTACAAATATTATAACATAATAAGCAATTAATTAAATACAATTGGTAAAATGGAAAGAAATGAAATAGCCGAATGCAACGGTATCAAAGACAATGATGTAGCAAATAAAACAGAGCTAGAGACGTAAATATCAATAACAGAACGAAGAATATAGAATTACCATGAACAAAATATATACTTCTTACATTAAATAGATAATAAATGAAGAATGGCAGGTAGAGTTCGATATAATCAGAACAAATATTCCGAAATCTTGAAAAATACGCAATTTACAAATAAAATCAATATAGAATTTATAGGTGTCATAAATCTTGAATTTGAAAAGGCTCTATTAGAACAATATGAAATTTTATTCAAAATTAATATAATACCTAACAGTTTATGTGGATGTGGAAAGACAGGATTAACTGAAAATATCTGAACATAATTACAAAATAAATTTTGTTAACGTTACTTTTCACAATTATGCCAACTACAAGTTATATACGAACTAGAATAAAAATATATTTATAGTCTGTAAAAGTAGATGAGTCGAAAAAAAAAAAATAATAAAATAAAAAAATTCGAAGATATGATTTGAATTTTTATTTCATTAATTATAAGAAATTAACCTTTTAAGACAGACATAATACTTGTAGCGACCAACAAAAAAAAAAAAAAAGGTAAGATAAGTCATCGAATTACATAAATATAATTTTTATCAGTCTAACAAAGAGGCCAATAGTGACTAACAAGAGAAGGTAAGATAAATTACCAAATTAACTAAGAATCACACAATTTTCTTTGTCTTTATAAGTTGTATTATTACTATTATTTTAAAAATACATTATTATTATCGTTTCAAATTTATTTCTAAAAATATACCAATTAAAAACAAAATTTGTAGATACATACGCTGTATTTGATTTCTCCTTTTTCTTTTTTTAACTTGGCGTATCTGTCCACTTTTACGCATAAGTAGTCGCCGGATTTCTGCCAATGAATTTTACAGTCGGCTACATTAAATAAATTATTCGCACGAATTTCTTGTCGACTAAAACCACAACGATACACTATTATATTAGAGCTTTTAAATAATCGAACGATTTAGTTCTAGTTATGTTGTGTTTTACGAAGTCATTAAAAGAAACAAATAGATAGATCAACAGTCAATGATAACACTGAACAAATTTAAAATGTGGTAAAATTATAATTTATATACTACTGTTGATTTTAACATTCATTTAAATAATTTAAACTCGAATATTTTGATTTCACTACAATTTGCGATTGATCAATTTAACACAATATTGCAGTAACAAGATCGATTGCCGGCTCCGTAATTTCACTATCCAGTGACACAAGATTACTGTTTGTTCTTAGCTTTCACGCTTTTTCTTCAGTTTCCTTTTTCTTTCCTTATATTTTCTGTCAAGAAACTGATTTTCGACGCAATTTAAAAATACCGACACCCTCCCAAAAACAAAATTTGATACTGAAATCAAAGAGCAAAGTGTGGTACTAAGAAAGCACTTTTCAATTCCAAGCAGATGTTACAAGATAAATATTTCAATCCGTTAACGCTCAAATATGCTGTATAGTTCAAAGTATGTTAAGAAGATAAATATACTTCATGACGCATTGCTTTAACAAAACGCATGTAGGTTAAAGATATGACAGTACTAAGAAGAGTTGGTACAGAAATGCTAATACTGAATCTAATGGAAAAAATAATTTACTCCTACAAAGAGAAAAGAGAACAGATCGGAAATAATTAGAAAGACACTAGGACCAAAAATTGCAAACGAAATGAAACATTAAGTATCATGTTAGTGTTACTGTTTTACTGTATGCGTTGTAAATGTTGAAAGGTAACCTCATAATCCGAGAGTCACCTGAAAAGTAAGGTTCCCACCCGTGCGTTGGCGTAATAATGAACGAAAATTAAATCTGAAACACTTACACTTTAGCGAGGTCTGGACTGTGGGGTGGGTGGAATACAGTTGCTCATCCGAATTTGGCGATAAATTCTCGAGTAACCTTCGCTGAATGTGGCCGTGCGTTGTCATTCAGCAGTTGAATTCCTTTCGAAATTTTTATCTCTTTCCTTAAATTGGCGAGCTTTTGTTGTAGCTCATGCCATGAATGGTCAGTTCAGGGCCCGTGAATTTCACTAAAACGATCCTTTCGTTGCCCCAAAACTTTCCATTAAGTTACTAACTTTAAACGCGTATTACGAACCAGAACGATACACTAACCAAACTAGTGTCATTCTTCTACATATAAAACAAGGAGCTGCAAAGCGAAACTTCATTTGCTTCTTTTTCGCCATTATATGACCAGCGACTGTTATGAGAACCTTACTTTCCGAATAATTCTCGCCTATTTATTTATTTTTATATGTATATATATATATATATATATATATATATATATAAATGCCATTTTGGCCTTGCAAGATGCTGTGCCCCTTGACCTCTCTTGCTTACATTTCTGTCTCTTTCCCTTCTATACTTTGTATAAAATGATCAAAATTTACAACTTAATTCTAAATCGGTCCATATGAATATAATAATCATAGAAATCCTATAAAATATAACAAACGATAAAATTGGACATTTATTCTAACGGGGGATAGCTTAAGAATTAGGTTATAATTAATACGTATATATATATATATATATGTATACATATAAAAAATGTATTCTTTGGACCGCGTCATGGACACAATCCTTGGATCCGAACGGTTTTAACTGATCATGTCATTTTTTTAATTTACGACTTGCATAGCACTGCTCATTGTCTTTTGTTGACGACACTTTATAGTACAACTCGCATGTTTAATTAATAGTTTTTGTGAAAATGTAACATAAAATCGTTATGTGTATGTGTACGTGTTTGTACATGTATATGTATATGTCAATGTAAATGTATATATATATATATATATATATATATATATATATATACACACACACACACACACATACATACACATATAAGTACTATTATAATTCATGTATTTCACGTTAAGATTGACTTTTACTAATTATATATTATGTGCACAACGAAACTTTTATATTAATTTATTAATTTAATGTTAAAATACCTAGGTATTTCCAGTAAAACAACTTTGGCGGGTACATCTTTATCTTCTGCTACCCAATAAGCTAATATATTATCGGTCGGAGACCACATAAAATCGCGTATACCATTTACTGTTATACTTTTTTTATCCAAAAGACCAAATGACTAAAGAAATATAATGAAAAGAAAATTACTTTTATATAAATAATACCAAAACATACAATGTTAAAAATTACAATACAACTGTGTAGCAGCGTTATGCTACAGCAAATAAAAAAAATTTAAACATATACTATTTATAAAAATGAAAAATAAGAAAGAAAAAAATATTATATGTCATATACGCAAATTAAATATTTTATATACAAATTTACACCAATTTTTTTGGACGTACACATAGTGGAAACTCTAGTATAATTTTTAAATTTCCAGTTTATTCCCAGTTTATCTGGTCCAAATCCTCCCGATTTCCTAATTACTAAAATTATACAAAAAGAAGAATGGAGTGTTTTTGTTACTATCCGTAATATTTAACCGCCGCAGCATATTTTATATGAATAAAATAGAATTTGGTAATTTATTCTGAGTAAAGTACACTAAAAAATGCATTCACTTTTTAACGTTTCAAATGATTTTTTCTCATTAAAAATATCATTTTTGGTTATTTTCACTTTTTTCCCGGTTTTACAACAAAATTCTCGGCTAATTCCCGATTTTTCCCCGGTTTGTAAAATTCCTGGCATCCTGGTTTCTCCATTGATGGCCACCCTGATTTATGATCCAATTTTACAAGTCAAAATGTTTCGAAGTTATTCAATTATTCAGAAAAACACTTCTAAACAGAATAAGTAGCAGACGGAATCCATATGCACTATTGGTCCTTATGAGAAATATATACAATTTAGTAACGTCTTAAGTCTGCTTACTTAATAATGACTATCAGATTTGCTAAAAATAAAGATGTAAAACAAGGTAGCACTATTCTTTTTGAACTGTTTAACGTCGTTCTTTAAATTACTCCATTCTAATATCTACAGATAAACTGCAACAACGAATGATTAAAGAACGAGACGGAAAATTCGGAATTGGATTAAAATCAATATTGAAAAATCAAAGTTTATACATTTCGATGGTAATGAAAATAACAGATATAAATACTACAGCGAAAAAATAAAATAAAGCAAAGGAACTCGTGAAAAAAAATTTACAAAAAATAGAGTAAAATTAAGATGTAAAGCATTCACAGAAATAGCAGAATGAGTCAAAAAGATTGTGCTACAACCTTTAATATCTTACTGATAACATATAGAGCAGAAGTATGGACATTAACAATTAAAATTATATAGATAAAATGGAAAAATAACTCGAAAAGTTCGGAACACGTACAACTATGCATCAAACTGAAAGATAAAATTAGAAATACGGATGTATGGCGAGCTGAATTGCAATAAACAAAACAAATTGAGGACATACCACTGAAAGATGGACGAAGGAAATGATACATTGAAATCAACATATCGGTAAACGTAAAAAACGATGATCTTTTTGAAAATAAGATGGGAGTATGGGGAGATGTATACACGCGGGAAGGTTAATGCGACAGGAAAATATAGATACAAAAATATTTGAGAACTATGGTCACAGTTGGCGTTAAAGAGCTTGATGAAAAAGAAGATAAATTATTCGGCAGAATGTTCGGTGCATAATGTTAACTTTGAAGTTATTCAACAATTAAAAATAAGGATATCTTCGTATTTTGCCATAATAAACAATGTTTAACGCTTGAAACTAAAGTCGGTTATTATCTGTTTGTAAATAGTATATTGATGTAGTTTTATTTCATTAATGGTAAAGAACTCGAAGAGCGTAATAAATTAATGTAAAAGAAAATAATAAAATGAAAACATACAAGCACAAAAATTAATTTACGTTTATTTCAATTCGTTATATAATATGAATCTTACCGGTGTTTCGTAGACACTAAGTAAATTAGTTCCGAGCCGGGCGAAATATTTATCGTCTTTTGACCAACGAAATATGGGCCAATCAGGCGCACCATCTATTAAAAATGATCGTTTTTCTAAACCCGTACGGATATCAACTATAACGACTTTCTTTTGTCCGCCATCTACTTGCGGAGAAAATGTAACTAAGTACCTAAGAAATACATTCCATACAATATTAACATTTATGTAACATTCGATTTTATTTCAGAAAAGTTAACTTAAAATGTGATTTTATTACTCAAAATAAAATTAGGTAGACAGAAGAAAAAAAAATATTCAATACGGATTTAATGATTGAGAAATAGATTTCGTTAGAATTTAAGAAATCAGATTTATTAATTACATTTACAAGTACTTAACACTTACTGTTCGCACGGAGAAAAATCGACAAACTGTATGTTTGACTGTACAAAACGCATAATACGGGTGAATTCCGGACCACCCCACAATAAAACGCCCATTTTATGAATCGTCGCTAAATACGTTCCTAACGGTGACCACTTAACGAACGATTCAGTCCATCTCTAAAAGATTTCAAGAAAAAAGTAGATAAAACTATAGTAAAGTGTTATACAATAATGAAAAACGGTTAAAGATTAAATAAAAAATAAACCAACATAAGAATTGATTCAAAAACAGAAGTTTTGAAAAATTCAAGAGTATTGGGTAAAAAATACGGAAGTTTTAAAATAAAATACGAGATTAGTAATCTCCGAAAAGGTAGCGTATAAACTAAAAAATAAAAACGTTACATAAAAATAATTTAAAATAAATTTAAATATACATATTCCAATACAGTAAACGCATTTTATTTATAGATTTTTATACATGTTAAAATTAAATAATAAAATACGAAGCAGGTAATAATGGTCAAGTAAGCTCTTTAATTTTTGAAATTAATTTTAACAATTAAATTATCAAATAACTACCACTTTTATTTTACCCGATGCCTTTTCATCTTTTAGAATTCAAATAGATCTTTTAAACTAATATCACTGTGTGAAATTTTTACATCGTTTTGATGACCACTTATTAATAATTTTCTTTTCCAAATGCTCCATGAAAATATTTGCGAACATTGAAGCTAGGCACGAATCCATCGTCATACCTTCATTTTGTTTGTAAACCTCCCCGTTAAACGTAAACACATTCATACGTCTCGCAGTTCCGATCAGTTTAATTGTTATTTTATCTATTTCCAAGTTTTTTATTATTTTTACCGAAAACAACAAATGAATGATAAATAAAAAAGGCCACAAAAATTTAAAATATTTAAGTTTCAATAAAATTTAAAAAATTCTAGAATATAAGTAAAGGTAAAATCTTCTCATAAAAATGTAAACCTTACCTCCCGTTCTTCTACTAGTGTAGGATGCGGGGAACTATTTAACCATATCTGTATCTGCCAGTCGGAATTAAAAACTAAATATTCATCATAAGCATCAGGTTCCAACAGATATTCTTGTAAATTCGGTTTTTCCGGGTACGGTAATGGTGAAGGTGGTTCCCAATCATTTTGTATAGTTGTATACCTACAAAAGTTTAATGATAAACGTTTTATTTACTATTTTATGTAAAGAAGGAAAAAAATAAAAATTTTAATTGCTTATGCTAAATATAAGAAAAACAAACACAGCCCTGATAAATGCAATTCACTACGATAATCTTCACTAAATATATACGGTAATATTGTATCGGAGGTATATTTAATTATCGAAATAACTATAGTTTTTTAAATCACTCCGTTTATAGAGAATGAATCCTGCAGTGTCAAAATATACAAGCTGAATTAGTAAGAATTGTATAAATTTCTAATGTAATTTTTTACCAGTTATTGTACGAAATTAGTAACCGGCAATAAACATGATACATAATTTTTGTAAGTTCATAGCAGTGACATTTTAAATATAACTCGTACTTAACTGCTTAATTACGATTTAAAGAGTAATATGAAGAGCAGAGAAAAATAGAGAAAGGAATGTTATACAACCAAACGGAAACCATTCGTGTCAATAAATGAAGTTAACTCGTATTACTTGCTTAAAACGTCAATTTCTGATATAATCGATATTGAAATTATACAAAAAATAAAACGTTAGCCGTAAAGTATTTACCGCGTTTACTTATTATACTTGTATCACTTTATTCTCTTTCACATAAATAAATAACGTTATACAATTAAGAAAAACACTGAATACTTTTATGTTACTATAATTTTAAGAAAAAAGATATAATTGCAGAACTTATTATTTGCTACATAAAATAAATTCTTATTTCTTGTATAAATTAATATGTTTCATTAATTTTGGCAGTTTCTGATATTTTAAATAAATAATATAACAATAAAGAATTTCAAAAAAAAAAGAAAAACCTAAATTTATTAAATAAAATATAACTATGAAATTACATACTTGTCGAAATCGGTAAACAAATTTACCAAGAACGTGTGCTGCTTATCTAACTTCAAATTGTTCGCGGCTAACGCGTCCCGAGCTGAGATGGGATTTGTATATTCAATAAAAACGTATCTAACAAAAAAATTTAAAATAATGCCACTATTTAGAACTTTGAAGTATACAATAATTTAGTTATTAAATGCCGAAATTAAAATTTAAAGTACCCTTTAGTATGCCCATTTTCATCTATAGCATAATGATCATTCGCAATTGTACCAAATTTTGAAAACACTTTTGAAATTACACCACGTAACTTTTCTATACGTTCTGGACCAACCTGTGGAATTCCGTCTACTATGATAACCGAATCGGTTCCATCAAGTTCTCTTGGACGCTTTTCAAGTATATCACCTAGTAACTCTAAACATAAGAAACATTTATTAAAGTATAATGATCGATAACAGCAATGATCTTATGAAAAAATTATTTATTCGAATTTTACCTTCGTCAGTAACATCATCATAAAAGTTATCAGGATCTTCAAAATTAGGTTCACCATTTGAATTATAAATATAATTTTGAGATTTATCTGTGTCCTTTTTTTTAACCATTTTAAAATACGACCGACAATAATTTACACAACGTAAACTTATAACTTATGTTTATAACTATAATCTATACCTAATACCTAAACTTATAAAACACCGCTTTTCCACGCATTCCGTAATTTTTTATGTTTTCGATATTATCATTTTAAGGTTATAAAAGCGATATAATTATCGAATAATCGATAAGTCATATTAAATTATAAATAATCAAAGAAAAAGCAAAATCTAAAAAAAAAAAAACAACTAATAATTCGAATGATTATTTATTACGTATTTTTATAATATATTAAATATAACAAAATTAATTATAACGTTATTAATATTCTTTCATTTAATAAATGTAATATTTTATTTATTTTAAAATGACTTACTGAAAGGAATAGTAAATACATAAGTACATAATTAATTACTTATTTTTAATTTAACCGTTAAAGAACAAAATTAATTTTATACCAAAATTTTTTTTTTTATCACATAATTGTTAACATTATGTTTAACTTTAAATATTGTATTTTACATACACAGAAGGTTGGAAATGTAAGACATTCAATACACATATTTTCATGAGGAGCTTTCGTCCGGTACTCATACAGCACAAAATCAATCCCCTTTCATGCATCATGATCTCTTCACTACACCTAGGGTATTCCTGCATGCAGACCACACACATAAGCCCCTCAAACCGCCTTATGAAGGGCTGTAAACCATTCCAAAACAGAAAAAGAAATGTTTCTGCATCAATCAGAATGGATGCCCTGTTATAATTTCAATTGATCAACTGAAACCTGCTTTTGAACTCATCAACCAGTTCCTGGAACACAATGACCCTAGCACTACCAAAACAACATTATTCCCGCAAATCTTGACCAACGCGCATAGAGTTTCATCAGATGTTCACAACTGGGAAGCATTACTAGCACCAGCTGTATCACAAAACAAAACCCTCACTGTAGATTCTGAAAAACTACCACCTGATGATGATAACTCCACAGGACAAGTGATGATAAAACTATGCACTTAGAGCGAGCAGTTAAAAAACCCATGCACTTTGTTACTACACTCATCAAGTTCCACCTCTAGTCCTATGTACAAGAATTTTAATAAAAAACAAAAATACTGTTTACTTTTTTTTTTTTCATTTTCTTTTTCTCTTTTTCATTTCATACATGTTTTCTCTGCCCTATTGAGGAGGAGTCTTGTGACTACACTGGTTTGCACTGGCTAACACTCTTGCTTTTTTCATACAACAAAGGAGCGAGGTAGAAAAAATTACATTTTCATTCTCTCAGCCTGTTACTGATTGCACATCAGAGTTCAATGTTATTAACAATGGTTGTGTAAAAAGAATGTGTTTTTCCAACATTGAGCACAGGTAAATACTGTTATGAGCACCTTGAATCCTCCTATAATACATAGACAATAAATCATCTGCAGAATAGAAGGAGAATAAGTCACCCAATATATTTAAGAAAATATATATTAATCATTTATTTTTAATAATTAAAAAATTAGCTTTTAAATAGTATTTTCATTTAATTTTAGAGGTAAAATTATTACTCTAGTCACTGGAAATAAATATCTGTGTCAGCTTAATAAAATAATAATGTTCTACATAATAATATTTGTATGAAGTTTTGTTATTTTTATAAGTTCAAGTTACAATTCATTTTTTTCAAACATTGAAACCAACATAAAATGAAATATCAAAAATATAGAATAATTTTTTATCACTGTATGTAGTAGTCAATAACAAATTGCTATTAATCATGGCTTGAAAGTCGAATAATAATACAGCTTAAATTTAATACAACTTACCTCCTTGAAAAATACAACTTAGGCTTTCAGCTTTTGGCTGTTTAAATTTAGAATAAAGTTTAGGCTTTTGGCTTTTTACTGTTGAAATTTGAAATACCTCTTAAGCTCCAGCTTTCGGCTTAAAAAATTAATTTCAATAAAAGCTAACTGAAGTCGTTACATTCTGTTTATTATGCATCAAAACAGTTGAAACTGCAGTTTCTTTAACATGTATATGTTTTATAGCTGGAGGTCATAATTTAATATGTGAAGACCAATCTGTGTCTAGATCTAAACCACACAATTCTGAAGATTAATCTTAAACTTTGTTGATAGTAATTGCAAACGGCAATCAAATTGGGAATTGCAATCTCCTAAATTGAAAGGCATAATTCTTGAAATTATAGGAATCTATGGAGTAAGGGCATGTTCACTTTTGTATTGTCTTGTCAAGATTGTTGCTTCTATGACATTAATTATTCATTTTTGTAATGCAAGTTATGTGCTATTGCAAAGTTTTGATTGGATGATATTTCATAACATGATAATAGGTACGTCGATTTTAAATTGCAGTATGTGCAATGGAATCCCTGGCAGATTGAGTGAATTAATAAATTCTGTTGGATAATTAACCGCTTCATCTGCTTCCACAACAGTGTTGACAGACTTGTATGTGATGGCCTCCCGTTGATTGTCAAACTGAATAATATTGTTAAGTTCATAGACATCTTTGTTCTGGGCAGACAGAATAGCTCATTCACTCAAGTGATCCTTATAATTGATTTGAATATTGGGAAATACTTTTTCAACCAATTTTTCTTTTGACATCACTAAATTTCAGAAGTTATAAGATAATAAAATTTATCATAAAGTCAGATGAACTAGCGCCTTTCTGTTCCCAATTTCCAGCAATTGATGTAAGAATATCTTAGCTGATCGGTTATACACACATATTTGTAGTTAATTTCGATATCTTTACATGTCACCACAAAGTAGAATATTTCAGGTAAGCATTTATTTCGTCTACTGGTATCAATCGAGAAATTACAATTAATTAAGACGTTCCCAAATGGTCCGATGTTTCTGTACACATCTTGCAATGATTGATCAAAAGCCTTGAGCGGTTTTTTGTATGCCATTGTGCATTCATCCCAAACAATAAGTTTGCATTTCTGTAATACTTTTCCTATGGCAGATGCTCTGGAAATGTTTCATGTGGGAGTTTCAATGGATTGTGCATAATAGCTTTAAAGTAAAATGAGCAGTTCTTCCACCTAATAGCAATATCATAGCTATTCTGGACAATGCAAAATCTAATGCTACATCATTTTGGGATTGAATTGCTGCTAGAATCTAACTAGAAACGTTTTACCAGTTCCTACTGATGCGTCTAAGAAGAAGATTTCTTCAACATCTTTATTTACAGATTACATTATTTGATCATAAATGTCTTTTTGCTCAAGCATTAGCTTAGGAATATTTGACTGCATATGCAACAAAAGATTACCTGTGCTATAAATTTTGTTCGTAACACAATTCTACATTGAAGGAAGCAGCATAAAATCGCTTTAGTGATGGTATTCCCAATTGATTGACAACTTTGTTCACAATTTCTAAGCACAAACTTTAATCATTATCAACGTTTCATTATATATTTTTGCAGTGAAATCCATGTTTCTACTTGAATTTTCTTTTTGTATTCAATGGACAATACCTACAATCGTATACAGTTTATATTTCTCTTACAACTCTGTTGGAGATGAAGAAGAGCAAGTGGTCATTACAATTACAAGCAGTGCAGATTTGATTTAAATGTGTCATGTTGCTTCTGTCATTAATGCATACTTCCCAGTGTTGGTCGCGAGGCTTGAAAGCTGAATAATAATACAGCTTAAACTTAATACGGCTTATGTCCTTGAAAAGTACAGCTTAAGCTTTCGGCTTTTGACTGTTTAAATTTAAAATACGACTTAAGCTTTCAGTTTTTGGCTTATGAAATGAATTTCAATAGAAGTTAATTAAAATCATTTACTAATTATTATGCATCAAACTATTTTACATTACTATTGAAACTTCAACTTTTTTCTTTACACACAAAAATAAAAGTTTTAAAGAACAATTTCTTACGCGAATAATTATGTCTAAAATGCAAAATCAAGAAATTTAAAAAAAAAAGCTTAAGCCGAATATAAAGCTTAATTTAGCTTTTTTAGAAATACAGTATAAGCTTTCGTCTTTCGACTGTTTAAATTTTGAATATAGCTTGAGCTTTAGTCTTTTAGCTTATGGAAATTTAAATCTGGCTTTCAAATTAAGCTCATGACATCTAAAAATGATTGGCTTGCAGCTTTTAGCTTTTGGCTTTCGGCTGGCTTTCAAGCCCTGGTTGGTCGTTCTCCTGTAATTTCAGAGCTTGACATGCTTAACTTATTTATTTAATGTAGCGAAAGTTACAGTAAAATTGTCAGTTCTCTATAAAATTTAAAAATGTAAAATAGAGTCTAAAACCTATTATTAATCATATATACATTTCAATATAAAAATCGATTTGTGTATAACACATGAAAAAAATCTTTATTTAGGCAATAAACATGTTTCAACTTTTAACTGATCTAAGAAATGACACTAAAAACTACAATTTTTATTCTATTCAAGGGCGTTGTCAGTCAATTAGCTGGGAGGGGGGGGGGTGATATTAAGGGGATATGAGTTATAGGAAAAATAAAAGTGTAATTTGTAAACGCTTAATATTTTATTAAACAAGAATAAAATCTTAATTTAAACATAATTTTCATGGATTTATAGCAAATTATTCTACTACATTATTGTAAAAGTTTCCCAAATTGTCCATGATTATGTGCCTATGATTACTTATCATGGCCAGTTGATTAAAAAGTTTCAAAGCTTCAGGTGGGGGCTACGGTCACCCCTGACAACGCCCGTGATTCTATTTATTATGTATTGTCAAAAAAACTTGAGCTAAGCGTAAAGCTTAATTCGGATTTTTTAAAATATGCGGATTAAGCTTATGACATTTCAAAGTGATTATTTTTCAGCTGTCAGCTTTCAACTGGCTTTCAAGTTCTGGTCGCCAGGGCTTGAAAGACAGCCGAAAGCCAAAAGCTAAAAGCTGAAAGTTAATTATTTTTAGATCTCATAAGCTTAATCTAAAAGCCATATTTATATTTCCATAAGCTAGAAGTCTAAAGCTTAAGTTATATTCAAAATTTAAACAGCCGAAAGACGAAAGCCTAAACCATATTTCAAATTTGAACAGCTAAATTCCGAAAGCTTAAGCTGAATTGGTCAAGGACATACGCTGTATTAAGTTTAAGTCGTATTATTATTCGGCTTTCAAGCTGTACTGGTCCCTGTATGTATAAGAGCTTAGAAATATGTGAGTTATGTAAATAAATAATCATAAATTTATAAATAGCTAATATTTGTTAAATAAAGCTATTAAACATTTATGAAGTTAATTTAACACAACTAATATCTAAATTTAAAGTTATTAAACGATATATCATTCAGACTTTTTTGGAAAATTGATGTAAAATAAATTAAACAAAAGATGTAAAAATTTTACGTTAATCTGAACCGGAGCTGGAGTTAATTTGTGATTTGAATCATTAGGTGTTTTGGATTTAAATGATTGAATATAAAAATAATTCATTTTACCCACCACTATTTTTACGATGTTTTTAAAAAGATCAATGCGTAAGGTTGTTTTGGCAACGCTGAGTAGAATTAAAGCCGGATGGTGATTTAGCCGCTACACAGCTGAGTATTTTGATGAATTAATCTACAAAAATGTGTAATTGTTACATTAAACTCGTAAGAAAAGTGGACACTATAGGTAAAAAGAGTGCACCGTAATAGTTTTTTAACAGAAAGATTATAATTTAGTTATTGTTATGAGGATAACGTGTCATAATCTTAGAATTTGAATATGGAGTCAAGTATTTTTACAGAGAGTATAAAAGAAGGTAAAGCTTCTATTTTCGCAGAACCTAATATATTTTATAATCCGGTGCAAGAATTTAACCGAGATATGAGGTATGCTTACATATTTAGTTTTTATTAGTTTGTAAAATAATTTGTCTATTTATTTAGTAATTTGAATATTTTCATTTTTGGAAGGCATTATGTTTTTTGTTTTATTTCCTTACTACCGTATAGTTGCAGTTATCAGGATATTAAAATTACTTTGTTGTGTACAGGACTTAAGGATAAAGTTTATTGTAAAATATTTCTTGTTACTTCGTATTCCAGGAATTGATAATATATATAACCGGCGTTAGTTTATTTCAGTATTTGACGAGCGTAGGATGAGTATCGATGTTACATTCTAGTTAATTTACGTCTTTGTTATCTACTTAAATGTTTTAAAAATGTTTTAGTGTTGCAGCTTTACGCGTGTTCGTCGAAAATTATAATCAAACTCAAACTGGTTTGAGAAAGGGTGTTAAACGGAAGTGTAGTTCTGATTCAATAGAACTTAAATCGAAAGGTGAAGAAGAATGTGAAAGTAATTTAAATACGGTAATTATGAATTGCTTATCGAGTTTTAACAATTTTTCGCTGTATATTGTTTCATAAATGAAAGCATTTAATGTCTTATTGAAAAATATAGTTTATAATGAAACATTAGGGAATGAACTAATTTCTTGATTACAGTTGTGTACATAACGAAGTTCAAAAACAGAGTAGTCATTAGAAGTGCCTGTATAGTATTAATTTTTTATGTAAATAATTTATTTGTGTATTTCAGTTATTGGTAATTTAGAATAATTTAACAAAAAGAAATGAAAGGATATAAATGTGTATAATATTTCGCAGTAAAGAAATTGTTACTGCTTCGGTATGAAATTGAACTAAAGCTATTCTTTTCTTAGCTTTTGCTGCGGATCATCGTAATTATCAGAATTTAAGTTTTGAAGTAAATTACTCAAATTTATTTAAATATTAGGAAAAATTCTGAATTATTGATATTTGCTTTTAAGTTTTTACTGCGGAAAGAAGAAATTTTAATGATTTTTTCAGTTTAAGTTTTATTTGATTTTGTTACCTGATAGTGCATTAAACAGATATTTATTTTTTCTTGTAAACTGTAATGAATGTGTATTAGTTTGTTGAAATTGTTTTATTGTTGAAAGGAAGGGGTTATTATTTTAGAAGCATTGTCGGCTACTGGATTACGATCAGTTCGTTATGCATTGGAAGTGCCAAAAATTAAACAAATTTATGCTAACGATTGTTCTTATAAAGCGGTGCAATCAATAAAACGTAATGTAAAGGAAAATAATGTTGAACATTTAGTGACTCCATTAAATGACGATGCTGTGTAAGTTTTTCGCATGCTACGAAATACATTTTTTTTTTTTTACGGTGCTTAATATTATACAAATATCACGCGTAATTTTTTTTTACAAGTGAACAGAGAATAAAATATCTTAAACGCAATAGAGCCATTCATATTCTAATAAACTTTTTACAAAATAAACTTTAAATGAAGAAAATAGAAAAAGAATAAATTAGTAGACAATTTACTGATTTAAACGATGAATGACTTTTTGGGGTTGTTAAAGTTATTCTCACGTCTATTTTTGGTGGAAACCATGTCAAAACAATTCATATTTGATTCTAACATTTCAAAACAGATTATACTTTTTATCATGTAATGGGCTCAGAATTTTTATTTTGAAGTCAATTTTTTTTTACTCATTTAACGATATCTTTTCATTCTTAAAATGAATTTCCAAATACTATAAATCATTGATGTATTACACAGCTAATTGAAATGGTATTTTTAGGAATTGTCAGTAATTAATGAGAGTATCATCAACTATAAATTAAATTTTTTTTTAGTTTTATAACTTAATCGTAATAGTAAAATGACAATTATTAGTGTAGTGTTTTTTGCTACTTTTGTTTAATTCTATGGTTTTTATTGTAAGTTTAATTTTTAATTCAGATGGCTGATGCAGAAATTTGGTTTTGAAAATAAACGGATGGACGTAATTGATTTAGATCCATATGGTTGTCCTACTCGTTTTTTAGACAGCGCTGTTAACTGTATTGAAGATGGTGGTTTGTTAATGGTTACATGTACTGATATGGCTGTAATTGCTGGAAATACATCCGAAACTTGTTATGTTAAATACGGAGCTGTGTCATTGCGGTGCTCGGCATGTCATGAAATGGTATATTATGTTACGTATGCTTACAAACTTATGATAGTTCGAATTTGATTTTTTTTCGCAACTGTTTAAAGATCTCATTTTAAATTATTTTTGTTTTTTATATGAAATTGTAAAATTAACAAAGATTTTCGTAAATATGCAATATTATTTGTAGTAAATGTCTCACTTTTATATCCTACAAAAGACAGCTGTGATTAAAGTGATTGTGAACTGGGTGCTTCACTGACGGTTATTAATTTTTTCCCCGTTAAAAATTGAAGTAATGTTTAATCAATTGTATGTGTTAAAAATGGTGTCAAACAGTTTATTTTTATAAAATTTTCTGTGTTAATTTACGCTTACATATTTTCATTATTTTCACAGTATTATGGTTTCAGGCTTTACGAATAGCTTTGCAATGTATAGCTAGTTGCTGCGGCCGATATGGAAAATATGTGATTCCATTGTTATCTTTTAGTGCAGATTTTTATATACGTTTGTTCTTAAAGGTGAGAACTAGTCAACAAAATTGTAAAAAAGTCTCCAGGTACTGACGTTTATTATTTTTTGTGTTAAATAATAAAGCAAAGAATTTTATTAAGTAATTGTTTACGATAAAAGTTATAAATACAAGATATGAAGATATACTTATTTACTTTTTTACAGTAATATATCGATGGTGTATCAGTGCAACGGTTGTGAAACGTTAACATTACAACCGCTAGGTTACACCCTGCAAAATGAAAAGTGCTGCAAATTTTCCCTACCGTTGGGACCGCCAGTATCAACTACGTGCTTGCATTGCAATCATAAACATAAGGTAAACAATTGTTTATTATTATTAGTTATTATGGTGATAATTATAACTTACATTTATAAACATAAATTTCTTATTTAAAAGAAAAAAGTTAACACAATAAATTTGTTTCCACTTTTTTTTTGTTTCAGATGTATTATGATTTATAGAATTTATTTTTGTTTAATTGATGTAAAACTTTAGAAATATGATTAAAGATTACTTGATTTATTTTTTGTAACCAAGTAATTGAATGTTTTTAAAGAAAATTTAAATTGCCAACTTGTATGCTAATTTACTAATGGAAAAATGTTTATAACATTAAAATGTTTAAGATATCTCCTATTTTTCAACAAAAAATGCCAGTTAATTTAAACTCAAGAGAGAAAGGTATTATTTAGAACTTTTTACTAACATCCGCGGTGTTATTTGAACTCCATCAACTGAATATTATGTGTATTAGTGTAAAGTTCTTATAATTACTTTTACATCAGTATAGTGTATTTCTCTAGTTTCTTTTGCAATTTTCCGCAAAACGTGTGATTCTCCCTTACAGATTTATTAACTTTCAAATAGGAAGTTATTATAATCACATCAAAAAATTCAAATTATAAATTTTACAATATAAATTCATGTTTTTGAGTAACGAGAATTTTTAGTAAATTTCACTTTCAGGGTTTGTCTGTTTGTGCATTCGTGTAGTAGACAAGAGTTTGTGATGCATCTGCGTTTGAACAAATATTATTTACTTCAGGTTCATGACATTAATTGATGTGGAATCATAATCATCAGAGTTTGAACAAATTTGGTCTAGGAATTTTATTGCAATTTCAGAAAATATTAAAAAATAGTAATTTGATAATTTTGTAAAAAAACTAATTGTGATATGGAGTTTTGAAGTTAAACATGCCAATTGGTGCGTATTGATAAAGTGTATACATGGGTTTAGTGTTGAAAATAAATGGAGGAATAGATTTTAATTTTTGAACAAGAATATTCTTTAAAAAAATGTTTATAGGTTGCGGTTGCCCGTGTACATTATCGTGATACGATATAGATGGGGTCGGCGAGAAAATTGGATTTATTTGAATGCTGATATGATGAAATAATTTAAAATACGAAAGAGAGAATTATGTCTGAAATAGATATATATAAAATAGAAATTCCATTAATATAGGTAATGTATTCATCTGACGGCGTGACTAAAATGAAAAGGGAATTTCTCGAGAATTAATGTGTAAGATGATAAGAGACGGATGAATAGAGCGGAATCTGTTCGATCTCGGCGCACGGAAATTACTTTGATTTTGTTAGCGGCTGTGTGAATCCGCTTTACGCGAAACGTGTCCTTATATGTACATTCGCTATCTTTCTGGTCAGTTGTTAGTCATTTTGTATAAATTCGTAATTTTAGTCGTTATTACAACTCTAGTCAACATAAAAAGTAAATTGTTTTCGATTATTAGTCGCGGTTAAGTAAATAGAAAAATAGTAGAAAGGTGAAAGAAACCCAGCTCATACGACAGAACAACCGGAGGTCGAAACGTTAAAGACCAAGGGTGAACAAAAGTGTTCAAAAAGTATCCAATGTCTACACGTTAGCTGCTGGAGGAGCTAAGGAGTCCAGCCTTCGTTAATTAGAGTCAATCGGGCTGATACATCGTGCTTACAGTCAAAGAAATCAACGCGGAACTCGTATTCATCGATCGGAATCAAACAGGCCAGATTTTATGAATTCATTTATATTTCGTGTAGTAATTTTTTTATACGTCAAGTCCTTTTTGTTATTTTATTCAATTGCTCGTTTTCCTTAAATATTCATATATTCCTAAATAAATCAAAATGAATGATCGTTATTTTTTTTTTATTACGTAAAATTACTGACTGCAGTGAAGTAATGCTTTATATTGATGTAAAAGGTAGTGTTGGAAATTTTGTACTAATTATTTAATTTTTAATTGGCGGATTGCAAATAACACAGTAGAAAGTCTAATATAGTATTTTTCTATCTATATTCGCATAATCCGACATCTTATGGTAAATGTGCCGAGATTATGTTGTCAAAATAGTGTACACAAAATGTGAAACGTTCATTAAAAATAAATGGAATTAAATAATGATTAAATATTTTTTTTTTGTTTTTTGGGCGTCGAAAATTCAACCCATCGCCGCTTAATTGTTTTAATTATTCAAAATACATTATAATTTACATACATGCAAAACACTAATAGAATATTATAATAACACCGATATGTTCCGAAGGCAACAGTTCCATGCTCATGGTGAGTATAAAGTAAAGTTAAGAAATTTGTCCATCAACATTATTGCTCTATCATATTGAAATCATTTTTTTTTTTTTTTTTTTTTTTTTTTTAACATATATATAAACTCGGCCATTTTGGCCTCGCAAGGGGCTGTGCCCCTTGACCCCTCTTGCTTTCATTTCTGTCCCTTTCTCTTCTATACTTTGTATAAAATGATCAAAATTTACAACGTAATTCTTACCGGCATCAATACAAAAAAAAATAACATAATCACAAAAATCCTATCCTAACATTTAACTTTCATTATATAAAATCAAGACATTGTTTCGTTACATATTTTGTTACATAAAATCGTGACATTTTGCGTTATATAAAATTGGGACATTTTTTCTAATGGGGGGTAGCCTAAGAATTACATTGTAATTAATATATAATGTAAGTTTTTATTGCGCTGTTATTTTATATTATACTCTTTATTTATCTTTTAGTTAGGAGGGCCAATTTGGAGTGGTAAATTACATGATGAACAATTTATCGAGAAAATGTTGGCAGTGTCAGAATCTGATGAATTTGGAACCAGTAAACGAATGATAGGAATGTTGTCTGTGATTAAAGAAGAATTACATGATGTTCCTTTGTATTATACAGTGAATTCTTTGTGTGCAAAGATGCATTGCGAAATGATTCCTTTACGTTTGTTTAGGTAAGTCATTTTTTAAGATTGTTTAATCGCATCTGCTAATTTATATTTAGAACCGTATAATATTACGCGTTTTAAATTTAATATTTATAGCATTATAAACAAAACCAAATATTTGTGATTGGGTATAGTCTGTCGCCAAACTAACTATCGAACCCAATAGATGTTGTCTACGAAATTTTGAAATGAGCATTTCAATAATAACTGATATAAATGTAATTAGTTTTGTTCGTTTGTAAGATTTTTTTCTGATTTCTATATGAGTAATACTGGTAGTATCCTAATTGTTTCGTTAAATCTAGTAATAGAATTTTCGGAATAAATTCGTAAAAAATACTTTATTTTTTAAATTTGAATATTTGAAAATTCTTTACTTTTGTTACCCATAAAAATACACATTAATTATTCACATAATAATAATAGAATTATAACGAGTATTTTTTTTTTCTAATATTTTCGTACAAATATTTTTATTTTTAAAGATGCGCTTTATTGAACGGAGGCTATCGGGTTTCAATGTCGCATTGTAAAACTAACTCGTTGAAGACAAATGCTCCATCAAGTGTTATTTGGGACATAATGAGATGTTGGGTTAAAGAGCATCCTGTATCTGAGAAACGGTTAAATACTTCACAGGTAGCTAAGTATATTTTAAATCAGTCACCCAGTTATATCGCCGATTTTAGTTCGTGTGAAGGCGCAATTCCATTATCTTCCATTAATGGGTTACTTCGATTCCAGATGAATCCGACTCCTAATTGGGGTCCTGGAACACGACCTAAATTGCAGTAAGTGCTTAATTTGTATGTAAATTATTTGTTCGGTCTTCATATTAGTTTGGCATAGAAATAAAACGAAAACGAAGGGAATTCGATAAAAAGAAAATTAAATATTTTAATATAGAACATCTTTGTAGGCGCACAAACGAGGCATAGAAGTTTAATTGCTTCTTCATATCAGATTACTTTCAATTTTTTTTCAATTTTAATTTTTAATTTTTTTATATAGTTCCACAATTAACAATAATTTAGATATGCCTATGAATATTTTTATTCGTATCTGTTAGTGAGAACCAATTTTACCTTTGTAAATAATGCTTTCATTTAATGTAGTTTAAAAAGGCTCCCTTCCGCCAAAAAAAGACAACTAATAGCTGATTTATGTGTACCTATTTTAATTGTTAGAATTTAAATTTGTCTTTTCTTATACATTTCGTAATACGGATAATGCACTTATTCCGTTTTATTTTAGAACTAGTCTCGATGGAAACGCATCGAAGAAAAAACGCAATCAAAATAAACACAGCATGAAACCTAAAAGCGTCGGCTTTTTAGGTAAAAACGAAACAGAAACACCTGTTTGCAATGAAGACGTAAATATTTCTTGTGCCAACGATAATACGTAAGATGTATAAAAACTGTGGCTCCTGTTTTTTATATATTACAATAAGGCAACTGTTATTGTTTTAAGATAATTGAACTACCCCGCAACAACATGGATAAATCATTCAATTTACGGAATTGTCACAAACGTTTTTTTTTTACATAAAAATATCGATACAGTGCAAAGCGATTCAGTGGATGAGTATAGAAAACGTAGTTCCACGGTACTATTTTGCCAACAATTTGTTATATATAACTTCATGTAAGCAATTTATTGTCAATTACAATTGATACATAATAGTTACACGGTCACAATAGTCAAATTTTTTATTAATGTGTCTAATACGACTAAAATTAATGAATATTGATTAATTTAAAATATGCCAATATATACGTATTTAGTGAAATTTATTATATTTATATATATCTGTGGCGAAGTCTTATTCCAGACACGCGGCGAAGTACTAAAGCAAATTAAAAAAAGAAAAAAATTGCCATCACTTCTCTGACAACCGGGGTTAACCTGGCTAAAGAGACAGTTTTTAGCTTGCGAGTAGAAATCCGAGAAGTCGATGAGAAGAAAAATGCTTAATGTGCAAAAGTGAGTCGCCCGTCAGTGTGGAGTAGTAGCTGTTCGTTTTCGTGTTTTGTTTGTCAAACGTGACGAGTACTTCTCTGAAGTTAGTGGGTCACTAAGAACGCATTGAGAAGGATACACAGCCATACAACAACAGCTTACATAGACGAACAGATCGAAATGATTAACGAACTAGGTACTTTGCCACTTTAAGTGGGCTAATGTGCGATGTACACTGCATATTTTTCGTTGCGAAACTGTGACTACGCTGCCACTATTTAATCATATCGGAATTATGTTCACACGCCTAATTTATAAATATACTTGGCGAAATGTACCGCTAGCGAAAATATGTTGACTGCGATAAATGAAAATTGGTACAAAAACGATGGTGCAGCGAACCAGCGATTATTAGATTGGCAATTTAGAAAAGTTTATTAATGTGGGCAGTGATTTCAATTTTAAATATATTTTCTAATATGTTTGTAATTTTTCTTTAAATAGTATATTTCAATTTTTTTCATTATATGACAAAGGCGCTGTATATACATATATTTAACTTAATAATTCTTTTTATTTATTTATTTTTTTGAGTTCAGTTTATATTATTGTTTTTTGTTCATGTAAATTATTTTCTTTATCAAAATTTAAATATCAATTTTCTTTTACATAAATTGAATTTTTTATTTTTTGAAATTAAAAAAAAGGTGGCTTCTTAATTTGATTTTGTTTGTGTAATAGTGCATGCGATTGTATGTGGAGTTAATTCCATTTTAACATTTTTCTGTCTCAGAGAAGTACTGAAGAAAAAATCAGGATTCGCCATACATATATATGTATACGTATACACATATATATATATATATTAATATTAATGTTTAAATTAATGGTATGGAACGGTTTTATAAGATTCAGAGTTTGATACTGCCAACATTTAAAAGAGGTGGCACACGAGATTACATTTTGCCATTCATCAAGTTTTATTTTCTTTTTTTTTTCTTATTACTGTAATGTCACAATATTTATGATTAAAATTATGATTGTTATGCATCCATCGGCATTATGTTTTTAAAAGTTTCTAAATAGAATTTGTATTATATTATAGTAGTGTTTATTTTATGCTACTGAACTATCGTGTGCACTATATTGTATATTACTAATGAACACATTAATACGATACGTATAGTTAGAAGTATTTATTGTATTTTTCAGTATTCTTAAAAGAAAGATGTGAGGTGGCTGTTTTGTTTTTATTAAGTTTTTATTTTTTAAATTTGGGAATCTCCATAGTCTAGATTCTTTTCTTATATTATATCGCCTGATTCTCATGAATTATTATCGTGTTAAAGAGTTTAAAGATTTTTGATACTTTTTTTTCATTAATACATGTAATGGGTAATATGATGTTTTTGTATTATAGTCCTTGAAAATTGAGTTTATATTGTAATAATTGCGGTATCTGATTACAACATAAAAGTAATTTTCTTAAAACTAAATAAAATAAATATTTTTATAAAATTTTGTAATACATAAATTTAAGAAATGTGAACATTCTAAATTACATTATGTTAACTTTCATTACATTCATACGAATAACATGCGAGCATATATATATGTAATAGGAATTTTATGAATCAATCTGATCAAAGACCATAGGACGATAAGCATAATGAATCGGCCTCAGAGGAATATCTGGATCATCTTTTGAGGGTATGTTGACACTAATTTGATACGTTGATCTTGCAAGTTTTAGACTTCATTTATTCTGGTTTTTGAATAAATTGAAAAAAATTAAAAAATGGAATTAACCGATTTGAATGAAATTTGGACACATCATATAAAGACAAATCTCGGAAAAAATAGCGGTTCATAATCTTTATAATAATCATTAGAAACAGGCGATTTTTTCTGAAATATTTTTTTTTATGACAACGTTTTGGTACAATTTTGAAACTATTTTTTTTTTATTTCCCTTTTTAATGTAGAGTAATCTTACAAATGTTGTAAATTGATCGAAAAGGTACGTCATATTGAGGGGGGGGGGGGAACAAACTATTTTTTATATAAAAATCGCTTTATTTCAGTGTTTATACCTTTGAAATAACAAAAAAAAAGCTTAATCGATTATAAGTGCAAATAACATAAAATATTCAAAAAAAAAAAATAATATGAAAACAATTTTTTTAAATTGAAATATTGCAGTATTCAAAAATTAATTATAAGCTGTATTTAAGATGTTAATAATTTTACTTAAAGTATATTTTTAAATTTTAAAACATCAATTTTTTCATTAAAAAACTACAATTAAGAGAATATATAAGTATTCAAGAAGCTTTTATTCGATGAATTTATAAGTGCAAATAAAAAAATATATACAAAGCAATAATGTGAAAACAATTTTCTTTTATTAAAATATTAGAATATTCAAAAATTAATTACAAATTATATTGAGGTGTTAATAATTAGTTTTAAAATTCAAAAGTATATTCTAAGTAAAATGATTAACATTGTAATTAATTTTTAATATTCTAATATTTTAATAAAAGAAAATTGTTTTCACATTATTGCTTTGTATATATTTTTTTATTTGCACTTATAAATTCATCGAATAAAAGCTTCTTGAATACTTATATATTCTTTTTCCAAGTTTAGTCGTTATAAACCCTCTATGATGTGCCCAAATTTTATTCAAATCGGTTAATTTCATTTTTTTAATTTTTTTCGATTTATTCAAAAACCAGAATAGATAGAAGTCTAAAACTTGTAGCATCAACGTATCAAATTAGTGCCAACATACTCTTAAAAGATTATCCAGATGTCCCTCTGGGGCCGATTCACTATGCTTATCGTCCTAGGGCCTTTGGTGTAAATATTACATTCTAGGATAGATATTAAGCTGAATAAGATATGAATGTTTATAATATTTTCTTTTTGAAAATAAATTTTTAATTGTGTATAGAAAGTTTTCCACGATGAAAAGAGGCAATTATGTCATATTTAGGCTTATTGAATGAGTTATCATTTTTGTGCAATTAAATCTTTTTTTGTTGATTTACTAATTGTATATTTTTTAGATCATACATGTTTTGTTCTTTTCAAACTGATTAAATGTAAGTGAAAAACTTTAATTCAGTTTTAGTTTCCATACATTAATTTTGTTCATTTGTGTCTTTCTATGCAATGTGGAGGACACGGATAAAATATGTGATAGTTCGGTTTTTAAATAATTATATTTGTAAAATGTATTACTAAACACGTAATACACATTTCATTATTTGCTTTTGTTAGAAGTGTATTAAAGGAAAATTCGCTGCAGTGTTAGAAGAGTTGAACGATTTAGTCAGAATATCTGGACATAATATGAAGTTTTTTAGGTAACTAGAGATTTTGAAGTAAATGTTAAAGATTGCGTACATTTCTATGTAATATATTATTATCTGCGAATGAATTTAATTAAGTCTTTATTACTAATCATTCAGTCGCCCATTAATCGTTACTAATTTCGTGAAAAAATAAATAAAATTGTAGCTTCAATAAAAAAAAATTACCTAGTTTGATTTATAGAGTTTTTGGTAATTGTGAGAAGGCGTAGAGTTGCAGTTTCAGTTTAAGACAAAAAATGCAACCTTTAATTCGGAACTTTTTTTATTAATTACGGTTTTTATAACATTTAATGTATACCTTGATCTTTGATATAGTTTCACGTAAAAAAGTTCGTTTCAAGAGCAACATTGAAAAATTTGATCAGACTGATTCTGATCTTTGTATACATTTGTGCATTACGCCAATAGTGAAATTTAAAGAAGTACAGAAGTGATGATAAACAATTGAAAAAGGCAAAGAGAGCGCAGGAGAAAATTTTATTCTGTTAGCGTGGTGAGTTGGAAATTTGTGAAAGTTACTGATTTTATATAATTTAATATGCATTTAAAAAATTGTAATTTGTATTAATTTCTTAAAAAGACGTATGTTATACATAATGTGTTCTATGTTTAACAGGTCAGGCTACAAATCTTTGAAATGTGTTTTTATTTTTTTACGAATTAGTGTTTATTTGTAATACATGTATATTTAAATTTGCCATTATAACTCTTTATCTTATAACTTCAGCTTTATTATATTTAATAAATCTGGACAAAGTAAAAAAAATAAAAATAAAACGTCTTAATAACAAATAGAATTTTGGAAATATTGTTGAAATTATCTAATTGAAATAATTTTTTGATACTTCATAAGCAGTAAGTCCAACGTAAATAGATTGTATACTAATATTTTTACTATGCTTTACTTTTGGTATTAATTACTTTTAATGAAAGTTCGGTTAATACAATATCATTGTTTGTTTTTTATTTACCAGCGGGTTTGTGGAATCTTTTCTTTTTACATCTTACTCCATTTTTATTATTTACAAAGTGGATAACTTTTTTTTCTCCTTTGTAGAAAATGGTTTTATCGTTAATTATAATTTAAAATTTTCATGGTTTATAAATACATTGTATTATTGTTCTCAGTAAAACCTACATCTTAAATATCATGCGTTAAAGTTTTTAATGGATAAGCATTGTCCATCTTCAGAACAAAATTGAGACAAAGGATGATTAGACACGTTTGTATATAACGAAAAATATTAAGAAATTATTGGATAAATGCGTACTTGTTTCTGATTGGTTAATGCGGTTTCGCTTTTCCATCCATATTTTTAATTTTTAACTGTATTTTTAACAGCTTCCACACATCACTTCTGTTAAAAGTTTTTATGTTTTCTTATTTTTCCTCGATAGCCTTTTGTTAATGTGAGTTTCTTTCGCCAACGCAGAATTGTTCTCATCAAACCTAATCATTTGATTGATTCCCGCCTGATGTTTCGCTAATGCTAATTTATCTTCTTGTCCATGTGCACAGTCGGTTTTAATACTCGGAAATATGTTAAATATACTATTATTCAAAATAACCCATTGGTTATTCCACACATACACTGTGCATACGTTCCTGCACACGCCAGCACCATTAGTCTCAATCGCTACACTGCCCATGCCTACAGATCGCTTGGCACGTTCATTCCCCCGCACGATTTTAAAGTTTCAGTAGAACTATTCCACCACCAAAAATGAATGCAACTCTTTTCTCTGCTGCATGAGTTAAAAATTCATCGTTCTTTCTTCAAATGAAACCTATACTATTTCAGTGTCAAATTGATTTGAGTCGTTTTTTCTTCTTTTCCGCCGAAAATTCAGATGTAAGTGCTCAAATTGAATCTCCAAATATATTATTCTATTACCAAAAATTTACTCCAACTTCTTCTCTTCTTGTCGCTTTATAAAATTCATCCGGCGACCATTTTTCAAAATGTAGCTTAAGTATACGAAATATTCCGCTATTTGTTCCCACGCGTACACATGCTACTACGATCATTCCTGCACACACCAGTGCAGTCAGTTTCTTATTCACTCGCCGATATTGAAGACTATGTGGCACCGCGTTTGCACATGCACACGTTTCAACACATGCAATAGTGTGCACTGATTCCACTGTTTATTGTATCAACGCGTAATTTATATAATTTTGTTTCTAGAGATTGGAAGAGGAAATTTTTTGAAGACTACTAAAATCGTTTGCAACTTGGGATTTAGAATATACATTTTAACAGAAGTTACCAAGGGGTGTTTGTTTCTTGCATCTTATTTTCAAAACTGCTTCATGAATAGAACGTTATACAACAGAGCAAAAATGAAGTCAGAAATCTGTGGCAAGGAACACTTCAGATTTTTGAAGATTGCAAAAACGTTTGGAACTCGACACTTGAACCTAAAATTTAAACCAATTGAGCGAGTCAAACATTAGATTGAGATGTATAATGAATGATGTAGAAGAGTTTTTATTAGTCGGTTCGAGTGATTTTTATTTCGTTTGTTGCTTTTTTGTAAGCAAGATCATTTTATATGTGTAGTGGTGAAATCTGAAGGTATATCGTTTTACATGCATATCAGGTCCAGACAGGATTGTTTGTGTGGATGGGTGAATAATATATTCGTTAATTTTCATCTGAATTTTTATCCCTCCAACTTGTTTGCATTTCAACATCTGTAATATTCCTTTCTTTTACTTTATTTCTTCTCTCACACACCAACACATAATACATGTATAAGCACGTAGAACACATACAATGTTTGCGCCTCTCTCACTCATTTCAGATATTCTATTCTCTGAAAAATGTTGTTCAACACTACACACATCAATACCGCACTTTACAATTTTTAATTTTAATCGTGGAAACAACTTTCTTAATTTGAAGTACTGTTCGAATTGTATACACTACTTGACGGTGATGGACCGTTTGTTTCAACTCTTGTTAAAAATATTTTTATATATTTTATACAGTTAAAAAACGTTAATAAGAACATAGTAAATTTCAAAATATATACGTTTTTATAAAAATAGTAGACTTATTTTAAACTTAATTTTGTAAATTAGTAATTAACACGTATTATTTGTTTTAAAAAGAAATAAATAATTAAAAAAGTAACTATTTCTCGAAATTTATGAAACGAGTAAAATACCACTATAGAGATCATACTTGTATAAAGTACGTACCTGGAAAAATATAATTCGAAGTAAACTGGACCGCAAAAATAATACGTTAATAACTTTTGTTATTTTCTTCTTTTTTACAACTTTTTTATTTGTCGCCTCATTTGAGGTCGTTTGTTCTGATTATTTAAAAATTTCATTCGAATGAATGTTTTTAATGTCAGCTTTTACAACATTCGAGGAATATTTTTTTTTTTTTTTGGGGTAACATTTTTTTAAATAATTTATTAACAACTCCTCGACTTTGATCAGTGTTGCCACTATGGTAGATTTCGAACGTGTGTTTAAATTTTTTAGCCTGATTTAAGCGCATTGTTAAAGGTGAAGCTAATCCATTACATGATAGGTGTGTGATCCAGGACACCGTTGGTTTTGAAACTAAACTTTTGAATTTTCTTCGAAGTAAGGCCATTGTTGACGATGTTTTCTCGTGGTCTAAACTGCAAGATATTCAAGTTTATCATTTTCAAATTCTTCATTATCATTTAATTCTAATAATATTTTTTTATGTCATATTAGTTGTTGTATTCCTTCTATTGCTTATAAATTGTGACAGCTGTACGCGAAATTACGGTTAAGCAAATAACTGAAACCGAACACGCTACGGATCATAAGGAGGCTAGCGATGCTGCAGTAAGCTTCCTGAGAAAGAAGAGCAACAGACTAGCCTAGATCAAAACTAAAAGTACAACGACGACAACCGGCAAAACGAATCGAAACCCGACATACAAAATTTTCCTCAAATCCTGAAAAGATATCGCGCTATTAACGAACCCGGATACTTTAATGTACATAGGTAGATCAATAAGTAAGGTTCCCTATGCTCCCGCTTGACGAGAAATGAAAGTAATGACTCCACCTCTCGTGCATATGTTAAAACAACCTTTCGGAAGGAGTGTACGAAGTGTGAAAGCAATCGGCTCAGTATAACGTGTTTGGCGATTATGTAACCATGTATGCTTCTCTTAGCGTAGTGTCCAAGTTAGAAGAGCTCGTCGTGATTTGGTTTTAATGCTTGAAAATAAATAAGCGCCTGAAATTCATGCACGAGTGAAAGCTGCACATGGAAACGGTGTCATGAGCATCCAACGTCTGTTCCAAAGTGGCGGAACGAATATTGATGAATGAGTAGGGAGACCAGTGTCTGTTTCCACCAGAGATCTGCGGGAGAAGATTGACGGTATGGTTCAATAAAATCGAAACGTTCGCCTCTCTTTCATCGCATCAACACTGATGTCGCGTATGGTACAGTGCAGAAAATCGTGACCACGCAATTGAAGTTCAAACAAATCTGTTCCAAGTGGGTTCCGCGCACATTGTCAACCTAGCAAAGGCAAATTCAAATTTGGCACGTTATGAACAAGAGGGGAACAACGCCTACCTGCATAAGATTATCGTTGTGGATGACGAAACATGGGCGCATCACTTCACTCTACTTTCAAAACAGGCGTCAATGGTGTGGAAACATGCTGGTTCTCCTCGGTTCAACGAAGGTGTGGTACACGCAATCAGTTGGGAAAGTGATGGTGACGTTTTTTTTTCTTTTTTGATTACCGTGGACTGCTTATTGTTGAATATTTTTACAAAAATGGGAAATTATAAACGCCGCACGATATTGGGAAGTTGTCGGCTAAACCCGTTCTGCTGCGTGACAATGCGTGTGTGCACACTGCCAGTGAAACCACATCACTGTTGCAGACTTTCTCGTGAGAAGTCAATCCGCATCCAGCATGCTCGCCGGATTTGAGTTCCTGCGATTACCAAATTTTAAATTTCTGCAGGAGAGACGTTTCACAACGGACGATGTAGTTAAAGCTGCAGTTAAACAGTGGATGCAATAAGTTGGACAGAATTTTTGGGACGAATGCTTGTTAAAACTACCGGAATATTGGCAAAAGTGTATCGATCGGGAACGGAATAAAATTTCCTTTCTTTTAAGGTAAAAACTGATTTTCTAACTTCATTTTGAGCACGGTTACTTAATGATCTACCTATGTAGCTATGTGCCGCAGAATGGTAAATTACGTTAACTAAACATAGCAGTGAGATGTATCAAGTATAGCCGTCGTACAATACACATTTTCTTCTCCTGCGACCATAATACTCAACTTCATCATTGTTGCTACATACAAATACAAAGAATAACAGATTAAGCGTACGTTTCATGTTTCAAACAAACATCTAAATCGAGAAGAAACTTCCCCGATAAATAAAGTTACACTACGTTAATAAAATTCCGAAATACATACAAAACAATGCTCAAAGCTGATATGATAAATATTAATAAGTTATAATTTACATTACAATCATTTTAATATTTGAATAATAAATATTTTTATAATAGAAACAGTCTACGCACTAACTACATCTCGATATTTGGGGTTCACTACAATGTTGAGGTCATTTTCAGACCCTTCAGGAATGTCACTGCATTCTTTTAGGTTAACCCCACTACATTCTTCGATATACCAGCATCGCGTAACATTTTTCCAACAATAAATTCAGAATCACCCTTTAGTATTGTGTTAGAATTGACTTGAATGTCACCTCGATTTTTTTTAAGGATTATTCTTAAACGGTACGAAGAATTTAACGGTGTTGGATGATCATTTAATCCCCACCTCGAATACGAAGTAAGAACATTTTTTTCCAACGAATCTTGGTTAACACAATAAGTAAGTAAATATTCCATGTCAGGAGAAATTTTTAAGTCTGTATATGAGGGGCGTCGTCGCGATAGCCTGGTTGCTAGAGTGCTTGGCTTTCGTTACAAAAGTTTTGAGTTCAATCCTAGGCGACGACAGAAATTATTACAAAAATTAAATTAAACAACCGCTAATAGTAACGTGGAAGGCAACAGAAAACCACCATGTATACTATCATATGCGCGCCAGTTAGTATACTGTAGCATTGCACGGGACTGCATTTGTAGCGCGATAAATCAAACATTTACAAGCAGTCCCAAGAGTGCAGTTTTGCGTGTATACTCGCGTTGCATATAACAATTGCCATGAGTGCTACTTATTCTGAACACAGCTAGAATGTACGAATAGGTAGTCACGACGTTCGCAATCGAGCAATACTACTGAAGAGCGAGAGACAATAATAGCTGTAAAGATTTTGGGTGATATAACACACCCTGCCCGATAAAGTTACATTGACTTTTTACCGCAACATCGTAGATTGCACATCTCAATCATATCGCCAGTAATTTTATTTTGCTCCAAAATATTTTGACCGTAAGCTCTTTTTGAAAATTTTTGCTATATTTCTTGAGCTAGGTGTATATATGTATTCGTAATATCAAACCATCGGTTCACAAGTTTTATGGAATTTTCTGCTGATTCAGCAACTTGTACATATATTTTTTTTTGGTGCTTCAGCTTTCGCGTGCTTTTTTAATATTTCGATTTGTATATTATTAACAGATGAATAATTTTAGCTTAATGTATGACACATTTTAAGCCGTGAATTAGAGTTTCTGCGTTACTTTTATTTATACTTCTGTTTCCTGGTAATAATACAAATTACACGTCAATAAGCCAGTTTTGTATTAATTTCAGAGCGTGCGGCACATCTGCAAATACAAGTATTCTGCGTCTTGTTCACAATCCGGATGGTAAAAAGTTAGATTTTTTTTTTTTTTTTTAAATAAGTTGTGGGTCTCACATGGCAAGTATGCCCGTTGTGTGAGTGCCCGACACTCTTATTATCGTTTATTTAAGATACAAAATTACAATTATTCTAGCTTATCCTATACATCATAATAATAGTCATCTAAGTTTATATAACTTATGACATAGTACACACATCCAAATACATACACCGCAAGTACTCATCTACATACCGATACATAGGGGCAGCAAAATATCTTCAGATACGAAGAAAAGAAAAGAAAAAGAAAATAAAGAAAGAAAGAAAAAGAAAGGAACAAAAGTAGAAAATTATAAAATGTCATGATTCGAACCGTAACTTGGGTTTCATTCTTTACACCATTCTTTCAGCCATTTCCTTACTTCCCCTTTCCACGCACCAAGTTTTTTTTCGTTTAGCATATGATGGGGTATTTTACTAATTAGTTTAATTAGTACTAAATCATCAGTATTATCAATCCGTAGATTTACGCCCCGGGGGTAGATGTAATATATATTATTTTGGTTTCTTGTTAATCGAGTTTTTTGCCTAGGTGGTAATTTTATATTATTGACATTAAATTCTAGTAATCTATAATAGAAATAGTTCTTTCCACCAAGTTGATCCAGAATCGTTTTGCTTCCAGTAGGGGAGTATAAGTTTCAAACACCTTTTCTGTATTTTGCTTATTTTATTTATTTCCGCTTTCTTAGCCTCACGTAATATATTTGAATTCCATATAAAATTCTAGACATTATTATTGAATTATATATACGTAATGTGCGATATGCTAAAACCTGTTTTAATTTATGTAAAGCTGGAATTGACTGTCTTATTTTCGAATTTAAACTTTGAATGTGTTTTTTCCAGTTCAAGGATTTATCAATATATATACCTAGATATTTAAAATTTTCTATGTTCTCAAGCGGTGGGCAACAACACAAATGAGTGTTGTTATTTATATGCAGTTCATGTATGCAATCATTATTATCGAGGGTAATTCGCGGATCATGTGTCACATGTTTGGTACTGTTCCGAATGTGCAGTAATTTAGATTTATTTATATTAATACATAACCTCCTATCATGTGCCCATTTACTAAAATTATCTATATCCTCTTGTAATAATCTTTCCGCTATTTCTAAATTCTTGTGCTTCACTAGTAAGGCAATATCATCGGCAAACACATATACCTTTGCATTTATAATATGCTTATGTAACGAGTTAGTGTAAATTATGAAGAAAATAGGGGCCAATATGGTGCCCTGACCTACTCTGCAATGAATTGTTTTTTCATTACTTTTATTCCCTGCGATTTTTACTATACTTTTCCTATTTTTTATGTAATTCTGAAACCAGTTTAGTTGATTATTTATAATTCCCAAATTTTCTAAGTCCTTGATCAGTAATTCATGGTCAACTAAGGCAAACGCTTTAGACAGGTCAATAAATATAATTAGAAATTGGTTTGCCTTCGACAATCCCATATTTATCTTATTTACGATCGATCTTAATAACGTTATCGTAGATTTTTTTTCTCTAAAGCCGTGTTGATTTTCATAGAGTAAGTTGTTTTTTTCTAAATAATTTCTTAAATGTTTATCATTGTAATGTTCTAATATTTTAGCTATTACAGGTATAATTGTTATTGGACGATAATTTTCAAATTGAATTTGCGGTCCTTTTTTATATACATATACATATATCGGTCTGACAATGCCTTTTTTCAGTTCATCAGGAGGCTTCCTTTATAGAGTAGTTGACCATGTTCGTCAAAATGGAAATAAATATATTTGGGTTTTGTTTAATATCTTTAACCCTAATTTCATCCCATCGAGGAGGTGCCTTATGAATTTTTAGATTATTAATTATTAATTCTGTTTGGGATTTACTTGCAGGTGGAATGAAAAAAGAAGATAAAATAACAGTATCGGAGTTAGTATTCAGTAACTGAGGGTGACATTTGTGTCTAAGTTGTTCAACTGAACGTATAAAGTATTCACTAAATTGTTCAGCTACTATTTCAGTATTTTCAAAATGTTTTATAATGAAATCATCAATTGTTGTTCTGTTTTTTTTTTTTTTTTATTAACAATATTGTTAATTACATTCCATACTTTTTTACAGTCATTATTTGCTTTAACTATTTGACTTTTATAATACTTCTGTTTAGCATTTCTTATTTCTGTTGTAACTATGTTTCGATATTTCCTAAATAGGTTTTTATATCGAATATTGGGTCTATTCCCTTTACTAAGTTTAAAATATTGGTCTCTAATTTTCATAAAATTGATTATTTTTTGACTCATCCATTCGTTCTTAGGGCTATATTTAGTCATCTTTTCCCTCTCCCGTACTTTCAAATTGTATTCGCCATATATGCTTTTAAAAACTGAATGTATATGATCATATATATTTCCTGCCGTTGTTAACTTCCTTACTTCATCCCAATTGTAATTAATTATCTTGTTATGTAACCTTTTTTCATCAATGACATATTTTGGGGAGTTTTTAAGATGCTGACATTTCCGGTTTAGTGTACTAAATGCACAACAGATGACATAATGGTCTGATATTTTCGTATTAATAATTCCCGAAATAATATCATTTGAGTTATACTTAAGAAATATGTTGTCTATACAGGATTGTGTACTTCTATCTATCCGTTCTTCCTCTCTCGTAATTCCATTTATTAGCTGAACTCCCGACCCATATATTACATTTAAAAAATTCTCAACCTGAACATTATGGAGCAAAAAATCGATATTAAAATCGCCGCAAATCAGAAAATCATCTCTATTACTTAATTTTTTTATGAGTGTAGCGGTTTCGTTTATAAATTCGCCCACATTTTTACTCGGTGATCTATATACTGCAATTAAGCGTAAAGGATTTCTTTCGAAGATATCTATATCTATCATCACCAGGTCCATACTTGGCCTATTATTAACTTCCCGAATGTGAAGTTCAAATTTATTATTTATGAACACAAGTATTCCTCCGTTATACCCAATAGGTCTTTGCAGTCCAATACTCGTGAATCCAGTTATATTATATAAATTTAATTCATCCTTATTTATATTGATTTCGGTTAATACAATGACACTTAAAGGTGACGTGTGAATGTAAGTTATAAACTCATCCCAGTTACATCTTACAGTTCTTATGTTTAAATGCAGCACATGGAATAATTCCAAATTAATTTGTAGTGTATTATTTACATTTAAAATGCTATTTATATTATCAGTCCATTTTTTGATATTACTATAATTCTTACAATTTTGTTTACTGCGAAACTGAATTAGAGAAGTCATTTTTTAAAGAAAAGAGAAGAAGAAGAAACAAAAAAAAAAAAAAAAAAAAAAAAAAGGTCTGCTAGTATGATTTTGAACAGAACTCACCCATATATTAATGTATACTCAACACTTTACTTTCTTTAAAATATTGTTTCGATGGCGGCCTTAGAGGAACATTACGGGATGGTGCAGAAGAAGCGAATTGATCGTATTAAAAAGAAAAGTTATGCTATCACAGATTTTACGCGTGCAATGGTTATCGATGTTAAATAATTTATCGCCGAACTTATCAGTAGTTACACCAGTATAAATATATATAAATACACGCGCGCGCGCACATACGCACACATACACACACATAACACCTGTATACCAAAAAACAATTTCGCGCACTCTCACACCTTTTACAAATTACCGAATTGAACACTGTATGCATATAGACAACAAGTTGATTAGTCGCAAAGAGTATATCTGAAGAAACAGAAGAGACAAAGAAAATAGAACATAGCAACGAAACGCTCGCCACCGCACGGAATCGCACACCATGAAGATACATCACCGGCATAGTGACCGCTGCACGTGCTGCTAAATCACGCTCATACTTCTCTCTCCTGTCAAAATTCTTGGCTTCCATCACCTGCACTTTCTTCCCGCGCTTACCAAGCAGTACCCAGTACATAAACTAACCACCCGTCTACAGCCTAACCTTGTAGTTTTTCCAAAATTGTTTGACTGAAAGTCCATTATTTGTTTCACTTATAAGTTTCTGAAAAGTTCTACGCAAATAATAAGTCTTGAAAGTGGCCATTGCACCCTGATCCATTGGTTGGATTAAAGCTGTTGTATTTTTGGGGAACATACTCAATCTCCACATCTCTAGATAATTCGGACAAATTAACTGGGGGTGTCCTGGAGCATTATCCAAAATAAGTAATGCTTTGTTACTTAAGTTATTCTCTTGCAAATATTTTTTTACTTCTGGACAAAAATGATTTTTAAGCCAGTCTTCGAAGATTTAGTCATTCAACCTTTTTTGTTGGATCTCCAAATGAAAGGAAATCCTCTTTTGTTCGTTCACCCTTTTAAAGGCCCTCGGCTTTTCGTTTTTTTGTTTAACCCCAATGCGCGAAAAAAAATACGACTTTGCTTTTTTTTGGCCGTAACGTGAAAAGCCTTAAAAAGAGCGGCCGTAAAACGAGGTATGAGTATACTATTAAATGGTACCGTAACTTAATTTCTGCAAGTATCATATTCGCGGATGTTTTTATTTTCATTTCATCAAATTTCAGCACAATACAATGCGTTCACTACTGTTAAATTTTATGGCTATTATTTGCAAAAATTTGAACGCATTACGAAGTATTTCTCGATCAGAGAAATACTTTTGTCAAAGTGATGACAAACCTGGCAACGGATAATGTAATTTATATTCTTTAAAAGTAGAAAACATCATTTACCCCAAGTATCTTATTGTAAAACCAAAAGACATTTCATCGTCACTCTGTCGAACTTGTTTTTTCTTTTCATTTACTGAGCGTATGATTTTTCGTTAGAAATTTTAAAAGCGGTTTCTGATATTTCTCGATATTCTGTAGGATGATGACAATTTTTTGTTTAAAATTTTATTTTTTTTTATGCAAATACTACCTGATTATACTTTTTGTTTCAATATTTCTATCGGTTTTTTCAACTGTTCATTCTTCCGGTTTAGTAAATCACATTCTGAATTATTACAATTACTCTCTGTTAAATTGGAAACTTGACATTATTTCATCCTCGTAACTATTATCACAATTTTCAAGGAGCAATTTTTACTTTTATCATTTCCTTTAAACTATTGTTTACTGCGTCCATTATTGTTAAATTTTGCGAAGGAGTTGTATCTTTTTTCAACATTCAAGTTTTATATTAACAAGTTCACCTTTTAAATCTCTTTTATAATCATTTGGAATAAAATTAATTGAACAAATGTAAGATGCGTTTGGGATAAATTTATCTATTTGACAGCGGCGCTGAATCCAAACATCGTTAATAAAGTTCCTTTTCGGAAATCTGCAATACGTAAGCCCGTTGTTCCTCGGGTAATTTGTTAGTTTTAGGATCACCGTTATTATACATGTACGTATAGGAAATAGCGCAACAGGTCATAAGTTTAAAATTTTAATTTAAATTTAAAAAGAGAAACATTTATTTATAAAGGCCGAAATATGAAGACTAATAAATAGTTGCGTACCACCTTTTAATTTGTTATAAGTCAATGCACTAACAAGAAGAAGCAAAAATATTTAAAATCAGAAGTTATATATGTATGTACGGGAAACAATATAAAAACCCTCGCTTATGTACGGAGAACTAAAATATTGGTATTGAATTAAATGCAAAATATTTTTAAAATTATTAATACATATTTCGACATAATGAAAAATAACAAAAATTTAACATAATAAATTCATCTGCGGCAAACTATAAGCGAGTGCAGTAGTAACGGTTGCGTGCAGGAATGGAACCTGCTTACAGAGGCTGAAAAAATTAGGCTATATTTGGATACTTACTTTCGAATTGTTGAATTCATACAATAGGACGAAGAGAGGATATGTTAATTTTGGCGACAGAATGGTATACTTTGATTAACTTTGCATACTTACATTAGAATTTTGATCCTATCTAGAGAAAAATGGGCTTGTATGTACGAGTGCGACACTCCTTAGATTTTGGCGTTTATTGAAATGGAAAATTCTATAGGACCGACAGTGTTGGCGTACGCAGGAATGGGGGTCCATGTGTATGTGAGTGAACACAATTGGCAGGATAATTTCGGATAGTGGAATACTTGGGCTAAATTTGGATAATTATACTCAAATTTCAAATTCAAGCAGAGAGAACGGACGTGCGCGTGTGTAGGTGTAGCGCGCTCCATTGGCTATCTGCTTAGGTGGTAAACGTGTGCAGAAACCATCATCGGTGTCACTTTCGGAGGCTAGAATAATATACTTCGACTATATTTGAATAGTTACACTATGATTTTCAAACTTGCACAGCAAAGAGGAGGGGAGGGAGCTGAAGAGAAAATTTAGGTTAAATGATAATTCAGACACGGAGAATAATTTTACTTTGTTGCAGTGGTGCGTAGGTCTTGGGTTGTGAGGTCAGATCGGCCAGCTCGTCCACAAATAGTCTCGATAAAAATGCAGCGAATGTTATAACTGAAAATTATATTCTTGGAAATAGAAAAAAATTTAGTCAAGTAACAAAACTGTATTTTGATTTTTTTAATGACACTTTAAAAGTTTACAAAAATTTTCCAAAAACGTAGAATGTGTTTCATCAGTGCATAACTCGTTCGAAAGTAAATTCTTTTTCAATCTCTAAGTTCTAATAGCCGTTATATTTTTCCTGCAGCATTCCGTCGGGTGCCTTTTCGAAAGACGATATTTTGGCCCATTGTCCACGACATATCTAAAACGTTCCTGCGAGAGTGGTAAAATTACACCACTTAATTTATTAAATTGAAGTTCTGTAAAACTGTTCTTTCAAAATTCGTGTTTATTTTTAAGCTCCGCTTTCTCTGTTTGCTCCTCTACGTAGTGCGCGAAATGTTTTCGTTTTGGTCATATCGTTAAGTATTATCCTAGTTCTTTTAGTACGTGTTCACTCGGTGTTTCTAAACACTAGTGCTGACTGCAGTAGTCTGTCTGGAAGAGCCTCATCTCTGTTGTAGTTGTAAAGGATCTTATCGTGCTAATGATAGTTTATGCCCCGAATGCGCAAAACGAAAGGAAATTAACGAATAAAATGATTCATGGAAATATTTCCTTTCGTAAGCTATTAGAATTTAAATCAAAAAATTTAGCCGAACATGCTTAAAACCGTACGCTGACGAAGAAGTTCATGTATGTGTTTCATTGCATTTAACTTTTGGCATGTCAAATATAACTGACTAATTTAGAAATATAGAAAACCAATCAAAATCACGGTAACGCACAATGCTTCAGAAAACGATAAGACTATTCCCGATTTAAAAATTTTGTTTCAAACGCATGTAAATGGATTATTAAAATAAAGCAGGTAAACAATATGATGCAGGCAGTCGTATATGTATTCTTCATTATTTTTGCATCTAAAAATTTTAGTTGATTTCATTTATATGCTTATACGTGGTGCATACGCAAAAAGGAATAGAAACGAACATATACACCAGCGGTTTGATGTTTTACAACTCTCTCTTGTCTGCGGTAGATTTCATTTGTTAAAAAGAAGTAAGCACCTTTAATACACTGTGCATCTATCGATTACTATCAGCAAAACGTGCAGAACTGTTCGGTTTTTGATGTGTAGAATACTAAATTAATTCTCGGAAAAATTCGTGTAACCTTTTTTACATCTTTGTCTGTGGTGAGTCCCCAACAACCGAAACCTAGCCCGCTGACAGAGTCGTTGTTATTCTTAAATATTTGTTAGAAATGTACACATTTACAGAAGTATTCCGTGAAAGATGTAATAATTTGTTATACGAGCGTTATATGTAAGATGATGTAAAATAATGTAAATTTCGATAATCTTTAAAATCCTTAACCAGACATAGAGAGAATCTTTGGTGCATGTAATACACATCATGCCCCTGAGTGACCCTTATTTTATATCGATACGAAACACTCGTATCAACTGATTTTTTTAGTTTTCACGGAATACTTAGGTGTAATTTTCGCACAAGTTTGGCCAATAACAAGTTCCGGAAAAATTTAATTTTCATTATAATATCTTCTCCGTAATTTATTACAGAAGTTAGTATCCGGTTTATAGATTACTAGTTAAATTTGGAATAAATTTTCGTTATTTAATGCACTATCAGGCGATAGTATTCTACTTAAACCTTAAATAACATCATGCGAATTTACAATTAGAATAAAATCTCATTGACAGCAAAACTTAAAATGATAATGACGCAAATAAATCATTTTAGTTTTATTTTATTTTTTGTAAATTTTAAACTAATAAAAATATAAAAATAAATAATGAAATGTTAAACTGTAAATTTTTGTTGTAATCGATTTTAATGGATTTTAAAACGTACGCTTACTTTTACGTCATTATTACAGTCCTTTGCCGAAATTGACAGTTTATCACGGGATAAATTAATCATTTTTTTATTTTACGATAATATAATAAATATTTCATTGAAAAAATTTGGGTACGCCGGGACAAGACCTGAGCGTTAATAATTGAAATGATTTTTATCCATTTCAGGGAGGTCCCTTTACAAAGCGGAAATTCGAAGTTATAATATTGACTATATTTTTCGTATAATAACGAACGGGCGGTTAAATTAACTGGTTATAGTAGGAGGATGTTCAGTTTGCTGTATATTTTTGGTTTCACGTTTAATTATCGAGTGGCGAGTTATGCAATTTTTAAGGTTAATTTTTTCGGTCGTTTTAAATTCCATATTATAAATTCTCGGCGGTTGTTTTTTTTCGCGATTTTCAGCGCCCGGAATAATTATAAAACCGACTGGCATTCCTTTGAGCAATACTAAATAAGTCCCATTAAAAAGCCAAACTGACATCGAGAATGCCGCGCGATATTTAACTGAGGAAATTCAAACAGCAGCAACTTTGAACATTTCTTCTATTAGGATAAAAATATTAATTGCACGTAGCAAACAATTAAAAATAAATAATATTACACTTATCTTAATAGTGACGTTTTCGGGCACAGCCCATCTTCAAGTAGAAAGCCAAAAGAAATAACAACGGGCCAAGGACCATGTGTAGCAGATGGAATTTGAAAAGGTGTAAATAAAAAAAGGAACAAATTATTCCATCTTAGTATGCCAGCTTGTTTTTTTGGGCGAAAATGGTTTCATAGAGAGAATCCACCGGGAAGACACACAAAATAGCTTAATAATGAAACAAAAAAACTTAAACAAGTATTAGTAGAAGTTTGGAATACAACTTCTCTAGTAATTACTTAATTAAACTTTCGCCATTAGCGGCGGATGATTATTTTTTGCGAAAGTGTAGAAGAAAAAAAATGTTAAACAAACAAACAATGGTAACGACGGGTCTAGAGCGAAAAAACCAAAGCAAAAGGCAAATTTATTTGCCACCTACTTGGCAAGAGTTTTTAAGCTGAACTTAACGGCTGCTGCGGATATAAAAGTCGGTGACTTTTTAAAATATCTTGGCCAGTTATCGCTTCACCAAAATCAAGTCACCGTAATCTCAAGAGGTGAAAAGCATACTTAAAACGTTGAAAAGAAAAACGAGTCCCTCGGTTTTGATTTAATAAGCGCGGAACTACTGAATAGACTTCCACGGAAGGTTGCAATGTTGCTGACATATATAATGCAATACATATATTTCGCCTACATTATTTTTCGGTAGGATGGAAGTTCGCGCTGGTAGAACGGATTATTATGTAAATTTAAAATTTTATTACCAACTGGATTATATCTCTTGTCGAATTCATGAATCTTCACAGCCAATATTTTTAGGTGCGCTATGAACGTACGCGGTTGTGCTAAACCTACAAATCTGAGGATAATGCAGGCTGCGCAGAATAAAATCCTTCAGCTCCTAACCGAAGCACCGTGGTATATAAAAAAGAGAAGTGGTGTCTAGATACCCGGTAGGAACGAAGTTCCTTTCACTTTTTAGTTGATGTACAAGTATAAAGTCATTCATGAAGTATACGGTAAAAAATGATACGCAATATAAATCCTGTATGAACTGAAACAAAAACAACAAAAATAAAAGATAAGTTTAAATAAAATTTACGCGTATTTCGAATTGAGGTTATACAGCTGACCGCGCACAATGCTTGCTGCCCAAATCTCGATACTCATACACATACATACACGTATATAATAGAAAGAGAGTGAAGGCCGCCTAGAGGACGCTTAACGCTTTTTCGTTTCGTGACGATTTCTGCTAGTTCACTCTTCCGCGTAGAAGAACTTCGTTCCAAAAATTTATGTGACAGATGTTACTGCAGCTCATGTTCGAAGATATGCGAAGGAAGACTGATAAGTTATCTGAATAAACTTGCTGCTGGACTGCTCTAGATACTGTTAGCGATGTGAGGCAGTTGAAGAGTAAGCAACCAATCGTGACTTTGTCTGAGACTAAGACTATCGGATACCTCTCCTTTTATGCTCAATACTTCCGCCCTTTAAATTCATCGCTAAATGGCCTAGATGAACAGTTTGTAATAGTATGATTAGGATTTTTTTTTTTTTTTTGTTTTTAACTTCTTTAGTGAAAAACTATACGAAAATGTACCTTGTTTTGCTTTCCTCCGATAATAAATGAATGGTTAAATTAACTTGTAATATAGGATGTTCAGTTTGCTGTATATTTGTAGTTTCACGTTTAATTATAGGGTGGCTTATGAAGTTTTTAAGATTAATTTTTTCGGTCGTTTTAAATTCCATAGAGTATATATTTTTGGCATTTTTCGAAATAATCATTTGCCGGAATATTATGCATTATTCTCGGAAGAGTATTTTAGTCACGACATTTATACATTAAACTGTTCCGCTGAGTTATTAAGTTTTATTTACGGTTTTTTGTAATTTCTGAACAACACTTTATTGGGATCATCATTATTCGGTACATTATGTCATATCCTACGCCAAAAAGAAGATACATTCGAACCAATTGTTTAGGTATACCGCGTTTAGAAATCTCTTAAAGCGCTGCTTTTATTTATTTTATTCATTCATCAATTTTCCAAAAAATTATACGATCATTTTTGTTTTTTTTTTTTTTTTTTTGTTTTTTCCGGTTATACCAATTAATGTTCTCGGTAAGCGGGTTAACGAAGGTCTAATGCCCGACTTTCCGCTGGATTTCGGGGGCTGCGCATAATTTAAGGTTCGTCCGTTTCCAAAATACAAACAAATGCCATATTTCGTAAGAACTATATTCAGGAGTGCACCGATATGGTAGAATACTTCTTTCTTTAGAGAACCTTTTGGGGAAAAAATAATTTCAAAAATTTGAAATACTAAGTGAACGAAAAGAAACCTATACGTTAGTGACCGTTTTCTGTTTTTTAATGTTGGCCAAAAATTTCGAACGAATTTTAATGAAGATGTCATGTTGGAGTTTGCGGATGAAATGATTTATTTCAAGTGTTTCATTGTCACGAAGGAATTCAATGCTGATGAAATGCAGTATTAATTTTACAAACGAATTTCTAAGACCAGGATATAATTGGTGTTCCGAAATGTTTCGATAGCACTACAGAGTCATGATAGTCGCGAATGTATTACTGATAAACGAACATTTATGGGATTGAAATTACTTACAATTAGTGTTCCTTTCATTCTGCTTGTTGTTCCAATTTGTGGTCCCTTTCATTTTTCTCACTTAGCCGTTCAGTGATCTCCATGACTCCACATGTTGCCTTTTTCCCGTTTTCGTTTTTTCATTGGTTTCTTTCACATACTATTATTGACCTCTCTATTCAAATGAGATGCAGTTATTTGAAATGATTATACTATGCGTTTACTAAGTGTTCGCTGCTTTCTGCAGAGCACTCTGCTCTGTGTTGCGATTTTTTTAAGGTTTGGGCTTTCTGCTCTTTATGTCTCTTTCTTTCTCTACGTGTAATTCATCCCGTTTGTACCACGCCGTATTAACGATATATAATCGACTCTTTCCTTTCTTAGTTGTTTCTAGATATGATTAACAAGTCCCCCCTCCCCCGTGGAAATAAAAAAATAAAGACTGCGGTAAAATTAGAAACAGTCCCTTTTGCCGTAATTGTAGTTAAATAGTAAAAGTAAATAAATTAACGATGTAAAACCGAATAATATGAGGTTTATACGGTATGTAAAAAGCGTTTATTTCTCTTTTTTGGATTAATTTGTTTCGGGCAGTACGTCAGTAAAAAAAAAAAAAAAATGTTGCCGATTATAGATCACTGCTGGTGGGAATAGTTTGAAGTAAAAATAGAAAAAAAAAAAAAAAAAATAGGAACTATAGATTAGTCAGAAAAATGGCGAATTCAGAAAGCAATTTTTTTAAGGGGGAAAACGCGGGGAATATTGTAATTTCAGAAAGCTGGATTTGTTAAGGGGGAGCACCGGGGGAATAAGCGATAACTCCCGAAATTATCGGCGGGTTATAGATCAATTTAATGACACAACAGATCGTGTCAAAGTCCCTATGAAACTTTTTCGGTTGCAGCAAAATATATGTATTAGCAGTTTACAAAATGTCGTGCAGCGCCTACTGTATCAGAAATATTCTCGAGACATGGTCATTCGGATGTTCAAATTTTTTCACGTATTTTACGAAATAACCGGATATGCGTCCGACTTCAGAAGGGTGTCTCGATTTTGGGTGATTAATTGAACGACTTAGAATCAGTGCAAAAGTGAAGTGGTCACTCTTTCTGCGTTTAAGTGTTGAAACAGGCAAGATAATTGGCGTGTACGGAAAAGAGCTCTTTCAGATTCTTAACATTTTGAGCAGCTCACCGCGTTTGCCAATTTAATATTCAATCTGTTTTTTGTTTGTTTTTTTTTTTTTTTTTTGAAAATATATATATATTTATTAATATTTACACATTTCCTCGTCAAGCTAGACGCTTGTCGACGAGTTTTCTTACATCTAAATATCTATACACTATACTACTTATATACTATATAATCTTATCGCCGCGTAAATCATTTTATTACTAACTTATCCTATTTTTCCTTACTTCTAACTTATCACTAATCTATTTATTTTTTTATTTTTTTTTAAATTTAATTTTATTTATTTATTTTATTCCGTCCTTTTTCCTTCCCCTTTTTTTCACTTTTATTTATCACTATTATTTATCACTATTTCCCTACTCTCTTCTTTTATTTCATGCTTATTACTGTTTCTATATTTCCCTCTTTCTGTAACCATTCCGCTTTATTTTCTTTTTTTTCACCCCAATTTTTTCTTCTTCTAGTATTTCTTTAGGCGTTTTATTTAACAATTGCGTTATAACGTTTTTTTTTTTTTTCTTCCTCTTATGTTTGTTTTAGCTAACGGCAGTTTGTACAAATAGTTTTCCCTCAGCCCGTATTCTATTTTTCTTCTTTCCTCCAGTTCTATTTCCTTATCTGTCACATTATGTATTCCCATATCTCTTTATGAATAAATACATTCCTCTAACGCTCAGTACGTCTTCGTTTTTTTTTATTTTACTTTCGATCTCGAAATCACGGTCTGATATTAATTTCGAGCATTTTATTTGCAGTTTACTTATTTTCTTAGCCATTCCCCATGCTTGAATTCCAAATCTGATTCTCGATTAGCGCATGATACACCATTTTTAATGTTTTATTTTTGTTGCATATTTCTTTAAGGGTGTATAATGCTGGTAATGTTGCCCTAATTTTCTTTGTAATGTATTATGTCCGTCCCACCTTAAGTCTGTTGGTCCATCATCACCCCCAAATATTTATATTGGGTCACTACTTCTATCTTCCGGCAGTTTTGATCGTTTTACATTCATTTCTTTCGTCCCACTCATTGAAAACAGTCGTTTGAGTGCATTATTAAATTTGGACAATATACATATCACACCTATCCCTTTTCATTCGTAGTGCCGTTGCTTTAGTTTTTAATCTATTAATTCTTAGGTTTTTATCGTGTGCCTATTTACTTATTGTGATTAGATCTTTTTGCATTTTCATTTCTGCCTCCTTAATATCTTTATGTGCTCTAACTATTGCTATATCATCCGCGAATAAGTATATATCACTGTATTTCAATTCCTTGTATAACCCGTTTGTATATATAATAAACAGTATTGGCGCTAAGACCTTGCGGAACTCCCACATTCAATTCCGCTTTTTCACTTCGTGCATTCAATACATTTACACATGTTTTAGTTTAGGTAGTTTTGGAACCATTTTTTAACACTTTGCGTTATTCCTATCTCCTCTGATTTATTTATAAGTATTTTATGGTCAATCGTTTCGAATGCTCTAGTTAGATCTATGAATGTTATCAGTACCTTCTTCTCTTGTTCAAAATTTACCCTGATTTTTTCTGTAAACTCACCGAGCGCTTTCGATGTTGATTTACCCTTTTGAAATCCGTATTGTGTTCTGTCAATTATCTCCTATTTCCCTGTGATACCTTCGATGAAGTAATTTAAATTAGGCAAAATGCCGGAAACCGAAATCTGCGGTTAATTTCGTTTAGCGGGATAATCGCAGTCTTAAATGTTTCATTGTATTTAACAAACTTGTTTGTTTTTTTTTGTTTTTTTTTTGGTTTTTATGCGATTTATTCGGAACGATTAATTAGCGCGCGATAGTAGTATAGTAGTGACATGCGAGTTTGTAAAGAGAAGAAAACTTCACGGAAAAGTATAACTCAACCGTAATTTTGATTTATAGTTTTTTTAATTGTACCGTTTTTGCGTTAAGTTCTGTCGTATTTGATGATGGTTGCGAAATTATTCACCAGTTTGTGCTGACGATATGAAGCTCGCTGCTGATGAAAAATAAGTTATTTCAACAACAACTCCGGAACTTTTACAAACATGAATAAACTCGCTAATGAAGTTAATTCGCGAACATGTTAACGATGTAGCGGCAGACGTGGACGAAGGAAATAGTTGGAAAATGAATCGTATTAACTGACCGGGCGTCGCCGTGCGTCTAAAATTATTCGTTCTCATCCGAAATCGGGAGAGTGCTGCGCCCATCATGCGTCGGTGGCAAAAATCGATTTGCGTATCGTTGAAATTTGTTAAAGACGCGGCAATCTCGTAGAAAGGGATTCGAGGGGTAATTAAGTCGTATTGTTAAGAGGATATCATAATCGATCATTATTTGTGAATTTAGGCCGAGAGACAGGTGCCAACAGAGAGGGGGAGCGACGAAGATGCATAGCGAGCGGCGGAAACTTAGGAACAGGTCCAACAGTGTAATTAACGTGTCTCAATGCGGTAAGTAGTACCGATTTAAATTAAATACACCGAATGTTTATTATTTTTAGTGCATATTTTGTACCTTTGTGCAGTGTTTACATCCCGTCCGCGTTTTGCTCGCATATGCGCTGCTGCTGCTACTGCTGCTGATATCGCGCCAGTAAGCCAACTCCGAAATGAGTGCGGTGCTTCCGAAATACGTAGAAAATCACGGCGGCGGAGTAAGCTTTCCTTTTTTTCTTTTTACTAAACGGCATTTTTTGTTTTATTATCTTTTTTTTTTTTTTTTTTTTTTTTTTTTTGTCGCGTTATTTTGAAAAAATGACGTTTTGGCTTTTTTTCTTCTGGGTATTTTCGATTGATTTTTGTATTATTAATGTAAAACGTTAAAACTGAATTTAATTACGGATACAAATTTTGTACATCCGATATACTCTGTTGTCAAAATTGTTTTAAAAGTTTTATAGATAAACGGCACTATTCTTCTAACCGCAACAACTGCCCGGTCTTACTTGGTGCAGAGTAACTGCGCGAAAATTTTTTTCATATTTTCCCCCCCTTCTATATTTTAATATAAAAAAGTTGTAAATTTTTCCGATTTTTCGATAGAGTCGCTTGAAATTTTTTCAAAAAGAAGTTTAAATTGAAAACTATCTCTCGGAAAAGCTTAAAATTTATCATTTCGACGAGCTATAATAGTTTTTAACGAAAGTTTTTAACGGACCACTAAGAATGTTGGGAAGTAAAAATACTAATCTATGAATTAACAGAAACATTTTATAATATACACTTATCGATATAACGCAATTTTGAAATTTTTTTTGATTAATTAAATTTCGATTTATACACAACTGGAACGTTGAATTTTTTTTAAAAATACAGAAAGTAAACTTTATAAAGTGGAAAAATATCAATAGTTGGGAACAACACTATGTTCTGATTCGCTGAAAAAAATTTACTTTTGTTTGTTGATAATTCCGAATTGAAGCAATTAGCTTTTCCAAGTATTATTCGGATTCGATCGATTTTAAATTAGTTTTCAAGTCGTTTCCGTAAATCTGAAATGTGTCTCGTTTTGCGCACTGCGGTTTTCTATAACTTTTCGATCGACTTTGTTTCAAAGAAATTTGATGGGATTCAGATTGAGAAACTAGGCTGGAGACCAAATCAGTCTACGCGAGGCATCTTCTTGCTTCTTGTTATTTAAATAAAACCGGCAATATTACACATAACCTCGAGTATGCTTCAGGGTGTGGAAGAGAAACCAGGCAAAACGGTTTATTATTCTTACACACTTGATAATTGCAATACGCGGAAGAACGCGAGAAAGTGCAGTTTTTCAAAAAATAATTTTTTCTTTTTTTTCTTTTTTCTGGCCCGGCGCGAAACCATTTGGCCGTCAACCAAAGCTTTCATTTATATCAACTACCCTTTTATTAAATTCCAACTTTTCCATTCTATCATTTATTATTATTATTATTATTATTATTATTATTATTATTACCGTTATTATTATCACTATTATTATCATTATGCCGCTATTTGCGGATCCGTTGTGCCATTATGAAAACACAAAAAGAAATTGTAGAATTTGCTTTTTGTAACAGACCTTTGCAACAACCATGGTATCACACGACCCACGGATGCCGAAATAAGATAAATAGAACTATAAACTGGCCATATCATGACCAAAGTGCGACAATCACGACTGAACAGCAAACAAATTAGAAAACAAGCAAGGAAAAATAAATGCAGCAGCACAGTGTTATTTCGTAGTTGGGATCTAATAATACTTTATTTTATTTACCTTATTTGTTTATTTCCTTTTCTTCTCTCTCCGGAATTTTTCCCCCTTCTTTAAATGTATATTATTATTATCACTACTAAAAATTATATTTATTTTATAGCCTGAAATTTCTTTGCACTATTACATCTAACTGCACCGGTACTATCCATGAACTTTAAACAATGATCCCATTCTTTCTAATAAATGTAAATATTATCATCAACGCGCACGGTTACCTGAAGCGAGTAAATAAAAAATACAGAAAGGAGGAAACAAACCGCGGGCCTTTAAATCCTCCTTAAGGAAGACTCTGTCTCCGGCTAGCGCCTCACAATTAAACAACAGGTGATTAATTTCCTTATGATAAACTGTGATAAAATGTTTCGTTACAGTTGGAATGTAGAGGGGTTCCAACGTTAAAATTTAATCGCACTCTGTTATGCCCTGTACGAAGTCTACAGATTAGTAGTTACAAACCTTCGCACCGAACTATCCGAAATATTAGAAATATTGTAATAGCAGGGTCCAACTGGAAGAGTCGATTGGACTAATTCGTAAGACCTGCCTACAATAGGCGCACTCTTGATAATATTTTCCCATTCGGTTAAGTTGTCACTTTTAACCTTCTCTAAAAGATCCGTTGATGCGATGTAGGGATATATTATCCCGTTCCAGGCAGCGTCCTTATTAGCTGTCTGATCCACCACCTCGTTCAAAATGATTCCACAGTGACTAGGGGTCCAACAAAACTTTACTGTGCCCTCATTGTCCCGAATGTTAGCGAGTTTTAATTTGATTTCGAATATCAATAGATGGCTTTGATGCTTAAAATGGCTGTTCCTAAAGGCCAAAAGGCTGCTTAGACTGTCTGAGCGTATTACCGATTTTCCTCTACCGCCTGCAGCATTTAGAATAAAATCACCGGCCTTGTTAACGGCAAGCAACTCAACAGTAAACACAGAAACCTCAGGTGGAAGCTTAAATTTAAATATAGAGTTCTGTCCCGTTATTAAAGCCGCACCTGTCGCCTTACTAGACCCTGAGAACTCGGCGCCATCCGTAAATGTTCTTAGGAAAAAGGGGTATTCGAATTCCATTAATTGCATAAAGCAAGAATTAAATACATGGTGAGGAAGACATTCTTTCTTTAAGTTGTTTAAGCGGTCCAAATTTACGTCTATTTTAACTGAATTGATAATATATACGGGAAAATAAAATACCTAGATGGCAGCACGGGAATTGGGAAATTTGAACTGTACCTATTGACATTTTAAATTAAAAGCGGGTTTTTACGCTGCACGAATCTCCATTCGTTTGAAATTTTAATGAAGTTTTTTAATATTAATGATTGGCGGAAGCTGCAATATATTTAATTAAAAATCGATCTACCAGTAGAGATTTTCTAAACCTACAGGGGAGGAATTTTAGATTCCATCTGAAAACTTATAGCGGAGGTCGATCTAACATTCCCTGTTATAAGCCCAAATCTCAGATTCTGCAGAACGTCTAACCTATCCAGAAGCGACTTTGAAGCCGATCCATAAAAAATCGCACTGTAATCGAGTATAGACCTAACAATAGCTTTATAAAGAAGACCTAAAGTCACTGGGTCGCCTCCTCAGGAAGTATTGCTAATCGCCTTCAATGGATTAAAAGTCCTGGGCCAACTGTTAGAGCAAGGTCTGTGTATGGAATGTCCAAGTTAATCTAGAGTCTAAATACACGCCTAGATATCTTACCTATTTAGAAAACGTAATGTTTTGATTGTGCATTTTAATTATTATATCCGGTTGAGAGTAAGGCCTAAGAGTAAATAACGTAACACACGATTTGGATGGTGACAAGTCCAAGCTAATTCTTTGAAAGGTAATTATGGGAAATATTTACTGAGAATTGATTATCCTGCATCTTAAGTGTTCTATTGTTTGTAAGCTACACTATACAATCGTTTATCGTTTAAAATTCATCACGGCATCAATCAGTAGTAAATTTTAAGTTTTTTCGCGACCTTTTGATTTCCGTTGGGAAATTTTTCGTCAATTTTAATTTTCAGAAAAAAAATACAAATGATTGAAGAATGTTAGAAAATTTTGAAAGTTTACAACTTTTTAAATTAGCCTAAAAACAAAAACAATTATTCAAATTTTTTTCTATTGTAATTTGAGGTTTGCATTTTTGTAATTGTAGAACCGGAGTTACTGCAGTTCGGAAATTGCTGTCTGTTTAAAAAATTTTCACAAAATTTCGGACCGTACAGTGGTTATATTCTAATGAGAATGATTTTTGATAAATCATCAGTTTTAGTTTATGAACTATTTTAGAGGCGCTTCAAGATTTGCGTTATGGGCGCCCATTTATATGCCTTATTATCAGGGTTGCCAATATCTATGTTCTAAATTACCCGAAAGCCTCAGTGTAAATCCCCAATTTTGGAAATAAAAGAATCTCAATTCCCTACATTTTCCCTATAAATTATCATCAAAAAAGTAAAAATGCTCTTGATATAAATTAATGATATTTATGTTTTAAAAAATGGAAACATAATAATTATGTAGTTACATACACTCAGTTACTTATATTATATTCATGAATTTTATTTTAATATAAAAATAAATCTTCCTTCATGTTATCAATGTAATGCTTGATTGTGCTAAATTTTTTTTGTTAGCATTTCATTTGAGGCATTGACTTTTAAACATCCTCCTTGTTCCTTGACACCCTCTCTGATAGCCATAAGTGCTACTACAGTATCAGTGCCTAGGCGATTACGATTCCTTCTTTTTAAATTGTTCAGATCGCTGAATTTTCGTTCAACAAATGCATTTGGAAAAGGTACAACGAGCAATAAGCTTATTGCAAATTTCAAATTTGGGAAATTTTTTGCTCTGTATTATTTTTGAGGTGGAATACTTTAGCCCAGTTCGCCTCCGGATCCTGATCTCCTCTCAATCAAGAACCTTAGAAATTATGAAAGTGTATTATTGAATTAAATACATTGCATTTTCTAACGCTGTTGTCCGTAAATTTATTTCACCAACATAGAAATTATTTGGAAAAATAAAAAAAAATGACACTTGAATAATTTCTGTAACAATTTCTATTTTCATACGTCATAACGGTAATAAAAAAAAAGAAAGAACAAAATATACCTATTTTTAAAATATCAGTATCTAAAATTATAAAACATGAATTGAATATAAAATTAATAAAACTAAATACCTTTAGAAAAAAATATTAAATGAAATAAACAGAAATGCACGCAAAAAAAAAAAATTAAAATGCTTTTTTACAAAAAATAAATACCGACTTAAAGGTTTATTATAAAAATTTAAAAATGCACTAAAAAATAAAAAATAATTACTCCCGATAAAAAATATATATCAGAGTGATATAACACTTAAGTGGTGATATCGTAATTCTTATACAACATTAATACTTATTAGAGTAGGATTCATATTACATATTACAATAATAATTAAAAACTGCATTAAATGTTCATTAAATTGTTCCTATATATAGTAACATGAATTTAATTCCAACTTCAAAAAGTTAATGTTGTATAAGAATTACGATATCACCACTTAAGTGTTATATCACTCTGATATATATTTTTTATCGGGAGTAATTATTTTTTACTTTTTAGTGCATTTTTAAATTTTTATAATAAACCTTCAAGTATCGGTATTTATTTTTTGTAAAAAAGCATTTTTTTTTTTACTTTTTAGTGCATTTTTATTCAATTAAATTAAAACATTTTAATAAGAACAGATATTTCCACGGTGTGAAAACCTCAAAAGCTACATTTCCATGGTAATTTGGCAAATTTATAGTATTTTAAGTCAATAAATCTAACCCGACGGTGAAAACAATCATGAATGAAAAGCATCCAAAAAGCTTCAATCTCCCGCATTATTAAGGATAACTCAAAAACTACCGGTCAGATCTTGATCAAATTTTAATGGGACTACATGAGAAACACTACCTTTCAAATAAAAGAAGAACAATCAAAATCGGTTCGTCTAGAAGAAAATTCTGAGGTAACATACATAAAAAAAATAAATAAAATAAAAATACATTCGAATTGAATACCTCTTCTTTTTTTGAAGTCGGTTGAAAATAGATGCTATTTACCACAAGACAAATAAATAAATCAACAACAATTGATAAGAAATGAATAGCAGTAATAAATATAACGAAAGTCGAACGACGATGTACTGAAAAAAGGCGCATGCGCATTCAAACTGAAAGATAACAAAAAGTGCACAGTGTTCTCTGACAACCGGATCGTTCCCCTGATACCTAAAGTTTTTTTTTTTTTTTTTTTTTTTTTTGGGAGCTCGTCAATCAAGAACCTCACCCAGAAACAATAGGAAAAAGAGTTAACTAATTAAAACTTGATTCGATCGGAAATGGCAGAAATAAAGGAACCAATGGCAGGAACAACAGACTGAGATGGAATGGACAGGATATAGGAAGCACAGTACAGAGCAGGAAGCCTTGACTTCAAAAAGAATAAATAAAGGGAAGATCGTTCCGCAGAAAGAGCAGAACACTGAAAGAAAATGTGATTAGCATCACAAACAACTGCTTCATTAGGATGTGAGATATCTAAGGTTGGATAGCATCAATATTGCCATAAAATAAATTCTAAAAATCTACATTAATTAAAAGCAATAGGTTTAATATCGATCAAGTATTGATTAATTATTAAGATTTAATATTGGTACTAAATTGTTCATTATATTATAAGTTTATTAAATCTTAAATAAATGTAAATACTTGGATTCTCTGCATTTTCCCCGATCAACGCTCTCCCCACAGACTACCCAATCAGATTTAATTTTTCCGCAGTTTGCGGAATTCCCCAGAAATTGGCAACCCTGTTTATTATATAAAAACGCACACATACAGCCCTCCATTTGTATATATTAATCTGCGTCGACAGTGGCAATTAGAACGGCGGAGAAAATAACTTGTAATAAAAAAACAAAGAACCACCTTCATACTAGGCTTAATTAAATCAAATAATCACAATATCAGTTGCAAGTGTAGTCTTGCATGTGTACACATTCGTACTGCATATAAACAATTGCTATGAACACTATGCCTATGTCTGTACAGCTGAAGTGTACGACTAGGTAGTCCCGACGCCCAGGAATTATGTATGGCACACTACGATAATAATGCCGGAAGAAAGGTGAATATGATTGTATCCAGAGAATAGAACCCCGTGTTTATCTTTAAACTATAGGAGATTTGTTTTAAACGGGCTGGAAAACATTTTAGGGGGTTGAATGCTGGGCTATATTTGTAATATCGTGTAGTTCTTGCTGTTAACGATGGTAATTTGGATTGTATAAATCCCGCGTGACCCATCGATGCAAACAAGTCGTGATAATCGGAAGGAGCCAAGTCTGGTGAGTAAGCCGCATGGGTTAGCGCTTCCCAGCTGAGTGCTTCCAACGTGTCGCGAACTGGTTTTTCCGTATGTGATGGAGCATTGTCATGGAGAAAAATGACCTTCTGTTGCCTTTTTTGATATTCTGGTCGTTTTTTGAGCAGCAAACGGTTCAAATCGATCAATTGTTGTTGGTAGCGTTTGGTATTAACCGTTTCAGCAGGCTTTAATGGCTCATAATAGATCACACCTTTCTGGTCTTACCGAACACAGAGCATCGTCTTCCTGCCAACGCGATTCGGTCTTGCGGTCGATGTGGATCATGCGCCTGGATCTACCCATCATCTTTTGCGCTTGAGATTCTCAAAATAAATCCGCTTTTCATCCTCAGTAACGATACGATGCAAAAACGACTTTATTTTGTATCGTTCGAGCAAAATTTCACATGTGTTTTTACGCCTCTCTATCTGCCTCTCGTTCAACTCATGTGGTACCCATCTGCCGACCTTCTGAATCTTTCCCATTTCTCGTAGGCGATTAGAAACAGCTTGTTGACTAACGCTTAATTGCAGTGCGAGTTGTTTTTGTGTTTGTGCATCGTCTTCATCCAACAATGCTTGAAATTCTGTATCTTCGTATCTTTTTGGCGGTTTTCCGTATTCCTTGTCTACAGTATCGAAATGACAACTTTTGAAACTCCAAAACCATCGTTAAATCTTACGACGGAGCATGTTCACCATAAGCTTCTTGAATCAATCGGTATGATTCAGCAGAAGTTTTCTTCAAATGAAAATAAAAAATTAATTCTGTCCGCGAATGATCCTTATTTGGCACAAATGTTGACATATTGAACAGAGCAAAACAATACAGCACAAACGGTTTTTCAATTTATCACTGATGTACGTTTGGCACGCGTTGATGGCGTAACAAAATTCCATATGTGTCAAATCTTTATAATACCCATTACATTGGTAAACATCTAGTTTTTCAAAAATCCGCATTTCATACTTGTACACCTGGTACATAACATATATGGATTGCGACATAGTGTCGAAAGTTCCCTTAATATCCGAAACGGTGGCCACAAGAAACTCCTTATTTAGAAAGAAATCGTAGACGTCATTTACTAGGCAGGCAATGAAGCCGAGGGTACCTCCCGGTCGAAAACCAAATGCGAAATTCGAAAAAAATCTTTAAGATTTCTGCCCACCAAATCAGTCTATAATCACCATCTCAAAAATCTTTAGACATGAGATCAGAGAAAATAGGCTTGTAAGAAGCTGCACTACTTAGAGGCTTCACAGGTTTTAACGTCAGTAAAACCACGAATTGAGACCAGTCTGAAAGTATAACAGTTTTCTACAACAACTTGTCAAAAATTTTTTAACCAAAATTTCTTTTACGATCTAAATTACTTAAAACCACCTCGTATGTGATTGCATCGAAACCTGCGGAAGAATCTTTTTTCTTGTTTTTTACATACTCCACCAATGCGGGACTAGTTAGAAAGTGAATCTGTTGACCATTGCTTTGTGTTTCCCATGTTTCTGTCAAAGAATGAACTTGAGTAGAAGATAGTGAATTCATCGAACTAGCTGCCACCTTTAACGAAGGATATATTGTTATCATTTTTATTTTTAAAATGGTTAAATCCAAAATTTCTTTTAGAAACACATTACGATTGAATCGCAGACAAAACTCCCTCCATGAAGCCCTTTTCGTTCCTTTAAGTAGTCTACGAGTTTCGGCAGATGTTCTTTTATAGTGTAAGTACTATTCTATAGTGTCGTTTAGTCGGAAGAGTTTTAACGCATTCCTTTGTTCTTCCATTTTATTTCAACACTTCATCGGGAAACCGGAAATTTTTTACCTCGATAGACTTAGCGAATCGGGAAAGCCTGCTCTAAACCGGAAGTTAAATCAAAAATATTTCCTAACAGGCTCGTCATCATGTATTGCTCCATCAAAGCATTAAATTTAGATCAATCACCCTTTTCAAATCTTCAACATTTCCCGAAATGATTCTCCTCAGCGTTGTATATTATCAAAACTAATTTCAATTGCGACGGGAAGGTGGTCGTCACTATTTAGGGAGTCAGGGTATAGAGTCCAAGTACAATCGAAATAAATTTCAGGGGGGAAAGAAACCATCGTTAAGTGGACCGCATTAGCTGGATATAACGGGTATCCGTTTCTGGTCAGGGACACCATTATTCAAAAACGACAAATTCGAGTTGCAGAGAATATCTGCCACTGCAATTCCTTTCCTGTCATTATTACCACAGGCTCAGCTGACATTTAAAGCATTGAAATCTCCACCTAGAATTATAGGTAGATGTTGTAAACTTTCTAGTGTATCTACGAATGCTTCCGAGTGCATAATGTGTCCTAATGAAGAATATAATACACAATAAAATAACAAGTGTATTTATTTAAGTTTACACGAGTATAAACTGCACTGGATCTGGTACCGTTATTGTAAGTAACCAGATTCGAATGCACGAAAGTATGTATGATTCCACTTTTAATGAAAACGACAACTCCGCCACACCCGCCTTCCCTATCATCCCGGTAATAGCGGTAATTACCTAAACTACGCAGTTTCCGAATAGACAACCAGTTTCACCTAATAATGTATGATATCAAATTCGTTATTAGCTCAAAAATCTTCGAAATCGCATAAATTAGAAAGCTACGTGTATTCCATTAAATCACTTCCAGAATACTATTAAAAGTACCGATAAATTAGTTCGAGGGAAAGAAATTAACTAATTAAATAAATACAGATGTTAATAAATGCCGAATATGAATATGAACAAATGTTTGGTGAAATGGTTTATTAAATCGAACGAACACAATAAAATAGATAAAGCAAAGTGAAAAAAGAAAAAAAAAAACGCAATGTGTATTTATCTGCGAACTGAATAATACCGAACTAGCGGGAACAAAAAGAAAACCGGCGGTCATTTTAGACAATAATAAGACGACAGTTAATTAACGGCCCCGGCACAGATTATAAAGGTACGGAAACGCAATTTGACTACTATCAGTTCAATTAACAAATTTAACATATGAATATTAATAAAATTAAATTATAAAAATGTAGAAATAATTAATTATTTCCGAACAACATAAATAAATAAATTATAATTCGATGTGTGCTAATCTATTTTATTCCCTTTAACCCCCCCCCCCTTTTTTTTTATTAACAAATTTCGGATTGCTCCTCTCACACTAGTTATAACTGTATGAAAGCGGTTTATGGGGGTAAGTTAACACTATGAACATTTTTAAACAAACTTGTATATACGTCGGTGTTAGATTTAATATTCGCAGACGGCACTTTTATTGTGCCTGAAGTACCATTATTTATTGGAAAATCAGAAGTATCGGAATTTTCGTTTTTAAATCTGATCTTCTCTCGTACCATTTTTTCTCCTCATCCGAAGACAGGAAGTAAACCGTTCTTTTTAAAGAAGTAAGAAGCAGCTAATTTCTGTCGCAATAACCTGTTTTTTTTTCTCGAGATAGGTTTAGGTTCATATGCAGGTATACTAATGTTGTTTTCGTACCTATCATTTTTTGTTAATCTAAGGAATTTTTCATCGTAATAATGCGTTAACAGTGTAAATCTATTACTAACTTGATTAAAATATAAAGTTATTGTTGTTCGTAGAGAGCTCGTATTTCTGACGAGAAGTTTCTTGAACATTTAAACTATCTGTGGCCATCAACTCGTTGATAGCCGTTTGTCGCTTCTTTTCTGGACAAGAAAGACGCGTCGACCCATACGATTTTTTGCAAGAAACATATGTCCGCCATGATCCTGTAATCTGCATGTGGCACATCTAGAGCAATTCCTTCACACTGACTCGAGATACATCCATATCGTAGGCACTGAAAATCTAATAATCACCGGTTGTTCACGATTAAAACGCAAATACATACGACGGCAACGTCTGCCTCTCAAACGACGCAAGGACAGAAGTGCTTGGAATATATTTCACTTGATTATTTTCCTGAAGCTTTGATTCACTATGAAGGGCTCCATTATGTTGACTTGATCATCTTACGTATATATTGTATATCTACGTTTTTTATAATATCCGTTCGAGAAACTAAATATAATTTGGCATCTATGTATTATAGCCGACAGAGCGGACAAAGGGATTTTCGACCAATCCATTGGCTGAAGACGGAGGGGGGAGGGGGAATACCGAATTATAATAACTTGATTATGGCCAACTATTTTTTTTTTATATCTTGACAGCATTTTTTGTTTAAATAATTCTTTCTTAATAATTCTGCCACCATAAGTGCGCTTACTGATGTTCGGCCTAATTGATGGGAGATAATCCGTTCGATAAAAACTTTCAAATATCCGTGTCTTTACGAACGAAAGTTACACTACGGAGGTTCCTTGTTCGTCAAAACGAATGTGTCAGTGTGTATTTTTATAATTTACTTACGCAATTTTGTTTCAGAGTGAAATGTGTTTTTTTGGTACATAAAAATATAGTTTTTATCTCTTCATTTCAGACGAGTAAACGATATTCTATAATTCGTCCGCTCATATCATCTCGAGTTACACGAGCCAGATCTAAATCGGTTATTCATGTATCTTCCAAGTACGAGGTATTTATTTTTGTTCTTTCTTTATTTTATCTATATTTTAAATGTAAAAAATACAATGAACAATAAATACAAGAGAAAGAGAAGCATGGGTGTCGCCAGCGGGGGCAGAGGGAGCAGCTGCCCCCTGGAGTTTTGAAACTTTTTAATCAACTGGCCATGATGAGTATTCGATAGGCGCGTAACCATGGACAATTTGGAAGACTTTTATAATAAAGTAGTAGAACAATTTGCCAGAAACCCATTAAGATTCTTGTTTAATAAAGTACTAAACCTTTACAAATTATACATTTTATTTTTCCTGTGGCTCATATCCTCTTTCTGTCATCTTGCCCCCTCTGGTTCATCGGCTGGCAACGCCCTTGAAGAGAAGGTATAAATTATAAATTTTATTTTATCGCTAGAGTAAAGAATAGCAGTTCTTTTTTTAAACACCTTAAGACTTTTATTTATTCATCTTGTCTGGTGGAAACGTCATTTTTACTATTTAATTAAAAGCAGAATTTATATGTAAGGTTCAATTTTGCATTCATTATAAAAAAAAAAAAAAATTAACGGTACATAATCATGGGATAAAAAATGTACTATACCCCGGGCTAAGAATGCCATAGTCGTTAATATGCTCAACGTCACATGACGTACTTTTTCATGACTCATTCAACTGTAGGTCGCTCAGAAAACAGGCCCCATGTTAAAAATATGAGAATTTTGCGCCACGGATGTAATAGCACTGATCTCCATTTTCAGTGTGCTCAGCAGAAGATTTAGTAATTAAGAATTTTCAAATGTTTAACAATTTTACCGTTACAGAAATTAATTTCCGTAAGCAATATATACACTTGTATTAATTAACCGCAATCAATGTTAAGGATGATCTGACACCAAAAACTTCACATTGGATGGGTCGTTTCAACCTCACCATCATAAAATTTGTACTACTCTAATGCAAATACATTTGCCTCATCGGTTTTATCCGAAGTGAGGACCCCAAAAAAAAAAAAAAAAAAAAAAAAAATAACTGGTGTTACGAACTAACGGAACCAACTCGTTACGGATTATAAAGGCAATCGTATAAGTAAGGGGAAATGCGTACAGCTAATGTCGTGTCTAATATTATATTTCTGACGTGTAGAGTTTGGATTACGATTTGTGGGAAAATGAACTATTTCTGCAAGAGGAGCAAGAAACAGGATTCTCAGATATAGTCTGGTTAAATGCTATTCGCTGGATGCTGTACTTATTTATTGGAGTTGTCGCTGGATTGATAACAGTACTCGTTGACGTTTTTATTAGTAAACTGACATATTTCCGTTACAGCATTGTGAAGTATTGTATCCTTTTTTATAGTTATACGTCTAGCGGAGAATAACATTTAAAATGCGAGCTATGCCCGCTTAAAGTATAGATATTAACAGCCGACTTATTATTGACAATCGGCCAAATAAGCGTTATAGGATTTTAAATACGGATTACCTTCAATTTTAATACGTGTAAAAGGGAATTCTAGTTTTCTTCCCTCCTTATTGTCAAGTATTGGCTCCGCTTAAGGATACCGGTTGCGTGAAAATTCTCATTAATAATGATCGCCAGGTTTTTTTCTGTACAGGTTATAGATATCCATAATTAAAAATCATTATAATCAATAGTAGCGATTAACCGAATTGCGTTATTAATTATTTTTATTTATAGTAATACCATTTTTCAGAAATCAGGTTTAATTTTAAGAGAAAAAATGATACTATTGTAAACGATTAAAGTGGCCTGAGTTATTGTCAATTCGGAGAAAATGATAAATACGTTCAATATGTACGTAGACATTCTGGTCATAGAGTAACTATAGTATTTGATGGGGTTATATTGATTATAAAAAATTTATAAATCAGTTTGCGTAGAAGTGCGCAACACAGTGAGACATTTTCATGACTTTGTCCGTGGGTGTTTTTTTTTTCTACTTTTTTTAGCCCAATGTTACGACGACTTTAACATTCGAATGCTCTTTTTTTTTGTTCGTTCAGCGTCCTATTATACTTTTCTAATTTGTATTAATTAGCAACTCTGCATCCTCTTCTCCATTCTATTTCTTCTATCTTGTGCTCTTTTCTCATCTGTCCGTTATTCTTGTTATCGGTTCGAAGATTTAATTATGCTAACATTTCTAGATTTTTAGATGACCAGCTTAATAAAGAAGAAGATAACAAAAAACACTTTTTACCATCTACGTTTATATGAGAAATAAGCTTATTCTACGTTTATAATTTGTCGAAATAGATAATTTTCCGTCCAAAGTATTTCAAAATTGTCTTCTTCGATACTTTTTTTTTTTTTTTTACATCCTTCTCTGCGCGAACTACTGTTGCCGAACAATTTGCGCATCGGCGGTGGATAAACCTGATACGAAATCGGACGCCGAACGAGATAGGAAACACTTTTATCTACTTCTGTTGAATGCATGAAATCGGTCTCATTCAATGCTCTCTTATTACTAATCAGTCGTATCCAAGTGAAGAGATTAAATTTTCGTAACGCTTTTCTGTGACGCTCTATTTCGTGACGCTTTCCGAGTTTCTGTACCATAGTAAAGACTTACTACCAGGCTCGGATTACGTGTATGATAGGCCCGGGGCTACGGAAATATTAGGGGCCCTTTTCAGAAGTGACAAAATTATCAGTTTTATAGAATAACAAAATTTTCTTTAATTTAATTTAATTATATTATTTTGAATTCACGCATTAACATATAGTTTTATTAATGTAAACAAAACTAAATATCATTTAGACAATAGGTAGAATTTTCGATGTCAAAAAAAATATATATACATATATATATAATTTTAAACAATGAATTTTTCAGCAAATTTTAACCGAAGGTTTGCGTAAAAGGATAGTGTTTTTGCGTGTGTTGCGCGTGTACACACGCACACACATTCATACACACATTTCCTAAAAATAAAACAAATTTCTGGTATGTTGCTATTATGAAGGTTTCTGCTCTAGAAGGAAATAAAAATGGATACAAAATTATTAACAAATAAATGTATTAAAAAATGCACTTGCTCCCGTAAAGTTAATTCTATTTATTTAAAAAAAAGTTGATGTATATGACAAATGATAGATTAATTTTTTAGTACATGTCGAAGTGGGTGTCTCTTGGGGGCCCCTTTATAAGGTGGGGCCCGGGGCTGCAGCCCCCTTAGACCCCCTACCCAATCCAGGCCTGCTTACTACCAATATAAAGGTAAACGCAAAAGTCGAAATAATTTTTATGATATTTTTATACTTTTCTAAAACCCGTATTTAAATTTAAAGATGTTTCGACAGGTACCGTTGCTCTAAATATTTTGAAGCCGTTCTTAAACACATGTCTAGCGTAAATGCAAACAGTTTGAAGCGTGCACGTACTAGAAATTCTGTTTTTAATGAAAATATTTTTAAAGTAGTAACATCGTGATATAAGTTGAATCTTACATGAATAATTTTAGTGTCGTAAGTTTTAATCCCGGGGAAATGATGTGATGTTCTCGTCGATGCTGTTACGGTTCTTTTACAAGTATTTCAATTTGATTGATTTTTAAGACGAATTAATCTGTTTTTTCCCTATTATTCTTCTACCGGACATTTATGGTGATATTCGTCGTGTTACTAATTTTCCAGAAATATGTAAATTACTGAAATTCTCGAAAAAGCTCGTAAATTTACTGTACTGAAGTCGGGCTCTGAAATTCTAAATATATTTGCAGTCTTAAAGTTAAAAAATAAATAAACACAAAAAAAAAAAAACCGTTTAGAAGTTCTTATTTAATAAATTCATAAAAAGTAAACGTTAAATTACATTATTTTTTATACCAAAAACAAGAATTTTAATTTTTTCTAAATTATCGATGCCTGACGTTTACAATTTTGTAAACAAGTATAAATGTTAAGTAGCAAAAGCAATACGATTATCCTAAACCTTACAACAATAACCTGTAACGACAAAAAATAACGAAATAATAAATTTTCCTCAACGTATTGTTAATAACAGATTTAGATGTTTGTTCCGCTACCGATGATTCTTGTTCAACGGTCGGCTACATTTATTGGTATTTCAGTGTAATCGTGCCGGTTGTAATCGGAGCTGCTGTTGTTATTTTTATAGAGGTATGATGAAATAAGTACACTTACATTTATTGTAATTTTTCAAAAGGTATTTTTAAAGTATAGAAGGTATATTTTCAACGTAAATATTTATTAATGAATTTCTTACATTTGTCGAGAAGTTTTTAAAAAATTTTTCCTAACAGCGACAAAACATGATATTATTAAACATTGTTTGCTTTAAGTATTTCGATAATTTTTATTTCACATCATCTGCTTAATAAATAGTAATTTTTCATTGTTTGATTGACGTTAACTATACTATCATATTAACGAAAAATTTTTGATCGCTGAAAGAACGATTTAAATCACGACCTTAAGAGTTCCTTTATATTGCTCGCATGCAGTTTACTGTGCGACTAGATTTTGCTCTTCAGTTTCTCGTGTAATAGCTCGCATATTTCACAAGTAGATGTCCAGTTTAATCGCGCAATAAGAACCATCACTGGTAAATTAAGAACCCACCATTGGTACATTAAAGTGTGTACCGTTACTATGGTCCTTCTTTTGGCAATTGTTAATTCAGACAGAATTTTGCCGACAAGTAGCCTTAAAATAAGATACCGAAAAGTTTTGCTTTGACTTACTCGTCAGTGAGGAAATTAAAAACACCGTTTGCGGAAGCTTGAAATCTCGAAGGATCCTCTTCGACTGCCGATTCTATGAAAAATGTATTAAAAATTCATAACTTATTAAAGAGTCCACCAGATCAAATTGTGGAATGGGACATCCAGAAAAATTATGGTGCGCTGTTTTTGATTAGAGTAAGAACTGGACAAGGCCAGCGTGTGGCTCCTATGTTTAAATGTGGATCAATGAAACTGAATGCAAGAACGGTAACTCTTAATAGATACAATTTGACACGCAGTCGAGGAATAGGATATTCATTAACACTGATAAATCAACTAGATGGCTGTTGTAGTTGCAAGTAGGTCTTTAGCTGACATGCGATACGAACGAACATTGTGTTATATATTTAATATATATTTAAATAAATAAATCGTACTATTAGTAAAATAAAATGATTATAGAATAGATATGTGTTTATTGTTACTGGTTAGCCTAGTGCAGCTGGAAGTGGTTTACCTTCCGTTATTTCACATTTAAATGGTGTTCGTATACCACGTTTTACAAAAATGAAAGTTTTCTTTACTAAAATTATTAGTGTCATACTTGTATGCTCAGCTGGATTGATAGGCGGAAAAGTAAGTTTACTAAATTTATTTTATTTAAAAATGCCGTGAAATTATTATAATTATTATTATTATTGTTCTTTCTTAAATTTAATTTAAGCGTGCGAAATTAACTCTATCTAGCAATCTTAATTTGTATTATGATTTACGGAAATAGCTTATCCGTTGATAAAGATTTCGTTTACCATGCATATTATTATTTTTAATTATTTCTAATAAAGCAAACGTCGAATTATATTCCGATGACAATCTAATGGTAATATTCTTTACGTATTTTCCGTATCCTTTTATGACGATTTTTATTTTTAAATCATTGTGTAAAATTACTTGGAACATCTGTACGGTTTATTACAGCTGCGATATAAACCATACAGTTGACTTTTATACGTTCGTAAAGGTTTAAGAATTTGATTATATGTTTTTAGCGATAAGTCTGATTTTCTGCTAAGTCATATTTTTAAATTTTATAAAATCAATTCTTTTCATTTTCTGACAAAACGGTTTTCCGCTGTCAGCTCTTTATGTCGGAAATGTACGATTACTTCTTTAATGAAACTTTCTGAATGTTTTCATATGTATATTATTTATGTTGTAATTTTTTTGAATTTTTAAATGTTATGTGAACGGTACTTTCTCTTCGACTATTAGTCGTTTCGTTTAAAACATGTTGATAACTTATTGACAATAGATCAACGTTGGTTACTTACCTCTTCTAAAGATGAGTCTATACAATGACATATCGTCTGCAAAAGGGACTACTTTTTTTGTTTGACGTAGGTATATCGGCAGCGTAAATAAAAGTATCATTTGAGGAACTGTATTTTATCGCGTGTAGTGACGCTTATTTATCTCCTCCGTATTTTACCACACAAAGTATCGCTTAAATATAATTTTAATAATGCAAAAAAAAAAAAAAAAAAATGGAACAGAAAATTACGTTGAATATTTCTCTAATTGATCCTGAAAGTAGCACTTTATCATCTGCATATTTTATATATTCGACTGGACGCCCGTTTATTCTGAATGCAGTATTTTCAATTTTTGCATTTTTTATGATCTATTCTAAGTAGATATTAAATAATCTAGGGATTATGTTGTATCCGATCGAAAGCTTTTTCGTAGTCTATAAAAGACGAAATTACTTCTTAACCTGCATTAATCGCTCGCTGTACCACAACTTTCATTGCATCTCTAGCGCTTTTCTTTGCAACAAAACCCATACTGTGTGGTGTCACTAAGCTGCGCATCCAGTCCGTCTTCTGTCCTGTTATTTATGATCGAGAGTAGTATTTTAAGAGCATCGATCATTGGCGCAATTGTGTGGTATTCATAACACGTTTATGATGTAGTTCTTTTAAGGTCTGGAACAACCGTTAACATGTTAAAGTATTCTGGGGCATTTCTCTTGCATCGTATATTCGATTAAATAATATCAGCGAATCCTTCTCATACGCTCTCTCATCCGTAACATTTTCCTTTTTCACTCTATTCAAATTGACCTACTGTAGATTTCTGGACACTTTGGAATTGAAGGTAACGGTTCAGCCGATATACTAGCTCGTTCATCCTTTTCTACCGGTAGATTTCTCAGCGTTTTTTCACCCTACAATATTAGACTCCTCTCCCATAGCAGCTCATTCAAAACCATGGTTGAACTCGTATTCTTCTTCATTCACAAATCCGAATTCCTTTTATCTCTTTATCCAGCCTATAATCTACCGTCTTATCCCCCTGGTTCTTCAATTATCTCTCTATGCGGCATTCAACTTTTTCTGCAATCTGTTGTCTACGTTTTGGACACCAATTGCTTCTTGCATCTTTTGTTTCGCTTCTCTCTAGCCCCCTCTCCTCTCTGTTCCCTTTGACCTTCCTCTCACAACTTTATAGGTGAGCTAAAGACATTTTATTTGAGCGCATCTGTATCGCTTCCGAACGTTTATTTTGCTACTTTTCACTTCTTCTAATTGCTCTTCCAACTCCTTATTGTGCGTCTTTTGTTCTCTCCTTGCCATCGCCTTCGGTAATTTTCCGGCAGTTGAGTGCCTTTTTAATCCTCTATATTTGATCCTGTAAACATATCATCATTTTCCCTCTTTTTGAACCAATGTCTGTTTTGATAAACCATTAAAAAAAACCCTTTTCCTTCCTCCCGTATTTTGCTGTTTCCTTGCTACACCGTTTTTTGTGTTTTCCATTTCTGACCGCCTCGCTATTTAGTTTTCTAATTTAGTTGGTTGAGTCACCAAGGGAAAAAAAAACAAAGAATTAAAAAACATGTGTTTCTCCTTGTTTTTTGTATTGAATTACATTATTTTCTACGTATTAACAGGAAGGACCATTTATACATTTAGGTTCAATAATAGGTGATCAAATTACATCAGCATTGAGCCATTTTAAGGGGTCGATAAATGACAAAATTCGTTATTTAAGTAGCAATGCAGAAAAACGAGATTTTATGGCTGCGGGTTGTGCAGCAGGTGTTTCCGCAGCTTTTGGCTCACCTATAGGTAAGTGTGAAAAAAATATATTGATACATCAACGTTTTTAATGAAAATTATACTGGTACTTTCTCGTGTTAAGTTCAAATAACTGTTTCATTTTTGCTGTATGAAACAACTTAGGTGTTTTGAAAAAGTTATTTCATATTTTGTTGTTTTTTTTTTTTTTTTTTTTTTTTTTTTGCTGACAGTGTAGACTAGGACAGAAATCAAAGAGTCTTACTGATTTCCCATTCGGTTCATAGTATTTTTGTACATTATAAGGTACATAATGACATGAACGAATAAGAGTACGATAAATAGTAAATCAAAAAATAACCAGCTGGAAATATGACGAGAAATTGAACTGAAGTCGTAAGGCAATTTTTGTACATCCAAAAGAGTCTGTTATAAAACAGGAACAGGTACGATGGAGAGATTCAAGGAAAAATTTTGTGTGCAAAAAACGCTATGAGCGAAATATATGCAGATCGACGATCAATGAAACTGTAAAAATTTATGTAGAAAAAATGTTGGTTATAATTTTTCTAAGAGCCAAAAGTGGTCAGAACAAAAGAAAACAAATGTTTTAAAGATGTATATTGCTAGAGTAAGATGTTGCGTAAGGAATGCGAGGCGCGCAAAGCAATACTCGATGAAGTTTGAATAGTAAGGAAACTGTCCGAGCGAGATAAATTTAGGAATACCACGCTATTTTTGGTCACTTAGTAAGAGTGGATGGAATGGAAGCGCTGTCCATGAAAAGCAAAGAAAGCGCGTAAAATGAAATAGGATTGTGCTCTAAATGCGATGGGTAGACACGATTAAATTTCGTAAGGTATGATACTGCAGTGATTACCGGCGGGACTTAACACAATAAATGCTTCATTGTCACACAGCATTTCCTTTAAAGATTAACTCTGAATGAATTGCGTGCAGCAGCGATCGAATGTTGTATTATTCTATATTCCTCTTATTATGACCGAGACTATACGAATAGTGTAAAATGTTTTTGGTTTGTTGAAAATTTATATTTAGAACTAAATACGGGTAACAGTCAAGAGATAAAACAGATAAGTTTACCGAATTATTTAAATCTTTTCCAGAATTACGAAATTCAAAAGGATAAAAAAGAGGTAGGCAATTACAAACAACGGCTACTAATTGAATTACTAAAATCTGGTTTACGAAGGGAGGAAATTACTAACCCGTAATTGCCAGATAAATAAAGAAATATAAAAAAAAGAAATAGGGAGAGATTAATGAAAAATTTAAGAAGCAAATGGTATCATACATGCGTGAAAAAAAGTAACTGGAATTTTTCGAGTTTTTGCAGTTTATTACGAGATTCTCTGGATTAGTAAATTGAAAGGGCAGACGAACGGTTAAACAATTAAAGTTGGATTGTGCTGAAATTAAATTGCAAGTATGCGTCTAGCTCTTGTATTAACTGTAAATGTTTAAAATCATTAAAGGGTCAAAAGTTTCGTATAAGAATTAATGTTTCCCGCTTTTTAATTAAAATATAATGTACGGAATCCTAATAAGATGGTTCAGAAACGACAAAAATATTCAATTAAAATATCCGATAATTCTCGAACGATTTGACTTCTTAAAATTTCGAACATAAATTACAATTAAAATTCTCTTTAAAACGATCTATAACTTCGAACTGACTGATTACCCTGGGCGGCAAAAAACATAAAATAAAACGTAGAAGTCGTTTCATAAAATCAAAAAAATTATGGTTAAAAAATTATTTAAACCCCCCTTTTGGACCAAAAACAGCAAAAAAAGAAAGAAAGTTCACATAAGTAATAACTTGAGTAAACACATTGGAGAAACCAAAACGTATTTCAAAAATATGCACGAAGGACCGCGTCATAAGAAAAATATAGCCAAGCTTACAACTTTATATTCCGACCCTTGGGACGCCGAAAGTTTAAAAGTTTTGAAAAAAATGTTTTTTTCCCGGGCATGTGACATATCGTTGGAATTTGTCGGGAACGAAATCGTATTCCATTTCCTTAATGAAACTTTCAAAGTTGCCAAAAAATTCAAAAAGTGCGAAATATGACATTCCCCCCTTAGCGTTGCGAGTTTTACAGCTAAAAATTTTGAACATGGTTAAAAATATGCGCATCCGTGTATATTTCTTAATATCCGAGGTTCCAGCATTAAAAATAGACCCGCGCGGTGCCGAAAGCTTGATATTCCGGGGGAAATTTTTTTTTTCTCGGGCATGTGATATATCGTTTGAAAGATCGCTATTTGTCGGCAACGAGCCCGTATTTCATTTTCTTAACGAAATTTTCGAGAATTTCAAAAAATCGCAAAAATTTAAGTTCCTCTTCTTTATTGCAGCGAGAAAAATCAAATACATTTTTTTTTTTTTAAATTTATCATATTATGTGAATATAAATACTATGGTTATCGTTAACTTAACATACGGAATCCTCAGCGCATGAAACACCATGCTTGACTGAACTTGTTCTTTCTGCGTTTATAATTGCAGAAACGGTGGTAATATGTTTCTTCTATAAAGATATTTTAAAAAAATAATCATTTTCCCGTTCTAATGTGATATCGCAAAAATGAAATAAAAAGCAAAAAATAGTAGGAAGTCTGTTCATTATTTAAGCGAGCGAAAATGTGAAAAAAACAATGTTACACTTTTTTTTAAATAAAAAAATATTAGAAAAATATCTATGCGGTAAAAATGGCATTTCAAATACGTAATCTTTATTAACTTTCGCTGATAACGATATTAAAATAACAGTGACTAGCAGAGATACGCGGTAAAAACTGAATAGATTTCCGTGTGATTTTCATTATCTTAACTTCTTTAGCTTAAAATCAACTCGAGAAACTGATTGGAAAACGTGTAGCGTTTAATCGAATTTCCAGTAACGTAACATATTATGCGCAATTTAAAAACGCTTATTAATCTTTATCGAAGCTATCTGTAAAAGACGTTTCTTTTTAGTTTTGCTCGATAAATATTTATAGGCGCAACCTTAATGATTTTGGAAGAAGGAACTAGTTTTTGGAGTTTGAATTTAATGTGGAGAATGTTTTTTTGTGCGATAATATCTTCGTTCACATGTAACACGATTCAATATTTCGTACTTAATTTTTCCGGTAAGTATTAACTTTTTTTATCAATAATTATTTCGGATTAAATAGAAGAAAAAAATGAACGGTTTGAAAAATTACAGTGATTTTCAATATTTCCAGTGGTAACTTTACGTGTAAATTTTAAAAGTCTAATTATTCTTTTCTTTTGCATTCTTATTTGCAATTCATGTTGCTCAGTGTGTTATTGTAAAACGGCGAGTTTTATTTGAGCAGAGCAAGTTTAAACTTTGCGATTCTGCTACAGCTGAAAAATCTAAAATTAACACTCGCGCCTGGTTAAGCTTTTTCTGCTAATGAGCCGAAAAAGGAAGAAAACCCAGCTGGTCAGTGCTTTCTGTATGCTCAGTTAATAATTTCATATTCCCAGAGAGTTATTACTCATGGAGACTTATCCGAAATTATTTTGCACGATTTGGAGACGTTACCGCAAACAATGGTTTTGCTATAACAATTTATATAGCAGTTTATGTCACAGTTCTGCAACAGATAATAGGTCGGAAATGCAAGGAAAGCTGGGTTACTAGCTACTACTTTTTGTAGATTGTATTAAAGTTTAAAAATGAATTATTTTTTTATGTAAAAAAAGGGAATCAATAAGGAAAATAATGTGAAAAAATTGTGTAAAATTGGATGATTAGAATTTATTCTGTCCTCTGCACGGCATACTGACGAAATTGAATTACGAAAAATTATGTTTGCTGTCGCAACATGAAATCGACGTTTTCGTTTATTAATATGCTCATTATAAGCTAAAAAAATGGTATGATTCAACTTCCGTTTTACATAATTTTCTATTCTCTATGTACGCTTTCCCTTAAAAAGGCTAAAGAGAGCATTGCCCCACTCTTAGTTACGGCCAGAAGCATTATGTCGGGGCAGTGGGTGAAATATGAAAATGATAATTACAAAAATTGATTCCTTTTTGAATTTATCGGGCTCAGTACTAACTTTTTTTTTTCCAGCAATTTTGCAACTAGCTCTGGGCTATCTAGCAATTTTTTTAACACAGTATGACTGATTTTTGGAGCTCCTTATACAGCGACAAGGATTTCCGCTACCTATATTTTAATGCTTTTGTTCATTTATAATAAATTTGTCGGCTTTGTTCGTTTTAATCGTCTGATTTCTGCCGAATTGTCTAGGAAACCAATAGCTGAAATATTTTTGTGATGATCTAGTTTTAACACCATATTCCCGAGTTATTTCTTGTATTTGTTCTTTGACAGTTTTAACCGCTAAATCCGTGTGTAGTGTAAGATTGCTTACATACCATGGGGCGTCTGCAATTGTTCTCAAGCGCTGGAAGATGAATTTCACCGATATTATCAAGACATTAATTCAAAGTCACCAATATGGCACATGGCCAGAAACCCATTTGTTGTTGATGTCTTATAATTACCGGAAGAAGTTCAGAAAGAACTTTTAGAAATGAAGGCTGATTCGACATTCCATCTTTTTGTCATTGGGGAAATTTTGGATTAAAACTATTTCTTGTTAATTCGAAAGTTGCCTCTCTTGGCAAAAACTGAACCTAGAATCAACCAACTGGTGCAGAGCATGCAAGCTCAAGTATCTCATTAGTACTTTAACTATAATAAATTATTTCGATAAAAACGCTTTAAATTTGGTTAAAGTTTATTTTCTACAACTTAGAATTAAAATAAATAAGTGTTATAAAAACAATGTGCGTTTTTTTTTTTTAATGAAAAAATTAAGGGGGGCATAAAAATGTTATTTATAATTCGGGGAGGCTCGACGAAAAAAAGGTTGGGAACCCTGCTATAAGCCATATAACATATTCCTATACTTTATATTCAATTCGTTCCGTTTTTTAACTACATACATGGCTTTTCCACGTTAGTTGTTTGTCTAAATGGATTCCGACAACTTAAAGAAGAAAGTATTTATTAAATAATTCATTAAAAGGGTAAAATTAATAATCGAAACTATCTGAGAACTTGGAGTTATTAGACATTATATATCTAATAAATCTTTCGGCCAAAACGGGAATTTCGTCAGAAATCAAAAAAATTAAGACACAAAATAATCCGATACTTTGATTAAAAACTAAATTTGTAGTTCAAAATTTTCCAGAAATATCAATTGAAGAAATCGTTTGGGAGGGGCATGCCCATACACCATCAATTGGTATACTGATGACTATACGGCTCTCTGCCGGATAAAGATGTGAAAGTATATATTGCTGCAGCCATATTGTTTTCTAATTTCTACTTAGTGAAAATTAAAGTAATATAAAGGTAACTTATATTTTTATCCGCGTGCGTTATTCTGCGTTGTTATTTATAAATGTTAATAATTACACGTAAAATTTTTCACATTAAAATATACGAAACATTTACACGGTACCATTCCAATTATCATAATCCGTTCCATAATTTGTATCTACGCGTTAATGATTTTACTTGAATTTTTCACTTTAGTCTAATGGATAACTTTTGGTATTGAAATTGTGATAATTTTTAAAAACTGATTTTATTTTACAATAAATGATAAATTTAATTCGTTTTTTAGCCGAACACACATACTTAAGTACGTTCTATTTCGGAAAGCTCAATGAGAGTACACTTCATTATGAATATTTTGAACTTCCCTTATTTATCGGTGTAGGCGTCATCGGGGGCTTGAGTGGAGCACTTTTTATACTAATCGGTGTGAAAATTATTTTGCTTCGTGACAGGTAAGTTTAGCATTTTTATTTAATAAATAAAACTAACAAATTTATGTGTTTTCTTTTTTTCTTTTAATCATAATTAATATTAAGGCAGGTCTGAGCATTCATTATGAGTGAAAATTGAGGAAAATAAAAAAAATTAATATAGTTGAAATCAAAAGTTTGGAAACGATTAGAAATAGGGTTAATAAAAACCTACATTACTTCCATGCGCAGAAGAAGAAAAAATAATTGTTCCGTTTCGATTAACATTTATATAAGTTCTGAAAATTCGAGTAGAAGTTATTGTTTATAAAATGAAATGTTAAATTTGGGCGTTTATGAATATTTATATCTCCACCAGAGATGCCAAATGAAATGTTATTTTATTCTTTGATTTTTATTAAATTCACTGGGTGCCATCCCGGTCTCTAATACTGTGGACGAATATTTAAGTAATTTGTTATTTTTATTATAAATAAAAAATTATTTCGTTATTTTTTTAAAGTTATATTATTAAGATTCCTATACTGATCTTTCGCTGAAAAGACATACAATTAAACAAAAATTAATACTAAAACGAATATAAGATATAAATTGTACGTATCACTGTTTGCCGGCGGTGGAACAGGAACATGATGACGCGAATTTCCAAATCTTCGATCGGTCGGTATTTCTGTTGAACGAGATACAGGAAACAATTTCGACGCGACTTTACGATAATCTTTAATTTCCTTTTAACTAATTTGTATTACGTTAACAAATATCGGGTCGGACTAGCGATTTCACTGTCTCGCCCCTTGTCTATATGTTCGTAAGCCGATTCGCACACAAAGACCGTATAGAAGGGCAACTTTTTCCTGAAGATTTTTCTTAAAAAACAATGACCGCTTCACGATGACTTACCAAAAATGACTGTCTCAAGATCCTTCGACACCATTCCTTTCTCCTCGCCGCGCCCAATCACCATCATTTATTACTAATAGAATGGGCATTTCTCCGGTGACCGCGTAACGATGCATTCACCTCCCGACCGACAAACTGGATTTTAATCACGCGCACATTCCCACTCGCACCACATTTTCAATAATTTCTATATTTATTTTATTTTATTTATTCCTATTCCATATGCTCGTAATGTATAATGTACCTATTACAAACTGTAATGGACACATTACAAAAATGATTGTCGGCGTTTACAATTTTCACCGGTGAACACTTAAGCAGTGATATTTCTTGGCATATAAATTTAGAAAAGTGTAGTTTGTATTTTTTATACTATTAAACGTTTTCCAGTATATTGAAGTGTTCAGCTTACGTCTAATATGGATTAGGTAAACAGGATTTCCCTCAACAATATTAAGACGTCATTTTCCGAGGTGAATTACTTTGGTTTTTATTTTAGAAGAATTTACAGAGATTTTTAAATCATTATATCTCTGACGCCGCTCCATTTTTCTCAATATTTAGTTTCATTTTCAAACTGTATGATCGCCGCGATAGCTAGTTGCTCTTGACTGCTATCGTGGAGGTCATGAATTCCATACCAGGCGACGACAGAAATGATTATAAATAATTAAATAAATTGGAACTAATAACCACCGACCACTAACATACCAGCCAACTCAACAAGTAAAAATCTGAAAGAGGTTATAATGTACGCCAGAGATTGAAAAATATAGATGTACGCGATCCTTGAGATGCGACCACAATAAATGCTAATAGAATTATATAGAAAGCAATGGTAAACATGAATACCGTTAGATGCGCGCTAGTTGGTGGATAGGAGGCAGACACACTTTGGAGACTGCATTTGTATCGCGATAAATCAAACATTCACACAATATCGGTGTGAAGTGTTGCATCTACACTAACGTTTTGTATATACCGATTGTCGCGAACATTACATTTATATAACTAGAACGTACAAATAGGTGTAGTCGCCTATATTCAGAAATATGGCACTATACAGAAAAGAAAATGATTTTTAAGGTATAATGTTATATATTTCAATCCGGTCTTCAATTTGTATGTACTACGTTTTTACGGTGATCTCATATCTCTGTTTAGAGCTCGGTAAAATAGATTGTTCTTTTTGTCGAAATTTCGACAATGAAATGATCGTGACGATAATCGTAGCGTTAGGCTTTTTTATCTGTTTTGTTTTTTAAATGAAGGAATTCGCGAAAGAATTCACCACTAATCGCACTAATCGGCGAATGCAATATATCTTAGAACTTGCCTTTACGCGAAAATCGGAATGTACTTTTTTTTTTTACTTCTTTCCTTGCTATTTTACACCTATTCTTATCAACTATTTTTTGGTAATCTACGGAATTCAAGTTAAAATAACATGAATAAGCAGCCCATCCAGTGAAGAGTGCTAAAATTAACTTATATATGTATACACAAAATGTATACACGAACTCGTACACACATCCTCACACACCACGCGCACACACACATATATTTGTATATTTATAACTTATATGAGGTCTTGAGGTCGTTTTCTATTTAGTCTACGTCCCCTGCTTAGGTCACTCAGCAGTTCTTTTGCTATACTATTAGGATGTCCTTTTTCAATCTTGCAGCATATCGTCGAGTAGCAGTTTGCTATTTCATTCTTTACAAATTTAATTCCAAGATCTTCATGGATTGTGATGTTGGTTATGTACCATGGAGCAGAGATGATTATGCGTAATAACTAACTCTGGACTCTTTGCATAATTGAAATATTACTGTTTTATCGTATAGCCCCATAATTGACAGCCGTATTACCAGACCGTTATCTATTAAATTAGTAGTAAATCGGAAATAAAATTAAAATTATAAACTTAAGATAGATTTTTAAAAAGAATCAGAAAATAATTAGCAATGCACGATTGAACGAAAAAAATATGTTTTTGAAAGATAAGCCTCCGATTCTCTGTTGAAAATTTCAACGACATAAACGATTACGGTAAATTGATCAGATAATCATCAAAATAATGTAATATTCCGCTCTGCAAGCGAAATTACGTCTTTCTTAAAAAAATTATTCAGAAAAAAAAAAAAAGGTACACCGAACATATTAAGTATTCTGTTTATTACTCGGGCGACGTCGATGTCTGCTTCGAGTTCTTTCTGCGATTCGAATATTTCATTTTCGCGTTCGGTTATGCAAAGTTAAGAGCTGGTTTTGATTGAGCTACTTTAATATGAAATGCATCGAATTGTCTAGCAAAAATTAAATCATTACCAATATACTATTTCGGTTACTTTATTTTATTATTTTTAAATTTCATTTCTAGCACTATTGCCATTTTCAGAAATTTTAAATAAAAAACGTCTTGAGAAATTATCAGCGCGAGAAAATGTTTAATCTCCGTAGAAGAATTTAATTATCTTGTCGAAAGAATACATTTTCGTATTTTTTATTCGGTTATAGCAGTGGCGAATCCACGGAGAGGATAAGGGACATCCCCTCAAAGAACCAAAGTCTCTTTGAAAAAATTTGTTATAACAGAGAAACTTAATTTATGCTATAAAATATTTTTATGAATTTTATACCTCTGGATTTTAATAACTAATATTTAACACCGTTTTTCCTAGTTAAACTATTAATGTTCCTTTTTTATTCTATTTTAAATAAAACTGTTATCGATCTTTTTCCATTTTTATTTATTTTTAATTTTTATTTTGTAATTTTAATTAAAAATAGTTCAATGAGAAATATATGTATTTAAACTTCCCTATGGCAACGTGGTAGCCTAGTGGTTAAGGTGCTTGGCTACCAAGTCGGAGGTCACGGGTTCGAGACTTGTCTCGTCCCGGATCCAAGTCGCTCCCAAGCTTACCCAGCCTGAAATAATTGGTTACCAGAGAAATCTGGGAAAGTAAAGGCGGCCGAGAGAAAGGAACTGGCCCCCCTACTCTCATTAGTGCCGTTGGGCTTAGTACATTGTGAACCTTAACTTCACAATTCCGACGCCCTGTCAAGGGTATGGAACTCACTTTACTTTAAACTTCCCTATGGGGACAAAAAATTCGGATCGGATTACTAACAAAAATAAAAAAGAAAGTAGAGTGTCTAATAAAAATACTATCTTTCTCACTATTTCTAAACCACCATTTTAGCTAGAATTTTATAATTTCGTTTTATTTTTCACCCCTAAATATAACACAAAATTTAAATTAAAAATTGTAATAATTATGTATTTTTAAAACATTTTTATGAATTTCTACAAAGATCGCTATTTGATTTTCTCTATGAAACAAGAGGGGTATTTCTCACATCTACTGTCTACCGTAAAAGATTTTACGTAATTATATATAGTCCCCCCAAATGTCCTTATATTTCCCCCTCCCCCAAAATGTCCATCTGGATCAATGTTTACTTTAATAAAGCCAGAAACTTGCACCGGCTAGCCAAAATAAAAAGACACACTTTCAAGCCTCTACTGAATTTGCACTATCTTTGAATGTTGATGGGATATTCTCGAAAAAATCTTCTTAAACTTCCACCATAAATTTAATAATTGTCAAAATAGAATTTGTGCAATCTTTGTTTTAATATGAAAAAACAAATTACACATTTTTATCATTATTGTATTATATTATTCATTGCGGTATACAAACAATTGGACTATAATAAGTTTCTTTTTTATAAATGTAAACAATTTTAAAAATGACCATTAACATTCGGTTACTGATGTTATATATTATATATATATATATATATATTTTTTTTTTTTGTATTACACGAATGACATATGACATTCAAAATTCACAAAAACATATAATATTATCTACATCGTAAAAAATATTAAAAAATAAACCACTGATATATATAAAAAACAATAAATATAATAAAAGAGTCCGAACGTTTTCGTCAATTGTTCGACACATATTCATGGATTGAATTTGTATTGTATTGTTATTTACATTATTAGATCATTATTAAGGAATAAATCGATACATCATGATGGCTGGTCTATGTAAATGTTGAATAAGTGTATAATAATTGATGAAATAACAACGGAAAAATAAAATAATAAAAATGATATAAAATAAAATAAGAAAATTTGTTTCTTTTTTCTCATCTCTACTCATTAATTTACATATTTCGTGGTCATATTTTAATCTTCTTTAGGTTGATTAAATCGAAAATATTAAAAATACTCGATGCGTTGGCGGTTGCAGTTTTAACAGTGAGTTTGGCGGTATTTTCTACGTATTCAGTTGGTCACTGTCAGCCAGAGAAAAATTTTTCAACCAAGCATGCGTTAAAGGTAATGAATTTTTTACAGTTATAATGGAATACAAATAAATGATATAATTATGTTGCGAACCCACAGACGGGCTAGTACCTTGTGGGACCCGCAAATTATTAAAAAATAAACAAAAAAAAAAAAAAAAAAATTTTTAACGGGCAACTGTAGAATTTCGATTTTTGTAAAAATACAGTATTGCAACGTAAAACGATTTAATACATACGAATGATTTTAAAAATGAGTCGTAATGAAGTCTAATTGAATTAGCTTTTGAATCCTTGATGAATTATTCACAAAGGTTAACCGGTTTACTGTAAATCATGCATTATAGTACAAGTAGTACGGCAGTCGTTGGCGGAAAACAATATTGTTGTATTTAAAATCTCAGTTTTAAGGCATTATTAAACGCTATATAGTCCGTATTGTTTTTTCTCCAAGCAGTAATATAATTATTAGGGATGAATTTCAAGTTTATTCGGCGGGGGTCATTTTTACATATTCTAAATTTCGGATTTTTCCACTATGTCAAGGAACAGAAAGGTACTTAATTGAAGTTTATTCGTTAACGATTTTTACTTAAGTCGTAATAGTTGAATAAAATACAAATGAGGTGCCAAACGTTGTTAATGTGTGTACAAGTATGTAAGTAAGAAATAATTTAAGCCCCCCCCTCCCAACACATGCGTACGGAATTTTGTAAAATACTAGTAAATGTGAAAAAACTACTAAATATTATACTAGTAAAAATTATTGGAAATATATTTGATGTAGCAGAGTTATTTACATGAATATTATGCGTGTGTTTTTTAGTGTATTTTCAGGAATATTTCTGATCCGTATCATAGTTTAATGAATCGAAAACGTACGTTTAATAAACGCTCATACAGTTAATTTTTACGTTGAAATTTGAAAAAAAACCAATACCTCGTAATTAAAATTTAATGATATAATGTAAACTTATTGAAACAATATCATAAGGGAAGAAGTGATTAGCAAATAAAATCTAATTTAAAAAAAAACGTTAAAAAAGAGCTAGTGAAAATACTAAGAATAGATTTTTTAAAACGCATATAACCTCCTTTTATATACGGTTCGGCTACCGAAAATAACTCAAATACTGCGTGAAAATTTTGAAGCGTTCAATGCCTAAAATCGGAGAAGGCTGCCAAAAGTATCGAAAAAAAAAATTGAATATTCTTTCGACGTGTTGTGCGCTACAGGCTATTAGCAACAGTAGTTTCGTATAGTAGGCTAGCTTTGTAAGCGCAATAAACATTTAATTTAGCCCCGATTATACGGCTGTAAGTAAAAAACACAAAGTCAGAAAAAGGAGTTTTTTTAGAAATTGGAGTTATTTATTATTAGGTTTTTTTTTGTCGTGGTTAGAATAACTAAAATAACTGAATACTGTGCAGTTTAACTGTAGATAAAATCAATACTGCATACACATATATTATGTATATATCAGTTGTGTTACTTACGGCTTCAACCGTATGTTAAATAATCATTTAAATCTGTATCTAAAAATTAATAAAAACGTTTTACGTAAAATTTATATATGTTGTGGTAAACAGTTTTTTAAATCTTTATTTTATTTTATCCCACTTTTCAAAATTTTTGCTCTTACTCCTTTGATTTTGTTATCCTCCGTTTTCGCTCTCTCATTCACACTCTTTTCTTACTTCATGCTATCCGCATTGATATGCTCTGGAGCGATGTGGGAATAGAAGGTAACGAAATGGCAGATTCCTTGGCTCAGATTGCTATATACTTCCGCTTTTATTTCACTAAAATTCCCGCTTCTAATTTGCTCCCACTGTGTAAAAAGTTTCATGTTAGATTTTGATCAGATTTTTACGTTTCCTCTTTTTCCAATCAACCTTCCCTTTATTTTTCCACCCAACCTAATTACCCGGCCTTGGTTTTACAATTTTCCTTTACTTCGCAGCTCCGTTATTGTTTCTACGTCTCAATCATGCTCTTCTTTCTTCCTCACGTTTTTGTTTTCGTTTCGTACTATCCCCTAGTTTCCCTCTTCATTCGGACAACGAAGCCGTCTGTGATCTTGACCATATGCCCATCCCTCGTGAACGAACCTACTTCTTTGTACTCCGATCTGTTATCACTTAAACTCTCTAATTCTTATTGCGCTTCGTATATCTTCTCGTTTCCGTCTACATCTAATTGATTCTTTTCTCTCGTGTCGTTTCTGGGTGAAGATCCGTTGCTGCATACCGAAAGGGGGGGGGGGATTGCGTGTCATTTGTCAAAAAAATATTCATTAGAAGTGAATTGCATTTTTGGAGGTTCCGCAGCTTTCATTATTGTAATCATCTGTTTTTTTTTTTTTTTACTCTTTATTCACCGTTTTCATCATATCGCTTACTTATTTTACGAACAACCTATTTTTAGCTGTTGCCCACGAATTCACTCACGTATTTAGTAGCTGTTTAAATCTTTAATTTTTTCTGTTTTTTTTTTTCTATGTGGTAAACTCTGTATTTCCACCACAAATTTATTTCCTCCGATTAGTTTTCCTTTCTCTTGGGAATATCTTTAATATAATAATTAAAACTAACTTTATGGGAACATTCCACAGCAGCAAACCGTAGAAGTTGACAGAGGTTTGAGATCTGAATACAAATATTTTTGGTAGCGGCTATTAAAACTTCTGTTGAAGGATTCTTTATTAATATCTCTGTAATTTTAAAATATTTTTCACATAACATCAGAGCATAGTTACTAAACTGTGTATTCTCATATTTAAAAAAAGTAAAAAGATATTATTACAAAAAATTATTTATAATGCAACATTTTTGCATAATTAATACATACTTGCGAATATGCAACAATTCTACGGTATAAAGCTGCTTCTTGCGACTTTATTATTTTTTCTGAAATACTTGTTAGAGTCAACATTTCTGAAAATCAATTTGCTCTTATCAGTACAATCACATGCTTTTTACTTCCATTCCATTTTCTCCATAGCAGTCACCTATTCCATTAATATGTTAATCCATATTTCCACTTGCTTCCTGGGCCTCTAAATATGAATGATGTTTATTTATTTATTAACTTGTTGGTTTTTAATCAGTATATTTATGTACAGATTTTTCCTCTCTCTGAGGAACATAATCATCACTGCCCAACAAAAAATGGTCTTTACGTTCAGCTGAAATATCGAGATTCTTATAACGGGTGTCTATTGTGAAGTAACGAAAAGTTTCACTCAACTAAAGATCACAGACAGCCATCATTTCAAAAATATATAAAATCGGCAAACGCAGGAAAAATAATTGCCTTATAAAGTTGATTATGCAGTAATCGTTTATAATTACACGCTTAAAAATACATCTTCTCCGCCGGCATGCCTGTTTTGCTCCGGGTGGTAACCTCTCCGTCGTACATTTTATTAAAATTAATTTATTACTACAACAGCGGAAAACCGCAATAGTTGGACAAGGATTTAAAATTTGAATATAAATAATATTCCCGATAGCAACTATTAAAAATTCTGTTGCAGCATTCTTTATTTCTCTGTGAAAAATAACGAGGACTGTTTTTCCGCGCTGCCAACAGTAACTAAAAGTATGACTTGTATATTTAAATGTTATACCGTAGGGGTTCAGTAAGGCAAAAGGAGAAAAAACCGAATGCAGTTTTCTTACATGTGTCTAAAATTAATAAAACGTTATTCAAATCTTCTATTTATATTTACCATATTAATCATTTTATTAAAACGTTTACGTTTATATTTATATTTACAATGGTAATCGATTTATTTAAAATATTTACCACAGTAAAAATACTATCCAAGTTTTTGTTTTTTATTTTATTTTATTTTATCGACTGTATGAGGCTCTTAGATTATATTAAATCTGTCACAAAACTATACCTTCATCAGAACTAATGAAAACTATTAACAACAGAGAAAATGGCGATAGCTGCTCTTTCGATCCATTGGTTTATGATGGTTGGTCACGACGTCCACTAGCGGACAACATGACTGAAGAGAGAGAGATTTTATTTTCCCATTTTCTCCGTCTTATTGACGAAAACTTCATATCTCGATTAAATCACACCAGAAACTTATAAATTATGCACTAAAACCTTCCATAAGAAGCAGTCTATCCACCGGTGAAAACCGGAACAAAATTGGTTTGGGAATTCATAAGGTTAAAGCGCCCACAGACAGACAAATTTACCGACTTCCATTAATATATATATATATATATATATAAACTCGGCAATTTTGGCCTCGCAAGGGGCTGTGCCCCTTGATCCCTCTTGCTAACATTTCTGCCTCTTCTCTTCTATACTTCGTATAAAATTATCAACATTTTCAACGTAATTTTAAATTAGTCATATGAATATAAGTTATGCGCGCACAGACGTAAAAAGAAACTTGAAAGTCGGTAAAAATTAAAATATAACAAACGTTACATAAAATTGGAACATTTTTTCTAATGTAGGCCGGCCTAAGAACTACTTTGTAATTAATATACACTATATATATATACAAAGCCGTATCTGGGCCAAAAGTTCGGGAGGGAGGATAAAAATGTTTTTATAATTATACATATATATATATGTATGTGTGTGTGTGTGTGTTATCATGAAATATATTTATTTATAAATGGTACGAAAGCCTAGCACTACAATAAAAACAAATAAAAAACAGTCGTTTCCATAGAATTCATAAAAATATTAATTTTCTTTTCGTTTATCAAAAATTGAAAAGAAATAAATTTATTTTCAATTTCGATCCATTTAATTCAATCAGTTACGATTTCGCAGACATTTCGAGGGGTTTGAACCCGGAAAACTCTCCAACAGATACGACCCTGTATAAGTATATATATATATATATATATATACTGGCTATTAAATACGACTTAGCCCAATTAATACCTGTTAGTGAACAATTTTTTAGATTTTTATTTTATTTTACCTTACTATTTTAAATTTATACATATAACCCTTTACAATATATTCTTAAAACAGAATTGTTTCGATATTCATGAGATTTGCACGCATAGAATTTTCATTTATGCATACACATCTATATGCATATATGTATATATATATATATATATATATATGTATATATAAATGGTAAGTCGAAAACTGTGCCTGTTTTTTGTCTGTGAGCGCTAATCTCACGACCTACCAAACCGATTTTGTTCTAGTTTCAGCAGTGGAGAGATTGATTTTTGTAGAAAGTTTTAGTCTACAAATCATTACATTTCTGGTATGATTTAGAAATAAAATAATTAAAATAACATGTTTAGTACAAAAAATATTTTAAATGAAATATTATTATGAGGTAAATATAAATATAAGTTCTAGATAATATTTTATCAAATATACGGATTAAAAACCAATAAGTTAATAAATAAATACCGGTGGAAAATAAACGGATGGTTTATAGAATAAAAGAATGGAATGATGAAGGTGGAATGGTCTAGAAGGAGTAAAAAGGAAATGATTGAAGGGATCAACTAGCGATAACTAAAGAAGCTGTTTATAGAATAGGGGAACGGGATGATGAAAATGATGAATAAGGAATAAAAAACAGATGACTTTAATGATGAAATCTATGATACCCCCCGAAATGGCACTCAGTTTACTGAATATTCTAATAAAATACGACCAAAGTTAAAAAAGTGGGAAATAGTAAAATAAAGATTTAAAAAAAATGTTTATGTATATAAATTCTAGACAAAACAAACATTTTTTTTATTAAATTCTAGATGCATACTTAAATGAGTATTAATATATGCGAAACTATCGGTAAAAGCTAGTATGTGTATACAGCGCGATCTTTTGCTAAAATTTGGAACTATTTTTGTCTTATGCCATTCGCTTTCACCCTTCAATAATATTCCGTCCAAATTTGACGTCATTCTAATCAGTGGTTCTTATAATTAAAGTTGAAATTTCAAAACGCTATAAAAAAAGAACCAGTGATTAGAATGACGTCAAATTTGAACGGAATATTATTGAAAAGGATGAAAGCCGGTGGCATAAGATAAAAAATAGTTCCAAATTTTAGCAACAGATTTCGCTATAAGCATCATAATTTAAAAGGGTTCAACACAAATGACAAATGAATCGTAAAACAACGGTTAAGGTGTAAGTTAAACGAATGATCCCATCCACAAATCCACGCTGTTGAAAAGCTGGAATGACGTGGTTGCGCAAAAGACATTCGTAGCGCTTACCAATGACGGTACAGGTAACAGGACTGAAAGCACCCGTCTCCTCGAAAAAATATGGTCCTATGATAAATGATGCCGTGAACCCGACCTTTGTAGAATGAAGCGGTTACTGGTCGATTTGCGAGTGGATGTTGTCCATATTCGGCAATTCTGTGTACTGACATATCCTTGCAGATGGAAATAAGTTTCATCTGTCCATAAAATTTTCCACGGCCATTCATTGTCCACTTCCATGTGAGCAATAAATTCTAGAGCAAAAGTCTCTCTTGCTGGCAGATCAGCAGGAAACAACTCCTGTACATGGCTAATTTTGTATGGATAGCAACCATGCTCACAGGCTTGTCCAATGTACGAGCAATTCCCCGTGCACGACACGATTACACACCATTGCTTGACTCCTCCTGCACTGCTATGGCCACTTCTTCAACTAACATCGAATCAATTCTTTTGCTTCCCCTGCTAGATTGCACATCAAAAGAACCCGTCTTTTCGAATTTCTGAATCATTTTCTCCAGACCCCTGTCAGTCATCGGACCAACGTTTTTTTTCATACCCTTGAATGTCCGGAACTTCTGTAGAGCTACTGGTGCACGGTCGTTGTTCTTGTAAAGAAATTTTACAAGCAGAGCGCGGTCCTTCATTTTGACAATCATGGCGAACTTCTCAGACGCCAAATGTCGACCACGAAAAATACGAGATATAACGAAAGAAAAACGACAGTCCGAATAACAACGTATTACAATCAATTGTACTGCACCATTAAACAAAAGCCGGCACAGATAACAGCGATAAGGAGTAGCAAGTGCGCTGTTGTGTTCACTTACCGCTGTATGCTGCATCGAAATTAATTTCTAAACAAATCTAGAATATAGTGTTGCATTTTAAATGCTAACAACTGCAATGAGGTGTGCGCGTGACAAGTATTTTCATTTGATTCTGACGCTTACAACGCTATCTATTGCTAAAATTTAGACCTATTTTTTTCTTATGTCATTCGCTTTCCCCCTTCTTCAATAATATTCCGTTCAAATTTGACGTCATTCTGATCAGTGGTTTTTTATTTATAACGTTTCAGACTTGAACTTTAATTATAATCACCCTGTATATATACTTATTAACAGATTTTTCATAATCAGATGTAATATTTCTGTTTTACAATGATGAAATATAATGTTTTTTGTCAGTACTTTAGAATTAGCGAAATATAAAGTAGGTTCTATAATATAGTTCTTAAATCAAAATTCAGATAATCTTATGAACTATTAATTGGTAGAATCACTTTTTTTGAATATGTATATAGAAATGAAATTTATTACCGTTTTTTTTTCGTTATACAAAAATTTTAGAACTGAAATAGCGCGATGTTGCAATTTTCAACAACAGCATTCACACAATAATATTAATTTTAATTTATTGCACTTGATCAAGAGTGCGTCGAATTCCCTGTTTGTAAAACAGATTTGTTAATGAATTTTAATATGTACGACTTGTTGATTTAGGCAAATTGCGAGAAGGGAGATTACAATGAAATTAGCGTATTTTGGTTTCATACTCACGAATATATACTACGAATGCTTTATCACGGTTCAGCAGGTAATTTTATCATTTCATAAAACTTTTATAAATATGAACAAAGTTAAATAATTAAGAATATAAAATGGCTTATGATCATTTTAATTCAGAAAGTGTAAAAAAAAAAATATTAAATCGGTGATGTACTGATGATTATTAAATAAATAATGATGTTTTTATTGAAAACAGACGGTGTACTAACAGTTACAGAGTAAGATAAATAAATGGCGCCCCCCTAATGATTAATATGCTTATTGAGTTAATGTTAATTTTGATTTTTTGTTTAGAGAAACTTAACGAAAAATGATAACATGTAACCATTTACACTTTTATAAATTGTTCGCGAGGTTGATTGTAGGCTTCGATGTTCAAACAGCGATTGGTACAGAGAGATTAGTTAGTTGTATGTTCTTTTTTTTTAAATTCAGTTTTGTTAATTGTCTTTATATCTTAAATGTGCGTAGCATCAAAATAACGGGGGAAAAGCCTTAAGAATATATAATACGGAATTTAAAGCGACGACCTAAGAAATTACTTAAAAATTCGTAACTCACGCTACCCGACAACCTTTTAAGCATATAATTCGAAGTATATGATAAAAAGTAAACGCTTCAGTATAAAAAATAAACATTTTCAGTAAGAAAATAATTTACTGCCCCCTTCCGATTCGAGCAAAAAGTGAAAAAAAATATTTTTTTTGAAATCTAATATTACGTAAATTTAAATTACGGTTATTTCTAACCGAATATATTGTATTAGAAGGAACCATAGTTTTACGTCGAATGATTGTTAGTTTGATTTTTGTTCCCAGTTTAGTCTTGGATTAACGTATGTTGCAATGGAAAAAGCGGAGAAAAGTTGTAGTTCAAAATTACATGGGTACTTTTATCTTTCATTGTAAATTAGAAATCACGAATGTCTTATATAGAGGAAAGATTGCAGGGAGAAATTAAAGTGATTTAAGTTCAGCTTTCTCATTTTCTTTGCAATGTAAAACTTTTGAGCGGAATAAACATTTATGACTCATTCGTATGTAACGTGGAAAAATTAAAAGTTGTAGTAAAAACTTTTAACTAAAAAGTGTAAATTTCAATAAATTAAAAAAAAATAATAATAAATCCGAAGGCTACCCCGAACGGAACCGAAGAAAAATTCTTATTTAATCTCACGTTCTAGTTTTGAAATTAGACAATATTCGATTAAAAAGTGATATAGTTGAGCAAAAAATTTCGAAACTTGTCTCTCCGTAGTGCGAGAAATTCGATGATACTTATGTTAATTTTATCACTTTCGTTTTGCTTGCAGATTTATTTAGCTCTTTTTCATTACTCACGTTGTTAGTGATTTATTTCTTCCTCTCCGTTACCTTGCTGGGAGTAAATGTTTCTGTTGGAATATTTTTGCCTTGTTTGCTGGTAGGAGCTGTTTACGGACGATTAATTGCCTTGGCTATTCGTTGCGTATTTCCCAGTTTGGTGAGTTGGATGTTGCTTTTCTTTTTACGCATATTTAATTTTGCTTATTCATTTACAAAATATATATATATATTTATAAATGGATAAAGTTTAGGTAAGCGTTTTAAAATTTCTCAATAAAACAGCTCACATTTCGCCGTAAAATACATGTATATATGGAATAATATTTGGATACATAAAAATTTTTGTAAAAATAACAGTTACAATGAAACCACTAATACATCTTGTTACGACATGCGGATTTTCGGGTCCCTTCTACGGGAGCCAATACTACGATTTGAGGGGTTAAATCCTCTGCTCTTCTTCGATAAAAAGTACGTAATAATTTAAAAATAAAATGTTAAACCGGACAAATTACGGGCGCCAGCAACACTTGCCCACGGTGTGTTGCAACCGGAATCGCTCTGTCGCGCAGAGTATTATACTTTTTATGATAAGTAAAAAAAACAACTTCGCGAGCCCGCCGTAAAGTGGCGGTAATATCTCCGCGACGGAGATATTACAATCTCTCAAAAAACACGCGTTCAATAAAATATTCGGGATGTTGCAAATCGCGTATATTACAAAACAGAAAATACAAGTTTTTACGAATGCGACGTGTAGAACAATTTGGTAAACGAACAACAAAAAAAATCAAAAAATCACATACATCAATGACTACTAAAATTTACTCCACGTGTGATGTGTCAAAGGTTCACCGCGACGACTAGTTATTACGCTATTTAAACGGCAACTCAGGTAATTGACCGCACAACAAAATTTAGCGCATAAGACGACGACTAGATCAGTTAATTCGCAACAATCGGCTCTCGATTTTATTCTAAACTAACGGTACATTACCGAATCCTTATCAATTAATACGATATAGCCGCTACAGCGCTAATCTTCACACACGGTTGACAGGCACTATCCTGTTGTCGCAGACCACACATACCAGGACACTTACACAACCCCTAACACTACCCGAGCCGAGAAATTCGACAGAAATCGGAAATTACTTATTCGGTCGTGTAAATATCCCGGCCGTATTCTCCGCCGACAACGAACAATACGATGATGCCAAGAGATCGAAAATTAATGATTTTCGTCGGAGAATAATTTCTAGCTCGACATCATCGCCAGATAAAATACCGAATCCGTATCAATATATATATATATATATATATATATATATATATATATATTTTTATTAATAACAATAATAATAATAATAATAATAGATATAATATTTTTGGTGACAAATTGTTTAGTGCAACATGAATATATAAACTATTTTTATACGAAAACAATATTTTTCTTGCCTTAATCCATTAAAAATAACAAATAAAAAAAAAAACATTTTTTAATAGCGTTCTAGTCCAACGTGCTGATGCGTGGGTGGCTGTGATTATATCAAAACAAAACCATTCTTTTAATACAAAGACGCTCATAATTACAAACTCTTTAGAGCAATATACAGTAAAAATCAAAAAAAAAAAAAAAAAGTGTAATTTTTAAAATATGTATTTACATGACTGATTTTCAATCAGATTTGTTAATATGCTTGTCAATTTATTGTGCTCGTTTCATTGTTTTTTTTAATTTTAAACCTTTTATGCGGGGATTTTGCTTGCCATCGATATTATCATTACAATATTTGAAACAAAAAGCTTCAAAGAATTAGGAAACTTTCTAGAAACATTTTCTTGTGTCATTTGCAATTCGTCCATTGAAATTCTCTAACATACTGTTCCGTATTAAAACATCTTCGCCTTCAGCCGGTATAACGATATACCCCCGGTAACAATGATCCGTTATTTCTGTTTTTATCCTTTCCTTCGGACCGTATTTGTACATGTACAGAATATTTTTTGGATTCTGAAATGTAATTCGGTTCTTAAAATTTTTTTACGCCACTTATAATATTTCACAAATAGCTCTATAAATATTCTGCACAATAATAGTATCATAGAACGGTGTAAATAATTCAAAAAACATCGGCACAACTATTTAACGGCGTCATACACCTTTCATATTTTCTCTATATCATTTATGACTTCCTGCCTCATGCACATATTTCTAAACTGTCAGTTCTATCATTTCCTTTTACTTTAGACGAACTACTGGCCCATTTTATTTTTCAAGTTCATCTTTAGCCTACTTTTTATAGTTCTCTACATTTCCTTTTGAACTTATCTTTCTGCTTGCTACGATTATTGTTTTTCTATTTCCGCTATTTCGCTCTATTCGACAATCTCGTATATTTAAAAGTTCTTTCGCTCGCTTTATTATTCTCTAATTGCTTACACATATTTGCTTAACTTTCGTTGCATTTTTTTTTTTTTTATGTCTGTTGAGTTAAGATGTGGCACGCGACGTCGATTGCCTCAATGAAAAGTTCTTCCTGTTTGACTTATTTATTTTTTTATTTTATGTCGATTGCCATCCTCCATATGTTTCGTAGTAATGGTTTCTTTTATTTTTTCCGTTATCAGCTCTAGTTTTCTGCAGTCTATTTGAACTTGATTTTTAATTTTATTCGGAACGATTAAAAATTTGAAGCTTCCATGGCGTGCAGTATTAGAAATAAAATGATTTTCGCCAATAAATGCCATGTTAATAGAGTTACTTGACTGAAGTTTTTTAAGTTTTTTAAATTTTCTGTTTTACTGTTTTGTGTATCATTACTTGTCACTATTTAAGACTTTGTTCCTCACACGTTAGCTTAGTTGATTTTGATGATGATTAGTGTAAGCTCTCCAAAACGTCAATCGAGTAATTTTATTAACGCGTTCTTTTGTCAGTTTTATTCTGGGTGTTTTTTTTCTCTTCAGTTCTTTGCTGCATTCCATGTTCTGTCGATTATTATTATTTAGATGCTGTAAAGTTTTTCCTAGGGACTGAATTATGGCAGATAAAGTTATAGACTAAATTTTGCTTTTTAAATTTGCTGCCAATTGCTTTTTCGACTTTTGCGTTGTTTTTTTCTGATTTTACCGTTCACATAATTTTCAAAATTAGCAGAGTGTGTCTAGCAAAAGTGTAAACAAGTTTGTCCTCTCCACTAAAACGTGCGAAATAGGTGCGGACGGATATGTAACAGCGGATCTGGAGCGCGCAGCTGAGTTGATAATGTGACTTCTACTGCAGCACTAAATATATATATATATGTATATTGGCAAATACAACCCATCAATCCAGAATAAGATATTTTTCTTGAAAACAGAACAGTTTGCTCAGATCTATGTCCTATTCTGTGCATCTTATTAAATGAACGTTCAGCGCATGCGCACTAGATCAGCTAGTGAAGTGATATTAAACAAGAATTGAACGGAAATATTACTGATATAAAATAAATAAATTCCCCTTAAGAGCAAACAAAGCTAACTATAAAAATAAATACCCCAATTAAAAGAAACGTTTTTGGGCATAGCCCATCATCAACTAACAACATAGAGAGCACGCCGAATTAAAACTAAAACGTGTCAGCTATTTTGCAGTTTTGTCTTCCATCATTAGGACGTCCACTGTTTTTTCCAGTTTAATTATCATTTTATTTCGTTATTCTTATTGATATACCGTTACATAATGGTGTGTTTAATATACGGCTACATAAGTAATCCATCCGGTTCCGAGCTTTTTTTTATGCATTTGACACCTTCAACATAAATATTAGTGCTCGCTACATCAACCAGACCAGTATGTACGCACTGGGACACCATTCATGTCCAACAGATACGTATTTGAAGGATTTAGTTCCGGAAATCCAGAGTTAGTTGCATTATTGGTCTCCATTTCCTTCTAGTGGTATCTCAGTTCGTCCTATTTACACACGTTCTAGTCTTTAATACACAGTTCGTTTTTGTCTTTTTTTGTTTTTTTTTTAGCGAAATGATCAACTACATATCTTTTTTGGACGATACGTAATTTCAAATTTACTTACAATTAGATCAGTTTCGGTTAATAATAATTTAATGCGTATAAAAATGAAAATCAAACTTCACCGTTACTATCTTAAAGTTAAATTACGAATCATCATCGAGCCAGTTACCGTAGCATAATTGGTTAAGCAGCGGTTATAGAACCGGATTCGAATCCCGCTGCCGCACGATTTGAATAATTTCACTTTCGGTGGGTTAATTTCCAGTAAAAAATAGTCGTCGAGAAATTTATGACATTAATGAAATTGAAAAGTAATTATAAATTATTTTAACCATGATTTACTTTTGAATGTGCGTCCGTAAATTTTAGACGTGGGTAGTTCCTACAAAGTACGCGTTGCTTGGCGCTGCAGCCAATTTGGGAGGTGTGGTACGAACTACCATCAGTTTAACAGTTATTATTATAGAAGGTACAGGAGCCATTTCGTTTGGATTTCCTTTAATGATAACACTGTTTGTTGCAAAATGGGTCGGAGATTTGTTCACCGAAGTAAGTGTTAATTGTACTTTCCCTTTTGTTTTTTTTCAATTTTCAGTTGTGTATTTATTTCTTTTTTTTTTTTTTTTTTGTAAATATGTATGTTTAATTTCGAAGATATAAGTATTATTAACACTATTTTACATTTTTCTAATACGTAAACTAAAATAAAGTATCTTTGTGGATTTCAGCTTTTCTACGTGAATTGATCTGTTTTATTTTTTTTTATAGTATTTTGTCAATTAGTAGTGTGCGCCATTAAATTAATAAAATTCTTCATAAACTCTGTTTAATGCTGTGAAAAATTTCAATCTTTTTACCTACGTCTTTTGAACGAATTTCTGTAAGCAAAAAAATTTTAAGCGCATCGAATTTTAGTAAACTTTTTGTGTAACCTATCATATTTTTTACTTTAATCGAACGGGTAGCCCGGTGAGGTAATTCAATAACTTTCGCTATATTGTTTTTAAAGGGAACTCTATAATGTCATTGGTGTGCGCATTGTTTGATAGATTTAATGCAATAATTTAATAGTAATTTGGATTTAAGTGAGTTTTATACACATAAGTTAGCCCATGTTTACACTAAATTAATTAATTATTATCAACTATAATAATTTCTAATACAGTTATTAATATATTACTTGTGCTCACTTATACCTCCGTCCCCTATAGCTACCATGTACACTTCAACTATAATGTAAATAGAAACTAGTAATAATACAGTTAAAAAAAAAATATATATAATAATAATAATAAAGAAAATAAAAATAAGAACATCTGTAATAATACTAAGAAAGTGATAATGACAACAATGATAACCTTTATTATAACAACCGCAGTAAACGTAACAACCATAACAATAACTGCAATTTTAACAAAAAGTGATAACTATTTAGTAGCTTCGGTCAGAATAATAAAGATATGATAATTATATTAATAAGTATGATAATAAGAATATAATCGAAGCAGTTTGGAACAAGAAACTATGGTCCATTATGCAGGTAATCAATTATTAACTTACGTCTGTATTTATAGTTTCTGAGTTTCATTTTAAAAGTTACTGGGAGAGAGTTAAAAATAACTGGGCCCATATATTTGGCTTGGATTCTTGTATGGTACTTTTTATAAGATGGCACTTTGGCTTTCTCATCTGCAGACGCCCTTGTAGTTCCAGACCTGGTTACAATATTAAACTTCTGTTTGTTTTTTATTACATAGTTTAATAGTTGGACTGTGTACAGTTTTGGTACGGTTAGCAATTTTTTTGAGTCGATGTTGTGTTCCTTACTTGTTAAATTTCTGAATAATGATTTTTGAAGATAATGTAAGGGTTTTGTAAGGTAATCTGCAGCATTTCCCCAGTGCACTATTCCATATGCAAGTGTAGGTTGATATAATGCTAGATACAATTGTGTGAGTTGTTTAGCATTAAAAAACTGCTTTAGGTAATAGAAAAGATAATTTAATTTTCTTAATTTTCCCGATAGATAGATGGGATGTTTATTCCATAATAATTTTGAGTCCAGTTAGATCCCCAAATATTTTATCTCATACGCTCTATGGATAAATACATTGTCTTCCCACAAGATTTTTAATTGGTTCCACTTACTTTGAGGTAGATAGCTATAAACAATATATTTCGTTTTATTAATGTTAAGACCTATAACGTTTTTCAACATCCAATCATGAATTTTGTCTACATCAGTTTGAACTAGTTTATTAACCGTAATAATAATAATAATAATAATAATAATAATAATAATAATAATAATAATAATAATAATAATAATAATAATAATCAAATAGAGAAGATGAGGGACTACTTCAATCACAGATGTGCGGAATCAGATTTACATACTGCAATAAAACAATCGGATAAGAGCTACAGCCCGCTTAATTTAAATAGTGCTAGTTTTATCAACAACCGAACAGACTTACAAGAAACATGGAGTACAAAAGCACTTCATGGAAAATTCCCACAAGAATTAAAAGAAAAAAATGTGGATAAATATTTATCAAACAAATGGCTGATACGTGGTGAATTATTTCCAGAAACAGAGGGGTTTTTAGCAGCAATCCAAGATCAAGCCATAACAACAAGAAATTACAGAAGATATATTATTAAAGACCCTAATATCTCGGATAAGTGCAGGAAATGCGGAAAAGAAAGTGAAACAATTAAGCATATTTTAAGCGGATGTGAACAGTTAGCAGCGCGATTTTATATAAAAAGACATAATGATGTAGCTGCTATAGTTCACCAAGAAATCGGAGTTAAATACGGCTTAATTAAACCTAAGCAACCATATTACAAGTATGTACCGGAAAAAATTTTAGAGAATGACCATCATAAATTATACTGGGATAGAACTGTGCTGACGGATAAAACAGTGGAATATAATAGGCCGGATATTATATTAATTGATAAAAAGAAGAAATCAAGTGTGTTAATAGATATCGCTGCCCAGATAGTAGAAATATAAGTAAAGTTTTCGAGGATAAAGTCAATAAATATGAAAAACTTAGGGAACAATTGAAGCATATGTTGAAGATCAATACAGTTAGAATAATACCGCTAGTTGTTGGAAATAATGGCATAATACCGAATAGCTTAGTTAAGAACATAAGTAACCTAGGACTGGCGCCATATATAGTAGACATGATACAAAAATCAATTCTATTAAACGCCGCTACAAATGTAAGGACCTTCCTTAACCATCAAAATGGAGAAAATTTATAATGCTTGCTAGACATATTAGCCGTATTATAAAGCAAACCAGCAAAGGCTGTGATTCCTTGGATAATAATAATAATAATAATAATAATCAGAATCAGAAATTTATTATTATTATCATTATCATACAGTTCCAAAACAGATAAACGAAATAGTTGACGAAAGATTATGAGGATTTAAAATAACAAAACAAAGTTTACTCAAATTTGTATGCCTAAAACGTAGTTATACAGAATGAAGAAGGTAATACTGTATCCCTATACAAAATAAGCAAATAAAAATAATAATAATAATAAAACAGGGAAATGGAATGTGGAAGCTAAGGAGCAATAAACAAGGTGTACTAATATTGAAAGAATAGGAGATACTATGCAAAAAAAAAAAAAAAAAGGAAGAGTAAAATTAGATGGTCGTTTAAAAAGAATGGACAATAGTAGGCTAACAAAGAAAATATTTGACTGCTTTCGAACATTACAGAAATAGGAATAGAAGAAGAGGAAATCACGGATAGAAGTATATACCGAAAAAATATACAACATTTTCAAATATACAAAAAAAAAAAGACAAAAAGAAGGCTGGTGTGACAAATGAAAGAAAAATTAAACATCGAGAATTAAATACTGAAGAGAGCGAAAGAAGAAATGATGATATGTGTTGTTTCACGTGGTCCATAGCTGGCCAAAATAGATAAAAAAAGAAAATAATAATAATAATAATAATAATATTGTTTTCTTAAACTAGAGTTTGTACGAAACACAAATAAATTTACTCGGTATACCAATTTTACCGAATGATGCTCCACCTTTAACTGCCGACATAACAGCAAAGGATGTAATGAACAAAGCTGTGCGAGTATTTTCTGTACATGTGAAGGCCAAACATTTGATGGAAGTGTTACAAACGGTACCTCACCATGGATTCCCGGTCGTAGATGATGCATCCAGTCAAGTTAACACGGTAAGTATATTTAGACTATTCAAAACATTTAATTGTTGCGTTAACTACAATATATGCGTACAGGGGCGCCTAGGTTTGAAAATCTCATGTGTGGCAAAATAAAATCTCTAAAACTCTGTACTTCCCATCCTCACCTCCGTGTACGCACACACATGCACATATTTCTTCTCACTTCTGATCATTTTTTGATTGTTAAAGCTGAAGAAATAAAAAAATGACGTACTGAAAATCATTTTATCGCAACTTTACTTTCCCTTATAACGTTTTTCAGAATAAAATTATTAAAAATATTTTGTACATTAACTTCGCCGAATTCGTTTCTGAAGAAATTGAGGAATGCAATATCATAGAAGCGTTCTTCAGCCATTTTGCTGTAAAGATAAGTTTTAATTCGTTTTAACGGTGAAATGACCACTCATTCGAGCTAGCGCTAACTGGAATAAATAACAGAATTATAATAGAATAATTTACCTCAGTTAATATACTGGAATATTATCTTGTTTTTTTTTTTAAATAAATAAAATTGTTTACATAAACTTTCATCTGCCAGTACAAATTTAATAACATATTTCTATGTAAAATTAAACGATCTTTATCTTTAAAATGTTGAAATATACTTTTATAACATTATTTGCATCTTTATGAAATTTTTAACAGAAGTGAGACACAAAATGGTAGAATCAGTGCACCATCCATTTAGATAAAACTGAAGAAATGAATGTGCATTAGAGCCAAGGAAAATTACGACCCAACAAACTGAACAGACGTGCAGCTCAAGTGAAAGTAATGTAAGTAAGCAAACATCGCTTAAAAACGGCCTCATCAAGTATCCCTTGAAGTGGTGGTGCACATTGCAACTGGGTTTTTCGTTCTACCCAGAAACAAAGCGGAAGAATATGGAAAATGAGGCTCTTGAATGTAAAGCACAGGATACTACACCAATGAAAATGAATACAACACAATCGTCTTCCTCTAACCTTATGGTAAGCCCACATAAAAAAAAAAACAAAAAAAACCCCCGGTAAAGATAGAAAAAATAACCACAGGGGACAAACACTTTTTCAACAAAAGAAATTCTCGTCTATTTGTAAGCTACGAAGATTTCAAGATGCTTATGAAGAACGTGTACGATCGGATCCTGATTTCATGAACTACGTCAGCGATTAAACTGAGGATAATATAGATGGTCTTATTCATATGATATCAACGGTAAAACCATTTTTAAATGTTCTCAATGCAAAAAAGTAGATGCATCCGTATGATATATGTAAAAGAGCTAATGAAACTTTCAAAAAACGTAAAACGCTGCAAACAAAACAATTAATCACGAATCCGCCCGAACATAAAAACCTATCACAATAATAGTAATAATCAATAAGACAGTTCTAGTGATTCCGCAATAATTGTTCAAGCCAGTTTCTATTATCCCCTTAACTGAAAAATGGCCTTGGCAAGAAAGGGAATTATTATACAGTGGAAAACTGTAGAAGTTTTGCAGACAACAAGACGGAACTAGAGAAATTTTTCTTCGTTAATAGTATGTCTACGATAAACCGGATACTAATCCGTTAATCCAAAATTACATCTTGGTTATGATAACCGAAGCGAGGATAGAACGCGTGGCGGAATAGTGCTAGATTGTTGGAAGCAAAAATTCGTAACTGTTATGTACAGCATCCGTCTAAGGTTTCTCCTTAATATACACAAAGCATTGGTCCACAGTAATATCGGTTATGGATGTTAGTTGTACTCTTCGGAAATTTTTACTGAAAATACTTAACCCAATACACAATGTTGCCGTTCGTGTGATCCTTGGTGCTTGTCGCACATCCCCAGCAAGAAGTCTATGTTCTTTGGCTGGTATTCTTCCAGTATCGTATAGAAAATTTTTCATCCACCGCGATGAAATTTTATGGTCTGCAGAGATGACGTAATTGGCAACAGTTGATATCGTATTCTTTCAGCACAATTTAAGCTCCAGCTTTGGCTCCAAAATTAACCATTCATCCATCCTGGGCTTCTTTTTAGATAAATGTCATTACAACTCTTACAGAGACAACAATCACCCATCGTCACCGATTGGGCAGAGGACACCAAATGTTATTGACAAATACCCTACATTTTCGAAAGCATACACGGATGAATTCAAATCTAAGTCTGTGCCAGCTGTATGTTCGTTCCAGATAGACGGAAATGCAGTGAGCATCGCCGAGAACTGCTGTTCTGCCCACAAGCCTATTTGGAATTAGAGTCTTAGCCATATGGAATTTTGCTGGTGATCGGTTCTCTGCAGTCCATCTAGGTTTTGCAAACTGATCGTCTCGGAACACCACAATGGTTCTAGACATCTTTTCTGTCTTGAACCCCACCAAAAAGAGTGCCGACCAGTACTACTTTGGGTTCTGAGCCATGCCGGTGGTCCGAGGAATAAGCGCGCGGACCTGTTCGCTCGGTCGACCACGATGTGCCTAATGCCTTTTTGTGCGTACGGTCCATCATACTTATAAAGTTTCTTGTTGGACGCAGTTTTTTTTTTTACATTAGAATAACGACTGGATTTTTCAAACTACATTTCTCCGAGAAATAAAGCTCACAACAGAACCGAGGTGACCCCTAGAAGGTGTTTTCAGCAGTGAACCATCTGAGAGCAGGACACACCTTTATTTCCGGTGTCTTTCTCCTTAGGCAAACTTCTCGACCTGGCATTTGCCCACTCTGTTCTGCCGATGATTACCCATTAGTTTTAGAAATTCTGCTAAAGGATGCTTCGTGGGCACTTTACATCACTGAGCGACATACTTCCGAATACTCCGGCTAGACTTCCTAGTTTGTTTTGATTCAGTTTATCGAGCTGAAGGGTCTAATGTAAAGAACTGTAGGTTCATGCACCGCAATGAGCTAGATAGTAATCCTTTTAATAAATACAAAAAATTAAAGATACGAGTGCTGAATCAGTTATTTATGAATATAATGCTTGCGTTTTTCAGAGACTGTTAAGCTGTTGGGGATTTTTCTTCTTCTCCTCGCTATCTACTCTCTTAAATCCAGCTCTATTGCTACTGGAAATGTTCTATTTTACAATTCATCAGTGCCAGAGTTACTTTAAACTTTCAAATGACTGTTCCACCAAATTAACCAGTTTTTTACAATTGAGAAAATTTAAAATTTTCCGCTGTAGTACTTGATTTAAAAATTCAAACCTTCCCAAATTCGCTTATAATGACATTAAGAAATTTCTAACATCTCCTTGCATCTCAGTTCCTATTTTCCCTTTGTAATTACTTCATATAACCTGCCCACTTCTCTTTTAACTTTGATAGTCTTATACATCCTCCTAAGGTTCGTTTCCAAATTTCTTACTCAGAGCGTAGCTAAACAGAAATTCTTCAGTACATGCGATACCCTACTATTTGCTGAAAATGTGTGTATCTTCACTGATGACTCGAGGAGTTATGGTAAAGTCAAGGATTCATTCATTTTCCAAACATTAAGTTCTACAAAATATTTCCAACTGCTCTCCTTTTGCCCAATGTTCATGATTATCCTACATTCTATCATTTATATTGTCTCCTATCGGCTTTCTTCCAGTTATTTGATTATTTCTGACTGTAGAAGTACTCTTCAAGGCATATCTCTGCTAATCTGTTTACTCACTTTTGTGACCTTATCATTCGTATCTGGTCGCTCATCCACAATCTCTTTTTTTTGGATTCAATTAATATTGATTTGCTGTGGTTGCCTAGACGTGCAATGGGCAATGAAATAGTGAATTCCCTAGCCCGAGTTGCTATTTCCTTGCATGTTTGTTTTTTGAAAATTCCAAGTCCAAATTTCCTTTTCCTTTGGAAAAAATTCCGATGTAGAATCTGTCTCGAGTTTATTTTTCCTTCCTTTTTTAATAAACGATTCTTTTGTTCGTTTACCTATTCTAATCCTCCTTCCTTCCCGTGGTTCTGTGATTTTCCTTTGAAACGTCTTTCAGCTATCGTTTCTATTGTTCGCTTGCGTTTCAATCATGCTTTGCTGTCTTCTTCTTACTTTCGTTTTGCTCTTACGTCTGCTCCATGCTTTATTTGAACGATGAGGCTTTCTGCGACTTTGACCTTTTTTGAATGTCCTGTCTCAACTGAATGCGTGATTTTTTATTCTGAAATGCTTTAGCTGTTCCATATTGTGTCTTTTCCATCCCATAGTCTTTATCCTTCATTTCTCATCTTAGTTGTTTCATTTTGTTAATTTCCAGTCGAATTTTTCTCTAGTTGATGCTTTCTCCTCTGTATTTCTTTTGAGCAAAGGTTCTCGGTTAACGTGCCAAAATAAAAAAAAACAAAAGTTTCCTATCCATCATAAATGTTTATTACAGAAAAAGGTTTTTTAAGCCATTTTATTTTTTTCTACACCTCTTTCAAACTTGATTTAGGTCTGTTATCACTATAAAATCTTCTCAGCTCGTTTCTTTTACTATTTTTTAAGCCTCCTTAGTAATAGCTTGCTGTGTTTTATAGTTGATGTAATTCTGCATCGAGACTCCCCGTTAAAATATCTTACAGTAGTCCTTCCTAATGCAATTAATCGGTTACATTCTGCATTCTACCATGTATGGTGGTTTACATTTCTCCTCCTTTTTTTATTTCAATTAGGGTACTCTTTATATGCATTCTGTATTTTTTTATGTTTAAATTGAGTACGTTGACAAAGGATCTCCGTCCAGAAACAGTTAAAAAGGAAAAAAGGAATAATTAGTCAGGTACTGAAACAGTCAAAAACCGATAGAATGAGGGAAGAAACGTTTTCGCTATTTCCCTGTTCCCTCTCCAAATTATCCCCGCCACCTCAGTGGATAAGTGAGCGTATGCGGAGTATATTTCATCCATTAGTTCCTTTATATTGTCCGTATCTGACCGAATCAAAATTTAACTGACGGGTTTTTCCCTTTTTATTGTTTCTAGATGTAGGCCGCTAGCTGTTGCCCCCTCCTCCAAAAGAGGAAGGAAGAAATGAAATGAGTAAAGGAGGAAGTGACAAAATATAAGAGACAAAATAAGGACTAGTCCGAGAGATAAAAAATCAAAATAAAGAGCGATGGACCGTCAAAAAAGATATGACTATGATTACAAATAACTTCGTAATAAAGATAAAGACAATAGTTTGGGGAGGTGTTAAAAGAAAATGAAAACGTGAGGAGAGCAGAAACGCAAACGAACAATAGACATGATAGCGAAATGGCGAAGTGAAGGGAAATCGTAAAATCAGGCAGAAGCAGAAAAACTCGGCTGGAAAGATAGGTAGAGATAAAGATTATGTTAGAAAAAAAAGGAGCATAGATATCTAATCGGTATCTAGAATGGAAATTTTTACATAGAGAAAGCGGATTAGAAACAGGAATTTAAAAAATATAGAGGCGGGAAAATGCAACAGTCTAATCCAAAGAATCTGCCATTTTGTTACCTTCTACTTGCTTGTGGTTGGGAATACAGAGCAGATCTGATTTCATTGTTTGTTCCACAATACAAATTTGTGGAAACATCCGCTGAAGATACTGTGGCCTGCACTGGCGATAACTGAAAGGAGCATATACATAAAAAAAGAAAGCAAACATTTAAAAGAAATGAGTACATAAATAAATAAATATAAGTTTAAAAGAAAAGCCTAATGCATCTCTTTTGGAGTAAAGTTTGGAAATTCTTGAAAAGAGCAAAATGCGGAGTCTCCGAGACAAAGTGTATGAAATATATTTGTTTATAAATAGTACAGTAAAGCCTTGTAGTCAATTATTGTATATGCAACATTTGGAAACTACAATAAAAACAAATAAGAAATAGTAATTTCACTAGAATTCATAAAAATTTCAATTTTCTTTTCTTTTGTCAAAAATTGAAAAGAAATAAATTTATTCTGAATTCCGGTCCATTTAATTCAAGCAGTTATTATTTTACATATATTTCGGGGGGGGGGGCGAACCCTAAAAACTCTTCTTCAGATACGGCCTGGTCTGAACATTTGATGTTTCGCCTTGAAAATAAAGAGGGGGACATTTCATACAGCATTTATATAGTTTTAAAGCTATTTAAATATAAGTATATATTTTTTAACTTTGCCGCACTATTAGTTTTCTTAATGTTTTTTTTAAATGTAACACTATTTATGATTCAACTAGGTATTCGCGTTTGTTTTATATTTTATTCATTTTATTTTTAAAATTGGTTTGCGCCGGATCTATTTTTCATAATCTATTGTTTTTATTGTTGTTTTGGGAAAGTTTTTGAAATTAAAATTGCATAATTCTGAAAAAATTACGTTCATAAAATGAGTAACTGAACGAATTTCAAAGTACCATGCAGTTGAAATACAGGACTTATATTTGTTAACTGATACTTACTTTCGCAGTAAGTGCGTGTATACAATTTTTTATTAATTTCGATTTTATTTGAATTTTGCTAAAATTTTGTTTTTACTGGGTTTTTGCTCATATTAAAAAAAAAAAAAAAAAAAAAAAAAAAAAAAAGAATGATCGTATTATGTCAATTACAGGGAATTGATGTTATTATTATTACTACTATAGGTGGATTGTAGTCTTTTAGAAGCACATGGTCAGTTAAGGGGCTTTATACTGCGATCGCAACTTTCGGCTTTATTATTTCATAAGCATTTTAATCCTCCGGAAAGTATGGATGAAATAAAAAATATATTGATAATGTTTGAAGCGGATGAGTCTGCTAATGATCTACAGGTAAAGTTTATTTTTTTTCTTTAATAATCATTTAATAATTTGTGTTACCATAAGAAAAAGTTTGAACGAGGTACATACTTAATTTTTAAAGTAAAAAACCGGTAAATTTATTTAAATCAGCTTTGCAGCATAATAAAAGAGGTAAAAACGATCAGAGGAATTTTCAAATTTTGCAAACTACATACCGCGAAGACATATATATGTTTCGATGAAATTTTTTTTAGGTACACGCGCCTGGAAATAGTATTTTTTATTAAGCACCATCCGTGTGTAAGTCGACTTACCGTTAATAGCTTTAGCCTTTGTCTTGTGCACTTTGTCGAGTTGTAATGTTTCAATTTTAGAGGCGGTAGGTTAAATTGTGCATAATTTCCTTTCCCCGCAATGCTCATGACAAAACACTCAATTCGGGTTATAATTAGAGATGATTTTGTGAAAGGAAGAGTAATATTTCAGGTATATATATATATATATATATAAAAAGGATCTTTAAAAAATTATCGAAATACTCGAATAATGTCTATTATTTTGGGAAAGCCTCATTTAAGTATGTGATGGTTTTTGATTTACGGCTAAACGGTAAAAACCCGCTGCAGCTACTCATCGAAGAAAATCCGCTGTGCATTCTTGTTCAGCAGACTTGTCACTCATGTCATGAATGGACAACGTAATACAAGGGTGTACTCTCCTGAATTCCATTCTTCATTCGAAATAGAAGATCCTACTAACGACGTAGAACACTGCTCGTATTTCCACAAATTATGGCCTGTTCATAAGCGCATCATGCAATGGCGGATCTGCGGAGGGATATGCCCCCCCAAGAACCAAAGCCTCTATGAAAAAAATTGTTATAACAGAGAAACTTAATTTATGCTATAAACGATTTGTAACAGATTTAATTATAACTAATATTTAATAATATTTTCTAGTAAAACTATTAATATTCCTTCTTTATTCTATTTTAAACAGAACTGTTATCGATTTTTTACATTTTTACTTGTTTTTAATTTTTATTTTGTAATGTAAATGAAAATAGTTCAATGAGAAATATATATTTTTTTTTACTTGCTCATGAACAAAGAATTCGGATCGGATTACTAACAAAAATAAAAAAGGAAGTAAAGTGTCTAATAAAAATACTATCTTTCTTACTATTTCTAAACCACCATTTTAGCTAGAATTTTATAATTTCGTTTTATTTTTCACTCCTAAATATAAGACAAAATTTAAATTAAAAATTGTAATAATTATGTATTTTTAAAACATTTTTATGAATTTCTACAAAGATAACTACTTGATTTTCTTTATGAAACAAGCGGTATTTCTCAAATCTACTGCCTACCGTAAAAGATTTTACGTAATTATATAAGCTCCCCCCCCCCAATGTCCTTCCGGATCCGCCCCTGCATCATGTCATCATATTCAGAGTCAAAAGTTTTCTCTGTATCAAAAAAGAAAAACAACATAGAGATTTTGCGTGCGGACTGTTGACATAATATGCCTTATGTTGGCTAATTAAGCGATTCGCCGCTGATTTTTATTTTCGATCATCAAAGTTAGAATTGTAGAAATTACGTTATTGCATTCTAGAAAATAGAAACGCCTGTTCACGTTCTCATTAATTTTGTGGAAGAAAAAGTTCTTCGCTTGGTTTGAAGTAGTTGTGATTGTGTGTTTTTCGCAAGTTAGGAATAACCGCCGCAGTATAAATTGACGGCGGGTATCAAAAAAAAAAAAAAAAATAAATACTTAGACCGAAAAAACGCATGTTTTGAGCATAAATAGATAAGTGGAGTTGACGCTTTTGCTCTTGATATTATTGCAAAATGGGAAACCACCACTGTACCTTTCTCGATAATTATGACGTGTCAAGAAAATAACATAAATACTGTACCTATGGGGCACACTTGTAACAATATGCCAGGCAATAGGCGGCCTCCTGTAGCAATACAGGTTGGCTCGAGTTCTCCTGTGCCCTTTTTGGTACAGCACTCTACAGGTGAGGACAAACACGTTGAAGAATCGAGATTTCAATCCCCGGGTTATCGTGCGATGGCAGAGAAGCAACTCTTAAATGGAAATAAGATACGAATAACTACAGCTCTAACCAATAAAAAACAATTTTACAACATCGGTACTTGGATTGTAAGAACCTTTTACCAAGCTGGAAGAGTGCAAAATGCGTTGTTAGAAATGAAACGCTTAAATCTCGATGTTATGGGAATATGCGAGCATAGGCGGCCAGGTACTGGAGTCCATCGGCAGGATGAGGGAATATTTTATTATTCCGGATATGAAGAAGAAAACAACTGAACCAAAAATGGTGTAGAGATAATAGTATTACATAAGGTGGCACAACATGTACTGGGATACACATCAATTTCAGATCGAATTATGCTGTTACAGATCCAAGGGGCCCACTGTCTAATAAACATAATTCAAGTTTATGCTTCAACATCTGATCCAAAATATGACCAATTAACCGAAGAATTGTATGAATCCATTCAGAAAGTAATAGACAAACTTAATTGTCACGATATTCTAATAATAATGGGCGACTATAATGCAAAAGTAGGAAATGGCAAACCTGGAAGCTCTGTTGGATCATTTGGTCTTGGCACCAGCAATATGCGGGAGACAAATTAGTAGAATTCTGTGAACAAAACGGCTTGATCATAACAAACACCTGGTTTAAGTTACCAAAGCGACGTCTGTATACATGGAAAGCTCCTGGAGATAGTAATGAAGTCGTTATCAAAAATCAAATAAATTACATCATAGTGAACAATAGATTCCGGAATATGGTTAAAAAAGTAACTACCTTCCCAGGAGCAGACATTAACTCTGATCACAGTCTTTTAGTCGCTAAACTTAGACTGGATTTCAAAAAGATCCAGAAGAGTAACAATTGTGGAAAGAATATAGATGTTAATAAGTTAAGATCAGCAAATGTGAGAGGTAAGATAGCCGAAGAGTTAAATGCCAATCTTAAACAAATAAACACGGAATTAACAGTAGAAAGATTAAATAAAGCAGTTTTAGCTCTACCTGTCAAAAATATCTGAAGAAAGATAAGGTCAAGAAGAAGAAGTGGATGACTGGCGAAATTATAGACTTGATGGATCAAAGGAGGAAGTACAAAAACGCGAATCTAACGGAGTATGCTAAATAAGGAAATAAAAAAGAGAATTGGGCAAGCTAAAAATAACTGGATGGAAGAACAGTGTAAAGAAATTGAAGCATTAGCAAAAAAATACGATGTTTTTAAGATGCATAAACTAATTAAAACAGCGACAGGTAAAGGTTTTCGACACAAATCTACTAGGCTGGTAGATAAAAACGGCGCGCTAGTTATTGAGGAAAAGGACAAGGAGGAAACTTGGAAGCTCTACCTAAAAAAACTATTTTTTGATACCAGATCTAACAATTTAAACAGCTATAAAGAAGGAAACTTGCCGATCTTAGAATCTGAAGTAAGACACGCAATTAAACTGATACAACCCAGGAAAGCAACTGGATCGGGTAAAGTTCCGGGAGACATAATCCAATTTCTAAATGACGACAATGTCAAGAAACTAACTGCACTCTTCAATCGGATATACAGCTCTGGGAAGATTCCGATTGACTGGCTCAAATCTTCATTTGTGCTGATACCAAAGAAACAATACACAAAGGAATGTGGGGATTACCGGACTGTCAGCCTTATAAATCATCTACTAAAAACCTTTTTGAGGATTATTAACCAACGAATCCGACCTAAATGTGAGATCGATTTCTCAGACACGCAATTTGGATTTCGCCCTTGTGTTGGAACTAGAAAAGCGTTAACAGCAATACGCATTTTATTGCAAAAAAGTAGAGAAATGAATAAGATACATTTATTTGCTTTATAAATTACGAAAGGGCATTTGACAACGTCCAACACGATAAATCTGGACTTGATAAAAATATTAAGAATTTATATTAGAATCAGAAAGTGGATTTAATATTAGGACCACACCAGGATAAGATAAAAATCGAAGTCCGACGGGGTGTCAGGCAAGGCTGCATTCTTTCTCCATTATTATTCAATCTCTATGTTGAACAAATTTTTAAGAAGTCTATTTCAGATTTACCATACGGAATCCGGGGATAAATGGAAAAATAATTAATAACATCCGTTATGCTGATGATGCTGCTATTTTGGCAAATGACATTCAAGATCTCCAATATCTTATTAACAAACTCAATCTAGTTGGGCAGACGTACAACCTGAACATCAATGTTAAGAAAACAAAATGAATGCTGGTTAGCAAGAAACAGTTCAGTCAGGCCATAATCACTGTTAATAATGAAACTGTTGATAGAGTTGACAAGTTCAAATACCTGGGATGTTACATCACAGAAAGCCTAGATTTGGATATTGAAATAAAAATAAAATGTAACTATGCTAGGACAGCCTTCAATAACATGAAAAATTTACTCTGCGATAGATCTTTATGCCTAAATGTACGACAGCACATTGTGCAATCTTACATTTTTCCAATTTTGTTGTACGGCATAGAATCAGCGACGCTTAATAAACGACAAATTAAGCGACTAGAAGCAGTAGAGATGTGTGGCTACATAAAAAAATGTTAAAGATTTCGTGGATAACCAAAACATCCAATAAAAGAGTACTAGAAATGGCAAAGACCGAAAGAATGCTGGCTAAATGGATAATAGATAGAAAAGTTAAATATTTTGACCACATCAGAAGAGGATAAAAATTTGAGATCCTACAGCTTATTATCCAGGGGAAAATAGAAGGAAAAAGAAGTGCAGGAAGACGGAGAACAGACTGGATACAAAACATTAAGAACTGGACTGGCATCAGCTCAATCGATGATTTCATCCAAGGAGCAAGAGAACGCAAGTTTTAGCTGCCATCTGATCGCCAACGCTCTGGGAAGAGTACGGCACATCAAGAAGAAGAAGAAGAAGATTATTGCAAAGTTGATATTCTGATTGGAATATTCCAATCAGAAGATTAACAGCTTCATTATCATTCACTGTGAGGGTGATGGAATTTAATTTTTATCTTGAGCGGCTTTTTAGATCAGAAATTTCAGTATATGTATATTATAGATAAAGATGAAGATACAGAATTAAAAAAGAGGGCAACTAAAGCATTCGCTACTGACGATGTATTCGTTACCAGCGCGCTCTGTTAATCGAAAAATAAATATATAAGTGGGAGATTTTGTAGACTCGTTTGAGATTTCATTTTTTCCATGTAATTCTCTTTGGAGAGGTATGTTCCAACACGGGGGAGGGAATAAATTTGGTTTCCGAGATTCATGCGTTTGCGTTTGAATTTCAGACTTGACGGTTCTTAAATGTATTTTTAGCGCAATAATTACCTGTTTGAAAATATCTTATCCTCAAAACATCCGGCTATTTTTCTTAAGATCCACACTAATAATCGGATACACATTCTCCACTAATGTTCTAACTATACCTACATAACCCTCGTCGCTTTAGCTGCACAATTGTTTAATAGGTTGATCTACAGTTCCACCGTAGAGGCAACTGCTGTACTATGCATGTGAAGTGGGAAGAGGCTTTCTCAATTTACCTGTTTTTTTCCCCTTTATCTCATATGCCACCCTTCTCAAACATAGAACAACACACTTCTTTAGTAACGACTTCTTGAAAGTGGTTTTGTTAAAGTTAAATCTGTTTTACTTCTCAAAGTCCTGCCTGTTAAATACTGTTTTATCAGCCGCAATTTTCCTTTTCTCTCCACTATACCGTATGTGGTATTAATTAAATTCTAACAAATTGACGAACTAAATATGAACTAAGAACATAATTGAGGGGTTTCTTACGTCAAAAGAAGAATTATGATCTTTCACGTTTGTTTTCAGTAATGCTTCTTATTTTATCGCGTAAAGAAAATTCTAATGTCCGGTTTTGAAAGTTTCTGATATTAAAACGAGATATGAAATCTTTCATTGCGCAATTTTTTTCGTACGCCTTATAAAATTCTTTTCATCTAACTTAACCCGACTTATCTTTCACAGCTGCTGCCAAGAACGTGCGTTCCATCTCGCACTAGTTACGACATCGTTTAATGAACTTATTTTGGTACGATAAATTTGTAACGTTCGAAAGCAATTTTTCTCTTTAAATGTTTTCGCACCCGTTTGAACGATAAAGTTTTAATTTTTTCGATTACATTTGCACTTATTTCATAAATGTTCTTTATACAGTTCCGTTGTTTTCTTTTTCGTGTCATATCTGTATGAAGTAATCAATTTCGATTTTAGAATGTTGTCTTAACGGATGAAGAAAAAGAACGATACTTCGATCTCAGTCCGTATCTTCATCGATCTCCGTACACTATTTTATACGTAAGTACTAAAGTGTTAAAAGTCTTGTACTTGAAAATTTACTAGTTATCATACGCGAGTTTATTTTAGATAGTAGGGGATACGATCGCCACTTGTAATAGTAACGGTTTGTTCGGATTACGTAAATAATTTTTTTTTTCATTTTTAAATTTACTTTTCTTGATGGTGGGATCATTTGTAGTCACGCGTTGTAAACGATTCTTATTTCAACTTCTCGACATCGCGTGATTATATCAAGTTATGTAGGCTTATCCAATGTTTTCGATTCGGTCTTTTTCGGTTTAGGTAAGAGTCTGTATCAAAATACAGCTCTGCTATCTTTTTTTTTTTTTTTTTTTTATGTGTGTCATCAAATGCCTGAAAAATTTTAAACCAAATTTGTATGGTGTTTTTACACGAATATCAGTCTTTAATTTTCGGTTGTCTTAAGTATCTCGCGCGATTTTTAATATCTTCTTTCTAGACAGTATTTAGCGAATTTTATGCAGAATAAAGCATCGAAAATTACTCTCATCTTTAAATAGTTAATTAGTTCGGTTTAAGTAATTAGAAACGGCTAGTCCGCACATCATGTAATTTTGTTTGTCAGAAAAAATACATTTTCATTTTTAGAGATTATTTCGATGCGGTGAAATCAGTGTCACCGACAGTGATCTGGATATAATTGCGAGGTTCCGAATCACAGTCAGGACCACGGCACTATATTCCTCAGAATCCGGGCAACAACTGACGTGTTATTTGCTAAAGGCGGTACGACTATATTAGGGGAGCGGACAATTCAGGCCGCACGAATTAGACATACAACTAACAAAGTTATTCCAGCAAGCAACAAATAAAACACTTTCATGATACCTCATTTCAGCACTATCCCTTAAGCGCTATTAATGTCAATACTACGAGTCAGTCTCTCAAACGATGAATTTGCACGTGTAATTTTTTCGGCTTTTTGATTCATCAAAATTAAGATTTAAATTATAAAAAAAGAATTAAAATTTGAACTCCATTGCATAACATAATAATTAAGAACTAGAGTGTAACATTTCAATTATAATTTGTTCCTAATAATTAACCATAATTTAAAGTTAAAAAATGCTTTTTTACAAAAAATAAATACCGACTTCAAGGTTTATTATAATAATTTAAAAATGCACTAAAAAGTAAAAAATAATTACTCCCGATAAAAAATATATATCAGAGTGATATAACACTTAAGTGGTGATATCGTAATTCTTATACAACATTAACTTTTTGAAGTTGGAATTAAATTCATGTTACTATATATAGGAACAATTTAATGAACATTTAATGTAGTTTTTAATTATTGTTGTAATATGTAATATGAATCCTACTCTAATAAGTATTAATGTTGTATAAGAATTACGATATCACCACTTAAGTGTTATATCACTCTGATATATATTTTTTATCGGGAGTAATTATTTTTTACTTTTTGGTGCATTTTTATTCAATTAAATTAAAACATTTTAATAAGAACAGATATTTCCACGGTAAAAACATCAAAAGCTACATTTCCATGGTAATTTGGCAAATTTATAGTATTTTAAGTCAATAAATCTAACCCGACGGTGAAAACAATAAAGAATGAAAAGCATCCAAAAAACTTCAATCTCCCCCGCATTATTAAGGGTAACTCAAAAACTATCGGTCAGACCTTGATCAAATTTAAATGGGACCACATGACAAACACCACCTTTCAAATAAAAGAAGAATCATCAAAATCGGTTCATCTAGAAGAAAGTTCTGTGGTAACACACATAAAAAAAAAAAAAAAAAAAATACAGTCGAATTGAATACCTCCTTTTTTTTTGAAGTCGGTTAAAAATACAGTCGAATTGAATATCTCCTGTTTTTTGAAGTCGGTTAAAAATCCACTGCAATCGCTTGTGCAACCATTTTAATTGTTTTTTTTATTCAAATTTATTATTAATATGATATGTCTTCCGTTACAGCTGATTCAGTAGTTTACTGTTGAAGAATATTTCACATATATACATATATGCGCGTGATAATAGCGTGATTTTATTATTTATTACAAGTAATCGATAATATCGAATCATGTATCACCCTTATGTGTCATCACACGTCATTTAGAGTAACTTCTGTGGCACATACTCACGGAGAGGTCATTAAACAAATTATATTCGGTTCGTCGCGGAACATTGTGACTGCTAGTATTTAAATAAAAATTTTAGTTTTGAAACAGAAGAAAAAAATCGTTTAAAATTTTTTTATATTTTTCATGGAGAACGATATATGTGTTCATTTTATTTTATTTTATATGCATATTTGTTTATCCCATTGCTTTTGAAAAAGCGCGGTGTCTAACTAAAATTATACATGCGTATTGCACTAAATACAGAAATATTTTGCTACTTTTGATAGCAGCACATGTGGCTCATTCATGAATTTGTAGATAATGTAATGCGATTGTAAGTTGTCATGTGTTTAAAATTCGCGTACCCCGGCAATATTATAAACAGGTGTCTTTCACTGCTTTCTGCGCGAATTAACAATCGTTGTTGTTCAAATATTACTTCTATTGAATTTTTTGATCATTGTTAGAATTTGCAATTGCAAATGTCTATTAAACATAACGCCGTCAAATTATCGCATCCGCTTATTTCGTATTGCTGCATGGCATACCTAGTAGAGTAATTTTTATTTTGTATTATCAAAAGAGAAAGTTCGGGAAATTATTCTCTTAGCGCATAGGGTAATTTTTAATTACGTTTCAATAAAGCACGTGTAGCAGAGAAATTTCTTTCAAAGACTGATTAAATCATTGAAAAAAATAATCTTGACATTTCGTACTGGAATTAAAAATTATTTCAGCTTTAGATTAAAATTAATTTCGACTTTTTTAGCAATCAAATAAAAGAAATGTCATCCAAAAACTTTATATTTGTTTTGGCGACTCGTGCAATTAAAATTTCATTCATTTTACGTGACTGTGGTTTTAAATATTAATGATACGTGATTTTTCTATGGAGTGGTTTTAAACAAAATTCAGTTTATAATGAAATAATGGTAATGTCTAAGACACAATTTAGCCATATTTTTTAAACGGCTTTTATTGATTTTACTACGAAGGAATGTTCTTTTACTGATTGATTTTTTTATCATCTTGTAATTTCCAGCGAATTCTTCTTGATTACCTTTTGAAAACTGCCGTTAATTTTGAAGCTGGCAAGTATCTGTTATTCAGTCCTTCTTTTAATCGGAGCAATGTCTTTACTTTTTAAATTATTTGCTCAGCGTATTCATTGCTACTTAATGAAATTAGCCGGTTTTCCTTACTTTGAAAGTTTATTAAAAATTTTTACTACGTGCTTTCATCAAGTGCACAATTCCATCTAATGTTAGAAAAATACTTGTCACTTAATTATTTTTAATTCTCCAAATTTGGCGTAAACCAATATGATTTCATTAAAAAAATCGTTTTTTTATCAATATGAAATATTTTTAGGCAAACTTATGATAATGAATAATAATTTCTCTCGATATTTTTAACTTTTCAATAAATAATGCTTGCACGTATAGTTATAAATTTTAATATTAATTTCTCGTTGTTTCCAAGTGTAGGAATGGATAAACAGCGTATTTATTTTTACTCATCAAGTAATTCGTTTGCGTTTGTTTATTTTTTTTATTGTACAGACAATGTCATTCCCGCGTATATTTAGATTATTTCGTTTGTTGGGATTAAGACACGTAATTGTTGTAAATGATAAAAACGAGGTAATAATCAATTCATTTTCTTACATTATTTACAGCTACTCTCTTTGTGTTAATATTATTGTAAATAAAACGATAAAAAATTGTTTAAAACGAAATTTAAACATTTTTAATTATATCGTTTGTCCGATTTAAAATTTGGCTACCGTTATGGAAGATTCGTTACTTTTTATCGTTGCAGTATTATTTAAAATGTTTACATTAGTGCAGTTTTAAAAATAATTTGACAAAATATAGAAAATTTTTATTTTCACGTGTACTTTTTTGGTTATTTTCCCATTAATGTCACAGGGTTAGCTTTTTTCAAACCTGTCTTAAAATTATCTCATTACAAATAAAAAACAAAAAAATCATTGTATATATGTAGACATATACACACACACACATATTATATGTATATATATATATATGTACCATATATATCACTTGCGAATCTTCTGGCATTTCTGATTGTGCAACAAAATACCGGAGCAAATTGAAAAAGAAAGAAATCTGTCAGCACTTCTCTGGTAATAGAGATTAACCTGGCTGAAGGAGAAAGATATTTTTTTAGCTATCTAGTAGAAATCTGAGAAGCCACTATTTGGGCATGCAGAAAAAAAGTATTTAATAGACACTAGTCAGTCTGCCAGTGTGGAGCAGTATTTGAATTCCAATTTGATAATCTGTTTGTTTTTGTGTTGTGTTCACCGGGCGCTATGAGTATTTTTCTGGCATGGTCACCAAGAATACATTGAGAAGTATACACAGACAGAAAGTAGTGTAAAGAGCCAACTAGATTGAGCATTTAACTAACCAAGTACTTTTCTGCTTTAGCAGGGTAATTAGCACATTGTGTACTACATATTTTTTTTTTTTTTTTTAATAATCTGAGCTATAATATTCTATGTAACTGAATATTTCACACAGTGCTTCCACACTACCATTCAAGTATTGCTGTAAATAGCTATGAAAATTACAGAAACATCAAAAAAAAAAAAAAAAAACAAGCGTATTTAGTGAACAGAAATTTCTAAATACACTTGGTAAAATGCCACTAGTAAAAATCTGTCAACTGTGACGAATGAGAAGTAGTACAAAAATAGTAGTCTAGCCAATCAGCAAAATTAGAAATTTATTAATACAAGCAAACAAATTGATTATTGCAGGTTTAAATAAATTTTTTAATGTAGTTGCAGTTTTCCTTTAAATAAAATATTTATTTTTTTTTTTTTTTAATTATAAGACAAAAGCAAATTCACTTTATAGTTCTGAAATTGTTATTTAATAACTCTTTCTATTTATTTTTTTAAAAACTCATTTTGCATTATTCCTTTTTGTTATTCACATAAATTATATACAGCGGATTTGACTAATATCGACATTTAAAACACGCGCTACTTTTATTTGTTACAGTAGATTTGTTAAATCTGTTTATCTATAATTAAATACCAATTTTCCCTTAAATAAATTTAATTTCTAATTTTTTGAAAATTTAAAAAAAAAGTGGTTTCTTAATTTGCTTTAGTAGTGCGTGTCATTGTATGTCAAGTTAATTCCATTTTAACCTTTTCTATTTTAAAGCAGTACCAAGGAAAAAATCAGTATTCGTCACTGATACATATATACATACATATATATATATATTGTTTTTGAAGAAATAAACAATTTTTTTTTTGGCCTGGTTGTGAATACTATTTGTTAAATTAAATAGAATTAGCTTGTAAAGTATTACATAAAATTGTGACGCTGCATATAATCTACTTTGTTTTTATTCATTAATATGTCATGCACTTTAACGCACTGTCCGGAGGAATATACTGATAGATGGGTAGGTACTTTTATGTAGGTTGAATGCTCGAACCAACTGTTAACTGTTAATTATTGCTCGGTAATGTTTTAATCATTTTTGAAAATGTTTATGTAACGAATAAACAAAGTTAAAATTTTACCTAGATAGAAATTGCAATAAGAATGATAGTTAAAATAACATGAACTATTACTTTCAATAATTTAAAGATAACCTCCTGTCTGCAGATTAATTAATATTATTCAAATTTTAATATCCTCTTTTTGTTTTAGAAAATTAATCGATAAAATTAAACAGACGTTCACGATTTCGAGTTTTAATGTTTTTTAACCTTCTTTTAAATTATGTATCTCATTAATGTTACTTCACATTTTCGTGTATAAAAAATTCTTAAATTTATATAAGTTGTTTTTTGTGATTATCATTTTTTAGATTGTCGGAATTATAACGAGAAAAGATTTAGCCAAATTGAAAATATGGCGACACGCTACTAAAATGGGCTTAAAAGAATTACGTGTTTATTAAAGTAATAAATTATTTATTATTATTTTTTTTTAATATTTACTTAGATTGGTTAATAAACTTATGCGTACCAATTTTTTATTTATTTTTTTTTGCATTTACGTATTTTTGTTACGTTGACATAAGTTTTGTTATTTTAGTTATAGAATATGGAAATATTTTGTAACTGACGTATTTCAATCAATTCACAAACTGAAATAATGTATAATAATGATCATTGCTCCAAAACATGTTGGTGTTTTTGATTTTTAAATTTTATGAATTTGAATAAATAGTCTTTTTATATATTTATTAGAATTCTAATTAACTAAAAAATATTAATTAATACATATACTCTTAAAATTCTTTCGCTTACAGATACTGACCGTGGTCGCTCTATTGACTAGAAATTGAGAAGAAAAAAATACTGATGGGGATAAAAAAAATATTGTTTAAAAAAATTAAAGTACATTTATCAATATACACTCTTTAATCACTTTTTATCATTATGTATTTACTCAACATTTCCTCCGTTCTTTTTATCGTAGCATACGTCATATTAGTGTTTGTGTCTGTGCTCGTAATTGTTTTATTTACTTTTCGTTTTATTGTAATGTTATATTCTTGTACAGTAATATGTTTAATCCCTCCATAAAATTTTACAAGAAGTTGTTTTAAATCATTTGAAATCGGTCAATTAAAAGAGCTTTTCTATGAAATTTTTCCATTTTTGTTTTTTTTTTTGTTTTCTAAGTAAGATGGTTTACGGCGGACGATACGAAAACTGTTATCAAAACGGCGAACTGAGTGTAAAACAAAAAAAAAAAAGAAAATGAACGACTAAAGAACTACTAAACTAGACTAACTAAAATGCAAGGAGAAGCGGAAAGCTACGAAAGTAATCAAAAAATCGAGAGATATGAAAAATGTAGAGCAGTAGTAACTTAAATTAGATTAGTTAGAAACGATACTTGTTGGACATACTATGTATTGCAAAATAATTTTATCCGTTATTAAAAAGTATAAACTCAGAACGCTAATAATAATACCCACTCTCCCCTCAAAAAATAGTTATACATATATTTATGTATAACGGGGTGCTAAATGATCAGTATAGGAAATATCATTAGTCAAAAGCATAGAGCACATAATAGCTGGCTGTTGGGAAACTACAAAAAAACACAATAATGTTGCCGAAAATAATTCATATAACAAAAAAATATAATTTAATAACCGAAAATTAGGCGCATTACAGACATATAAATAATAACAATAATAAAAAGCAGTACTGAAAAATAAAATGATTAAACTAAATTCAAATATTCAAATAGAGCGATATGAACAGATCGTATAACAAAGGCTAATAGACCGGATGTAACAATAATTAATAAGATAATAAGAAATATATGGATAAGTACAATATAAACAAGGAATGTAATGAAAAATGAATAAAAGATACATCACCAGTAAAAGAAATTAAGCAGATTTGGAAATAGCAAAAATTACGGTAATCACGTCCGTTATTATTACTATTATCCACAGCAATAATTATAGACTTATTTATAAACGGATTAAGGAATTTCCAAATCCTAGCATTATACACACACAAAAGAACAAAAAAAACAGTGACATTGAGTATATATGTATAAAGCGTAATTGGAAAATTCTTAAACTATTAAAATTATAATAACAGTAAAAATGAGAGGAATAAAATGTTAAACGATAAACATAGTAATTAGAAAAAATCATTATAATACAAGTCAGAGTAATAAAATTAGTTGCGACTTGATTGTGATCCGTTACAAATAATAATAAATACCGGAAAAGTTATTTTGAATATAGACGATAATAATAATAATGATAATAATAATAGAAAGTATTGTTAAAGTAAACGCTTAAACGAATATAGCCCGATTTTGAGTATAAGTTTATAGGGTTAGTAATCGAACGCAATTTAACATATAGAAATAATTTTTTCAGCGCCAATTTATAACCATTGCTGACATATCAAATTTCACTTAATTTTTTGATTATTTTCACGTGCGAAGAACTATATTCTGGGACTTAAAATGCTTTCAGGAATTGAATCGAAAAACAAATTATTTTTCAATGTAATATAATAAACTAATAAAAAAATTAAAGATTACACCTCTGTAAAACAATAGTTTTAACAGAAAATTTTCTGCTATAAATTGCTTTGTATTTCAATAATATGTGGAAATTTTTATTTTAAGCAGTATTATAAATAACGGGATTCATGTGTAATATTTTCAGAATATTTCTTTTCATAATATGATTTTTTATCGCCATAATAAAGAAATTATTAAATTGTCAACTGCTGGCGCTGTAATTGCACAGCTGAAATTATTCTGTTCGATTATCAACGTTATAAATTTATACTTAAAATCCGGGTACATTCGGTTAAGCCACAGTAAACATATTTTTTTTTTTTTCTATTGCAGAATTACTTATTTACAATTCCATTATCGATTACTTCTTGGAAAAAATTTAAAAAGTTTTGTTTTCAGTAATCGTGAAAAATAAATATGTTTGTATTTAACAGTAGGAAAATAACTTAATTAGAGATAAAAAAGAAATACAAGCAAATTATCAAATTCATACGTTATGACATTGAGAAAAATAGCAAGCGGTTAATCTTTGTCTGTAATTCTGTTTGCAGAACGTCGATATATATATGTATGTATGTATGCAAGGCCGTATCTAGACCAAAATTTCAGGGGGGGTCACGAAAATATTTTTAAAATTATACACACGCTCGCACACACATACATATATATGCGCGCGCGCGCGTGTGTGTGTGTTATCATGAAATATATTTATTTATAAATGGTATACTAAAGTTTTATAGTCAATTATTGTATATGCAATATTTGAACACTACAGTAAAAACAAATAAAAAATAGTCGTTCTCAAAGAATTTATAAAAATTTAAATTTTCTTTTCTTTTGTCGAAAATTGAAAAGAAATAAATTTATTCTGAATTTCAATCCATTTAATTCAAGCAGTTATTATTTCGCAGAAATTTCGGGGCGGACCCCCCAGATACGGCCCTGTATGTATATATATATATATATATATGTATATGTAGTACAATATACTAATGCCAAATTTTAGAATGACTCGGGTTGATTTTTTACTGTAATTTTTATGATTCTCGACAAGAATATTTAATTTTAAAAGAACTAAAAATAACAATAACATTCGCTCTATTAAGCAATTTTTAATAATTAATAAAACTTTGTGTTTTTTGGTTTTATTAATATAATGAAAAGGCGGGCAATAAAATAACAGTAATTGCGATATAAAACGTACAAATAATTGAGTACCTGCAGATATAAAAAAGAAAGTGTACAATATCGGTAATAGACATAATATAAAATATACGGAAGTACAAGGGCGTCGCCAAGGCGGAGCAGGGGATGGCTGTTGTCCCCCTGGAGCTTCGGAACATTTTAATTAACTAGCCGTAATGAGTATTTATAGGCGCGTAATCATGGACAATTTTACTTTTTTAATGAAGTAGTAGAACAATTTGCCAGAAACCCACAAAAATTGTTTTAATTAAGATTTTATTCTTGTTTAATAAAATATTAAGCCTATATAAATTATAGATTTTATTTTTGTTATAACTCATATTCTCTTTCTATCATCTTGCCCTCCCCTGGCTCATCGGCCGACGACACCCTTGCGAAAGAATCACTTAACACGCTAAGTTGTATTTAAGTATCGATGATACGAAAAACTTTTTTTTCCTTTTTTACTGTATAAATCTACGGAAAAAAAATATATGTATATATTATATGTAAGGTAATAAAATTAATAAAAGTAATTTTTTTTTTCTTGCATTTTAGATTACTTAATACATAATAGGAACAATTTAATTCCGATGATCTGTCGGAAAACAGAATATGTCAGTTGTGTAGTTTTCATTATCTATATCGGTGACACCTAAAAAATAAATTGCTAATTAAGTACAGATATAAGAAAAATAACTCAGTTTATTATTTGCGCTGTTATAAATATCTGTATATATTTAAGATCTTTTTTTTTTTTTTAATAATATTCGAAATATGCTAATCGGAAATTTACCCCTTTCCACTTATAATTGGAATGCGTAATAGTTTTTATTTTTTATTTCCAATATTCAACTTTAACTGAAAAATTTTATTCGGAAGTGATTTTCGGCACATTCGGATATTGTGCACTTATCATCAACAAACATTAAAGTGTGTTATACATAAATACCATACGTGTAACGTAACAGTATATTCGCATGATCGGTTAATAATATTTTTATGCATTTATCGCTCTTAATTCAATTTCCTGCCCCCCTCTCTCTGTTAATTCTGGTTTTGTTTAATTTTTTAAATAATTTATGCATTTTTTTTTTTCGCGATGATATTTGATTTCACGCTTTTTAGATATATTTCTCATAATTCGTTCTGTCCTCGCCATTTTCGCCGGTATTACTTCGATATTTTTTATGAGTTGTATCCGTAAAACATTTTAAGTATTGCACAGCTTCCAAGATGTTCATCGTTCAAGCTATTCACGTTACGGTTTCCGTATCGGACAAGGTTGAATTTACTTTCTTTCCACCGTAAGAATTTACCGGAAATACTACGATTATTTTTATCATAACTATACGAGGAATAATTTTAAGGTCTTCATCAGTTTCAACGTAATTTTTTGTTATAATTAATTATTTATATTTTATCGTGCAGTGCTCGCTTTACGTTCATTTTATTGACTTTGCTGTTTTTGTTATTATTGTTCGCGTGTCCGGTCTACTGTGTACACGATAATTTGTCAAATATTTTATAAATTTTATCAAGTCGTTATCTACGTATATGCTTCCAAGTTCATGTTTGCCGCTAAGGAGACATGTAAATTATAGTCTTGAACTTCACATCGATCACTATCGATCGCTATCGGATATTCCCCATTTATAAAGATTATACTTTGTGCGCGCAGTTCCACTTCTCAGTATACTCCAGGTAGTTTTCCAAAGACTGTAGCTTAAGTGATCCCCGCTATAGGCAGTGCTTTCGCCTATAATACCGTTTGCTTTTATATTCCGTATGCAAAGTGTCTTTCCTTTTCTGCAGTACTCATTAGCTCCTCGACCTTTCGCAGAAAGCTGTTCCTGGATTTCGGTCAAACCCTTGTGTATTCATAAAGCGGATGTCGGTTGTCGTTGACTGCTTTAAACCTTTCATTTTTTGCAGCTACCTCCCGTCGTCAAATTTTTGGAGGGGCGAACCGCTAAGTTCGTAAAGTTTTGCTAGAGGAGTTGGTCTTAGACACATTTAGTTATCAATCCGCATGTTTCGTTTAGGGGCGCATCGATCTATTTGGGCCGGTTTTTGTAATCGAACACAAATCAAATTTAAGTAAAGTGAAAATTTGATTTATGTTGTAGCTAACGGTTTTCGAATAGAAATAACATATATTATATGTAACACAATATTCTTTTAAACAGTCATATTTGTTTCTAGTCTTTAGACTTGTTTTCAAATGTGAATTAAATAAAGAAAACGACGGAAAAAAGCATATTTCGCATTTCTTCGCACTACTCACCGTTCAATAACGCTAGAACAGTATCATCGAAGTAAAAATACTGATGTATCGACGGGTCATAGCCAACGCACGTTTTAATTGCGTTGTCCCTCCATTTCCACAGGTATAGTTTTTGATTTCGCGTTTTTAGATCTTCAGCCAGCAGCAAAATACCCTAGGCACATTTATAAAAAATAACCCGTATTATTTAATGAAATAATTTTTATTAAATTTATATTTACAATTTCATATTATCGAAAGCGATTTCAAAATTTTTTTTTGCAGCTAATATCTTTTCGAGCGGAACTTTGTTTTCTTTTTCTTTTTCCAGGTATTCTTATAACGTTAACGTGCTAAAGGATGGATGCGCAGTATATCGACAGTATAATAAAAAGAATTTAGTAACCGAAAAGGGTAGTTAATTGTTGTCCGTTGTACTCTCATTGTATCGCTCCATTATTACATATTACAACATTACCACATATTTGTTCGAACTTTTACAAGTGAAACTAAAAAAGGGGTGTAAATGTGTTGGCTGTAAACATACCGTCCATACATTTAACTTTACACTGTTTGATATTTTTTTATTTATTTTATTTTCCCTTTTCTTGTTTCGAATGAAAAAGTCAAAAAGAAAATGAACTAATATCAAAATCAGGGGCTACTAGACGATATTAAAAAAGAATAGAAATAGAAATAAGAACTGAAGTTAGAAAGGATGCGTGCGTTCATTAAATGTATTCACGAAAGTACCGGGGTTAAAATAAAGTGGAGGAAACCGGAAAAAGATAAAACAGCGGATATTACTTGCATTTTACGAATATTAGGAAGGAATTCCGAATTAACAGTGCAAAATAAATTATTACTTTATAGTCAAGTGCTCAAACTTGTATGGAATCCAATAATGAGTGTGTACCAAAAATTCCAACATCCAGATTATGCAACGGTTCCAAAATAAAGTGCTTAGAAATATTGTTAATGCTCTATGGTGCATTAGGAATATTAAATATTGAGTCGGTAAAAGATGTCGTTAAGAAGTTTACAAAAAAACACAAAGAAAGATTACGCAAGCACATTAATGCTAAAGCAGCATAGCTTTTGGATCACTGGGATGCCGTTAGAAGACTGAAAAGGACGAAACCATTTGAGCTTGTATAATAAAGAAACTCATTATATAATTCGTATTAATTATCGTAAACTAAGCGACCGCAGTGGGCATGTGCTTAGTAGTATAATAGTATAAGTATTATATTAAGTTAGCATTAAATTACTGATTAGTCTATAGACTAGATTGTAATGTTAATACATACCCGTTAGGGGATCTAAAAAATAAAAAAAAAAGAATAAAAAATTTACGGATGACATTGCACTTGTAGCAGAAACTTCAAAAGATGCGATAAATGTTACGAACGGAAGGATCGAATAATAAACATTAACAGTTGATTCAGTAAGCAACCGCAAAAATTAAAACGCCAACGTGTGGTGGTTGCCTACTAATTTAAATTTTATTTAGTAACAGAAATAGATGAAATAATGTTAACTATTTTAATTTAAAAAGCGAAGAAATGTAACGCCTAAATAGAAAATCAAAAATAATAATACAGATTTGTTACTTCAATTGAGCCGTGATAATTACAAGGTATGGCGGTTCTGATATTCTGAAATTTTGTACCCTTTTTTTTTTTTTTTTTTTTACCATAAAATTAGTGATACGTAATAATAAGACATTAAAAGAGGAAAAAACAATATCAAAGAATAAACGATTAATTATCTCGCCTAATAATTTTCCTCGGAGTGAAAATGAGTAAAAGAAATAATTTTAAAGTGAAAATCGTTCTCAAACTAATTTTTAATTGACGTGGCTCTATTTTTTTCGAATAAACACACTTTAATTAGTAAAAACGGCTGGTGTGAAAAATGGATATTTTCGGAAAATCTGATTTGATGTAAAGTCATCATCATTATCTCCTCAACCATTCGGTTGGTGGGCAACCTATTCATACATTTTTTTTAGCTGTACCGATGTAGATTGTGTACCAGGCAATTGTTTATATGCAGTACGAATGTGTATACACGCAAGACTACATTCGGAACAGATTAGTAATCGTTTGATTTATATCGGCATATACAAGTGCAGTCCTATTTATGTCTGTTGTGTATTGACCTAGCTCGCATATTATACGTCGTGGTTTGCCATTGCCTTCCACTTGTGATTATTAGCGAATATTTTTTATTTTAATTCTTTGTAATAAGAAGTTCTGTCGTCGCCCGGGATCGAACCCGTGACCTCGGTAACGGAAGTCAAGCGCTCTAGCAACTGGGCTATCGTGATGACTTGATGTAAAGTAACAAGAACATTTCTTCGGAGTTAAAATTGACAAAGTTGCTTATTTCGCTCGAAAAGTCTTTTAAATTTGCACTCATCTTGGAGACTTCTTTAATTCCAATAACCAATGTTAAACCTCCAATTTTTATTTCTAATTTTCTTTCCCTATGATACTTCTCTCTCCGTGAACGGTTTCAAATAGTTCCTTCTCACGGGAAAAGTCGATCTCGATCGAGTGGAAAAGGAAAAGGTCATGGATGAGAAAGCGTATGAGAAGTATTACATAATTAGAGTAGAGATCGAGAGTCTACAACCGTCCGTATAGATAGTGTTGTGCGTAGGAAATAGAGAACTTAAAAAAAGGCATAGGAAAATTCAACTCTTTGTTGAGGAACAGATTTAGAACAGATCGGTTAATAAAAGACATATTTAAAAGAATAAAGGAAACTAGAAAAACTGAACGGGAAATAAGGAAGTTTATGATGATACTATAAATAAATGGCGAAAATTGACGTACGAAAATATAAGGCGGATAAAATTGGAGTTTTATTAGAGGAAAATCGGCACTTATGAAGGATAGAAGAGTAGGAAGAAACAAGCGAAGAGGTACAAATAGACAGGCACTTAAACGAAAAAAGTTCGTTAAAATCAGCATGGAGACAAACGTTCAAAAAAAATACAGAGTCGGAAACAATTATCTCCGATAACTTCGACAGACGACAACGACACGACAATCGAGGAATCTATCCATATTGCAAACAGGTTCGCGGAATAGTTCGCTTCGAAATCATCTGATCACAACTACACCCAACAGTTTTTGAAAATCGAAAATAATGCCAGAGCCAACTTCAATTCCATTCAGTGATAATAACGATGAATCGCATACTAAAAATCTGACATGGTAAGAATTAACGTCATGCATTAACGGTCACATCCATAATACAGCTTCCGGACCAGACAATATTCACCCAATAACGGTAAAGCATCTATAAATTAACAGCACTAGAGTATCTTTCAGCAATTTACAACAAAGCTTTTAAAAATCGATATTCGCGACTTGCTGGAAGATCGCCATCACAATCCCGATCCCCAAATCGAATAAGAACTCTTCCATTAACAACTATATAGACCAATAGCACCCGCGAATATCCGAATGATATTAAACACCAACCCTATCGTGCAGAGAATCCATGAAATTATAACAGAATTACATTCCGTCGGACTGGATATTCTATTCATATGGATCCCGAGTCATAAAGGAATAAAGGGCAACGAAATTGCAGATAAACTAGCAAAGAAATCAAATTCGTTGTTCCTGGATACTAATACTGAAACCGTAATAATAACTACAGATGATCTAAAGACCGTGTATAAAGAGAAAATTATAAGACTATGCAATGCGGAATGAATATGAACCTCATCCACAGACCATCTCAGAGGCATAAAAGAAAACATCGAAGAATGTAAGTCATTTGATCGAAAAGAAGAAATAATTTTAACTACATATAGATTAAGACTCGACCATACTAATAATAATAAACCATCCATACTTTCTCAATAATACACGCCCCTCCATCCTGACCCTTCTATAACACTTCTCAGCTTACTCTTCGACATACCCTAATAAATTGCAATAATTTATCCGAATTCCGCCAAAAATTTAATCTATCCTCAAACCTATCCTAATTACTGCGTAATAATAGTTCACATATAAACGATCTCTTCTTATTCCTCAGAAACTGTAATTTATATTCTACTCTGTATTTAATAGCATAGGCTCGGCTTGATAGCCTCGCAGTTGTGTTAAAGCCGTAAATATATATATATATATATATATATATATATATATATATATAATATTAACAATAATAAAAAAAAAAAAAACAAAAAAAAACGATAACCAATGTAAGATCTAAAAGGTCGGAAAGTAAATACTCTGTTCGCATTCATCTCATCTATAAAGGAGACAGAAAGATTTTTTTTTATTTGTAGAAAGGTATCCTGTTCGTCAAGGGCGTCGCCAGCCGATGAGCCAGGGAGGGGCAAGATGATAGAAAGAGGATGTGAGTTATCGGAAAAATAAAATTTATAAGTTGTAAAGGCTTAATATTTTATTAAACGAGAATAAAATCTTAATTAAAACATAAGTTTTACAAATTGTCCATGATTATGCGCCTATGAATACTCATCAATGTCAGTTGATTAAAAGTTTCAAGACTCCAGGGGGGGGGCAGCTGCCCCTCCCTGCCCCCCGCTGGCGACGCCCATGCTGTTCGTAACAATGGTAGTCACACAACCGACCAAGAGAAATATTTTTTTTTGTTATAACAGCGGGGCAAGAATCTAAAAGTTTCATGCACTTGTTCCAATCTTTTTATTGTTTCGAACATATAGTTATGAGCGTAGTACGGTTTTCTTTATATGTAATTATGAAAAATATGTAAAAATCTTCAAAATATGCGCGAAACGTCCGAAATATGCATTTATATGCAGCATTAAATTAGTGTATTTTGAATGTACAACCCTTGAAACGCCTAGATATGAAATATAAAAGCATTTTAGTTACAAGCAAAAAAAAAAAATATGCTTTATATGTAAAATCCGAACGATAATCATTAAAGATATATTCATCAGTGCGGCGCTGTTAGGTTTGTACGTGATGTAGTGCGGCGTAGGAATGAACAGTATCACTTTTAAAACGTTGGTGCTTGTCACCGTATTTTGGATTATTTTAAAAACACATCAGATATTTTACGGAGGAATCGAAAAATACAGCGGTGCAGTGATCGATTAAAGTAAGCATCTTACCTTTGCAACTGAAGAGTCAATATTGTAAACGTGCGTTCCGAGAATAATGACCGGCTTGCTACTGTTTCTTTGGGCGCATGTATTTATAATGAGATCTCTGATGTATTCGGAAGCCGGAAATGACAAGTTCTGTGTCGGCGTGACGATTAGAAATTCTTCGTTATTAACCTACAACAACACGATGATCGCGAATTATTCGGCTAGTACGTAAAAACTGAATAGAAGCGACGTTTGGCGTGTTATTTTCGGCACTATTCAGTTTAAAAAACTGATGATTTTATCTTGCTAGAATTAAAGAAGTCGGCTTAAGCGGAACAACCCAAAAATTACCGCATAATACGTGGTAGTGCGATAGACCTTACTCTTTGTTCGATCTTCCCCTCTCTCCTTCCGGGTTTATATATTTCAGCGACGGCAAATTCGGAGTATTAGAATAACAGAGGTGATAAAATTGCAAATAACAAAAAAAAAAAAAAGCAAACAAAAAAAACCTTGAAATATTTAATAATTATCGGTTCCGGGTAAATTTATTTTCGTTTCTTCTATTTACTAAAATTAGTAGATATAACTTTTCCGAGTAAAATCGAGGAAAAAGGGGTTTCGAAATAATATTTTACTAATCGTTCGTCAAAATCCGACTATACTGCGGTTTTGTATTTTACTATATATCGCTAATTAAATACAATAACGTCATAACTCAAAAAATAGCGAATTTGAGTTATATGTATTATAGTTGGTATGCATTTTATGAGTACAATTAGAGGTTAGAACGCCCCATATTTGTTAATTTTGAAACTCTACAAAACAAGCATCGCTCTTGGAATACCGTTCAAATTATAGTAAATGTTAATTTGCGTTTCCTGCGAATTTTGAGTTATGACGTTATTGTACTTAACGAGCGATATGTGCAGCAACGGAGTAGAAGATGTCCGCCGAAATTTCAAACGTTTTCCTCCTTTATAATTCTACTTTTTTCTAATTAGAGTCGATGTTTAATTTATACTGTTCGTATTTTATAACAAACGTGAAAGGTTTAAATAAATATTAGTGTATTTAATTTCGAAATTAATTTTTTTTTTCTTTTTTCGTTTATGAAAGTGGCTTTAAAATTTTTTCATAATTTAAACCGATTTTCGAAAATGATGTCCAGCTCTACGCGTCGCTGGGGGGTTTTCTTAGTGTTTTGTTTATTTTTTTTATTCTTTGAAAATTCTTCTGCGGGAATTTCAGATTTTCTTTACCGAATGTGTGCATCGTCGTAATGAAAAAGTTTTAAACTACATCTACAGAGAGCTCTCTCTCGCATTGTATCAATTGTTTTATAATTTACAGAATTACCAAAGGTTCCGATCTTAAAATAAACCGGAAAAAAAAACCCATACTTTTATTATATATATATATACGGTTGGGGTGTGTATTTGTTTAGCGTAGACGTGTAGTAATAGATATTTATCCTGACATTTTTATACAACCTGCGTGATACTGAATTACAAGAATATAATCCCACTTACAATTATATAAATTATATTTCATAACGGCATTTCATTAAAAATATGTCGTTGTTTTTTTAAGTGATGTTAAAAAACATTTAAAAAAAAATTGTAATGGTTATATTTCGCCCATCTTTGCGTACGTCTTTGCCGCTAAGTCAACATCTTTTGGATCTCTGACGTCACAAATGAATCCACTTTATTAATGTCCCCGGTAAACTGCAGTCACTTTGAAATTACGAGCAGACTGATGATAATTATAACGACTTGTATTAAAGTAGTTATTGTTTCCAGTAACTTCATATGCACCACCCTTCGCCCTCCGGTGGTAGTAGTACGATTAATGAATAGGGCGCAGACAATGTGTATCATCCTGCAAAAACGTTGAGTAAAATTCGGAATTTTTATAGGTGTACAGACAGCCGATAGAAATAACTGTTTTTTTAAAGTTGTATCGCCGCACAAAGTCCCAGCTCAATCGTAATCACAAAATAACTGTATAGCTTATGTGTGCGGTACGTGATTAAGTAGATCCGCATTTATGACCATCTCACAGATACGCCCGATATGGACGATAAACACACTTTTTATTCCAGAGCACTTTTTAAAAGCTATCTTGGAGCGTTTCGTTTGCTGCGCTTTGTTTTTTCTTTTTTGAATTTATTTATTATTAGTTCGTTTTTTCCCGCTATTACGGACGATTGAAAAAGTGACCGTTTTTTTAGCCGATTTTACTTACATTGAACCATTGCAGGTTTACAACTGGTCGAGCAGACTTATACAGAAGTAACAACAAATTAGTGCAAATTCCAGCTGTCATTCCAACTTCGATGCCGAAAAATAAGCAAACTAGGAATGACACGAAAAACGGCACTAAATCACTTTCTGCAAACAAAAGAAATACCATTTTCCGTTAGTATCTGTACGCTAATATATTAACAATTTTCTATTTACGATCGAGATAACTTCATATTTCCTTTCAGTCATCACCGAATTTTACCAGCCATTTGAACACAATCGCCATTCTTAATTGTTATAATTGTAAATTGCGCGAGATAATAAATACAATTGAATGATTGTTTTGTTGTTTTTTTTTTTAACTGAAGGCATTCGCGAATAAATTGTTTATTTTGATACTTTTGTCAACCTACCTTTTAACATTCATGGTGTTACTTTTTTTCTTGTCCTTGAAAATTGCTGTTTAAATTTAATTCCGTTTCGCTTTCAACCAGTGCTCCCCATTCTCGAAATTTTTTTACGATTACTTTTTTCTGCCCAAAAAAATGTTTCTTTATTCTCTCTTGTACTTCCCCTTTGGTAACCCATCTTGGAATAATTTGAATAAACAGACTACCGCTACCTCATTCCTTCTGACATGTTCGGCTTTCGTGGTGATTCGTCTGACTTTCCTTTTTGACGTTTTCAACAAGTTTTAAGGCTTTTGATTAATCTCTCCCTCTCTTTCTTCGTAATATGAAATGTTTTTCATAGATCATTTTCTCCTCATTTCACTTTATTCGTCATTTTTATATTTTTCTATTTCCAGAAAAGTCTACGGTACAGGTACTTGACAAGTTCTGCTTCCGTTTGCATTCAGTATTTTCACTATTAATTCTGCTTTACTTCTGCCGTCTGCTTTTAATCGATGACATCATCTCTCATCTATTATAAACGAAAAACAACAAAATAAGTCATTAATCTCGCTGGAAGGCATTCCCCCATAGCTGATATATTCATCTTTTTGTATTTGAATCCCCGAATGTCCTATCCATCTACCGTCCTCTGCCACGCTTTATCGTTTTTTAAAATGATTTTCTTTATAGGTTTGTTTTTACTAAGCAGGAATTTTCCTCAACAGTTTCTTTTCTTTCCACACTTCCCCCAAAAGGCACGTCATTTTTCATGCTTTTTTGAACTTTTCGCCAACTCTGAAAGTTTCGTTAAGATAATGAAATGCGGGTTCGTTCTCGATAAATAGAGATCTTCCTATCAACATAACACATATTCGGAAAAAAAAAAAATTTTCAAAAATTTTGAGCTTTCGGCGCCCCGAGAGTCCAAATTCAAAGATTAAACCCCAGATGCTGAGAACTAGAGAAATATACAGGGATGCGAGCATTTTTAACCTTGTTTAAAATGTTTAACTACGAGTATAATATTGACAGCGCTGCTGGATACGTCATTTTTTGCGCTTTTTTGCACCTTCCAGTAACTTCAAAAGTTTCGTTAAAGAAATTAAATTCGATTTCGTTCCTGATAAATAGCAGTTTTTCCAACGATATATCACATGCCCGGAAAAAAAATATTTTTTTCGAAACTTTGCCCAGCTTTCGGTGCCCCGAGGTCCTGAATATAAAATTGTAAGCTCGGCTATATTTTTCCTATAAAGCGGTCATTTATGATACATTTTGGTTTTCTCAACTTTCTAACTGAGCCTATTGCTAACGAGAACATTCCTTTTTTTGTGCTAGTTTTTAGTCTCAAAGGATCTGTATAATTTTTTATTCAAATTTTGTTTTGATTTTATGAACGAACTTTTGCGTTTTATTTTATATTTTTAATTTCATTCTAAAGAGTTATGCATTCTTTAAGGGTGATTTTTGAGGTCTTTTTATATTCCGTATTACATATTCTTGATGGTTTTTTGGATTTTTTGGCACCTAGGGCGATCGGTTGGCTTGAAGTTATAGATATGGTATTAAAAAGGTTTTTTTAATTAGAATTTATTATTCAATTTTGAAGTTTATAAGGTTAGTGTCCGATGATCGCGAGTTATTGATTTTTATTATATATTTTTGTCATTTCTGAACCATCTTATTAGGATTCCGTACGTTATACGTGTAGAGGGAATGGTAAAAAGAAAAAAGAGAATTGATTATACATTTGATAATAACGGAAAATAAACTTACTTTTTGTTCGCCATATTTTAACAACGATATCGTATTCTATCATGAAGACCATAGCCATGATAATAAGCGCTGCGAGTGTCGCTTTTGGAATATAATAGAACAAGGATGCTAAAAATTCCAGTGCAAGTAAAATGCAAAAAACTGCAAAAATAAGTAGAAAAAACAAGGTTATTTGTATCAAACAAGCTTTAAAAATCATCTTATTTTAGAAATATTATTACTTATTATAAAATCAACGGTATACAATTAGTATTGTAAAAAACAACTGAAAAAAAGGAAATATAATTAGTAATGTTAATTTCGCTAATCTAATTTAAGATTAGATTTCTGAATTTACAAAAATCGATTTAGGTTAACATTTTATAAGAATCGCCCTCGTGAAAATTTCACTGGAATTTTTTTAAAATAAATTTACATATCGCATGTATGCAGATTTGTGTGAATAATTTTCATTCCTTATTCGTCTCAACTGCTTTTTTATATGTACACAGTAACAATAATTTATTTACTTATTATTAAATAGTCTCGTAAAAAATGTATACTTTTTTTTGTTAAACTAACGAAGAATTATTTTAATAATGAAAACATTTTCGATATAACTATAAAACATAATGAAAAACAATGTGGGAAAATTTTACCTGTGAATACACCGCCAAGTGGAGTCACTACACCTGAAGCATGATTAATAGCGGTCCGAGTAAACGATCCAGAAACTGGCATGGAACTAATAAATGAACCCGCTATATTACATAATCCTAATGTTATCATTTCTTGAGAAGCATCGACTACTTTACCTTTTTCTAATAACAACAATCACAGTTAAGATTTCTCTAAATCACGGATAGAAATTTATTTACGCGGATAAATAATAGATAAATAATTTTAAATATTGCCTGTTTTCGCTTTTAGGTATGTTTTCTTTTTTTCATTATTTTACCGCTTTAATCTACAATTACCACACCCTGAGATATATCTGAACAATCTTAAGAGAAATTTTGTAGGGGGGAGGATCCGAATAGTCATACAATAACCAAAGTCCGGGATAAAAATTATCCTCGCCCCGAAAACAATAATTCAATTTATAATTTCCGTCTCAGCAATAATTTGTTTTTTTTTTATCGCGGTCTCTGTATCGGTTGAACCAACGTTGTCGGTGAGGTTATTCTGAATTTTTAATTTAAATTCTATTTTTATTTGTTAATTTAATTTAATTCAATTTATTTTCTTAATTTTAAATCTCTCTCTTCTTTTTTTTTTTTATTTCTTTTTTTATTATTGATCTAATACCTTAAACCCTTCTCGTTGGATAAGCTTGCGTAGAAAAGAGCTCCCAGCGGCTTCCTCTATCGATAAACCCTCTAAAACTAATTTGTTTTTAAATCTGATGGAGAATAACGCGTCCTCAAAGTGTAAATCATCCAGTCCTCAGTTATCGATCGCGCTTTTTTTTGTTTTTTTTTTTTTTTTTTTTTATTATGCGACTTTAACACAACAATGAGGTTATCAAGCCGCGCTTATGTTGTTAATTACAAAGTATAATATAAATTACATTTTTTGAGGAATAGGAAGAGGTCATTTATATATGAACTATTATTACGTAGTAAATGGGATAGGTTTGGGGACAGATTAAATTTTTGGCGAGATTCGGATAAATTATTGCAATTTGTTAGGATATGTCGAAGAGTAAGCTGAGGGGTTTTACAAAAGGGACAGGGTGGAGGTGGTGTGTTATTGAAAAGGTATGAATGGGTTACATTGGTATGGCCGAGTCTTAATCTAGTTAAAATTATTTCTTCTTTTCGTGATTTTCGATCAGATGATTCCCATTCCTCGATCTTTTCTTTTATGCTTCTGAGATGGTTTGTGGATGAGGTCGAACTCCATTCTGCATTCCACAAATTTATAATTTTCTCTTTGTATGTTTTCTTTAGATCATCTGTGGTTATTATGATTTCGGTATTAGTATCCAGGGACAGCGAATTCAATCTCTTTGCTAATTTATCTGCGATTTCGTTACCCTTTATTCCTTTATGACTAGGGATCCATACGAATAGAATATCCAGTCCATTGGAAAGTAATTCTGTTATTATTTTTTGGATTCTTTGCACTGTCGGGTTGGTGTTATATATTAATTGAATATTTGCAAGAGCGCTAGCCGAGTCAGTTAGAATTATGAACTGGTACTCTGTATGTATTCGCGATATTTCTTGCAATGCAAGGTATATTGCATATAGTTCTGCAGTTTTAGCTGAGCTCCACGACGGTAGTTTTACAGCTTTGCTTATTGTATTAGGAATGAAGAAAGCTGCTCCGGCTGCCATTTCTGCTTTTGATCCATCGGTGTAACAGTGTACACTGTTTGGATATCGTCCCAAAATACTATTTAATTTTGACTGCATGTCTACGGTACTTGCGGAGTTGTTTGATAACTTTAACAGCTCGTCGATGATTTGGATTGTCGGTTTCGACCATGGTGCAGGACGTACGGCGATCTGGGGAAGCGAACGGTATGTTTTCGGGGTATAGGAGATTCGGATATTTTCCTCAAATTTGAATGCAATATGTTGATCTTCCTTATGGGTTGATTTGTACTTATTTCGATAATAGTTGTTAAACAGAAGATTTCCTGTTGGTAAATCTGGTATAGCTGCTGCGGCGATTAGGAAATTTGCAGTTTGGATCATTCTTCGATATTTGAGGGGAGGTTCGTTAGCTTCCACACAGAGGCTTGTCGTAGGTGTGGTTCTGAACGCTCCTGTCGCTAATCTAATGCCTTGATGATGAATGCAATTTAGTTTTCCTAAGGTTGTGCGGCTTGCTGAATTATAAAATTGAGCGCCATAGTCCAATTTTGTTCGGATGAGGGATCGATATAAATGTAACAGTGTTCTTCTGCTGCATCCTACATCAGAGTGGTTGAGCAACTTGAGAATTCCTAGAGAGCGGATGCATTTCGATCGTATGTACGTTATATGGTCCTTCCATGATAGTTTTTTATCAAGCAGGATTCCTAAAAACTTAACTATTTGTACTTCTGGTATTGGTTTGGAACGCAGTGTCAAAACTATATTTTGTTGTTTTCTTTTGTTATTTGAGAAGATTATGTAGTTTGTTTTCTCGGCGGATATTAGAAAACCATGGTCGTGGCTCCAGGTATTTATGTTGTCTATCGTTGGCTGTATTATTTGTTTAGCGATTTCGAGCGACGATGTTTGAAGAGATATGCTAACATCATCGGCGAACATTCTGATAGAAATTGGCTTCTCGACAACTGAAGTAATATTATTTAGCACAAGCAGGAACAAAGTAGCACTCAAGGTTGATCCTTGAGGTACCCCGTTGGAGATTGTTCTTTCCTCTGATAGAATGTTGCCTATTCGAACGCGAATCTTTCTATCAGTAAGGAAATTTTTGATTATGTTTGCTAAATTACCATCTATTCCGATTTGATGTAGTTTTTTGAGGATGAGGTACCGCCATACACGGTCATAAGCCTTAGAAAAATCGAAGAAAACTGCGATTGTGGAATTCGAATTTATGAATGATCTTTTTACATTCATGACAAGATCATTTACCGCTAGCTGTGTTGATCGTTGCTGTCTAAAACCATATTGGTGGATAGATAGTATCTTGTTGGTTTCAAGTGTCCATGAGAGCCTTTTGTTTAACAATTGTTCTAATATTTTACCCAGTATGTTTGTGAGTGCTATTGGTCTATAGTTGTTAATAGAGGAGTTCGCATTCGATTTGGGGATGGGAATTATGATAGCGATTTTCCAGCAAGCAGGGAATATCGAATTTTTAAAAGCTTTGTTGTAGATTTCTAAAAGATACTCTAGTGCTGTAATGTGTAGATGCTTTACCATTAGTGGGTGGATATTGTCTGGTCCGGGAGCCGTATTATGAATGTGGCTATTAATGCATTGCGTTAGTTCTTGCCATGTCAGATTTATATTATACTCTTCTTTGTTATTATTATTGAAAGGGATTGAAGTTTTTTCTGCATTATTTTTGATATTCAAAAACTGTTGTGAGTAGTTATGATCAGATGATATCGAAGCGAAGTATTCCGCGAACCTGTTTGCAATATGGATAGGTTCTTCGATTGTCGTGTCGTTGTCGTCTATCGAAGTTATTGGAGATAATTGTTTCCGACCCTGTATTTTTTGAACATTTGCCCATGCTGATTTTAACGAACTTTTGAAGCTTATCTCAGAAATAAATTTATTCCAGCTTTCCGTTTTGGCTTTTCTAATTGCTTGTCGTGTTTCAGCTCTTTGCTTTTTAAATGCTTCAAAGTCTTCTTTTAACTTTGATCTGCGGAACTTACGAAATGATTTTCTCCGTTTCTGTATAGCCAAATGCAAATCTTTTGACCACCACGAAACAGATTTTTGACGTATTTTTCCTGATGTCTTTGGGATTGACTTCGCTGCGGCAGATAGGATGACACATGTAAAGTTCTCAATGTCTTCTGACAGTTCTTCTTTGTGATTCGCGTTGTTGCTCAACAAAGATTTAAAAACGAAATCGAAAAATTCTACTACTATACTACAGATATTACCAGTAATTATAATGGTAATGGTAATAATAATAATAACAATAACAATAACAGTAATAGTAATCAAATCATTTATAATTACTAGTATTATTGACATTAAAAATCCATAAATGCGCTCCATAGCGCGAGTAATGGAACTAAGAAACGAAAATTATTTCATAAGATAATAAACAAAAGAAAAAGCAAAATGTAAGAGTTTTCTCTAGAAACTGTCAGAAATTTACTGCAGTTGTTCTTTTGTTCGATAAAAATAATATCCATTTGTAAGCGGTGCCACTATGTCACATTAAATACTATTCCTTGTAATATTTTTTTCTCTGATTTCGACCAGTTTTTGCATTGTACAAGAATGCCGTGTCATTTAAATATAAAGTGTAGAACAAGGGTTTTTATGAGACATTTTTTTACAAACAATGTTACGGTATATATTCTCTAAAAGTTTTATCGTATAGAAGATTCTTTATGATGACTAAAAGTTTGGGTTCTAAATATTTAAATTTTTCGATAATTAGAATAAAGTGAATTCTTATCGCGGATTTTCCATTTTTGTAACGTTACCGATTAAACATGCAGTCTAAAATAGGTGCTACTCGTGTAAAGAGAAGTTGTGAATTTAAAAGTTGCAGCAAGAAAACTAAAGAACTAGTTGCCATTTGTAACTAAGAAAAAGGTAAAAAAAAACTATAAAAAAATAATCAACATCACAATATTATTAGCTGATGAATATACTGCGACAAAAATTTCTACTCTCGATATCTTATAGAAAACAGCTTTTAGGAGGAAACCGTGAAAACATGGGCGTCGCCCCCCCCCCCCCTGGAGCCTCGAAACTTTTTAATCAATTGACCATGATGAGTATTCATAGGCGCGTAATCACGGACAATTTGGGAGATTTATATAATAAAGTAGTAGAAAAATTTGCCAGAAACTCACGAAAATTATGTTTTAATTAAGATTTTATTCTTGTTTAATAAAATATTAAGCCTTTACAAATTATACATTTTATTTTTCCTATAACTCGTATCCTCTTTCTTCATCTTGCCCTCCCCTGGCTCACCGGCTGGTGACTCCGTTGCGTGAAAATATTTGTATAATAATGACTTACATGTAAAAATGAAGATCTCAGAAGAGGATTTTGAAAAAATTGAACAATTAAAAAATAAGAAACATCGAGTTTACAGTTAGCGCCAACTAATTACACACAAAAATGTGAAAATGGACTTAATTACGAAGTTGTTTCAAAAGTAATGTAAAGCGTGCTCCAGCGGTCACCGTAATTCGTACACAAACTTCCGTGTGGGTTCATTTTTTAAATCAAAGTGTTATGAATAGGTTGGTGTAAACGTTCGTTTCGTTCGAATTGATAGAGGTGTGTTAGCGGTTAATTAAGTGGACCGGAAACGTATCCCATCGGTGTCGGATTTGGACAACAAAGCAACGATGCACACGGTAAATCTATGGCCGAAATTTAAAGCGCCTTGTCGGAGGTTTGTGTTGAAGGCGCACTTCATCGCAGCATCATTAAACGATGGCACTAATAATTCTGCAAAGGCAAACGACTCTAGATTGATTGTTCCAATGATCTGTGTATACTATAAAATCGCTAAAATGAACGGGTCCCAAAATGTAAAGAAGACAGTCAGAATACACGAAATTGCAGTATCGATATTTCACAATAATCCGTGATCCGGACGTCTCTTTACATTCGATATTACAGAACTATATGGTTAGGGGAAGTGCTAATCCACCGCATAGTTCAGGTTTGAGACTTCGGACTTTGATTTATTATCGGCGCTAAAAGAACTGCTTTTCTTCCACTATGAAGAGTTAAATTGAAGAGTGACCTTGTTTAAATTGGAGCGAACTGTACATTACTTTTGGAACAATACTGGTGTTTATAAATTTCTAAACTGGAAAGCAATGTGTTTTTTGAACGTGTACAGTGATGTGATTCGATTAGTTTAAAAAAGGCATTTTAGAAACCATCGTAAAAGAAGCTATCAGAAACGAACCGGTCACAGTATATTCGAACTGAACACAAAAATTTTGCTCGTAACTGGTAATTATCGGTGATCGGTAAATTTAAGATTTTACATTTAGTAATGCTTAAGTAGCTCTAGTTCTAGGCAGAGATCGTCAACTACCTTATGGAGAATACTGTGCTGCAAGGGCGTCGCCAGCCGATGGGCCCCGGAGGGGGGGGATGAGTTGCCAGCCACCAGGTGGAGGGGGCAAAATGATAAAAAAAGGATATGAGTTATAGAAAAAATAAAATTTATAAGTTGTAAAGGCTTAATATTTTATTAAACAAGAATAAAATCTTAATTAAAACATAATTTTCGTGGGTTTCGGGCAAATTATTCATGATTATGCGCCGATGAATACTCATTATGGCGAGTTGATTAAAAAGTTTCAAGGCTCCAGGGGGGGGCAGCTGCCCCCCCCCCCTCTGGCGACGCCCATGTTGTTCTGTTAGGATACAAATTGTATCAGTCTTTTCTTAAAATCGTGCAAAAAATATAGAATACACCAAAAAATTATCATAGAGAATTATCATTATGTAATATAGTTTTAATGATAAATATTAAAATCACGAAACACAATAATATTAATCAATAATATATAACTTGCTAACTAGTTTCGGTTAATAAAGAACCCCTAATCGTAGTATCTAATTGAAGTTAACCGAAACTAGTCAGCAAGTTATATATTGATTAATTAATTGTGTTTCGTGATTTTATATATATTTATCATTAAAACTATGTACAGTGGAAATTATACAGTTCGCTTAAATATGGAAAAACCTACAAGAATTATTATTGTTTAATTTGTTATTTTTAGAAAAAAATTCACGGACTTACCGAAAGATTTCACTATTGCTGTCAGCTCTAGTATAGCAATCAGCGGTATTGTAATAACGGCAGATCCCATGTTGGTAAGCATTTCAAGAAATGTAGTTGTTTGGTTTCCGTAATTTACAGAAAATGGTGGTGGTTTGAAAACTGGTAAGCCGCCAGTAACATTACCTGTATATATACACAAATAAGGATATATTAAGAGATGCATATTAAGTTAATATTTATTGAAATAATATTCGATAAAGAACTAAAATTTAATCGTAAAAAACGTGTGAAAATGTGAAGGTAAAATGAGACTGGAAATATGAAAATTTACCGACCATTATTACTAAATTAAGAAAGTGCGAATTTAAAAACGGGTAGTGTAGGAATATATTATAAGAAAGGATAATATACACTGTTACAACAATTTCAAAATGTTACTTATGCGGATACACCGGATCTTTAGATCATTTGGTATGGTAATGTGAAATAAACAACCAAGAACGTAAACATTTAAAATACAAGTAATTCTACAGATTTATGGAACACTACCAATATTAATTCAACAGATCTTTCAAGTACCATGGAAAAGAATCAGAAAATGAACTATTTAAATTTATTAAAAATACTAATATTTTAATTTTGAAAGTTAATAAATGATAAATACTTACACTAGCCAGAATAGCAAAAGTTGAAGCCGTTATAAAAAAAAAAATCGTTCTTAATTATCTGAATATATTACTCGTATTATTAATTTTATCGCGTTTTATTATTTACAATGGTTTTATCTTATACCTTATTATTTTATTATTATTATTATTATTGTTATTTATTATCCACTAGTACATATAGTAAAGTTTGCATAGTGACCTATAATCTCGTCTGTATGCATCTGATTTCATATTATTATTTCTACTCATTTCATACCACTGAAGCAGGGAATAAATTTACCACACTCCATCCAATTGCATGTAATCTATATACATTTCAATGCGTGAATTTGTTGGGAATTTAAATTATAACAAACATTAACTATATTTGGTATCAAAAATGTTACTTTAATATAGTTTCTTTTTTTTTTTAATGACGCATGTATAGATGCGTGCGTATATATATATATATATATATATGTAATGAAGCATTACTGACTGTAGATAACTATTTTACTGATGCATTTCAATATACACATTTGTTGGGTGTATTACAAATACAATGATAAGTTAGTTTATAAATTTTTGATGAACTTCTGTGATAACATGTGTTTTAATGTATTAATTTTATTATCTCCGTATATGAATTGTAGAACATTATAAAAATGACCAACATTTTGAAGCGTTAAATAAAAATTTTATGCGTGAACATGTGTATTTGTTAGAACAGGAAGCAAAACAAACCACCAGCTTATGTAAAAAAAAAGAACAGTTGTGGACTGTCTTTGCCTACCAACCTGCATCTGTCTGCGTATGTTTCATGTATTATGAAGAAAGAATAAATAACTTAACAAATTGTTGCAGTCTTCATATTCAATGTGCGCGTGTGGATGTGTTTACATGTCATCAATATAGAATTGAATGAAAAAAACAATGCATGTGTGCATGTTTGTATATATGTACATGTTTACTGCAATTATGTATGATGATATATTATATTTTGTATAGCTTTTAACAATGTGTACAAATATGTAGTAAACTTTTCCGAGGTGGTGGCTTTACTTTATAGTACAGATATCACCTCGGTAATTGCAAAAATAGTGGACACTATATAGCCAGTCATTTAAGAGATTACCTAGAGAGAAATGAAATATTACACTCACTGCAATTTGGCTTCAGGAGAAAGAAATCGACAGCAGAGTTGCTAAAAATTTTTGTTAACGATATATATGAAGGTTAGCCAAAGGGAATCAATTTCGAATTATTTTTATTGATCTAAATAAAGCTTATGATATGGTGAGCCATGATAACTTAATAAGGGAACTGTGGAACATCGGTATTGTTAACAATCAAAACAAGTGGTTTTAGGACTACTTAAAAAATCGGAAGTTAAGGGTAAAAATAAATGATAGTCTCAGTACCGTGGGAAATTTAACTGCGAGTGTAGGACAAAGTGCAATACTAGCACCCTTACTATTTCTGATATATACAAATACACTCTATAGATATATCAAATACGCGAAAGTATTTGCTTTTGCTGATGATATTGCGTTGGTGATTAAAAATTCTAATATACATAAAGCGGAAGACTTACTGCATAAAGATTTAAACTCTTTTGTAATTTAGGCGCATTATCAAGGCTTTTTCATTAATATGGATACATCTAAAATTATGTATAAGGGTCCCTTAGGATAGCTGGTTTTCACCAAGGAGGCCCGGGTTCAAATCCCGACATGGGGGAATCGTAATTTATGTTGAGTGGCTGGATGGCAAAAGTTAGGCACAGAGAAAGGAGAAACAAAAATGATGTACATAAGAACACCGAGCCGTTACAGGACTTTTATCCCAAAAGTGTTCTAATCAAATGTCATAATTGTAGTCATGCGAATAACTCTAATTATTGTAGTACAGAAAATTAAATATTTAGGGGTAACGATTGATAGTGCACTGTAAGTTGAAACATCTTATTTCGGAACTACTAAAAAAGATCAGGCAATCTTTACCGGCGATTTATAGACTTAGGCCATTGTTACTGCCTATAATTTCAAGACAATACTATAATGCTCTGATATCATCGAGGATACCTTACAACTATACAAGCATGGGGAAAATGCTTGCTAGAAATTAAAAATTGGCTGCTGTGCAAATACAATGATTGTAATTGAAAAGAGAAGTGGAAGGATTATATGACTAAGTGTTTTTTTTTCCCATTTTTTTTCCTTGTGTTTTTTTATATGAATTGTGCTATCTTTGTTTTGTTTGCTTTGTTTTGTTTATTTTTTGATTATACGTTCTATGGTTATTTTTAGTGCAGAGTTATATTACGTTTTGTTTTTATTTATTTATTTTTTTTTTTGTGTTAATAATTGTGACACATTGTTATTTATAGCGGTTAATTGTATATGATCGACTGCAGCTTAATTACAAATGAACGTTATAGCTGCGTTGGCGGTTGCCTTGTGGGTTCTCCATAGGTTATTTAAATTTAAAAAAAAAAATAAAAGAAGTGCAGACGAATGAATGGACATTTTGAGAAGTAAATTTTTTGCTTAAGTATTATATAAAAATAATTTAACTAAAGAGAAAATATTTTCATAGTACAAACTGGCATTGAACTTTAATTATCAATGGAGATTACATATAAAACAGCATTGTTATGTTAATTATTATTATTCAAGCCCAGGGAAAAACCCAAACAAGAAAGAAAAAAAAATTATTATTATTATTATTAATTTTATATATTAATTAAGCTTTGCGGTGATGGAGCTTTGCTTAGGTCTATTCTGAACTTAAACATCAATCAATATGTCAGTGATCATCACAGACTGTTACCTGTTTTCAGTTTTCTATTTACAAGGCCTAAATGAGCGTATTATTTACTTTTTAAAAAAATTTTAAAAATACAACTAAAATGAACAGTAGAAGTCTCTGTTGTGGAATTACTCGTTTAAAATAGAATTTTCTCAAAGATAAGACAAAAGTTTATATTTGCTTTTCTTGTATCTTTAAATTATCCGGAGGGCACTGACCTTCATATATAATTCTTTGAAATGATAAACGATATCGCGTTTGAATAAAGCATCCAATTATTCGGTAAAAATAAATAAGCACCTGTTAAAATGAACGGATTGTGTTCATACTTTGCCAAAGTATAGGCTAATAACGTTCCGAATATTACGACAACTGCATTACTCGATAAGCCTAATATCCAGACGGTTTTCGCTATTATCTTCTGCTTCGTCGTATTGGGCGACCAGGTGGCTGCTTTAGTCTTGGCGTACTAAGTAAACGGAAGAAAAAGAAAACCACTTTAAAATGGATAATTTATTATATCTACTCGTAGTTTAATATTAGGGGAAACGTTACACGCAAATGTTTGCATTTATACTATAAAGGAAGATGTATCTAACGAAAATATATTAATCAAGATGAAAATGGCACTGCTCGTATTGATGAAGATAGAAAAAGCGGTACGGTTACTTGATCTTAAGAAAATAGTGAAACAGATAATTGCAGAGAAAAGGTATGGGTTTTTCATATTTTCTTTCAAGCTATTATTGATAAATTTCTATTTCATATATACGTTTATCGACTTGTGAGTTTAAAAACATTCGTAACATAAATTATTGTAGTTTGCGACATATATTAAAATTATCTATATACTCGAAAATGTTACTGAAACTAATGACAGTTGCCGAGTTCTAAGCCGTTTTTAATATATATATATATATATATATATATATATATATATATATATATATATATATATTTAAGTGTTGATTTATACATGTAGAAATGTTATAGAGTTGTGTTACACACAGTTAAGTAACCGCTCAGTGTCATTACATTATAATATCGTTTTATAATAAAAGTACCGTAAGGTTTATTCAGAAAAAGTTATATAATTTCAATTGTTTAACCGTTATTTAAGATTTTTTAAAAGTGGAAATCAAATTACATTTACAATATTCAGTTTTCTGATACACTCGTTCCAGTCACCATCAATATTGTTTAAAAATCATAACGCGCTTTGAATTCTGAGGGCGATGAAAATTGTCTATTTTGTATGTTTCTCGCTGTTTCCATGAAAACTGATATCAGTACAGTAAAATTCGTCTACATGTTGCTGGCAGCGTTAACTGACAATTATGTAATGATTCTATTACTGACGGCTATTTATAAGCATAAAATGACCGATGAGGGTCGAGATAAATTTTTCAATACTTCCAGTTTACCTATTGGGTTAAGAAAGCAATGGTACTACTGTTACTTATGATTCTGGTCGTCTACTAGTTGCATAATTTTTTGTGAAAAGTTTCAGACAACGGGTATTGCGGTGTTTTAAAAGATTTAAATAAATCAAATGGCTGCGTATACCGGGTTAAGTTCACTGAAACTTAACTGTAGGCTACTTCGATATGTTCTTGTGAAGCAAGTATGAAATAAATGGAATCGGAAAAAGGAACGTTTTGTATTACAGAAAAATTTTGTTTTAACCGTCACTCTCTATTATCCGTCACGGTAAAAATTGTTCATTTGTGATTTTTTAAGAAGAAAATTACTGATTTTTTAAAGATGTAAATAATTCGACGTAGAGACATTTTACCTAGGTATGTTACTATATTGTACTATTTTATACAGGGACGTCGCCAGTCGATTAGCTAGGGAAAGGCAGGATGATATTATGTGTGCGAATAACTTCTCACCGTTTTTTGTAAAAATAAATCCTTTATTTAAATAAAATATAAATTGCAGGTGAATTGTAAGTGAAATAAATGCGAATTTTAAAAGTTTATTATAATTTTAGAAATAATTTCGAATAATTTGAAAATTTTAATTGAAACATAATCTTCTATGATTTATCGTAGATTTTTCAATTACTTTGTGTTGATGAAATCTTCTAGGTCCTCAGAGATTATCTTTCAATGGACATTCATCATTGCAAGACCATTGAGACTACTTTCTATAATTGTACTTCTTAGCCAAGTTTTAATCCGCATCATGGTGCTGAATGATGATAAAATGCTCAATGCTTTTCCCATTTTTGCTTTTCCCATTTTAGGAAGAAGTCTTTTGTCTCTTTTATGACTTCGACAATACTGATATTAGTTTGGGGTTTATCTTGTCCTGCAAACATTTTTGCAAAGTTCGATTTCGTTTTTCATGTTCGGCAAATCGTAAAAATTTGAGGAAGTTCCACAAACTTTCTTAAGATTTTCCATAGACATGTTTTGCATTTGCGCGGGTTATAATTTAGACGACGCGAGTGATTTGTTTTCCTCAGCAAACCGCTCCTGAAGAGAAGTAATAATTGAGTATAAATATGCCTCTTCCAGAATTCTCGAGGGTTTCCTGTTGGCTAATTATTAGCGTACCGTTTCCTTCCAATAATTTTGAGCCCGAACTCTTCTATAATAGTAGTGGAATCTCTAATAATTTCATCCGTGACGTTTATGAGATTTTTACGGTGGCTTTTTAGAAAATCTGAAGTGTGTTTATAATATTGTGCTACCTTGACTATGTCCAATTTGTGTATTATGTAAGCAAGTACAAAAAAAAGAAAAGTAACGTCGCACTTTCCGCATCCGTTATAACGAGCATATTATTAAACACGGCCATATTAATAAATCGTCTGTTGCGGAACATATTATTATTAATAAACATAGATTAAAACTTAAAAGACGACCTAGAAATAATAAAATATATTAATAATTATAACCTACTTAATAGCAGCGCCGAAACATACTACATTAATAAATTTAAAGATATTTTAATTAATAATAATCTTATATAATTAATAATAACCCACTATTTAAAATTAAGAATCAATCTTAACATATTATCGATATATTGTATTAGTTTATAAGATGACAAATATGATATCGTTTTAACTTTTAACTGTATTTATTAATGCCATGATTATGGGGAGTACGTAACTCCGAAACATGTCGGCTATTTTTAATATTTTTTAAAATACAATTTTCTGTAATAGTACATGTTTCTATAAATTTTTTAATAAAGTAAAACAACAATAATAAAATTTGTAACCTATTCACTTATAGGCTAAACAAAATAATATGGTAGGAAACAGGGTCGTATCTGTGGGTGGGTTTTAACCCCCCCCCCCCCCCCGAAATGACTGCGAAATAATAACTGCTTGAATTAAATGGACCGAAATTCAGAATAAATTTATTTGTTTTTATTGTAGTGTTCAAATATTGCATATACAATAATTGACTACAAGGCTTTAGTGTACCATTTATAAATAAATATATTTCATGATAACACACCCATACACACATAATATATATATATATATAAATATTTTCGTAATCCCCCTCCCCCCGAAATATTCGTCATGCTTCAAAATATATTGTAAATATTCTGGTTTTCTCTACAGTAATAACTCGCGGGACTGGCTACTTTTTCCGACTTAACAATATTCTATAAATTTACATGAAATATTTTAACCTTCATTGAAGACCTACAAAAAAGCACCAAAAAAAAAAAAAAAAAAAAAGAAAAAAAAAGAAAAAACGCAATTTGAGCTATTCAAATATTACTAATGGTCGTTCGTTCTGATTTAATGAAAGGGAGAATTTCGAATGACAAACAAACACGTAAAAAAGAATAGGCGACTTTCCATACCGTATTATTAACTCGGCGATAATAATAATATATCGGCGCGCCATTGGATGCGAATGGAATGCAGTGTTCTCCGTTTATTAGGCGCAAATAATGGATCCATTATAACAACGATTTAGCGACGTCGCTACGCATAACCGCTTAATTAAATCGTGACGTTATTTATTTTCTTTAGCGAAACAGATTTTGATTTTATTTCTCGTAGCAGAAAACTTTATGCAACCTCATTCCACGTCGGAACCGGTAAAATTGTTTCAGTACAAATATTCGAGCATAATATGAAGCTCAGCCAACTAAATAGCAATTATAAGACGATTAAGAAATCTGCCATAAATTTATATAGGTTAAAAAGCGCCGTATTGTAATTATTATTATTATCATTTTAGTGTGTATGTGCGCATGCGCAGGGGAAAGGGCTGATCAGCCATGTACATTAATTCAGTACAAGTGTTCATTTTTTGTTTTCAATATTTGATGGTGAGATTTGAAGTTAATTTTTTTCGAACAAACTTGCATGTCCGTTCGCCGATCCCCCCAATCCCAAACACCACGACCTGATATTATTACTTTTTGCAACATTGAAAATTATTTAATTTTTTATTTTTGAATTATATATAATTATTAATATATTTCAAAAAAATAGTGTGCTTACTATCCCAATTTTATGTAACGAAAAAATGTACCAAAAGATGTCTCAGTTTTATGTAACGTTTGTTATATTTTAATTTTTACCGACTTCGGAAAAAAAGGAGGTTTTTCATCGCGTATGTTTTTTTTTTTTTTATATTTGTTCGCGCATAACTCATATTTATATAGGCCGATTTTATTGATTCTTTGCCATTAGGAAGAGTACCATTCAACTTAGGTACACCACGTGAGTAATGATGAAAATCGGTGAACCTAAATTGTATATTCGTCAAAAAACCTGAAAAAACGTGGTTTATTTGGATAATTTTTTTTTCTTATTACTTTTTAAAAGCATAACAGAGGCGGTTGACTTAAATTCTATCAACCGCTTTTCAAACTTTTTTACATCTGTCGTTTTCAAGCAAAAGGCGTATTACGTATAAATGTGGCAAATTCTTCGCTATTAGTTCGTCGTCCCGCTTTCGTTTGCGCAATTCACGTTTGCGTTCGGTGGCGATTTTCGTTTTTGGAAACATAATGAATACACTTCTTATTTTTTTAAAAATAAGTTGTAGGTCTCACAGGGCAAGTATGCCCGTTGTGTGAGTGCCCGACACTCTTATTACCGTTTATTTAAGATACAAAATTACAATTATTCTAGCTTATCCTATACATCATAATAATAGTCAATTAAGTTTATATAACTTATGACATAGTACACACATATAAATACATACACACACAGCAAGTACTCATCTACATACCGATACACGAGGGTAGCAAAATATCTTCAAATACGAAGAAAAGTAAAGAAAAGAAAAGAAGAGAAGAAGAAAAAGAAAATAAAGAAAGAAAGAAAAATAAACGAACATTAATATGTCATGATTCGAACCGTAACTTGGGTTTTACTCTTTACACCATTCTTTCAGCCATTTCCTTACTTCCCCTTTCCACACACCAAGTGTTTTTTTTCGTTTAGTATATGATGGGGTATTTTACTAATTAGTTTAATTAGAACTAAATCATCAGTATTGTCAATTCGTAGATTTACGCCCCGGGGGTAGATGTAATATATATATATATTATTTTGGTTTCTTGTTAATCGAGTTTTTTGCCTAGATGGTAATTTTATATTATTGACATTAAATTCAAGTAATCTATAATAGAAATAGTACCTTAGGGGACATTTCGTTGTTTTCTTTCCACCAAGTTGATCCAGAATCGTTTTGCTTCCAGTAGGGGAGTATAAGTTTCAAACACCTTTTCTGTATTTTGCTTATTTTATTTATTTCCGTTTTCTTAGCCTCACGTAATATATTTGAATTCCATATAAAATTCTAGACATTATTATTGAATTATAGTATATATACGTAATGTGCGATATGCTAAAACCTGTTTTATTTTATGTAAAGCCGGAATTGACTGTCTTATTTTCGAATTTAAACTTTGAATGTGTTTTTTCCAGTTCAAGGATTTATCGATATATATATACCTAGATATTTAAAATTTTCTATGTTCTCAAGCGGTGGGCAACAACACAAATGAGTGTTGTTATTTATATGCAGTTCATGTATGCAATCATTATTATGGAGGGTAATTCGCGGATCGTGTGTCATATGTTTGGTACTGTTCCGAATGTGCAGTAATTTAGATTTATTTATATTAATACATAACCTCCCATCATGTGCCCATTTACTAAAATTATCTATATCCTCTTGTAATAATCTTTCCGCTATTTCTAAATTCTTGTGCTTCACTAGTAAGGCAATATCATCGGCAAACACATATACCTTTGCATTTATAATATGCTTATGTAACGAGTTAGTGTAAATTATGAAGAAAACAGGGGCCAATATGGTGCTCTGACCTACTCCGCAATGAATTGTTTTTTCATTACTTTTATTCCCTGCGATGTTTACTATACTTTTCCTATTTTTTATGTAATTCTTAAACCATTTTAGTTGATTATTTATAATTCCCGAATTTTCTAAGTCCTTGATCAGTAATTCATGGTCGACTAAGTCAAACGCTTTAGACAGGTCAATAAATGTAATTAGAAATTGGTTTGCCTTCGACAATCCCATGTTTATCTTATTTACAATCGATCTTAGTAACGTTATCGTAGATTTTTTTTCTCTAAAGCCGTGTTGATTTTCATAGAGTAAGTTATTTTACTGTGCAGGTTAATGAACAAGAAGTCCCACCATATAGGGAGAAGCACGTAAAGACTATATTGCTAATTTAATAATAGCTTGGAAACGCAAAAAAAGTATTATTTATATGTGTTGTAGTATGTTAAGTTGTTTCGGTAGTTTAATAATATGGTATAAATTATTGGTTGTATTTGTTTTCTATTTTATAAAATTGGGACATTTTTTCGTTATAACATCTAATGGAGGCCGGCGTAAGAATTACGTTGGATATTTTGATTATTTTTATAGAAGAGAAAGAGACAGAAATGTAAGCAAGAGGGGTCAAGGGGCACAGCCCCTTGCGAAGCCAAAATGGCCGAGTTTATAATATACACCTATATATATATAAATATATATGTATAGTGTTTGTTTTAGTTATTACTGTTATATCTTTATTTATTTATTTCTATTTGTTTATGATAAAATATTACTGTTTTTAATATACGAGGTATGATGCAAAAGTAGTTGGACAAACGTTACTGCCAGCGCCCTATTGCACATAATACGGATGTTTTAAATAAGCTAAGTTTTAACATTTAAAACGTTTACTGTCGAGTTGTGATTTTGTAAATTTTTCGCCAGTTAATCCGTCGAAATTGATATTTCGAGACGTAATAATATGAAAAATTGTATCTTTTAATTCAATTCTGCGCACGTAACACTGAAGCCTAGGAACAGATAGATCTTATTTTCACATCATTTACTCGTTTCAATATATATCAGCAAATCTCTGAAAGCTTTGACTTTCCAAAAAATTCGCCACGGACATGTTTCAGGTTGAAAACGAATTCGTTTAAAATTCGTTTCGCGCTTCGAAAGTCAGAATGGCTAAAATGTAATTAATTACACTTACCCTTCCAATTAAAAGGACGAATAAGGTCGTCACGCCCAGCAACGTATCAGTCCAGCGAATTTTATTTAAATTATTCGCTATGCTGTTGATGCTTCCAACGAAGTCGCTCGACTTTCCATTTAAGCCAAAAAAACTTTTGAGCTGCGATGATGCAATTGTTACAGCTGCTGCCGATGTGAAGCCGGCTGTTACCGGCAAAGAAATAAATTCGACCAATAAACCTGAAAATCCGACACCAAAGAAATTGTTTGAAATAAACGGTGACAATGTAAATTATCGATTTTTTGATGACGTGCAATTAGCATACCATGCCGAAGGAAAACATTCTCTATTTCGTATAGAAAATATGTGTAGGTATATTTAGCCCGACCACCATCATTTTTCTTGCCCCAAAACGTTACATATATTGTATGTATAAGAAGACATAGCATACTGACAAGACGGATTTGCTAGGAAATGACTATGTCTCATTTTTAGCCCAACATCCAGTCACAAAAATTTCTCCCAAAACGTTACAATGCTGTATATATAAATAGACACAAAGTACCGATAAAATTGATTGCTTGACGTTGTCAGTTTTCCTCATTCTCCATGAAGTATAGAAATGATAGAGCTGAGGGTCCGGGGGTGTCCTCAGGCCCCCCAAGGGGCGGAGCTCCTTAAGAGGCACGAAGGATATATGTATATTATGTATGATGAAAAAGTTTTGAAGCTGAAATAAATATGTATAGCAAGCAAGAAAAATCCGAAAAAAGATATAAGTAAAGAAAGAAATTAGAGAGTAAATTTAAAATAAAATAACAAAGCGCAGTTTTTTTTTGTTTTTTTTTTTTTTGGTGAGCTAGTTAGTCTTACCCTGTGATCCCAAGATAAATGCTCCAAATACTTAAAAGTGGTTTAACATGTTTAAAATCTGGCAATGAAAAATTTGCATTTCCAAATAAGTCGACGATCCAAGTTTAGTTTTAAGTATCCTACCTGCGTAATGATATAGAATATCATCATGTTTCCTTATCTCATATATGTGGTCTTAAAGTAAAAGATGTAGCCTTGTAAAAGTGAGTTATACATCCTGATGTTATTAAAACTCTTCTGGAATAGATTAACTGAACTTTTCTAGAATATGGAGTTCCAATTCGCACTGTTTTTTTCTGTAAACTATGAAACCATTAGCATATAACGGACATGCAGATAATATATGACTTCAGACAGATTTTTGAGCTAAACCCTTAAAAGTAGTCCTATAATTCCCTAGTAACCGGATTTATACTTTTGAAAGTACGTTTAGAATTTTACTTAGTCAGCAGTTTAGGTATTCTAATAGAATGAAATAATGTAGGGACTGATAACAGAAACTGCTCTTAATATTTAAAAAGATTCATTCATTCATTCAAAAGGCTTGTGCCATTGTGTCTGGTTGATAGCTATCGTCCCGAAGTTTCTAATATTTACTTATGACTCTAACCGGTCATGTCATATTTTTTATAAAATTATTATTTCTCATTAGATAAGTTCTAAGTAAGGTAAAATAAGTCCCACATTCTTGATAAGGTTTCATGGATTTTAAAATTAAGCTTTCCATAATAGTACTAAGCGTAATGAATCTGATGAGAATACTGAGGCTAGATTCTTTCTCTCGGCCGCCTTTACTTTCCCAGATTTTTCTTGTATAACCAATTCAATTTCAGATTAGGTATAAACCACTGGGACAGCGACTTGGATCCGGAAACCAGATGAGTCTCGAACTCGTGACCTCTGGTTTGGTAGGTAAGTAACCACTAGGATACCACGCTACTATGAATATGTCCTAGTAATTATATTTTATAATGCAATTCATTAAATTGCTTTTTTCATTCATTTCCTCTAGGATTTCGTTATTTGTTTTGTTTTCTTTCCAATATGTGATCTAGTCCTTTTGCGTCATATCCACATTTTTACTGACTTCAGTTTATTCATTTCCAATGTTGTCGAATTGTAATTTTAATTAGTCTAAAAACACGTTTTAATAATTTTTTTCCGGACTTCCGTATTTGTTAATATTGATTTTTTGTTATTAAATGCACATTTGGCCGATTCTATTCTTCTTTTAATATCTGTTTTATACTTTTAAAAGTTTCCCATAATGAATTTCTTATTCAAAAAAGAAAAATGCACGTCATTTACTATGTAGGCAATGCAGAGTGGCACAGGGGAGCCTATAGAACTTAAAACCGAATACTAAACTACATTTAAATTTTCAGCCATCGAACGAGCCTGTCTTTAATCAGCGTTTCAAAGGCTTTTCTAAGATAAAAGATCAGCGAAATAGGTGTGTTTATGCGATGTTGCACTGTATAGGATGACTTGCCAGGTTCTAGCACCGACAAAATTAAAAATTAAAACCAACCAGGCAACACAACATGTTTGTCGTTAAAAATATTAACCGGGTTGGTTTCTTTCAGCAAAAGATTGCCCAAGTTATTTAAAATCTCAAATGTAATACCATCTAAAACCGAAAAAGAATGCTTTTTCATATTTTCTAAAGATAAGAAAGAAAATTTATTATTATTATTAGGAACGATCGAATTAGTATCATTAGTACCTGGCGCCTTAAAATCGGGTCTCTTCGGCTAAGGGAGTAAACCCTAACAGAAAATTCGGTGGAAGGTAACGGGAAACCATCACGTGCACCTCCCAAGAAAATTAACATGAATTCCCTCAATAGAGATGATGTATTGCCATACGATCCGGCTAGCAACCGGGGCCGGAATGTGAAATGGGCGATTGGACATGAACGTAGAGACCCCAGCTACAACATGGAAAATAAGCGACTGGGAAGATTTACTAATTTCAACCAGATTGTTGGTACCTAGAATGTAAGAGGCCTCCTTCAAGCAGACAAACTGAACATTGTAGAAATGGAACTAAAACGATATGGTATACTGATAGGTAATATATGTGAAACCCATTAAAGAAAATCGGGTAATAACCAACAACAATATGATATATTGTTCTAGCAATGAAGAATCTAGTGTAAATGGAGTAGCAATAATTTTGGACAAAAGCTTAAATTACCTAGTGACTGGATACAAACCAAAAAATGAAAGAATAATTAGAATCAGAATAGGACTCAAGCCGATATCTATAAACTTTATTCAGGTATAAGCACCAACCAGCTCGGCTCTACATGAAAAAATAGAAGCTTTTCGTAACGAGTTACAAGAAGAAATAAATGAAATTCCGAATAACAAGAAATGGTCACTATAAAGGGAGATATGAATGCGAAGATCGGAAGAAGTGATAACAACCAGCACATAAAAGGCGTCATTGGAAAGTATGGTCTAGGCGTACGTAATGGAAGAGGAGAACGGATGCTCCATTTCGCTATCGAGAACCGGCTAGTAATAGCAAACACTCTGTTTCAGCATCACGCGAGAAGACTTGGAGCATGGAGATCTCCTGGTGATCTGTATGGGAACCAGATAAACTACTTCTTTGTCCAAGATCGTTGGAAGTCCTCATGTAAGAATGTAATAAGTACGCCCAGGAGCAGAATGTGGATCTGACCACAGTTTGTTAGTAAGGGACTTAAAGACAAGATTAAAAGTGCCAGTAAAACCTCAGTTCAACCGAAAAATTGTAGTCAGAAACGGTAAAATGTTTTAGAAAAATCATGGAAGAATCAAGAGGAGGAAACATAGCACCAGTCACAGTGGAAGAACAATGGAAGCAGCTGAAGCATGATATCGTAATGGCGGTAAACATGTCCACGGAAAGAAGAAAAAGTGAAAAGCGTAAACCGTGGCTATCGGAAGAAACGATGAATCTAATCGATGAGAGAAGAATGATGAAGCACGAATCATCATAATGGGAAATCATAAATAAAGAAATAAGAAAAAGCTCTAAAAAAGATAAAAATGCTTTTATAAAGAAAATTTGTGAGGAGATACAAAACCATGCAAATAATAATGAACCGTATGATCTATATAAAAAAGTGAAATTACTCTCCAGAGATTTCAGAACCAGGAATTGGGCAATGGAGGATAAATACGGCAATATAAGTTACGGAAATTTGGAGTGAATATTGCCAAACTTTATACAGTAATAGCCAGCTCAGGGATACTATTAATAGCACGCAGAATAAAATGGATATAACTCTGGAAGACCCTGAACCAGACATACTGGTGAGTGAGGTTGAAGAAGCTGTCAAGTATCTTAAAAGTAACAAAGCTGTGGGAAATGAAATACCTGCTGCGGAGGTATTTAAACAAATTGGAAAGGAAGGAATTGCCAGAACTCACTTGATATGAAACACTATATGGGCGACTGGGAATTACAAGATTGGTATCAATCTGTATACAAACCTTTGTATAAGAAAGGGAAGACAACTAAGTGTGAAAATTATTGCACGATATCTCTTCTGTCACATGCCAGCAAAATACCGTTACCAATACTAAATAACCGGATCTACGCGTATACGATGAAAGAAATACTTGAAGAACAAGCAGGCTTTATGAAACGACGAGGTACTCGGGAACAGATTCTTAACATAAAATTATTGATAGAAAAAGCACGCGAATATAAAGTATCTATAATAATGTGCTTTATAAATCATCAAAAAGCCTTTGATAATATTCAGTGGCATAAGCTTTGGACACTAATAATTGAAATGGGCGCACCAAAGCATATTGTATATCTCATAAAGAAGCTGTACGAGACTACAATCGAAATATTGTACGTATTGATACTGAAAAGTCAAGAGAGTTTTGCGTTCAGAAAGGAGTCAGGCAAGGCTGTGTATTGTCGCCTATGCTCTTTAACTTGTACACGGAATATAAAATGAGACTAGTTCAAGAGCAATAGAATGGCGGAATAATGATAGGAGGACGAAGAATAACAAATCTTAGATTTGCAGATGATGCCACGATAAAAATAGCTGCGAATATGAAGGAGATGGAAAAATTTCTAGATAGGTTGGAAAAAATTAGTATGCAATATGGATTGAATATAAATAAAAATAAGACAAAAATAATGATAATCGATCGAGGAAATATAATACTATCTCATGAAAAGACACTTACCGGTTATTAGAAAGATTTGTATACTTAGGATCACTTCTGGAGAACAAAGGAGGCTCCGAAGGTGAAATAAGACGGAGAATCGAAAGGATGAACAAGATTTGGAAGGACAACTCCATTAGGAAAAATGTCAAAATTGAGCTTGTCCAAACGCTTGTATTTTTCGTCGTGTTATATGCAGCGGAGACGTGGACTCAAAAAAAATAGGCTATTAAAAACGAGCGAACTTACCTGAATGAAATAATCCGAGAATAACCGAAATAATACCGGATAAGAAAGCCAGTAAAATCGCGTAATCGGCTCCATAACTCATAACAATCGGTTGCGTCATTAAAGCCATAATCGCTGTCGGACCGATTATAATATCTTTGCAGGTCCCGAAAATTGTGTATATCAGACTGGTCAGAATTGACGAATACAAGCCATACTGAAACAAAGAAATTGCAATAATCATTTTTTACTTTTTCTCTGGTTTATTAACTAGTATTACCGGTATACGGTAGAAATTTGTTAAAATTTTTAACTTCTCGGAAGTGAGAAAGTTACTGTAATCGTCCTAAAAATCGAAATTAAAAACGTTATATTACTACGTTTTCTCCCTCCCCCATCTTAAAACAAATAATAGTGTTTAAACGCTTTCACTTATTTTTTATTCTGTTTAGGCGCAAACCAGCGATCTAAAAAATCAAAAACTACATAAAAAAATAAGTCGAATTGTAAAAAATGAACAAAAAATAACAATTAAAAAGAAGAAAAAAAAATGAAAACTATATTATATAATTAATAAGCCATTGATTATCGCAACACTGCTTGGAAAGTGTTTCATATAATTTATCCTTCTGCGCTTATTTTATCGTCGTTAATTTTTTTGTTCAAGTGAAATTCTTCTATATTCAGCAATTTTATGTACAAACGGGTCTAGCTGTAAATTTAGCAGAAATCATCACTGAATATTTTAGTAGTATAATATCCTCGATAAAAGAAAGGCTGGTGAATTTTTATATTTTTAAGGGGGATAGTAATTTTTTTTTTTTTTTGTTCCTCAATCCGACTGTGGCCGGTGAGGGAAGTTTATTTATCAAATTCTGTGTACAATATATACTGTGTACTTAATCTAACATAATTAATTGTACAATCTTAGGTTGTGTTGAATGTGATGGGTACTTAAAATCTAACACAGAATTTTAGATGAAAGAAAACGAGTGAAAAATGTGCAGTACAGTAATGGCGATGTTACAACTTAATCACCATTACAAAAAGGGTGGGGGGATAGTAATTAGTAGAGCGCTTAGTATTATTATTCGGCAATAACGATTTTCGTAATCTAAAATTTCTTGGTCTAGATTTAGAAAAATACGATCAAACTTAAGCATAAAACGTAATACGCCTCTAATTAAGCTTTTGTAGATAAAGTTAAAAGTGGAGGTATTATTATTTCTTTTATTAAAAATAGGATGACTTATGAATAATTGGTACATTGTTACCAGGTATCACTAAACAAATTAGGTTCGTTCGGAGATAAATCACTAAATTATTAAGTTCCAAAATTTCACTTTTTATAGAATTAGTAACATTCCGTATAACCATATTTTAATATTATTAATTTAAAAAAAAAAATAATTTACGACAGTAATGATTATGATTATAATTTTAGAGAACGTATTGTTAGTTTTACTTATTTCAATTATCGTGATCTCAATTATATTAATCAGATTAGAAATGTGAAGTCAATTAACTGAGGAATGGGATATGAAAGCAATTTAGAAGAATACACAAGAGAAGAATGGAGAGAAAACAGGTTCACACAAACCAAAATCGACCATATAGGTGTATACACTAAAAAGAAGAAAAGAAACATCGACTTCGAATATTATAATACAGATATTAAAATAGCAGATCACAACATGATAGTGTGTACAGTAAAAATGGAGATAGGAAAAATCGGAGGAAAACAAATGGAATTAAACAGAAGTTTTTTAATGGAAAATAAAGTGAAAAACGAACTAAGACTCATAAAGTGAGAAGGAAAATCAGATAAATTGGACGCTGAAAATTTATACGAAAGCATAAAAGAAAAATTTGAAAAAGTATATAAAGAATGTAGGCAAACAAAAAGTACGTCAGGAGAAGGAAAAATACAAAGGAAGAGAGAATGGATCACGTAAAAAATAATTGAAATGATAAAAAAAAGAGACAAACTGTACAAAAAAGTAAAAAAGAATAATCAAAATATTGAGTTAAGAAGAAAATACAATAAATTCAGAAACTAAGTGAATGCAGAAATAAGACGGCAAAAAGACATGTTTGTCGGGAAAAGTTTTAAAGTGGCACAGGGGGATATCAGGAAAACTTGGTTAAATATAAACAAGATTATAGGAAAACAAAGGAGTCTAGGAGTAGATGAAACCATAAGTAAATACTTTGACAAGGAACAAGAAGCAAGAGAAATTGCAGATAAATTCAGTAAAGAATTCAAAAATGGTATAAAAAAACTAGAACATAAATGTAATAAAGTGCTATTAGAAAAAAGAGAAGAAGATGAAGTAAAAGTAAACATGTACTTACCTAAAGCAAACGTAGAACAGGTGGGGAAAATAATCGATGGATTAAAGGAAACAAAGGCCACCGGAATCGATGGAATAAGAATAAAAGATATAAAAACAGTAAAAATATATATAGTGAAGGAAATTACTAAGCTAATTAATCAGACGTTAAAAGAAGGGAAAATACCAAATGGGTTAAAAATATCGAAAACAAGACCAATATATAAAAAAGGGAAACACAGTGAATATGAAAACTATAGGCCAATTGCTGTAAGCAATGTAATTGCAATAATATTAGAAAAGTACGTAGCAAATAATCTAACGAAGTACCTACAAGAAAATAGGATAATTGACAAAACACAATACGGATTTCAAAAAGGAAAATCCACATCGAAAGCAATCGGCGAGCTTACTGAAAAAATAAGAGATAGCTTTGAAGAGGGAAAGAAGGTGTTGATAACGTTCATAGATCTTAGTAGAGCATTTGAAACGGTTGATCATAAAATAATCATAAACACATTAGAGGAGATAGGAATAACGAATAATTTGAAAAAATGGTTTCAAAGTTATTTGACACAAAGGAAAACATGCGTAAATATCTTAAATGTGCAAAGTGAAAAAGAGGAGATGGATGTAGGAGTTCCGCAGGGTAGCAACCTAGCGCCAATACTGTTTATTATATATACGAATGGTCTATATAAGGAATTAAGTTACAGTGAGGTAGTCGCGTACGCGGATGATATAGCAATAGTTACGTCACATAAAGATGTGAAAGAGGCAGAAATAAGGATGCAAAAAGATCTAATAACAATAAGTAAATGGGCACACGATAAAAGTCTAAGAATAAGTGTAAAAAAGACTAAAGCAATGGTACTGCGGAAAAAAAGAGACAGCTCTGATTTGTATTGTCCAAATATAATAATGCACTCAAATGAATGTGTACATTCAATGGGGGAAAGACGCGAATGCGAAATGAAAAACTGTCAAAAGTTAGATATAGTAATGCAGTATAAATATTTGGGAGTAATGATGGATCAACACTTAAGATGGGACATACATATGGAATACATTGCAAAGAAAATAAGAGCAGTTTTACCAGCTTTATATACATTAAAGAAATATGCAACAAATGAAACATTAAAAGTAGTTTATTATGCGCAAGTAGAGTCGAGGATCAGATATAGAATTCAGGCGTGGGGAATGGCGAGAAAAGCATACTTCGGGAAAATAAATAAACTGCAAATTAAATGCTTGAAATTAATAGGAAATCATAAAAGAGAAACCGATAGTGAAATAAATAAAAAATAAAACGTAATGAGCATAAGAGGAATGTACTTATTACTGAAGATATGGGAGTACATATCAGCAGAAAAGAAAATTGAATTGGAGGAAAGAATAAACACAGAATACGAGTTGAGGGAAAAACTTTCGTTCCAACTGCCGTTAGCAAGAACAAAGATGGGGGAGCAAACGGATAAATATATTATAACTCAGATGTTGAATAAAATACCCAAAGAAATAATAGAGAAGGAAAAAATAGGGGAAAGAAAAATGAAAATAAAGGAATGGCTTGAGGAAGAAGAAAATATAAAAAAAATAATAAACATATAATAAAAAGACAAAGCGCAACAAAAAAAGCTAGGAAAAAAAACAAAAAAAAAACTGAATATAGAAAATAGAAATAGATTAGTAATTACTGAAAAGTAAAATAGATAGATTAAGTAAATATTACACGATCATGCATATGTATAAGTTAATTTAAGATAGTAAAATGTCAAATAGGATAATTCGTCGACAAGCGTTTTAGCTTGACAAAAATTTTTGTATGTAAAAAATTATAAATACATATTTTTCAAAAAAAAACAAAAAAAAACAATATCGTAAAAATTTATACGTGTATTTCCAGAGTTTACTATATTAGTTGTATATTATTCGTTATAACGACGGGAGGGGTACTTAAATATGTGAAGTGTTAAAATTTGGATTATCACTTGAAGAGAGTTTGTTATTTAAATATTAAGAGTATATCGGACATTTTCTAGGGCTTGCGAGATGCGAGCCCGATTAGTTTAAATATTTAATATTTTGGAGTTCGGGCAGATTTCGTAAGATGGGACTGGCTACATTTTAAACATTTGGGGGGTAATAAAATTGACATTTATAGTAATGAGTTAGTGGGTTTTAGCTTTATATTTTTCCTAAGAGATAATGTAAAAGCCTAAGTGCTTAATTTTTAATATATTTTGTTCTTTTAGATGGAAATATTACGATGAACAAAGGCAGCAAAATTTCACGGTTATTAACAACTTCTTTACAAATCGCTTGGTTGATTCAACGGTAGTTTTTATACATACATTTACTGTCTAAATTTGCTGGAAGACCGTATAACACCGTTTTCATTTTTTACTGTTGGCATGTAAATAAAGACAGGGTTGCTACTGTATTCAGAGAACCGAGTTTATCGGTTACGTGTTCGGAACGACAATGTTTAGAGCGGTCACACTTCAAACCGTAACACCTTAAAGGGACAGAAAAGGTCTTCATTTCCCGGGACAGATAAGTCTATCGATGCTCTTTATACTTACAGTATACTACTACAAAGACCTAAGATATAGAATTCGATCAACAACTAGACAGGAAACTTACATTGAATTGGATCGGCAAATTAATAAAATTTAACAAAATTCAGAACGAACTAGAGATATCAGAAAATGTTATTAGTTTATGTAAATCAATTAGAGCAGAAGAGTTATTTGTTTTATATAGTTATAATGATGTTTATGTACAAAAGATCTAAGCAAAAGTTTGTAAATAGTATATAATTATTAAAATCAAATTTTTGGAAGAGTTATTATTTTTTTATGATAGCATAAATGAAGTATATATTTATATGTGCAAGGGCGTTGCCAGCCGATGGGCCGGGGGGGGGGGCAAGATGACAGAAAAAGGATATGAGTTATAGAAAAAATAAAATTTATAAGTTGTAAAGGCTTAATATTTTAGTAAACAAGAATAAAATCTTAATTAAAACATAATTTTCGTGGGTTTCTGGCAAATTATTCATGATTACGCGCCTATGAATACTCATTATGGCCAGTTGATTAAAATGTTTCAAGGCTCCAGGGGGGAAGCTGCCCCCCTGCCCACCGCTGACGACGCCCATGTATATGTGTACATATTATATTAATTAAATCATCTTTTATTTTTCCTGCTATTTCTTTTTATGTTAATGCGTTAAATTATTTGAATTTATTTGTTACCAAATTACAATATAGTCAATTTTATATAGAATTTTTTCAAAATGTTGCACTTACCAGATGATCTATATTGTCTTGATTAACCACGCTTCTAAGGTTTTAAATCTTTTTAAATATACTTTAACATTTCCAGGTTAATAAAAAAAAAAATCTGTATAAAGTTTATATTATCAAGTAAGTTCTTTTTCGTAGAGTAAAATTGTAATTTTGTTACTATTCTCTTATAAGTTTTTTATGTAATTTCTAAATTCGTTATTATTTACTTTAAACTTAATGTTTCTGCATTGAATTTTATTAAACTTATATTCTACATCGACGTTATTATACTTTTAATTGAATGTATACCATTTCAATTTTTTAACCTCTGGTCATTAAACGCCAGTGTGTTCTTTTAAAAAAACTAAACAAAATACGAGCACGCTTCCATTCGCCTATTAAATTTTCAGCAGTTTTAACAACTCATAACTTAGTTAACTATTGGGAGCTTATTTGTGACCATGTCTTAGTGTTTCTTGCGCTCAGTAATAATACGGCGATATGGAAGCAGACACGTCATAATCTTACAAAACAAGTTTACGGACTGGGATCAATTTCGAGTAGAACTTGATTCCAATATAAACTTGAAAGTCCGACTAAAACAACAACAGAAGAACTGAAAATGTAAGGTCAGCAATATATCAAAATAATCCATAAGTCTGCTAAAACTGATATACCAGTTTTCAATTCTACAACAGTTCAAGGAAGTGTTAATTGCAAGGTTAGATTACTAATTAAACAATGATGAAAAGAGCACGGCGCATTTAGCACCGGACAAGACGATCAGAAAACAAGAATATGTTCAACCGTATCAGAAATCAGCTTTGTCGGTTAACTGCAGCAATCGACAGAATAAAGTTTGAAGAGGTCTTGAGGGATTTGAGTCCTAGTATATTGATGAGGATTATTCCATGTGACGAGTAACTCGCTGCTTCAAACGACCTTTGGTCCAAATACCGCCACTTAAGAACGAAATTGAAAAATGGATGTGTCGAAATAAAGAGAACTGTTTCCGAAATATCCGTCAACAGTATTTCAGCCAAATAATATTTAATCATATGTGTAGATATGACTCCAGTTCATCAACCGCAACAACCTATACGGTTCATGTCTCCTACGGAGATTGCTAAAATAATTTATAGAAACATCAACCCCAAGAGAGCGGTAGGAATTGATGAAATTGCCCTGTAAAACCTGCTTAACAGAAGCCTACATCTTCAATATGTTCCTGCGGTATTTATAAAATGAGCTTCCAGATCATAAATTTGAGTTCTGCAGTTACCATTGAACGATCGATCAGGTACATTGTGTAACGAGACACGTTATGTAAGCGTTTGAAAAATAGTTATACTCTGTCACTGTATCATTAAATATTGCGCAAGCACTCTATCGAATTTTACCCGAGGACTTCTGCCGACTTCTTCGGTCAAGGCTAGTGTACTTCGACATCGGTCTTGCACATTCCCTATACCTCTGATATTCTGCTTTCGAACAATATCTTTACAGCCACCTAGGCTGATGATACTATTATCATGGCAACAGGTCAGATGCAAGCTGAAGCGGCAACAGTTCTCCAACATCATCTTGACCGAGTTGTGCGGCGGGTGCAGGATTGGAAAATAAAGCTCAGTAAGAAAAAAACAGTCCACGTTACATGTACACTTCGTCCACTAGCAATTGTAGCACCGGATTTCTATTAACGGCATCCAAATATCTCAGTTTAGGTGAACCAAGTATCTTAAATTGAATCTCGATTTGCGACTTTAGCGGAAGATTCATATCGGGCACAAAACGGTACGACCGAAGCGCAGCTTAGTCAGGTGTCTTTTTCTGTTTAATGAACGTCTGGCTGTATCAAGCTTATGTCTAATCTGAACATAAATAATTTAGTTATGGGGATATACTTCTCGATCGAACAGAGATATCAATCGACGACGATTCTTCGTGTGATAACAAACGCTTGTTAATTTCAGCGTATCGAGGATATCCACCGAGATCTCAATATGAAGCTGGTTGACAATGCTATTCGTGACTTTCCAACACGAAAGGCGGCTGCATGGTCACATAAATATAGAGGTCATTCAACTACTTAACACCAAAAATGACAAAAACACCTCAGACGTACATATCTTCTCGATTTGGTTATACAACTATTTGTAAAACATTATCGCTTAATTAATAATAACATTTTTTTTTATTAAATATTAGTGAAAACTTGTCACCGGACTAATTCCAAAACACGTTATATAATAATTATTCACGGGTATTGATTATTTAAGTAGAAACTTAAGATTTTAATAGCTTAGATCACTCTCTTAAAGGATGGTTTATTGGGAGAAAAATTGCCGATACTACACATTCTATGTGTAATCATTTTCAAATTTATTTTAAAAAAAAATTTCATACACTGATTAAAAAATAATACATATTAAAATATGTTTTTACCAAACTGTATTATCCTAAATATAAAAAAAAGTTGTAATTTATAGCAAATAAATTACAACTTTTTTTTATATTTAGGATAAGTTCTTTTATATGTTTTTCAGTAATTTTAACTATTCGATTTGTAGCAACCCAGTACTTTACTCTATTACCGGTTTTATTTTATTTATTTTTATTTATTTATGGTTAATTATATTATATATATATATATATATGAGATAAATTGTTGCAGATTACATAACTGTTGCATAAAGATACTCGAATTTGTCATGTAACAATTATTTAGAAGTGTAATTGTATTTATTTTGATTTGTACTTATTGTTTAAGTTGTACACACATTCTTTTTCACATTTATTTGTCACAGATGTTTATGTACTTTCTTTTTTTTTTCTCCCGTTGTTATAGATTTACTATTTTTTCAGTATATCATCGCTCGCGCAAATTAGCGCATAGATGAAAATATGTAACAATAATAATGAATTGTGATATTTGATTTGATTTGATTTAATGTTAATATTTAGAATAGACAAAGAGAACATTTTTTACCTGCAAACGGTTATTTAACCTGACGTTTACTTGCAATATGGTCTTGCTGTTATTATTTTAAAATAGGTAAAAATTTTTTTTTTCACGTTATCCAATTTCATGTAAAACTCGCAAAGAAAGTAATCTGATGAAATTGCCAAACAGTAAACTAAGCAGTAAATTATTGAATAACAGAAGGTCAAAGTCCAAATTCACAATTTACCTTTCACTGGAGACTAAAACTAACCGATATATTCATTATCGAAATAGCCGCGTTAAGCAACTACTAAATACACGAAAAGTGAATTTCCCGATAAACTGCTAGATGCGTCCACCGTTAATATAGTCACTTTTAGTTGAACTGAAATAACGTATATAGACAATAATGTCCGCTCTAGTTCGCATATAATAATGATAATAATGATAATGACGATAAAAAAAAGAGCCGAGGGTCGCTGTGAATATTATCGTTCTAGGTCGAATATTCAATCGAATTCAATTCAATTTATTTGAGAAAACATTTACAATTGGCATGAGATTATAAATATAAATACGATAACACTACATATAAAATGCGCGAATTGTGGGGATTATTATTATTCAATACCATCTTTAAAACAAATAAACATTTAAAAAAATAGTAATAAGAGAAATATTACAAAAATCAATGAATCAATGAAAAAGAAAAAAGTCATAAGACCTATACACAAAAAAGGCAGTCACACATTACATGAGAATTACAGACCAATAACCATAGTATCCTCAATAGCTAAAATTGTGGAACTCTATGTAGGAAAGCATTTAAGAGAATATATGGAAAACAATGATTATTTGTACAAAAACCAGTTCGGTTTTAGGAAAAATAAATCTACAATATCATTACTTAGAACAATGGTAAAACAGGTAAACGAAGGGTTAGCTAAGGGAGAACAGTTTTTAATAGCTTTTATCGACTTAACCAAAGCCTTCGATGTAGTAAATCATAAGAAGTTAATCTCTGACCTAGACGGATTTGGCATAAAGCAAGCTCAAAAGAAATGGTTTATAGACTATATAACAAATAGAGCAAGTATGGTTAAGATTAATGGAAAATTAAGTTCCAAAGTAAATTTAAAATATGGGGTAGGTCAGGGGACAGTTTTATCTCCATTACTTTTTCTAATTTATACGAACTCTTTAATAGAATACATCAAGAACTCCAACGTTTTCGCATATGCAGATGACATAGCTCTGGTTATAAGTCATAAGGATATTAAAATCGCCGAAAAACTTCTGCAAGAAGATGTTGATATTTTAGGAAAATGGGCCCACGATAGAGCTTTAATTATAAATGGTGTGAAGTCGAGAATCATGTATATAAGAACCCCAAGCAGGTATAGGAAATACGATCCAAAAATTATACTTCATTCAATTCAATGTTTACATATGAACGATATAAATACGCAAAGCTGCTCTTGTGACCCTTTAGAAACTGTTAATAAATATAAATATCTTGGGCTGACATTAGATCAAACACTAAATTGGAAAAATCATATTGAAGAAATATCGAATAAAACAAGGCAAGCTATTCCGGCACTTTTCAGACTCAAACTAATGCTGCCTTATAAGACAGTACGAATGTTCTTTGAAGCGGTAATCATGGCCAGAATTAGGTATGGCATACAGGTGTGGGGAGAAGCAAAGGAAGGAGAAATGAAGAAAATAAGCAAATTACAGCGTAGGTGTTTGAAAATAATTCTGCCTCGCTGTGTGGCAGGTAAAAATGGCGCTTCATGGTGGAAGGAAAACAAAGAGTTATCACCGAAAATGATGTACTATTATCATAGATTGTATGAATACAAAACTCAAAGGACACTTTTACCTAGTATAAATAGAGAACGGGCAACGAGAAGTTCTAAAAGTACGTACTTTATGTGGCCGAAAGGCATAAACAGTAAAATCGATAATGTTGATGAGTTGGTACTGATGAAACTAGTAGACGCTATACCACGTGATATACTTGACGAATTGAAAATAGGGCTGTGGAAGAATAAAGTTAAATTGTGGTTGATAGAATGGTGCACGCAGTAGGCGAATCAATTCCAAATGTTAAAAACACGTAATTTCCCACTTCAAATGCGGGATCCTTCCCGATTAAAACCTTTTTATCCGTTATACTCCTTTATACTCCTTTATCCGTTATCATGTTAATAGTTAAGTTTCAAATTCTGAGGAAAACGGGATCTATGTACCAAATAACTTGCGTACAAGAAGCTTTTTCAATTCAAAATATACGTAAACCTAATAACCCATTATCAATGTATTCCCCGTCGGAATAGGCGTTACGTTAATACCGTTAGATGTAAATATGTAACTTTATATCAATGTACTATAGAAACATTTGTATATTTTAAGTAACTTTGTTAATAAACGTTGATAGGCTGATTGGGCACTCGCACTACGGGCAGCATTGCTCAGCGAGACCCTCAACTTATTTAAAATAAAAAAAAAAAAAAAAAAAAAAAGTAAATACAAACAAGTCGTTGTGCCTTCTTGGAGATATGGTATCCAGCTAAGAGGCACGACAGCCAATTCAAATCTTAATAAAGTTCAGGTATTTCATAACAAATCTCTCCGACGTTTATGCGACGCACCATGGTTCGTGCACAACAGAATCATCCCCAAAACGATCTACAAACAACCACAGTGATCGGGGAAATAAACTTCCTTAGGAGTCAATATTATGATCGCTTGATTGGACACATCAACTCTCTTGCTGTCTCTGTGACAAATAATACTATACAACGACGGTTAGTCTACACCCCAACGGCCTGCTTCGGAGAACCATCAAAATTAATGCGTACCATATACATATCGTATGTAAAACTCTTTGGG